>JARQOC010000010.1:27283232-27883232 GCA_033576535.1 Allobates femoralis | reverse complement strand
AACCGAGCGGGCACCCGCGCATCGCTTCCGACATCGCTGGCCAGATCGTGCTGTGTGACGGCACCATAATGCTGTATAAAAATTTATATACAAGTTTCTGACTTTCCTCAAAAGCGACCTATCCCATTGTTCAGATAAAGAGTCCAATGTCTGTTGGAGGCCATGAATAGTCAAGAAGACAATGCCACTTTAATCCCTGGTTAAACATGCAGGACTATTTGAATGAAGCAGTACACACAAGGAATTCATTTAGCCACAGTAAACTTTGCTTTTATGACTTTTTCAATTCTTCAGTTATAAGTATATGAAAGGACAGAGATGTAAGAAATTGCAATATTGAAAATCTTCAAGAAATAAACATTTCAAGAAATCTAAATACCTAAAATGAACCTACCGGATGTCTATATTCCTTCATACTGACACATGCAAATTTGAAATCCTATTACAGGAAAATTCTTGTTTCCATAATGATTTTAAACATCCTGCTCCTTTACAAAAGCAATACATAACTATGGGAGGCCGCACACCTGATGGGTGCTAATGTCACCTGCTTTGTTGCTGTATTCATTTGCAAAGTAAGTGGCTAAATCTTAGTATGGACATATTCAGATTTAATTTCTATCTAGACAAAAGGTGACCGGCCTCCATCTCCTCTGGTGGGTGAAAAACATTGATTTAGAAAGGTTGCAAATTAACATCCAATCCATTGTTTCTCTTTCAATAGCTGGTTTGACATGTTTAGTAACTACAGCGGGTACGGACAGTATTCAGACCCCTTTACATTTTTCACTCTGTTTCATTGCAGCCATTTGGTAAATTCAAAAAAGTTCATTTTTTTCTCATTAATGTACACTCTTGACTGAAAAAAATTGCAAATGGCAAATTTATTAGGAAGAAAAACTGAAATATCACATGGTCATAAGTATTCAGCCCCTTTGCTCAGACACTCATATTTAAGTCACATGCTGTCCATTTCCTTGTGATCCTCTTTGAAATGCTTCTACTCCTTCATTGGAGTCCAGCTGTGTTTAATTAAACTGATAGGACATGATTGGAAAGGCCACACCTGTCTATATAAGACCTCACAGCTCACAGTGCATGTCAGACCAAATGAGAATCATGAGGTCAAAGGAATGCCCAAGGAGCTCAGAGACAGAATTGTGGCAAGGCACAGATATGGCCATGGTTATAAAAGAATTTCTGCAGTATTCAAGGTTTATAAGAGCACAGTGGCCTTCACAATCTTAAATGGAAGAGTTTTGGACCACCAGAAGCCTTGCTAGACCTTACCATCCACTAAACTGAGCAATTGTGGGAAAAAAAAGCCTTGGTGAGGGAGGTAAAGAAGAACTCCAAGATGTCCGAAGAAGAGCTCTAGAAATGCAGTATGGAGATGGGAGAAAGTTCCACAAAGTCAACTATCACTGCAGCCTCCACCAGTTAGGCCTTTATAGCACAGTGGCCCAACGGAAGCCTCTCTCAGTGCAAGACATATGAAAGCCGCATAGAGTTTGCAAAAAACTCAGGAAAGACTCCCAGACTATGAGAAATAAGATTCTCTGGTCTGATGAGGCAAAGATAGAACGTTTTGCAGTCCAGGAATAAATCCACATTTTTATCACTGGAAAGGATGTGACGCTGTCCGTTTCTTGAATATATCTAAAATACCTTGGTGATGGTAGGAAAAGCTTGCACCCGATTTTTAATATAGTGCTGTTCCAATTTTTTGCAATTCTAATATATATATACACATATACAGTACAGACCAAAAGTTTGGACACACCTTCTCATTCAAAGAGTTTTCTTTATTTTCATGACTATGAAAATTGTAGATTCACACTGAAGGCATCAAAGCTATGAATTAACACATGTGGAATTATATACTGAACAAAAAAGTGTGAATCAACTGAAAATATGTCTTATATTCTAGGTTCTTCAAAGTAGCCATCTTTTGCTTTCATTACTGCTTTGCACACTCTCGGCATTCTCGTGATGAGCTTCAAGAGGTAGTCACCGGAAATGGTCTTCCAACAGTCTTGAAGGAGTTCCCAGAGATGCTTAACACTTGTTGGCCCTTTTGCCTTCACTCTGCGTCCAGCTCACCCCAAACCATCTCGTCTGGTGACTGTGGAGGCCAGGTCATCTGGCGTAGCACCCCATCACTCTCCTTCTTCATCAAATAGCCCTTACACAGCCTGGAGGTGTGTTTAGGGTCATTGTCCTGTTGAAAAATAAATGATGGTCCAACTAAGCGCAAACCGGATGGAATAGCATGCCGCTGCAAGATGCTGTGGTAGCCATGCTGGTTCAGTATGCCTTCAATTTTGAATAAATCCCCAACAGTGTCACCAGCAAAGCACCCCCCACCATCACACCTCCTCCTCCATGCTTCACGGTGGGAACCAGGCATGTAGAGTCCATCCGTTCACCTTCTCTGCGTCGCACAAAGACTCGTTGGTTGGAACCAAAGATCTCAAATTTGGACTCATCAGACCAAAGCACAGATTTCCACTGGTCTAATGTCCATTCCTTGTGTTCTTTAGCCCAAACAAGTCTCTTCTGCTTATTGCTTGTCCTTAGCAGTGGTTTCCTAGCAGCTATTTTACCATGAAGGCCTGCTGCACAAAGTCTCCTCTCAACAGTTGTTGTAGAGATGTGTCTGCTGCTAGAACTCTGTGTGGCATTGACCTGGTCTCTAATCTGAGCTGCTATTAACCTGCGATTTCTGAAGCTGGTGACTCGGATGAACTTATCCTCACAGCAGAGGTGACTCTTGGTCTTCCTTTCCTGGGACGGTCCTCATGTGAGCCAGTTTTTTTGTAGCGCTTGATGGTTTTTGCAACTGCACTTGGGGACACTTTCAAAGTTTTCCCAATCTTTCGGACTGACTGACCTTCATTTCTTAAAGTAATGATGGGCACTCGTTTTTCTTTACTTAGCTGCTTTTTTCTTGCCATAATACAAATTCTAACAGTCTATTCAGTAGGACGATCAGCTGTGTATCCACCAGACTTCTGCACGACACAACTGATGGTCCCAACCCCATTTATAAGGCAAGAAATCCCACTTATTAAACCTGACAGGGCACACCTGTGAAGTGAAGACCATTTCCGGTGACTACCTCTTGAAGCTCATCAAGAGAATGCCAAGAGTGTGCAAAGCAGTAATCAAAGCAAAAGGTGGCTACTTTGAAGAACCTAGAATATAAGACATGTTTTCAGTTGTTTCACACTTTTTTGTTAAGTATATAATTCTACATGTGATAATTCATAGTTTTGATGTCTTCAGTGTGAATCTACAATTTTCATAGTCATGAAAATACAGAAAACTCTTTGAATGAGAAGGTGTGTCCAAACTCTTGGTCTGTACTGTATATATATATATAAGATGAAGAAAGTGTATATATATGGACAAGTAAATTAACACAATTATCCAACTCTAACATATGACTTTCCTGCTTTATTGTATGCTACATAACCACAAAGTAACTAGTTCTCAGATGAACATCATATAAACTTTGCTTTTATCTTAAATGCAAAAGTGTCACGGTCGCAACGTTTTAGGAAAATGAAGTTGTCTTGAGAAGGTTTTTGTTCTTGGATTATAAGCATGTCCTACGGCTTTCTGGACTATAAATTAACTTCCTTTTATTGTAATGTGGACTTGTATGCAGATCTGTGTTGAGAATGGAAGAAACATGTCCATTGCTCCACAGCGCGAGGGGGGAGGAGAGGTGGCAAGCGATTCCTCTTTGTTATCAAGCGAAATGACTCTTCAAATATGACAATAAATCACTCCCGAAATCAATCTGAGAGGAGGCAACTGTGCTACGCTGATAATGCATTAATCAATATTTAATGTTTACACTTTAATTAATGCGAATGTTGAAAGCTGGGAGAGAAAAAAAGTGTTGAAAAATACACCACCTCTTTATATCAGCTCTCTGCTTGTCTGCAGGACTTTGATTGGGATTTAAATTGATCACTGTGGATCCTCAGGGTTTTGCAGAGGAGGGAGGCCATACGGGCTCAATATCTTTTGCACCCAGATTAGTTCTGAACACAAAGATGGGACAAGATCACACCATGATTTAATGACGAACGCTCTCAGCCATCGACACGGCAGGCCAGCGGTGACTTTGAAAAGACAATAAAAACGTTAACATTTCAGTATGAGACAATTCAATGAGGTTCGGAATTAAAGGGAGGTTTTTGTACTAATCTCATCTATATTAAAGCATTTATTGATGACTATATTCATTGCTTTGGTTGGAAACCTGTTTACTATTTAGAGAAATGTATTGTTACATTGTTATGCAATTGACTCAGAAGTGCAGTGGGCGTGGCCTGCACTTACAGCTCTGCTGCCTCTCTTCCCTATTCCCTTTACTGGGGAATGATGGCACAAGATCTCGGGTGGTAGAGACAGGTCACTGAAAGAAGAGCGACCTGAAAAAGGGGAATGCAGAAGTAAGGCCCCAGAGTTGTAAGTGCAGGGGCCACCCGCTGCACTTATGGCTCATGTGCATAACAATTTAACAATGAATATATCTAAAATATGATCTTAGATTTCTAAAACAAAGATATAGAAGTAATCAGCATTACAGCGCCTTTACAGAAATTACAATATTTGGGACATAAAAACTTACTGCCAGTTTCCACTTAAAAAGATGTTAAATAGGTGTTTAAAATCTTATTTTAATTGCATTAATCTTCAAGAATGTGCACTGGATCTTGATACATCTTATGGTACCTTTACACGCCGCTACAGAAGGTTAGAAACAACCGGGTGTCGGAGACAATTGTATCTTGTACCGTCAAAACACCGCAAGATAGCGGCGTGTAAAGTAGGTTGTTGCCACCCGTCACTGTCAACACCTGTTTCAGAGCAGTGCTCTAAAACAGGTTGATTTCAACCCGATGGTAGCGGCATCTAAATGAGGAACAGGAAGGTTTTTTCATCACCTAGTGAACTCCCTGGGGCGTGACACAGCCTCTGGGATACCGCCCCCTTCAGCGATCATTGGTGGAAGCTCCTGCGTTACGATTGGTTGCCGCTGCATAGGGCGGCATATTTAAGGACACTACACAATTGCAGTAGCATCATGTATTAGCCAGCCTTCCTGCGCTGGCTGACCAATCATGATGCTATTGCATTGTCCAATCACCGTACGAGCGTCTCGTAATCCACAATTCTGGCACGCCTATGTGTTGTCCCTGCTGCACCAGGTCCTCCCATATTACCTTCTGTAGGGGCGTGTAAATGAGGTAAGATGCTCTGCAGAAGGTAACTTGAGCACCCGTCAGTGCCTCCAGGGATAGAAAAAACCTTCTGTAGAGCACTTTGTAGCGGCGTGTAAAGGCGGTATCGGATACCGTTAGCAACCGTTGGAACGTGCTCGTGCACGTGAGACACCCGGTTGTTTCTACCTTCTGTAGCGGCGTGTAAAAGTACCATTATAGTTTCAAAAATATATGACGGTCCTCAAACACTTAGTGAATAAATGAAGGCCCCGTTACACACTACGATGTCCCAGCGATCCGACCAACAATGGGACATCGTTATGTGATCGCTGGTGAGCTGTCACACAGGCAGACTCACCAGCGATCAGCGACCAGTGTTCTGGTATCCAGGGTAAACATCGGGAAACTAAGCAGAGCGCTGAGCTTAGTTACCAGATGTTTACCCTGGTTACCATCTCCCAGCGTGTGCTGTGTGTAACTAAGCGGTGCTTAGTACCCACTGTTTACCATGGATACCAGCTCCCAGTGAGAACACTGGTATTAATGTAAACATGCGGGTAACTAAGCGTCGTGCGGTGCTTAGTTACCCACTGTTTACCATGGATACCAGCTCCCAGCGCTTGCTGAGAGGCGCTGGGAGCTGGCTGATCGTGCGTCTCCTGGCGATGCTACGTGTTCACTGGGCAACCGGTCCGAAAACCTGGCGACCATCAACCAGCGATTTATCACTGTTTGATTCACCATGTCACACTCGTTGATATCGCTGCAACGTCACGTGCAGCAGCGACATTGACAACAATATTGATGCGTCTGAAGACCCCTTTAGAGTGTAAAAGGCTCCAATCAGCTGCTGCAGTGTCCACAGACTGAAGCAATAGTAGAAAAATAGAGGAAATACATGGGATCCAACCACAACCGCGCTGCTGTACAATCGATCATATACCAAGGAAATCGGTGAATGCAAGTGGCTTAATTCAACACGTTTCAAGGTCTATTCCTGACCCCTTCATCAGGCAACCACCAATCGGAATACATCCTGAAACACATTGAATAAAGCACTTCCATTCACCAAGTTCCTTGGTGTGTGGTCGATTGTACATCAGCGCAGTTGTATTCCACATATTTCCTCTATTTTTTCTTGTCATTAAGTTATCTGTGCACTTAAATAGAAACCATCAGATCTTTAGTTGCATGCGCTGTATTTAAAAAAAACTTCAAAATGTTTTCTTTTTCATATCACATTATTTAAAGAATCAATTTTGACTTTCAGGATTGTTACTTCCAATGGGTGCACTAGATTTCTAGCCCTTTTTCTCTCTGAAAAGGATGTTTGCACAGTTAAGGCTGCTTTCACACTGGCATATTTTCAAATCCGTGGCAATCCATTTTGAAACTGACGGTCACGGATCCATTACGGCCTCCCATTTTATCCTATGGGCACGGATTGGTCCTTTAGTGGCCATCCGTGTGTCTCCATTTTGTCACAGATCCATTGGTGTCCGCAATTTTCACGTACCCCGAAACGGACACAATTCACTTTCTGGACTTCCTCAAAAATCGCGGACACCAACGGAGAGACAAGGATCTGTATCTGTCCATATGAAATTAACATGGAGCTCTAGGGAGGATGGATCCGTATGGATCCATGAAACAAACGGAGCCGTGAAACAGATCCGTTTTGCTGTACTGAGCATGCTCAGAAGCAAGGAACAGCTCCTCCCACCCCGATCTCTGGTTTCTTATGATGGAGCCGTTAAAAAACGTTCCGTGGACATCCTTTGGCATCCTTTTGCACAGATCTGTGCCTGTCAATGACTATACATGAATTTCATGTAACCACACAAATTTGAAAATAGCCAGTGTGAACGCAGCCTTAGTTCTTTATCTCCCCAAGGAGAAAAATCTCCCTTTTGACTCATTCTCAAAGGCCACTCACTTAGCCAAAACAGACTCCTTGCTTTTCACAGACGAAGGGCAAGCACCCCAAAATATGTGTCCGTAACATAGGGTACCGTCACACTTGGCGACGTTCCAGCAATCCCGACAATGATACGACCTGGTAAGAATCGCTGGAATGTCGCTACGTGGTCGCTGGTGAGATGTCAAACAGTCAGATCTACTGAACGACGCAGCAACAATACGGCGACCCGTATAACGACCTCGGCCGTCACTGGGACCCTGTCACACAGCAGCTAGTCTGACGACTCAGACCTACGTGGCTGAGTTCAGAGTCGCCAATGACGTCATTGTTAAGGTATCAAACACACCGATACATGGTGCCCAGCGGTAACCCGACGATCAAAAAATGGTCCAGGCCATTCCGACACAATCGGCGATGTTACAGCGGAGGCCCGGTCACTGCTACGTGTCACACATAGTGAGATTGCTGATGAGGTCGCTGTTGTAAACAGCGATCTTGCTATGTGTGATGGGGGCTTTAGATGCCTGATTTGATTTTAAAACAGAAGGGCACAGAGAGGCGCCTATGAGAGGGAACCGTTAGCACTTTTGATCCAGTGTTAGTATTACGGGGCTTCTCACCTATTTGGGTTGTGCTATCTCAGCACAACCCCGGTGGTGTGTGTGGTTTGTCCACCGCTACTTGATGCAGTGACTGTGGGGGATCCGGCCTTGCTCCTCTGCCCGCCTTCCGGTCACGTGATCCTCCTCAGCTGACTCTATTCTGATGTCAGGCCAGGTCCTGGTGAGCAAACCGCAGGTCCTATACAATGCAGCTCCACACGATCTCCCAGTGGGAGATAAAGGCAAATATATATATGTATAAGATTTTCGTGTTATGGAGCGCTTAGATAATAGGCCGGAGGGGGGGGGGGTTAATCAATACTCAGCTTTATTCCACAACGCGTTTCAATGGTGGCATGCCATCTTCATCGGGTGGGGGTTCCAACCCCCACCTGATGAAGATGGTGTGCCGCCATTGCAACACATTGTGGAATAATAGTTTGGCTTTTTATCCTAAGGCTGGCTTCACACCACGGTTGTGGTGTATCAGGTTCTGTCCAGGATTTTGCCGGAAACACCGGACAGAACCTGACTACCCATGACAAACAGAACTGGAGGGCAAATATGCCCTCCGATCCTGTTTTCTGCTGGAATCGGCAGGTCGCAGCTGCTGAAGTGTCAAGAGCTCCCCGCTAGCCGCAGTCCTGAAATATCAGGTGGGGAGCTCTCCAGCTGCTGAAGTTCAGTAGCGCTCCCTGTTAAACTTCAGCAGCCGGTATCCGGGAGCCGCATCCGATTTTATGTCGGGTCTGGCGCCATAAACTCCCATGTTAGAGGGCACCGGATCTGGGGGAATCTGATTTGTGCCGATTTTTACCCCGGACAAAAAATCACAGCAAGCTACGATTTTGTTTCCGGAAGAAAAACCCGCATTCTCCCGGATCCTCCAGGACAGATGGAAACCGGATGGCAAATGACTGTCATCCGGCTCCATCCGGCCCCATAGGGATAATGGTTCACACCGGACAGCCCCGGATCCTGAAAAACGTGATGTGAAGCCAGTCTAAGTCATGTTAAAGGGTTAATGTTGACTTTTAAGATTAAAGAAGAGTATCTTTGTATATTTAATTTCCCAGTGGAGCATTGCATGGCCTATAAGCTTCCTTGAACGGCACTCTTTCTACCAGGAGAAATGTCCACTTCCCCTTAGATTCCAAGACATAGTAACTTAGTCTTGACTCAAGGTGGTCAAAATTCTCCTACAGGAGATTCTTTAAAGTCTGAAGCAGGAAACCCATGAGTCTATTATGCTTCCTATCTGTGAAGAGCTGCAGCTGTTAGAAGAGGTGACATGATGAAAAGAAAAATCAGACAGTTGTAAACTCTCCCGTGTGACAGTGACAGATGACACTCAATATAGTTTGCATCTGCTTCAGATCCGGTTGCATAATTTATTTCTATATTTTTATGTTCATAAATGCAAAATAACTATAAAATACCTATAAAGGTTTACATCTCCATGGAATAAAAAAGAAATATTACAGTTGGTTTTCTTCAACTAATGTATAACAGTGTAGGTTTAGAAAATCGTAGGAAAGTTCAGTTGGCCAAAGCAATGTGTAGATACCTGAAGATTTTGCTCATCAGTCTATCCTCAATTCCGCTGCCCGACTCATCTACCTGTCCTCCCGCTACTCCCCTGTCTCCCCCCTCTGCCAAGCCCTTCACTGGCTCCCCACCTCCAAGAGATCCCAATTCAAAACACTAATCATGGCGTACAAAGCCATACACAACCTGTCCCCACCATCTCCGACCTGGTCTCCCGATACCTACCCTCACGCAACCTCCGCTCCTCCCAAGAACTCCTCCCCCCTCACCTCTTCGCACAACCGCGTCCAGGACTTCTCCCGGGCATCTGCCTTACTCTGGAACTTCCTGCCCCAACACGTCAGACACTCGCCTACCCTGAGAAGCTTCAAGTGCCACCTGAAGACTCACCTATTCCGTCAAGCCTACAACCTGCCATGAGACCCAGGCGACCGCCCCATACCTGACATTCCCCCATCCTACTGTATCCCCACCCGCCCCTCGTAGACTGTGAGCCCTCGTGGACAGGGTCCCTGCCCCTCCTGTACCTGTACGTCCCGATCGCCTAGATTTAGTGTACTTGTTCTTGTCTCCCTCATCCTCATGTAAAGCGCCATGGAACCTAATGGCGCTATATAAATAAATAATAATAATACCTAATATTCGAGTTGTCTCTGGTTACTTGATTTCCTAGTCATTGTCAATGTTTAGGGATCCCAGTAATGTTATCAATGATAATACCCATTACTTCCCATAAGAAGTGCTGTCATATTCCTAGATGTCATGATAGTTATGTTTAGGTAGCAGGGTGTCAGGCATTTGTAGGATATCTCAGTCTCTCAGTTTTTACACCTCCACCCAACTGGTTCCCCGTTCTGTGCAGTCCCTAAAGGCACCTGCACAAACAGGAATATTCCTGACAGCAGGACTAGGAGATGACTGCTCAGACCTAGCTTCCTGATCAGCTATCGAGAATTTCTAGTACCTCCTCAGGAACCAGGAGAGAGATTATTAAGCATAAAAGCACCACAGGTATAGCAAACAAACAGAGGTAATTTGCCCAAGACTGTTAGAAAGCCAGGACAGTGTGCGCCTAAACTGTCTCTACAGCTAGGTACCTCTAGGCTAGTCGCTGTCCCCAAAACAACCCATGAAAGTGGGGATGCCATAGTTTTTCACCTTATTAGACTCCAGGATGACAGTTGCCCAGATGTTACCAACTTCCCCCAAAATGGGTGAAGATGCTGTAGAGCAAAGATGCACACAGAGAACCCAGGCAGGGTTACAGGTATAGCAAGGTTTCAGAAGATCTCCAAATAGAAGTTTTACTGCTGAAAGAGCAACAACTCCACAGCTAAACAACAGCAAGGTTCTCCGCAAGCAAGTATACAAAGTCTATCACCGGCATTGAGTGAAGTCAGAAGGGGGTGAATATAGTGGAAGGGGAGGGTAATTCCAAGCTACATATAAAGTTTAAAAGAATACTTCATCCAGAAGTGAACATGTCCTTAAATTCTTCAGCATAGCAGAGCAAACACGCAGGTAAATCTGTCAAGTGAGCTCTGCAGAAAGCCTGTGATTTATCAAATGCTGAGATCTTCTAATCCTCAGGACACCCAAAGGTTACACCAGGACACCATGAAATGAAGTCTCATAACTCTGAATGAAGGGTCCCAAGTCCTCAGTAGCTGCCATCTAAGCTCCTGTTACAGACATCAGTTCTTAGGCAGAGCAATCACTTGTTTGGTCACAGATAGACTATGAATTAGTTGGAAGCCCCAGAGTCGTTTTGGTGTAAGGGGGGTTGATTTATCAAGAACCTAAAATATCTCATTTTATTTTATGCAATCTCCCCTCACCTTGAGCCATTTTTTTATGTAAAGGTATTCTCTAGGATAGAAAATTCTAAGCAACTAATGGAAATCTCATCTGTAATAAACTCCTAAATATCTTTAATTAGAGAATTACAATTGTTTTGACATCGGAGATGATCATATAATTCAAATGATCACCATTTTTCTACACTGACAGGAACTTGCTTCTATGATCTAATACTAGAGATAACAATGGTGCTAAGGTAAGACGAGGCTGCTCACACTTCTGTCCACCCTATCTATCTGATATAGTACTTGAGATACCAAGGGTGCTGAAGTAAGAAGAGGCTGTTCACACTCCTGTGGTCTGACTTTCTGATCTAATACCGGATATATGATGGGTGTAGAGATTGGAAGGGCCTGCTCACACTGTTGTCCACCCTGTCTGATCTAATACTCGAGACACCAGGAGTGCTGAAGTAAGAAGTGGCTGCTCTCTCTGGTGTCCACCTTGCATAACAGATCCAATACTGGACATACCAGGGGTGCTGAGGTAAAAAGTAACTGCTCACACTGCTGTCCACTATTTCTATCTGATGTATTACTAGAGAAAACAGGGGTGCTGAGATAAGAAAAGGCTGTTCACACTCATGTTCACCCTGTCGATTTGATTTAATACTGGAGATAAAACAGGTGTTGAGGTAAGAAGTGGCTGCTCACACTGCTGCCCTCCTTGTCTGTCTAATCTAATACTGGCAATAAACGGGAGCTCACACTGCTAACCACTCTGTTTTTCTGATACTACTGAAGATACCTAAGGTACTGAAGATATTAATATTATTATCCTGCAGAATGCTTTTAAGTTTTAAAACATTTTTAACTCTAGAATCTTTTAGGGCGTAATAATTTACACTGCTACTTTTAATGTAGATGTGTCACGCTTCCGGGGGAAGGCGCCCTAGAGTGGACCCACTGGGCCGTGGTAACGAACTCCCCTGAGTGAGCTGAACCTAGTTTACCCAACCCCTATACAGGGATTGTCAGGGGCAAACCCAGGGGTTCTAAATACCATAGCTACTAGTACCAGAGGGGCGACTCGTAAGGTTAGCCTATGCTACGGCACAGCTAAGGATTCCGGGTAATGGTACAAGGCTAGGAGGACAGGAATCGTGCTACCGGGGAAGAGCACAACTATGGTTCCAGGTCACAGGGTACAAGGCAAGGAGAGCAGGAATGGCTCTATCGGAGGAGAGTACAAGGAAGGCCTGACCAACAGTCAGCAAGGCAGAAGCAATCTGAATTAATAATCAGGCACCTCCCATCAGTGGAGGTGGCCTGATATACCTGAGGAAGAACAGCTATAGGTCAAGGAGAGTGTCAGGTTGGACTGGGCCGGCCCCTAGAGTCACAGGGGAGGGATGCACCTAGTGCACAGCTGATTGGTCACATGAATACGACCATTGTAATGTGCTCATGTGTGAGCCCGGTGGTCAGCTGACAGGAAGGGAACCCGGTTACGGCTCCGAGACACAGTACGATTGGACGCTGGATGCCCGGTCGGCAGAGGAGCAGAGGATGCCGACTCAGGAGAGGTGAGCTGGGGAGCGGTGCCAGAGGACCTAACAAGATGTTACATGCTTACTATTGCTTATATTTAAAATGTTTGTTTGTTGGCCAAAAAACCCAACACAAAGACTATTACAATCTGAGCTATTTATACATGATGGGAAAAAAAGATATTTAAGATATTTGTAGTCACTGACCAACCCTCCACTATCTGACAGCTTGGGTGAATCTTCCTCCAAATCTGTGAACTACAATTGAAAAGTTCAGAAGTCACAAACATAATTTGGAGTAAAATAAAAGGGCTTTGATATGAACCAAAAAGTAGTGACTATTATGGCAAATACCCATGGTAGAACTCACTCACAGAAGAGAAAATGGAAAGAACCTAAAGAATAGCTTGAATAAAACCATTGATTCGTTATAGTAAGAACGACTCCAAGCCAGAAGAGAAGTGCATGTCTACCCAATGGCTTTCGCACCTGTTCTATATTAAGACAGGTGGCAGAACAAACTCTACACTGCTGCCTATCACAACTGGCAGGTGGACATCATAGACTGCCTTAGCCTCAGGCGGTTGGCTATCTGTGTCTCATATAACCTCCTCTCCAGCATGTTCTTTCATAGCTGGAAGCTGAGGAGAGATGCAAGAGAAGATGAAGATTCTATAGCATCTGCATACTATTTCTTTTACTATAGCATCTACATTGTCTTAACACTAGAGGAAACCCAACACTACCATGAATACACTCAACAGCATTACATTTCATTCATAACGGCCAAATATTCTAAAGTTATCATCTCTTTTTCCAAATATTCAGAAAGAAAACACTTTAATTAAATTACAAGTCCATGACGTCTGAAGTTTAATTAAACAACATGGAAATATTGCATAATTTAGCTATAAAACATTATGTTTTTATTGACTGCTTGGCTCGTTAAAACCGTTAGGAAATCTTGCATTAAGGACACTAGCCTGCATACAATATTGTGATAATGATCCCATCTTCTTAGTGTATTTTGCTTGAAATGACAGATTTATGGAAAGTACATATGGTAAAACCTTAGGCCTCCATATGATGTATATTAAATTGGACCAAACCCATTGACTTCAGCTTCACCGACTCCTGATGTATTTGGTGGCCTCCTGACTCTTCTCCGACAGATTTAGAGTTGGGAGAGTGAACCATTAGGCATTATAGCAATGGGCGGACTGGCCCAGGTGGCAGGGGGGCAAGTGCCCCCTGGGCTGGTGGTATAGTCCACATCTAGGGCCACCCCCCCCCCACAGAAATGGGCGCTTTGCGGCCGGCATGGCGATGCAGCAGCAGACGGCGGCGGACATGGTAAGAGAGCAGCGATCCGAAAATTCTGATAGCACCCCCCTGCCCCCTGGTCCTCAAATCAGGGCTGCCGGACCAAAACTGACACCCCGGGGCCAGAGGCACCAGCCAGCCCCTGTATAGCATGCAGCATTATATGTTTAGATATAAATAGAAACATGGCCATTATCTGAAGCATGCACAGTTGTCTACAAGACCTAAATCTGGGTGAGGAACAGCTAAACCCGTTTACAAAGGTGAGGTTATGGAAGACAGTGTCATGTCACAGGTTAAATGCTAAGAATGAAAGACACATCAAGATTACCTCCCTTAAAAGTCAGAATTCAGAATTTGCATGGTGACATAGATCTAGGGTGCAGAGGAACGGTAGCAGGTGCTTTGGAGTAGAGATGAGGCAACCTATTCAGGTTTGGAGTTTGGGTGTCTTATCTATCCAAATCACTGGAGTGAATATTGCCGTGCTCGTTTGTGCTTGGTGCTCGGCCCAGTACGAGCTGCTTGCAGTGTTTGATTGGCTCACACTGGGGGTAAAAGCAGAGTTATTGGCTGTAGAGTTTGTAAAAAAATAAAAATGACAAATCCCCACCTTCTTTCCCTCCAGAAATGGTTTGTTTATGGCTGTATGTGGGCAGAAAGACGAATTGCTCAGGCAGTGTCTTCTAATGAGATTCAGGTCATGTTTAGGTCTAGAACATTCCATTTTGTAAAGTCTAGCTTCACCACCGAAATCTAAACTTCAATGGGTTGGCTCATCTCAACTCTAGACTAATGGATAAAAACTTGAAACATTTGTAACAGAAGGCAGATTGTTTGCTCAATGGCAAGAGAGTATGCAGGTAACAGTGAAGCATGGTGGAGGACTCTTTCAAATCTGGGGCTGTACTTCAGAAAATGGAGTTGAGTATGAGGTTGGATTAATGGTGACATTAATACTGAGAAATACAGGCAGATAGTTATCCATAATCCAATGCCATTAGGGAGGCGTCTGATTGGCTACACATTTATTTTGCAGCAGGACAATGACTCCAAATATACAACCAATGTCAGAACTTTTTTCAGCATGAAGAACAAGAAGTCCTGAAAGTGATGATTTGGCGGCACAGAGCCCTAATCTCAACATCATTGAGTCTGTGTTGGATTACATAAAGGGACAGACAAGCAACATTCAACGATTTGAGGTTTTTAGACACCCCAGCGGCGATGCCGCCTATCAGATCGCCGGTGCGTCGCTGGAGGTGTCGCCGCATGTAAAAATGCAACGGCTACGCTGGTGGGACGCCAAAAACATGCGCGCTCCCGCGGCGACGTCACCTGGTGTGACATGGCCCATAGTAATTGACTATGGTTCTTCATAAACTCTAGATGCTACAATTTGTTTCTATTATTTCATTCATATTATCTAAACTGAGTGCGCATGTTTATATCTATTGGGTGAAGAACACAAGTTGTTGCCAGACAAACAATTACCAGAGCAAAGGAATCAAACGCAATCTGTTTTAGATGAACTCTTGAAATGATAGAAGGGTTAGGATGCCCTCCGCTCTCTAGAATATTGGTGGAACCTGGAGTGTATGCCATGGATAGGGGCAACTTTACAAATGCTCCCAGAATAACCTGCCACACAAGTGCATGATATAACCCTCTGGATAATGCTATGTGTCAGTGCTTCCTCCAATTGGCTCATCAAGAACTAGGCCCCCAAAGACACATTAGTGCTATTAGGACCATCAGGCAGGAATTTTAGATATGCACCCAGAAATGTTTGTGGTTCTGGGTGCACTAGGAACCCGACAAGTTCCCTTTAAGGTATAGCCTTTTTTATTATTTGGCATCTGTGTGGCAAACTACAGCATTATAAATAGTATTTAGGAGAGAGCAGACCCCGCTGACCATAAGAGCATACACTGTACATGAGAGGACTCTGTTGACTATAGGAACTTATACGCTACAGGAGAGAGAGGACTGCATGGATCATAAGAGCTTACACTCTACAGGAGAGAAAGAGAACCCCACTGATCACAAGAGCTTACACTCTATAAGAGAGAGGACCCTGCTGACCATAAGAGATCATACTCTACAGAAGAGAGAAAGGACCCCACTGAACATAAGAGTTTACACTCTACATGAGAAAGAGGACCCTGCAACCCATAAGAGCTTGCACTTTACAGGAGAGGACCTCATGGATTATAAGAGTTTACAATATATAGGAGAAAGAGGACCCAATTGACTTTAAGAGCTTAAACTACAGGAGAGAGAGGGCCTCACTAACCATAAGAGCTCACACTCTACAGGAGAGAGAGAAGACCCCACTGACCATAAGAGCTTACTCTCCACTGAAGAGAGAAAGGACTCTGCTCATCATAAGAGCTTACACTCTACTTGAGAAAGAGGTCTGCAAGGATCATAAGAGCTTACACTATACTGGAGAGATGGGACCCTGCTGATCATAAGAGCTTACACTCTGCAGGAGAAAGAGGACTGCATGGATCACAAGAGCTTACACAATACAGAAGAGAGATGAGCATGTTGACCATAAGAGCTTACACTTTACAGGAGAGAGTGAGGACCCTGCTGATCATAAGAGCTTACACTCTACAGGATAGAGATGGCCCACTAACCATAAGAGCTCACACTCTACAGGAAAGAGTGAAGACCCCACTGACCATAAGAGCTTACTCTCCAATAAAGAGAGAAAGGAGTCTGCTCATCATAAGAGCTTGCACTCTACTTGAGAAAGAGGTCTGCAAGGATCATAAGAGCTTACACTATACCGGAGAGAGGGGACCTTGCTGATCATAAGAGCTTACACTCTGCAGGAGAAAGAGGACTGCATGGATCACAAGAGCTTACACTATACCGGAGAGAGGGGACCCTGCTGATCATAAGAGCTTACACTCTGCAGGAGAAAGAGGACTGCATGGATCACAAGAGCTTACACTATACATAAGAGAGATGACCATGCTGACCATAAGAGCTTACACTTTACAGGAGAGAGTGAGGACCCTGCTGATCATAAGAGCTTATGCTCTACAGAAAAGAGAAACGTATCCAGTGACTCTATAGATAAAAAAATGACATTGCTATAAAAGCTGTGCTCCACTGGGACCCTGTGGCCAGTAATGTTCCAGGTGCAGACCACCACTGTACAAGGTAAGATATTCAGCTAGATGTCATTGCTGCAGTGCATTATGCAATGCAGAGTGATGTTACCCTGCTCTATGAGGCTTCAGCAGGTGGGAAATTGTGCTGAACAAGTTATTTTTTCTTGTGATCATAAGAATTCAAATTCATGTAAAACCACTAATTTCAGAAAATTAGACTCAAATTTGATCCTCCACAGATTGATCTGCTCATCTCTATTTTGCACACATTAGACCATTATAGCAGAAAACTTCAAGAAATCTCACAGGAAAAAAATAGCTTTACCAATACCAGGTCAGATTATCAATGCACTAGCAGGGTGCAGGAAACCCCATGATAAAGGCTGGAGCAGCACATGTGCAAAATACTGATGGAAACACTAATCCTACCACTTCTTGGAGGGTGTCTACTATTAAAAATGCACACTAATAACACCCTTTATAGGGCACCAGTCACACCGGTACGTGTGATGACAGTGTCTCATTTACAGCCTATTGATGGACACCTATATTAGATCAGGTGGGCTGTGCAGCATTAAATGAGTGCACCCCAAAAGGACAGATGCCCCAGTTCACTCAGCTAAAGGGGCCCGGTTGCATCCAGCATAAAAATTATGCAATAAAAACATGAAAAAATAATGTATAAAGTACATGAGATTTTGGTCCATATTTTGACCAAAATACGCGAGCTTGCAAACCATATCAAGGGTCCTCATACAGGCCTGGGCCCGGTCTCAGCCATTACTGCTGCGACCGCAATCCTTACGCCACTGTCTATGCGCATATCTATATTCACTGCTTGATAATCGCAGTATGAAGTAGCATACATACACAGATCTTTAGATCAAGTATTTCTAAAGATCGTTTATGAGATGCAAATTAGGGCTCCGGCTAGTCGAGGAGGCGTAGCTCCCCAACTATTCAGCCCATCGGTACAGGAGGCCCAAAGGTACAGGAGGTCTTCAGGTATATGATACAGCAGAGGACTTCAGGTATAGGATACAGCAAAAAACTTCAGGTATATAATACAGCAGGAATCCAGAAACTAGGCAGAGAGGCTAGTACCAGGGAAAACACAAACAGGACAGGTCCAGGCACAAAGATAGACAAACATTAGTTATCACAGGACTGGTTACTGGCAGAACTGGAGCTAGAATTACAGGCTAACCAGGAGCAGCAAGCTAGACTTATTTATTTGGTCCAGATGGAGTCAAGCGTGTGTGGTGGCTGAAGGTGATGAGCGCAAAGACAAGTGTGTCCTCCCAACAGTCAGACATGGTGGTGGAGAGTCATGATTTGGGGCCGCATGATGCTGCTGGCTGTGGGTAGCTGCAGATCTTTGAGTCAACCATGAATACCAACATGTCCTGTGACCCACTGAAGACGAACATAATATCCTCCCTTCATATTCCATCATGATAACAACCTCAAACATCTCCAAGATGACCACTGCTGCGAAAGACACTGAGGGTGAAGGTACTGGACTGGCCGAGCATCTTCAGACCTGAACCCATATGGAGCATCTATGCTGCCTTCTCAAAAAGAAGGTGGAAGAGCGCGAGGTCTCTACAGTACATCCACCATCTTCGTCATTATGAAGGACGAAGAGGATTCAGCGAATCCTGTGAAGATCTAGTGACCTCCAGGTCCAAGAGAGTTAAGGTCGTGCTGGTAAATAATGATGGCCACACAAAATATTTTAGCAAAATTTGTCCATTTTCCCTTTGGGGTGTACTCATTTTTATTTCCAGTGGTTTAGACATTAATGGCTGTGTTGTGTTATGTAGGTGACACCACAAGCTGCGCTCTGACTACTGTACATTGTATCAAAGGGTCAGATCTTCAGAAAAGAAAGAATAAATTATTTACAAAAATGTGAGGGGTGTACTCACTTTTGTGAGATACTGTATATGTATATATTATGATATAATATATTACTCTGTTGTTGGACTTGTAACATAGTATAGATGTGTATAGACACTACAAGTCCCAGCATATCTGTTGGGGGAATTCAGCCTGAATAGAAGTTAGAAAACCCCGTGTCATGAAATCATGGGAACCAATTTCTGCTGCATTTGTCCATTTATCTCCGGCCGCTTAACGATGATTAATGATTATTTTTATTCTGATACATTGATCACCGGTGTATGATTTGTTCGGAGCCATCACTGGCGGGAGACGTCCCCTTCTCACTTCTCAGCCGTCGGTTTTAATAAGGGCGATTCCTGCGTCTGTGAACGGCAAACAGATAAATACGTCAGATTCTGCCTCTAGATCATTTCTACTCAAAATCTACAAATATCCCAAAATGCTAAATATTCTGTTGTTCCCTGAAAGGAGCGCACCGCAGAGGACACAGAGTCACCGGGCTGATTTAGGATAACTTTGTTGCCCGTAGCAACCAATCACAGCTCAGCTTTTACTCCTAATGCAGCTCGGAATGTTGCATTGTTGCTGGTTGCTATGGGCAACAAGACCAGTTCTGCTGCTAAATCTGACAATGAGTTATGACATGATCATGGCAAAGATAGCCAAAAAGAGAATCCCTGTGTCCTCCTCCGCCCTCCTTAGCATATTTACTAACAGTCACCTTTTGTCAGGATAGATGGAGCAAACCCAAAGTGTGTTTTGGGGGTTAGTCCTTAACCACCAAGATTGTTGGCTTTCAAATATTGCTTATTTTTCATTTGGCAAAAAACCCTGGCTTTGCTTGGACTACTGCATTGGTTGATGTGGGCAACAAGTTTGTTGTTTTGACAAATGAGGCTCCGAGGGGGTGGAGCCATGAGAGAAGCAGCCAATGAACACCTAAACGGTAATGCTAGTGTCATACTCCACCCAATAGGATCATGTACTATCCTATCGTGGATGTTCCCCAGTGCCTAACAGTCCCTCTATGTAGGAACATACATAACCAGATCTATAGAAAAAGTATTTCTAAAGACCACTCATGAGATACAAATTTGGACTTTGACTAGTCAAGGGTGCGTTAGTTCCCCGACTAGTGGGCCCAATTAGCAGGTTATCACACACCTGTCAGCATAATAACATGCTTTAGGAAAGCCGGTGTATTTGCCAGCGCTATGCAAAGTTGCGCATGCAAGGTATGATAACTAGAGATAAGCAAATCTTTTGAAGTTCAGGTTCGGTTCGCTGAATGACCATATGTTCACCGAATTGTTTGACAAACTGTTCATTGAACTTCCAAATCCCATTAAAATCAATGGAAGGCAAAATCAAAAACTCCCTCAAAGGGCCCAAAAGCTGCAAAAACAGCTCAAATTAGGGACAGACATCAGGAAAAGTGATATTTCTCAGAGTTAAAATTTTCATCATTGAGCATTATGGATGCATAGGACAAGGCCTAGCCCAGTATTTCAAGCTTCCACATTGATCAGGAACAGGGAGATGAGTGACAGGTGTAGGCATAGTGCTCAGAGAGCCCTGATAAATTCACAAAACTCACAACAAAGACACCACAAGAAGAGTCTCAGCATTAGAAAAAGATTAGGCCAGGTACTATGAAAGTGGCATCAATTTACTAAGGCTAAAAATTGTAGGACTGTTGGGCTAGGGGACATCATACCTTATGAAACCACTCCAATTAGTTTTATGCTCTGCTGCACTCAGGTGGCACAAGTATTAGCTTCAAGGACTACTACCGAAATAATTAGGTGGGTCAGAAACAGATATAGGCTTAGTGGGCAGCGAGCCCTCATCCCTCATGCAAACTACTACAATAATTTTTTTTTTCCACCACACTCAGATGGCGCAAGTATTAGCTTCATGGACTACTACCGAAAGAATGATTCAGATGGGTCAGAAACATGTATAGGCCTAGCAGGCAGGCAGGGGGCCCTCATACCTCATGCAACCGCTCAGTTACTCACTTACTCGCCCAAATCATCAAGTCAATGCTTCATATCTCATGCAAGTTCAAAAATGGATGGCTAGAAATCAACTGTATTGTTTCAGTGCTGGTGAATGGATCCTTGGACCCCGTATACTATAGATGATAGAATCAAAGCACACCTATAAAGGTTTTTTTTGCTTCAAAGTGAGAAGTGTATTGAGACACAGTCAGTACTAAGGAAAGTGACTTTGCAGATGTTTGACGTTTTGGCCTATGGGTAGCCTTGATCACAGAGTCGCTGCTATATTCGCCACCCTGGTTAGTGTGTTGGCATCCTTGTGTTCTTCTCCAAATGTTGTTATGTACAGAGTTAGGTACCCTGATCAGGAGATGTCAATGTCAGAAGATGGGCAGCAAAGGCTAATTACAAACTCATGTCAAAGGTCATTCATTATAATTGACCCACCCAAGGCCATGGGGTACACAGTTTCGGGCATTGTGCTTTCAATGGGTATGTCACAGTGGCTTGTGCCCGGGCCCGTGGCCCTGGTGGTCGCTGAAAAAGGGTTTAAAAGTAAAATGAAAAGAGTCTCATGACACCACCTACAGTGTCCGGTAATGGTATCGGCGCTCAGGGCCGCATCATCAATGAGCCAATGTGAGCGCTCTGCTCAGGCGGCGATGAGTCCCTGAAGACAGGAGGTGGCAGATCGGTCAGATTACATGCTGCGGTGCTCCTGCAATCCTGTGTTGTCAGTGCCTGTGTGGTGCAGCTGCGGTCGGGACTGAGGAGGGAGGAGGCTCCTGGCTGCTTTTACTTTCAGTACAGCAATTGGCTATGCCTCCTCAGCATCCGCCCCCTCCAGCCAGGGAGTGTGATGATTGGTCAATCCAGCAGTCAGTCTACCTCTGCATCAAGTGACCCTGTGTTCATCGAGACTCCAGGTGCTGTATATGTGGGGCTCTGCTGTATATGGGAGTGCTGTATATGGGGCAGGGGTGCTGTATATGTGGAGCTCTGCTGTATGTGGGGAGCTCTGCTGTATGTGGGGGTGCTGTATATGGGGCAGGGGTGCTGTATATGGGGGCTCTGCTGTATGTGGGGGTGCTGTATAAGGGGCAGGGGTACTGTATATGGGGGCTCTGCTGTATGTGGGGGTGCTGTATATGGGGCTGGGGTACTGTATATGGGGGGCTCTGCTGTATGTGGGGGGCTCTGCTGTATATGGGGCTGGGGTACTGTATATGGGGGGCTCTGCTGTATGTGGAGGAGCTCTGCTGTATATGGGGTGCTCTGCTGTATGTGGGGGTGATGTATATGGGGATATGGGTACTGTATATGGGGGGCTCTGCTGTATATGGGGCAGGGGTGCTGTATATGGGGGCTCTGCTGTATATGGGGGCTCTGCTGTATGTGGAGGTGCTGTATATGGGGATGGAGTAGTATATATGGGGGGCTCTGCTGTATATGGGGGAGCTCTGCTGTATATGGGGGGCTCTGCTGTATATGGGGGGCTCTGCTGTATGTGGGGGGCTCTGCTGTATGAGGGGCTGGGGTACTGTATATGGGGGGGTCTGCTGTACATGGAGCTGCAGTGCTGTATATAGGGGAACTCTGCTGTATATAGGGCTCTGCTGTATATGGAGAGTTCTGCTGTATCTGGCAGGCGTCTGCTGTATGTGGGGGTGCTGAATATTGGGCTGGGGTGCTGTATATGGGGGGCTCTGCTGTATATTGGGGTGCTGTACTGTATATTGGGCTTCTATGCTGTATATGGGAGTACTGTGCAGTTTATGGGGGTGCTGTTCTGTTTATGGGGCAGCTGTGCTGTATATTGGGGTGCTGTATATGGGGTACTGTGCTGTTTATGGGGGTGCTGTATATGGGGCTCCTGTGCTGTATATGGGTGGTGCTATATATGGGGTGCTTTATTGTACATGCTGTGCTGCATGGTATATGGAGGGCTATGGGATGCATTATACTATATGGAGGACTATGGGGGACGCATTATAGTATTTGGAGGACTATGCATGGTGCATTATACTATAAGGAGGGCTATGGCGGAGCTTTATAATATTTGTAGGTTTATGGGGTGCATTATAATATATAGAGGACTATGGGGGTGCATTGTCTACGGAGGTGCATTTTATTATATGGAGGACTATGGGGGTGTATTATAATATATGGAGCCAATTATACTATATGGAAGTCATTACAATATTTGGAGGGCTCTGTGGGGGCAGGAACATACTTGCAGGGCTATGATGGAGCCTTTATACTTTATGGGGGGCTATTTGAGGGCTGTGTTGGAGTCTATTATACAGAGTGAAGAGGTTTAGGGACCATTATACTATATGGAGGACTGTGAGGGGGTCACAGTTGGGGATCATACTGTGCCAGATTAGTTGGAGAGTACCGTATGGTACATGTGGAGGGTCCTGTGAAGGAATTCACTGTGGGGGGATCATAGTGTTTGGGGGACACTTTTGGTGGCATCAAACGTTATGGGGGCAATGAAAGATCAATCCTCCCGCCGGTTGGTCGGCACTTGTCCTCCTTCCTGCTCTCACATTGGGGGATGATGGGTGCTGCAGATGGATAATGGGGATATTGGGAGATGTTGGGGGCTGTGGAAGGATAATGGGGGCTGCAGGGGGATGTTGGTGGGATGATGGGGGCTGCAGATGGACGATGGAGGCTGCAGGGGGACATTGGGGATGATGGGGTCTGCAGATGGATGATTGATGACACAGTTTGGTTATGCTGGTCTGTGATGACAATTACTGTACAGTATGTAGTAAATGTTCATTTTTTCTTGTTCAATAAATGTGAATCCTTCATGGAGATAAGACGTCCCCTGAAAATAAGACATCGCGCTTCTTTGGGGGCAAAAATTAATATAAGGCGGTGTCTTATTTTCAGGTAAACTTGGTATTAGCTCAGGACAGCCCCGTGTGCGGCTCTTGTGATTGGCTAAGCGTTTCGGGAGGAGGCGTGGTCTGTAGCGGAAGACGCACCATTTTCCCAGCTTAGTGCAGTGGCGGCTTGTTGATGCTCAGACTGCAGTCATTGTATGTGTGGACGGTGCCGCATGGTGACATGTCTGACTAGTCAGTGCCAGGCAGTGATCACATTGGAGCTACCCAGAGTTTTGTAGGTGTGAGCCATAGATAATAGGTGGCAATCAGTGCTGCCTCCTGTGCTATAAGGGTGCAGCACATTGTGCCAAGCTGCCACTGCCATTAATGATCCTTATTCTGGATTTTTCTATGTGATTCTTGAATTTGCGTGTGATGGTGCTGACACCTTTGTGTTTGGGGGGGGGGCACCATTTTAAAGTTGCCTCAGGCAGCAGAGAGGTAGGTTCACCCCTGCTTACCAGTAACTGGAATTGGGCAGACAATACCTTTAAAGTCTTTATTTTGGCAGTGGTTTTTATGTTTGTGCTTATTTATTGTGTTTAAAGCATTTGTCAGACTGAATGTCAAAGTTGTAAAGCTCAGGTATTGGCAATGTACAAAAATTTGAAGAAAGACACTTCCATTCACCAAAAAGATTAAAAAATAAGATCTACTGCCTTGGTAACCTTTGCTACCAAACAAGTTCAAAGACTGTGAAATTAATGAAATCCACCAGGTGCACAAAAAGAGATGATGGGAAATAAGTGGCACGAATGTTAATAACAAATATTTATCAATTTAAGATTAAGAACATCGTTCATAAAAATGATAAAAAGTATAAAACAAAGTTACGTAGTTAAATAAAACATAGGAAAGTTTACTTTCGAATTCTCTAAGTTTGGTGGTGAAAATGTTAATTCATGATTAATGCTTTAGATATTTTATCATTTACATCTTTCCCTCTTAGAACATTTTCTATTAAATCTGTCTGACTAAATATTACTTCAATATTCCGTCTGCTCAAGTGTTAGAACGTTGAACCCTTTCATCTCCATATCGCTCATGCAAAGTTTTTCAGATGTAAATTTTTCATTGTCCATGTTTCTCATTTTCTTATTCCTTGTAAAACCCAATTTCCTTTGTTCTTTCGGGATGGAGCTCAAAGATTCCCTGCCCCTATGCAGCCCTTTAACTTTAATTGCAAGAAACCAACTCGGCCATTCCATTGTTTATTGATGCTTGGTTATCAGTTTATCTGGAGACAGAAGAAATGTCAAAGCAACCCAAGCTGTTCATTAACTAAATATTGTTAATCCCATTCAGATTTTAAAACCTTTTTTTATACGTTTTATCACATTAAAAAAACAAGACAAAATTATTAAACTTTGCAATTAACCATGTTCTTCAATGTACACAAGATCATTTACAATGGAGACAGAAAAAAACCTTACGTGTACTGATTTGGTTGTACAATCCTTGTTGAAAGTCCGCATGACATCTAAAGGTGCTGTCACACAGCACGATCTGGCCAGCGATGTCGGAAGCGATGCGCGGGTGCCTGCTCCGACATCGCTGGCCAGCTGTCACACAGCATCGCTGCGGCCGGCGACACCGCAGCGATGCGGGCGCTGACATCGCTCGCTGGGCGCATGTCACCACGGCGGATCCAGCCTTATCGCAGGTCGCCGGTTGACAGGTTAACGGTTCTTCCCGTAAACCTGTCAACCTGCGACCAGCGATAAAACGCGGTCGCGCCGCTCATTTACACAGCGCGACGTCGCTAGCGACATCGCTGATACGTCACTTTTTCGGCGATGTCGCTAGCGACGTCGCCAGGTGTGACACCACCTTTAAAGTGGATAAAAAATAAACTTTGCTGTGTAAAGGTACCGTCACACACAGCAATATTGCTAGGCAATTTCACTGGCAATTTGCTGGTTGCAGTGAAATCATGGAGACATTGTTACATTTGTACACAGCAAGAAAATAGAACAATGTGTCCATGATTTCACTGCAACCAGCAAATTGCCAGTGAAATTGCAAGCAATATTGCTGCGTATAACGGTACCTTAAGATCCTAAAAAGCCGCTATTTGATGGCATGTGGTTTACATGGGCTGCCTTGGCTTTACCTTTGACTTAAGCCCCCGTCACCAGCGATCTCGCCATGTTTGACACAGAGCAGCGAGCGGGCCTCTGCTGTGACATCGCCGATCGTGTTGGAATGGCCTGGACCATTTTTTGATTGTTGGGTTCCCGCTGGCCAGCATGCATCAGTGTGTTTGACGCCTTAACAACGATCTCATTGGCGACTCAGAACTCAGCCACGTAGGTCTGAGTCGTCAGACTAGCTGCTGTGTGACAGGGTCCCAACGACCGCGAGGTCGTTATACGGGTCGCCGTATTGTTGCTGCGTCATTGAGTAGATCTGACTGTTTGACATCTCACCAGCGACCACGTAGCGACATTCCAGTGATCTTTGACAGGTCGCATCGTTGTCGGGATCGCTGGAACGTCGCCAAGTGTGACGGGACCCTTAGATCTTTCCTTCTCTCCTTATATCTGATCATGTCACATTCTCCTCAAGAGTATTGCTAACATGGAAACTTTGATATTGTAAGAACTCTTATTGTTGCTTTGATTGATTCATATCTGGTTATTTATAATTTTCTAATAATTGGTCTCCCTTTTACTTAACTTTATCCTCTCAAATATATTTTTAATGCAGCAAACCAGGGTCATATTTCTGATGAGCCACTACACTGATGCCTCCACTCTGTGCCAGTCATTACACTGTTTGCTACAGAGAACAGTATAATCTGATTATTCTCACCACAAAACTCTCCATTTATCTGCACCACTCTACATCTTGTCCCTCATCAAAATCTACCTATGGTTTTGTGACGTAACAGCGACCTCTCCAGAAATGTTGCAGTGTGTGACATTCATCAGCGACCTGGCCCCTGCTGTGAGGTCACTGATCGCTACACATCATTCAGGACCATTTTTTGGTCCTTGGTCTCCCGCTGGTCAGCACGCATCACTGTGTGTGACAGCGAGAGACCAGTGACCTCACAGCCAGTGCCCAGCGCCGCACATTAGACGCTGGGCACTGGTAACCAGGGTAAACACCAGGTAACTAAGCAACACGTGCTGTTTAGTTACCTGATGTTTACCTTGGTTACCAGCGATGTCGCTGCTGACTGGTCGCTGGTGAGTCTGCCTGTTTGACAGCTCACCAACAACTGCAGAGAGACTTTCCAGCAATCCCGGCCAGGTCGGATCGCCGGTGGGATTGCTGGAAAGTCTCAGTGTGTAAAGGAGCCCTAATGAATTAAAAGTCACAACCTCTATAATCCGAAGATCACACTCCTGTCTTCAAGAGTTGTATTGAGCTCCCCACCGGTGCTCAAGAGTCCACTACCCCAGACTATTTTTTACCTCCAATTGTCAACAGTATTAAACATGCACTAAAAAATCTAAATTGACCTATGAACTCACTTCATTAATGCAACTTTTCTCTATTTCCTTCTCCTAACCTTTTCTCAGAATGTTGCCCATTCTATTAACTACTTCTACACCCTCCAACTAATTGGTAGCATATTGTATCTGTACTTGTATAGATACTTACTGATGAATGGTTCATGCAGCTTTATTTAAATACCCTGATTTATGTGTTAAAATAACTGCTGGACCATATAAGACAAACGTTTTTAACTTTTGTGCCTCACCTATTACCGCAGAGATTGTAATTAGGGCCGTCACTCCACTTCATATCTGTTGGATTGTGTAACTGTGTATTGTCTCATATCGTCTGTACACGTCCACTCTGAACTGTAAAGTGCTGCTGTATATATCACTCACAAATATTTTTACTAATGTTATATAAATCTTGTAGACTGTGAGCCCTCGGGGTCCTCTACCCTCACCTACTGTGTCCTTCCCATCCCTTGTAGACTATGAGCCCTCGTGGGCAGGGTCCTCTCTCCTCACCTACTGTATCCTCACCCATCCCCTGTAGACTGTGTCTGTGAGGCCTCACAGGCAGGGTCCTCTCTCCTCAACTACTGTACCCTCACCCATCCTTTGTAGACCGTGAGTCCTCGTGGGCAGGGTCCACTCTCCTCCCCCACTGTATTCTCACCGATCTCTTGTAGACTGTGAGCCCTCATGGGCAGTTTCCTCTCCTCTTACCTACTGTATACTTAATCATCCCCTGTAGACATTGAGCCCTCATGGGCAGGGTCCTCTCTCCTCACTTACTGTAACTCATCCATCCTTTGTAGACTGTGAGCCCTCATGGGCAGTTTCCTCTCCTCTTACCTACTGTATACTTAATCATCCCCTGTAGACATTGAGCCCTCACATGCAGGGTCCTCTCTCCTCACTTACTGTAACCTCACCCATCCTTTGTAGACTGTGAGCCCTCGCGGGCAGGGTCTTCTCACCTCCTGTACTTGTGTGTCTTGTATTGTTCATGAATATTGTACTAGCCAATATATGCCCTTTTCACATGTAAAGTGACATGGATTAAAGTATATAATAATAATAGTAATAATGTTCTATCATCCAGCAGTATTTAAAAGGGGTTATCAACCTTATAGAAATCATATATGCAGTGGCGAACCTTTACCCCAGGGGGCCCTGGTGCAGCCATGTTGAGGAGCGGGAGGGGGTGCTGGTGGCGTCAGCGCGGTCCGAGTGGGGGGATGGTGCTGGTGGCGTCGGCGCGGTCCCGGGGGAAATTGGGGGGGTGCAATGTGGTGCTGGCGTTTGCGGCGCCTCTCCTACCTGCGCGAGTGCGCTCCTGGGAGCCGGAGGGGCAGAGGAGAGGTGGGGCAGGATCAGGCAGGGGAAGCAGAAAGCTTCCTGCTTCCCTTGCCTGACCCTCCTCTCCTCTGACGGCGGTTTGCGGGGGTTGGCTGGGGGCCCCCTCCAGGCTTGAAGGGGCCCCCTAGCCGGTCGGGGCACTGGTGCAGCTGCACCAGCTGCACCACGGTAGTTCCGGCCCTGCATATAAGGGTTTCTTGGTCTTGAGTGTCTATTTACATGACAAGATTATCATTAATGCTCATTCATGATAATCCTAAAATCTAGACAGGCTGCTGAACATTTAAAGATTCAGCAAATCACTTGTTCATCAGGTGAAATAATCTTTTGTACCTCAGAAAAAAATCATCCTTCTCTGCAGCACCTCATGCTGTGCAAACAAGACTCGAGCTGCCGAGAACAATGGCAGCCTTCCCATCTGTAAACAGGCTATTAAAAAAATGCAAATTGGTAAATATTTACCAATCAGCAGTCATTTATTGCCAAAATTTAGGCATTGTAAACTCTCTTTAAAATTCCTACAAAATTCTCTCTAGGATCACTAAATATGATACGGTTCTAAATCAATCAATCTTTTGAATTTTCAATTTAGGACATGACAGCGTCTTTCAGATCCAAAGATGCGCTATGCAAACACCATTCACATTGATGAAGAGATGTGGCTCCTGAATAGGAGACCTCCTTCATAATTTTATGCATCCCTAATAGGATATACAAAACTATTTGCCTATTGGTTAGGTTCATCATGAACAATAAGTTGATGTTTTACAAGGGGCGTTCATTATATATTTCCTATAACCCACTTCTATTTATCGCAAGATGCTGAAACTGCTCATGTGTAAAGATATAAGTTTCTATAACCTAGGCTGGCTTCACATCACGATTTTGCTGCATCCGAGTCTATCCGTGTCAAAACGGATACACACAGATCTGATTTTGCCTCCCATGTATCCCTATAGGCCACGGATTGGATCGCATGTGTCCCTATTGGCATCCGATTTTAGCACCATCAGTATCTGTCTGATTTTCTCGGATCCAAAAACGTAGGCTGTTACGATTTTGGTCCCCGTGACTCAAATCGGACACCATGGATCCGTAACGGATCCGTTGCATTCCACGTTACATAACATGGGAGTCTATGTACCTCGGATCCGTCAAAAAATCGGATCCGTAAAACAGATCTGATTTGCTGTACTGCGCATGTCAGAAGCAAAGAACAGCTCTGTCTCTGCTAAATGATGACGGATGCATGCAAAACATCAGTGGCATCCGTGTCTGTCCGAGTGATCCTTGAAATTCAAGGATCACCATGGATGTGCAAAAATCGTGATGTGAAGCCAGCCTTACATGCAAATTTGCAGCTCTAAACTGATAAGGTTCTTTCTTTTACAAGTGCTGGAGTGGTGTGAGGTGCGATTATGGACCCAATGGAATACAGAGCAGTCATCAAGTTCCTTTACTTGAAAGGTGTGCTTATTATGAGAGGAATGGGGTCACCCTGGAATTGGAGACCAATTTCCACCAACCTTCGACCACATTTGAAATAACGATGCCAGTTCTTGACTGCATCATATCATAGTGAATCATCATCATAAACCTCTTTCATCTTACTGAATGTCTACCTTGGTGTGTGGCCTTTTAAGTAAAGGAACTTGATGACTGCTTTGTATTCCACAGGGTCCATTATCGCACCTCATACCACTTCAGCACCTGGAAAAAGAAGACCGTTCTCAGTACAGAGTTGCAAATGGCACGTTGCCTATGAAGACTTATATCTTTACACATGCGCAGTTTCAGAGTCATGTGATAAATAGAAGTGGATCAGGAGAAATCTTTAATGAACGCCCCTCAGATACAGCACTTATACCTGATGATCAAAATGGATAGTTGTTTAGTTACTTTGCCCACACGGCAAAAAAATGGTGGAAGGACCTAGATAACAATCAATAATTTTTTTAATCAATTTTAATATTTCTAAGGCGCCTTTGACACTAGCTTTTTTGTCCGGATCCGGCGGATCCGGACAAAAAAACGCATCTGCCGAGGGCCCCGCCTAACGGCCGCACTTGCGGCGCAATTGCAGCAAGCCCCATGCATTGTGTATGGGGCTTGCGGTAAGGTGCGGCAGGTTTGGCAAGAGTGGTTGCGGCAGATGCGGCAGGCGCGACCGCGAGAAAAGCTATTGTGAAAGGGGCCTAAGAGAAATATAAATATAAATCCCATTCTTCTAAGAAGAATTTGTTTGCTTTATTGGTTTTACCCCTGGCTTATCAAAGACTTAAAGGGCTTATCCAGGACTTTTTTTTTTATTGTGACCCTTAAAAAAAAATAACAAGGAGATAATTACTAAATGCTTGTCTGTTCTACCCAGCGCCGAGTGGTCACCGATAGGTCCTGCCAGAAATTCAGCTGTTCTACATCAACATAGCAGCTCTTTCTCCTTTGAACTGCTCTGTCAACAGGTTGTGACATCATACTAACTGACAGCTAGTTCCTTGTAGTTGGGCAGCAAGGAACCGGCTGTGAACCAATATGACCGGTAGTAACGCCCCCATCAACAGACCAAAGCAGAAGAGAAGCCAGCACTCTATGGACATGACGTCAGTGGAAGCCGTGGAGTCACCAGCAGGTGCACTCTATGATGTCTCTGATCAGGCAAAGATCAACTCCGGACAGAACAGGCAGGTACCTGGCAACTACCTGACTATTATGTCTTAGGCACATAAGAAAGAAACCAGAATAGTCCAGGATAACCCCATTAAATATTCACTGTCATTTCAACAGAGAAGAGGGGTGACACCTCTAAGATGAGTTAAACATTTAAAAATCTTTATTAAACTACTGGTGAATTGTACGCCAGAAACGGGTCAGAGTTGATGCCCACTTTTTGTGGTTTTATCTTATGAACTTTAATAAAGATTGAACAAAGTTTTATTCACTTTGTAGGTGCCGCCTCTTTTTTCTGTGTGAATACTTTTCTGTTGGTCAGCTGTTGAAGGTGCTCCGTGATGTATAGGCAGAGCTTCGTTAGCACTATAAGCTAAGCAACACTCCTTTTACCTTTCATTGCTTCAAAAAACTTTGAAGAAATCACTAGTAAGAGCAAATCTAAGAAAAATTGTGTATATTATATCAGGGAAATTTGTGTCAGGACTCTGGATCTTTACCTTTTGTGCATTCTAGCCCTTTTTCAAAATGGAGTCTGCTGCTTCGCTCGTATTCGTGTGATCCTCCTTCCCTGCCTTTATAAACCCTAGTATACCTTTTAGTCAATTTTTGAGTATTCTGCTTAAATTCCTGGCTCCTTGCTTCTCCAAATTGCTGCTCCACCAGTCTGTGTCCAGCTCGGCTCTTTCGAACAACCTCCCCTGCTCTCAGTAACTTACCTGCAACTTGCTGCCTGTGTTTCTCATCATCTGCCTCAGCCTGTCAGCCCTGCTCATTTTATCTCTGTCTGCTTTTAGCAGCCTATTGTTGTTAAGTGTGCAGTAGCCATATTCTAGACAGTTGGACTTCCTAAGGCTCACTGTTATGCACTGGTTTTGGGACCCATTCTCAGAGACTTACCTAACCTAGGGCCCCTGGGTGTGGACAGAGTTTCATACTAAACTGCATCTACCGTGTTTCCCCGAAAGTAAGGCCCCCCCGATTGTAAGGCTGCCTAGGGGTAAAGGGGGGGCCTGCTAATGTAAGGCCTCCCCCGATTATAAGGCCTTACAACCGTGGGGGGCCAATGTAAGGCCCCTAGCGGAGGGGGGGGGGAGCGGGTCACACGTCACGTGCGCCCGCTCATTACATATGCACTGCATCCCCCTGTCAATCAGCGACAGGGGGAGCAGTGCATTATACGGTATATATGGGCCCCCTCCTGCTGGCACACTACCCCCCTGTTCTGAGGCCCCCACCGCTGCTGCTGCTGCAGACATCTTACCCTCCAGGGTCTTCTTGCAGCAGCCAGCGCGTCGGTCCTCTGTCCTCGGCTGTCTCCCGGATCATGTGACCCGTCGCAGCGCATGACGTCATCGCGACTGCGACCGGCCGGTCACATGATCCGGGAGACAGCCGAGGACAGAGGACCGACGCGCTGGCTGCTGCAAGAAGACCCTGGAGGGTAAGATGTCTGCAGCAGCAGCAGCGGTGGGGGCCTCAGAACAGGGGGCAGGGGGTTAGTGTGCCAGCAGGAGGGGGCCCATATATACCGTATAATGCACTGCTCCCCCTGTCGCTGATTGACAGGGGGATGCAGTGCATATGTAATGAGCGGGCGCACGTGACGTGCGACCCGCTCCCGCAGTGTCTCAGCAGGAGGGGGCCTGTAGGCCACACTGCTGGGGCACCCAATGTAAGACCCCCCCCCCCCGAAAGTAAGACCGGGGGCCACTTTTGGCCCCCCAAAAAATGTAAGACAGGGTCTTACTTTCGGGGAAACACGGTACCAGTGGGAGCTTCTTCCAATAGACTTTCCTTGCCAGCATTACTGTGGATGGAGTATTTCTAGTGACTTTTCTGTTTATTGTGTATTTGATTAACTTTGCTCACTCGCTGCACTTCACATTTATTTTCAATTATGCCTGTAAATTACAGACTTTCTCACTGTAACCTTGTTCAGTTGATTAATTGTCTCATGCTAAGTGATCCCTGTGTGTTCCATTATAATTATTACAATATTCTTATTTCATCACTTATGAGCCATTTCATCTCACTTCTTGAACTCATCATTCATTCTGAAATCTTTCTTATTCAAGACAACATGGACTGCTAGCTCCTCATTGGATCTGATTAAAGGGAATCTGTCTGTGCTGGGAGAGCTGCCCTCCCCTAGGAGATTTGTCCCCCCGCCCCCCCCACACATACACACCAGGCTCTCAATAGAGATTGTGCATTGACAGTGAGATGTCAATCATAGCAGGAGGCATGTATGACTTGCATATGCATGACAAAATAGTCCTGTAATGGTAATCACCAAGTGATAAAGTCTTTAGTTTACTTAAACAAGAGCACACACCCCGATAAGAGAGGAGAGGTTGAATTTCTTTTTAACCCCTGCAGCATGCTGTTCCACAGCTTATATAGCAAAATAGAGCTGGCAGATTCACACTAAAGGGAATCTGTCTACTGAATCAGGGTTGTCTGATCACAGACAGTATGAATAATTGTGCGGTATATGGGAGAGATTGCAGCAAACAATATCCAATGCAATGTCCCATATAATGTCCCATATAATGTCCACTCACTTACTTAAAGAGGTAGAGTTTGCAGAGGGGAAACTGATGAAAAATGCAGGATACCAGTTAAATAATGGCCACAAAGACTGTTATCCTTCATATACATACATCATATATTAATAAAAAAATACAAAAAAGTTGCAAAAAAATAAGATAGGGGAGTCCAGGTGGCAGGGGGGCAAGGGCCGACCAGGCTGGCTATAATGGCCTCTTCCAGGGCCGCCCCCACACTGAATGGGCCGGTCCGGCCATGCTCACTTCAAACTTCACACTGCAGCCAGCCAGGCGACGCGCCAAGTGGTGAGTGTGCTCCCGCTCCTCGCCAGTCTCCACTAGCACCCCCCCCACTCCTCGCCAGACTCCACTATCAACCCACCCCCCACTCCTCGCCAGACTACAGCACCCCCCCACTCCTCGCCAGACTCCACTAGCACCCCCCCACTCCTCACCAGACTCCACCAGCACCCCCCCCCCCTTGACAGTAACATCGACTCAATGCCTCCCTGGTCCACGAACGCCAGCCGGCCCCTGGGGGAGTCTCACAGCAAACATCCATCAGTCTGTCATTGATAATACTTTTTTATTACAAAAATTAAAAAAAAAAACATTCTAAATATTTCTATTAAACTCATTGCCTTTTATTCACATATTGCAAAAAAAAACAGCTTTGGTATTCCTGAAAAGCCAGACCTGTGTCTTCATTGCAGCTGATGAAACAAGACAAGACGATGTTTGCTTTTTATTTACATTTCCTTGGCTTCCTTGGCTACCCTTAAGTCAGCAAATGCAGAATGTCACGTGCCTTTAATATCAGGGGCGTCCGATTATTAAAGCCAACAACATATTTATGTGTTCACAACTGCTAAGGTCACAAACTTTAAGCAGTAAAATAAATATATTTTGTAAACTGAAACCAGGTGTCCAAAGTTCTGTTAGATCTTTTGCATCAAAGATTACTAATGTTTTCCTTTTGTCAATAATCATAAGACAATTTGGGAACTTCCTGCATATTGTTCTAGGCATTCGGATCCCAGTAATGCATGTACAGTATACTGGAAACATGGTTACAAGGCAAGGTTTGGACTGTATTAATAACAATTATTCATTCTACTCTATTATATATTATTATTCGTAGATTGTGAGCCCTCGCGGACATCGTCCTCTCTCCTTCTGTACCTGTATGCCATATGTTGTCCATGTACCTTGTACTTGTCTTTGACATGTAAAGCGCCATGGAATTAATGGCGCTATAATAATAAATATTCATAATGATAATTATCCATAATAATATATAGATTGATGCTGAGCTATGTACTCTGATCTGTTTTCATTCTAATGATCAGGGCTATTCACTTTCAAGCTTTGCTTTTCAGATTGGGTCAGAGTCAGCAGAGTCATCTCATAATCGTTAGTTGTAATTACGCCTACGAAAGAATTGCTGTGATATACACTGTGAATTAATTTGAGTGGAATTAAATTATGCTTGTTTTTACCAAAATATTTTAAACTTCAGAATGTAGATTTTTTGTAATTGATTCAGCACAAATTCAGCGAAGTAGTGCCCAGCTGGGGAAAACATTTTGCTTAGCTGCTCCAACACCCAGGACTGTCCACCACCCAGTCCTCAGTGCCTCTTCTCTCCACAGTTGTCTGCCAGTGCCTTCACTCTAGGATGCGTTCAGCCACTAGAGATTATGATGAGATGTGACTGACGTCAAGGCGTGCCATGACCTTCAAGACCTGGCTGCGGCCAGAAGTCCTTTTCTAGAGTGAAGACACCAGGATACGGAGGTCAAAATGTTTCATAACGTCATGAAGTCATGACATGCAGTGATCTTCAATTCCTAGTCATGGCCTAAAGTCCTGGTCTGAATTGAAAACACCAGGCCAAGGAAGTCAAGGTACTTTGTAGAATCCAAAGCCTGGCTGTAGCCAAAATTTATGTTTTAGAGCAGGGGTGGGAAGAGAGGACAGAGCTTCCTGGGTCCACGCTGCACATACGATGAAATGAGTTGAAAAGACCACGGTTGTCAGTGCAATGATGGCTTTAATTCCTACGCGTTTCGGAGCTACACCCTAGCTCCTTCCATTGGGAAGCAACAAAGTACCAACAAATATATAACCTACAAAAGGAGCCTCTTAAGGTACACCAGGTGGCTGGGAACACCAAACTATTTACCAAAAAACTAGTGATGGTCTATTATATGAACATCACAGAGAAAAACCACCAACCACGTAATAATATGCAAAAATATTATAAGCTTTATTTAGAAAATTTCATTTAAGAAAGCGGTGGGTATAAAATATACAGATCGTATTTGGAGAAGTTTTTACAAAAGCAAGTTTTGAGTACGGATGTTACAACCCTATTAGGAAAGAAGACATAACATGCGGTAATCCACAACAGAAACCTTAATCATTCCTATTTGTTATACAGAGCAAAAGACCAAAAAATAATGGACTGAATATCTAATGTAAAATACATCAACACTGTATAAGTACCAACAAAGTGTACTTTTTTGGATCCTTGAGGAAGGAGCTGGGATTTGGCGAAATCCATCATTGCACTGACAACTGTGGTCTTTTCAACTCATTTCAACTCATGTGCAGTGTGAATCCAGGAAGCTCTGTCCTCTCTTCCCTGTATTCGGTTCTGACACCTCTGTGTGGGTGGAGTGTGGATTCTGCAGCAGCCATATTTACGTCTTCATACCGGTTGTGGGTCACACAACTGACCCAGTTGAGCAGCGACAAAAAATGTTTTCACGTATTTAGTTGTTGGGATAAGACCCTATTGCGCTTTCTCTCCTGTCCCATAGAGCAGGGGTGGGGAACTCCAGGCCTCAAGGGCTGCCAACTACAGAGTTTTTCAGGATTTCCTTAGCATTGCACAGGGGTTGGATTCATCACCAGAGCACATGATTCAATTAAAACCTGTGCAATACTAAGGAAATTATTATTATTTATTTATATAGCGCCATTGGTTCCTTGGCGCTTTACATGTGTAAGGGCAGAACAAGGACGAGAACATAAATAACGACGAATAAATCATACAGGTACATTAGGGCAGAGATCCTGTCCACAAGGGCTCACAGTCTATAGGGGATGGGTCGGAGACAGTAGGAGGGGATGAGGTGAGATGGTGCAGTGGATTAGGTCTCAGTGTGGGTTATAGGCTTGAAAAAAGAGGTGGGTATTCAGGTTTTTCTTGAAGGTTCACAGTGTAGGGGAGCGTCTGATGTGGTGTGGAAGAGAGTTCCAGAGTATGGCGGATGCACGAGAGAAGTCTTGTATACGGTTGTGGGAGGTGGAGATGCGGGGAGAGAAGAGAAGGAGTTCTTGAGAGGAGCGCAGATTGTGTGAGGGGTGGTATCGGGAGACCAGGTCGGAGATGTATGGAGGGGACAAGTTGTGGATGGCCTTGTATGTCAGGGTTAGGGTTTTGAACTGAGATCTCTGGGAAGTAGGGAGCCAGTGGAGGGCTTGGCAGAGGGGGGAGACGGGGGCGTAATGGGGCGACAGGTGGATGAGTCGGGCAGCGGAATTGAGGATGGTTTGGAGGGGTGCAAGAGAGGAAGCGGGGAGGCCAGTGAACAGGAGGTTGCAGTAGTCAAGGTGGGAGATAATAAAGGCATGGGCAAGAGTTTTGGCAGTGTCATTGTCAAGGAAGGAGCGGATCCGTGAGATGTTTTTAAGCTGGAGGTGGCAGGAGGTGGCGAGGGCCTGGATGTGTGGCTTGAAGGAGAGGGCAGAGTCGAGGATTACACCGAGGCACTTGGCGTGGGGGAAGGGTGAGAGTGTGCAGTCGTTGATAGTGATGGTTAAGTCGGGTAGGGGGGAAGAGCGACTTGGGGGGAAGACGATGAACTCTGTTTTATCCATGTTGAGTTTGAGGAAATGAGCGGAGGATAAGGATGAGATGGCGGACAGGCAGTGTGGGATTTTGGATAGCAGGGAGGTGATGTCAGGGCCGGAGAGGTAGAGTTGGGTGTCATCAGCGTAGAGGTGGTATTGGAGGCCGTGGGACTCGATGAGTTGGCCTAGGCCGAGGGTGTAGATGGAGAAGAGTAAGTGTCCCAGGACTGAGCCTTGGGGAACTCCAACAGATAGGGGTGGGAGTGGGTGACGCTGAAGGTCCGGTCTGTTGGATACGAGGAGATCCAGAAGAGGGTTAGGTCAGTGATGCCAAAGGATTCTAGAATTTGAAGCAGGAGGGAGTGGTCGACTGTGTCGAAGGCAGCAGAGAGGTCGAGGAGGAGAAGGATGGAGAAGTGTCGCTTGCTCTTGGCGGTCAGTAGGTCGTTGGATCCTGAAAACCTGCAGTGTTGGTGGCCCTCGAGGCCTGGAGTTCCCCACCCCTGCTCTAGAGCAATGGTATTGGTGCATGTATATGAAATAAGGAGCTTCTGAGATCCAGACAGTCAAACAATGGGCAGCAGAGGTAGTTGGGACAGATGAGGGTTGAGTATTACTTTTTTCTATTTTTTATATATTACATTTATTATGCTCTGGGGTCTGGAGAGATCTTTGATCATAATAGACACTATTGAATAACTTCACTGTGAATCAAATTTCCAGGTAAACTGCACACTAAGGTCACAATATTCTTCTCTTTTGCCCCTTTCTGGTCTTAAAGGGAAAGAATGAAACACTCCCCCTCTTCATGGAGACTGTAATAATCTACTGGAACAATCTTTATTCTATATGCTTGTATTGAATTAATGCTGTACTCTACTTGACCAACTGGAAGTCCTGTTTGTACTGCCGCCATGAACAAAGCTTAGTTTCTTCAAGATGGTTAATATCCTTTTTCATCTCTATTGAAAAACACATTTTTGTATAATGAAGAAAGTGGTTTACACTCCAAATATGTTTTCATAAAATCTGAAATATTATATATATATATTTTAAATGGAGGTACCGTACTTTGTGTGCCTTTATTTGTAGATCAGCATTCCATGCACAGTCTACAAGTATCATGGGCTTTCTCTGAGACGTTTCTCGAGGTGGATTGGTGACTTGCAGTCCCTGAAAAGATAATACCTAAAAATGTTTTTGTAAATCCTACCTAAGATAAGTACAACACTACTGGGGAAATCCTTTTTATCCTAGAACAAACATGCATGCTGATAAGAGATGAGTGGATCAATCTGTGAAGGATCGAGTTTGAGTCGAATTTCCTGAAATGTATGGTGTTGATGGGAATTCTAATGCTTTGAGAGTCAATTCACAGTTTGCAAGAAAAAGTAAAAATAAGACTTGCCGGACATCATTTCTGACATGACTGAAACATCAGACATCAGGCACACATCATTTTGCATAACCACTTCCCCATAATGCCCTGCAGCTACCACATCTAGTGGATTATCATACCTTGTACAATAATTGTCAGTTCCTGGGCCATCATAGATCAGCTGTTGGCACTGGAGCACAGTGTGTACAGCAGAGTTGCGTTTTTCATTTGTCATCTCCAGATTCATTGGATAAGTCTCTCTCCACTGTAGAGTGTACGCTCTTATGGTAAGCAATGTCTTCTCTCTTCTGTATAGTGCAAGCTTTTATGGTCAGCAGAGTCCTCTTTCTCTCTCCTGTAGAGTGTAATCTCTTATGGTACCTTTACACGCCGCCACAGAAAGGTAGAAACCGGCAGGCATCGGACACAATTGTGCCTTTTGCCTGGCAAACACCGCAAAGTGGCGGCGTGTAATTCAGGAGTTTTCTTCCTGTGCCTTCCGACACCTGTGTCAGAGTCGTGCTCAAAAACAAGAAGGAACAATTCCTATGGTGGCGGCGTGTAATCGGGGCACAGGAAGGTATTTGCGTGGCCTAGCGTAATCTTTGGGCGTGCCACGGTGGCATGGATACCACGCCCCATCAGCGATCATTGGTGGAAGCTCCTGCATTACAATTGGTTGTCCCTGCATAGGGCGCCATATTTAACGAGCTGACCAGTCACACTACACATTTGCAATAGTAATGTATTAGCCACCTTCTGTGCTGGCTGGCCAATTATGATGCTATTGCATTGTCTATCACGTACAAGCGTCGCATAATACACAACTCTGGCACGCCTATGTCCTTGCGGCGCGCGATATGTACCCATATTCTTTGTGGTGGCGGCGTGTAAATCAGGGAAGGTACTCCACAGAAGGTAACCCTGGCACCCGTCGGCACTTCCAGAGAACGAAATACCTTCAGTGGAGCACTTTGTGGCGGCGTGTATATGCGCATCAGGCACCGTTAGGCACCGTTGAAAACGCTTGCGTGCACGTGCGATGCCTGCCTGTTGCTGCCCTCTGGGCGGCATGTAAAGGTACCATTATGGTAAGCGGGGTCCTCTCAGTCCATTAGAGTGTAAGCTCTTATAGTTAGCAGGATCTTTTTTCTCTGCTGTAAATTGTAAGCTCTTATAGCTGTCAGGGCCCTCTCTCTCCTGTAGAGTGTAAGTTCTTATTTTTAGAAGGGTCCTCTCTCCTGTAGAGTGTAAACATTTATGGTCAGCAGGATCTTCTCTCTCTCCTATGGAGTGTAAGCTCCTAAAGTCAGTGGGGTTCTCACACTCTTATGGTCAGCATGGTCTTCTCTCTCAGTCTCCTATAGAGTGTAAACTCTTATGGTCAGCACGGCCCTCTCTCTCCTGTAGAGTGTAAGGTCTTATGGTTAATGAGATCCTCTGTCTCTCCTGTAGAGTGTAATCTCTTATGGACAGTGGGGTTATCTCTCTCCACTGTAGAGTGTAAGCTGCTATGGAGTGGCATCCTCTCCATCTCTCCTCTCATGTGTATTTTCTGAGCAATTACAAGCTTTCCAGCATTACACTTTTGTGCAAATTTATTTGAGATACATCAGATATTTGGGGAAAATTTGGCTAAGCCATTGAATTTAAATTTAAAAAATCCTCTCATCTCTAATGCTAATCACAAGGTTTACACAAGTCCGGCTTCTCTAAACCTTTGTTACCAGATGTTACTAGTGGAAGTCATGTTTTCAGTCATTCATTGCATGTCAGCCATTTACACATATAGCCTCCTAGGTAATGGTGAGACGGACTTACAAAGGTGCAGTTCTTAAAGGGGTTGTCACTAGGCAGCCATTTATGATTCCACACGTCTTGCCTAGGTAAAATAAAAGAGCCTATACTCACCTTCTGTGTTGCTTCTGTGCCAGCTCTGTTGGTATTAATGGTTTGGTGCTCACATGACTGTGACATCACACAAGCCCTGCATCCAATCACTGCCAGCTTCTCTCTCCACCTTCGGTCCAAATGAGTTCATCAACAGGAAGTGACGTTGTAGCGGCTGCTCACTTCCTGTAAGTGCCAAAAAATATATATATGGAGGCATCAAAGGCAGTCGGAGGGACAGGAAAGGTGAGTGGTGAGCCAATCATTTTTTTCCTTCATTTACTACAGTACTAATATACTAATAACCTACTAATATACAGTACTAATATAGAACATTTTCTGGTGGTCAGTATCTGAAAAGCTCTTCCTGACTTTTTTAGATATTTCCTAAGCATTACTGGACTCTCTGGTAGATAATTTACTATACTCTACTACTATACTCTATTATACTCTAATAAGAGTATAATGGTCAACACATGCTACTTTGGGAAAACAATTTCTATGATATATAATATTAGCATTCAGGGTGGGGATCCAGTGATGAAGGTGGGGGGGGGGCGTTTAGCCTTGGTTTATTTCCACGAATATAACTAAAGAAGTTAGAAATTATGAAAGGCAATTACATAAGAAAAGTGTTTCATTTCTTTGAGTTATTAAAGGATCATGGCAACTTGGAAGCATGCAAACTCCTCACATATATAATTATCACTTGTAGTATGAACTTTGTAGCAGATGTTAAACACGTGCTTAAGGATTATATACTGTTGTATTATACTAGACATTACATGACTTTGGCTTTACTCAAAAGTAGACGCAACATTATTTCTATTCAATTAAAACATAAATCAAATCCACATTTGCATAAAATTATTGGTTCTTGAAATGCATTTATTTCATGGGCCCTCCAAGTCATAGTAGCAACATATACAAGACCTCTATACTGTATATCTGCTTACTCTTGGGTTAGGCCACACCAACAATACAAATTATGTTTTTAAGTGACAAAGCCTAGGTGCAAGTTTAAGGGGCCCGTCACACCAGGTGATGTCCCCGGAGATGTTGGTGGCGACGGGTGGGAGCGCGCACGTTTTTGGCGCCCCGCCAGTGTCGCCGTCGCATGTTTACATGCGGCGACACCTCCGCCAACGCACCGGCTATCTCACAGTCGGCGGCGTTGCTGGGGTGTTTCAAAACCCCAGCGGCGATGCCGTAACATGGGAACCTATGGCTCCCATCGCCAGGGAGATCGCCGTCCCCCGTTTACATGGGGCGATGTGTACACATCGCCCCATAGTGGTCACCTGGTTTCACAGCAGTGCTGTGAAACCAGGCGACCACTCAAATGCATCGCCCTCACCTATTTACATTAGCACAGGCCATATCGGCAGTAATAGGCCACTCCCCTGCATCGCCTATAAAATCGCTGGCGATATGGCCTCGTATGACGTGGCCCTAAGGCTCCCAGTCGATCATTTGGCCCTCAGTCATGTCAGCCATCTCTCTCTTACACAGGAGAGCTCGTTCAGCTGAACGCTGTCCTGTTTCTATGAGAAAGCCGCTTGTTAACATGTCGGCCAAACTGGAGAAGGACATTATGGTAGGAAGAATAGATGGTACAAGGCGAAGAGGAAGACCAGCAACCCAATGGCTTGATACTGTCAAGATAACAGCAGAGACGACCCTGGTGTAGCTATCTAGGCTTGTGCAAGATGCTTCCTACAAAGCATTCATCCATCAAGTCACCATTGCTCAAGATCGAGCTGAGGGGCGATAAAAAACAAAATGTCGGCCAGAGGTCTTTCTGTGGAAGAACAAAGCAATCAGTAGCCTAAAATAGGACATGCCTGATGGACATCTTCCCCAACAGTGAGTCAGTCCGTGCCCCCATACACATTAGATTGTTGGCTGAACCCTTTAATATCAATGAGTTTGGCTGTTATTGGTCTAATGTCTACAAGGGGCTTAAGGATTCAGAAAGAAAGCATGTGACGACTGATATAAAATTGTCAATGATGGAGATATCGGTCATTCACAGTATTTTTTGCAACCAATAACAGGAAGTATAAACAAGCGAGATGTGTCAGCTCTACCTGAGACTTTTCTCATAAGGACATAATATGGGGTTTCATCAAGTTTTCAAGCTATTCCATATTGAAGGAAAGAATCACTTACTGATCCATTGGAATAAAAAAAATTGCCAAGTAGAGGGCTTGATCATTTCCAACAGTCCTGTAGAGAATGCAAAACGTATAGATGCACATGTCAGATGTACACTCCATCCAGAAATGGCTCTTCTCTTACGGTAATGGGATTTTCTATTAATGCATTTTATACTTTATTCCCTTCAGTTAAAAATGACAAAATTATCTACACTTCCTGTTCCACTGATTCCTATCTACTGCTGCCCAAAGTCATGGCGGACATGTAGCGATGGTGTCATTACATCTGCAACCCACATGAGTGTTCCAGCTATAATAAATTTAATTTTCCATATTAGTATCTACATGTAGAGAAATATAAATAAGAAGTCTTGCAATTTTCACATTTGCCTCTAATGGTTCCTCAACATTAAGTCAAAGATTGGTATTTAAGTATAGCAAATTAGCAACTCATTTAGTAGCCATTTATACAGGCAGAAGGGATAAAGTAATGTGGTCACTATTGTAGTGCTGGGATATAGAAAACACAGAAGGGAGAATTAAAGTAAACTCTTTATTGAAGTACCATGACGTGTTTCAACAGCGGTCTGCTGCCTTCATCAGGCTCACCTCCTCCTGTACAATGACTGATTACTCCTCTATATACAGTAGATAACGCAGGATCCACCATTCACAATAGGTGATGTCACAGCTCACCTCCTCCTGTACAATGACTGATAACACCTCTATATACAGTAGATAACACAGGATCCACCATTCACAATAGGTGATATCACAGCACACCTCCTCCTGTACAATGACTGATAACACCTCTATATACAGTAGATAACACAGGTTCCACCATTCATAATAGGTGATATCACAGCTCACCTCCTCTTCCTGTACAATGACTGATAACACCTCTATATACAGTAGATCACACAGGATCCACCATTCACAATAGGTGATATCACAGCTCACCTCCTCCTGTACAATGACTGATTACTCCTCTATATACAGTAGATAACACAGGATCCACCATTCACAATAGGTGATATCACAGCTCACCTCCTCCTCCTGTACGATGACTGATAACACCTCTATATACAGTAGATAACACAGGATCCACCATTCACAATAGCTGATATCACAGCTCACCTCCTCCTGTACAATGACTGATAACACCTCTATATACAGTAGATAACACAGGATCCACCATTCACAATAGCTGATATCACAGCTCACCTCCTCCTCCTGTACAATGACTGATAACACCTCCATATACAGTAGATAACACAGGATCCACCATTCACAATAGCTGATATCACAGCTCACCTCCTCCTCCTGTACAATGACTGATAACACCTCTATATACAGTAGATAACACAGGATCCACCATTCACAATAGGTCATGATCACAGCTCACCTTCTCCGGTACAATGACTGATTACTCCTCTATATACAGTACATAACATTAGATCCACCATTCACAATAGGTGATATCACAGCTCACCTTCTCCTCCTGTACAATGACTGATAACACCTCTATATACAGTAAATAACACAGGATCCACCATTCACAATAGGTGATATCACAGCTACCCTCCTCTCCTGTATAATGACTGATTACTCCTCTACGTACAGTACATAACATTGGATCCACCATTCATAATAGGTCATGATCACAGCTCACCTTCTCCTCCTGTACAATGACTGATAACATCTCTATATACAGTAGATAACACAGGATCCACCATTCACAATACGTGATATCAGAGATCATCCTCCTCCTTGTACAATGACTGATAACACCTCTATATACAGTAGATAACACAGGATCCACAGGTGATATTACAGCTCACCTCCTCCTCCTGTATAATGACTGATTACTCCTCTACATACAGTACATAACATTGGATCCACCATTCATAATAGGTCATGATCACAGCTCACTTCCTCCTGTACAATGACTGATAACACCTCTATATACAGTAAAAAACACAAGATCCACCATTCACAATAGTTCATGATTACAGCTCACCTCCTCTATATTCAGTACATAACATTGTATCCCCCATTCACAATAGATGATATCACAGCTCACCTCCTCCGGTACAATGACTGATTACTCCTCTATATGCAGTACATAACATTGCATCCACCATTCACAATAGGTGATATCACAGCTCACCTCTCCCCTCCTGTACAATGACTGATTACTCCTCTATATACAGTACATAACATTGGATCCACCATTCACAATAGGCGATATCACAGCTCACCTCCTCCTGTACAATGACTGATAACACCTCTATATACAGTAGATAACACAGAATCCACCATTCACAATAGCTGATATCACAGCTCACCTCCTCCTCCTGTACAATGACTGATAACACCTGTATATACAGTAGATAACACAGGATCCACCATTCACAATAGGTCATGATCACAGCTCACCTTCTCCGGTACAATGACTGATTACTCCTCTATATACAGTACATAACATTAGATCCACCATTCACAATAGGTGATATCACAGCTCACCTTCTCCTCCTGTACAATGACTGATAACACCTCTATATACAGTAAATAACACAGGATCCACCATTCACAATAGGTGATATCACAGCTCACCTCCTCCTCCTGTATAATGACTGATTACTCCTCTATGTACAGTACATAACATTGGATCCACCATTCATAATAGGTCATGATCACAGCTCACCTTCTCCTCCTGTACAATGACTGATAACATCTCTATATACAGTAGATAACACAGGATCCACCATTCACAATACGTGATATCAGAGATCACCTCCTCCTCCTGTACAATGACTGATAACACCTCTATATACAGTAGATAACACAGGATCCACAGGTGATATTACAGCTCACCTCCTCCTCCTGTATAATGACTGATTACTCCTCTATATACAGTACATAACATTGGATCCACCATTCATAATAGGTCATGATCACAGCTCACTTCCTCCTGTACAATGACTGATAACACCTCTATATACAGTAAAAAACACAAGATCCACCATTCACAATAGTTCATGATTACAGCTCACCTCCTCTATATTCAGTACATAACATTGTATCCCCCATTCACAATAGATGATATCACAGCTCACCTCCTCCGGTACAATGACTGATTACTCCTCTATATGCAGTACATAACATTGCATCCACCATTCACAATAGGTGATATCACAGCTCACCTCTCCCTCCTGTACAATGACTGATTACTCCTCTATATACAGTACATAACATTGGATCCACCATTCACAATAGGTCATGATCACAGCTCACCTCCTTCTGTACAATGACTGATTATTCCTCTATACACAGTAGATAACACAGGATTCACCATTCACAATAGGTGATATCACAGCTCACCTGCTCTATATACAGTACATAACATTGGATCCACCATTCACAATAGATTATATCACAGCTCACCTCCTCCTGTACAATGACTGATAACACCTCTATATACCGTAGATAACATTGGATCCACCATTCACAATAGGTGATATCACAGCTCACCTCCTCCTGTACAATGACTGATAACACCTCTATATACAGTAGATAACACAGGATCCACCATTCATAATAGGTGATATCACAGCTCACCTCCTCCTCCTGTACAATGACTGATTACTCCTCTATATACAATAGAAAACATTGGATCCACCATTCACAATAGATGATATCACAGCTCACCTCCTCCTCCTGTACAATGACTGATAACACCTCTATATACAGTAGATAACACAGGATCCACCATTCACAATAGGTGATATCACAGCTCACCTCCTCCTATACAATGACTGATAACACCTCTATATACAGTAGATAACACAGGATCCACCATTCACAATAGGTGATATCACAGCTCACCTTCTCCTCCTGTACAATGACTGAATACGCCTCTATATACAATAGAAAACATTTGATCCACCATTCACAATAGGTCATGATCACAGCTCACCTCTTGTCACCTTTGGTCAGATATGGGCAAGAATATCAAACTCTCTATGGCTGGGGTCACACACACAGATATCTGGGCAGATATTGTTCACAGATCTCTGGTTGCAGTGAAATCATGGACACATGGTTCCATTTTGTGGCTGTGTACAAAATGGAGTAATCTGTCCATGATTTCACTGCAACCAGAGATCTGTGAACAATATCTGCCAAGATATCTGTGTGTGACCCCAGCCTAATGCAAGGAAACAACTTCACACCAGTCTGTTGCTGCCTATTTTCATGTGGTTGCTGAAAGAACAACATATCTGAGCCTAATAGAAAGTGAGAAAATAGAAAGTATTCTTTAATATTAATATTTTAATAAAGATAGTGATATGGAAAATTAGAAATTAAATAAAACATTTTTTAATGATCTTTAAAAATCCTTTTAGGAATAAAACTTGCTCTATCAGTGATTTTCATATACTGTATAGAATCATGATTATAACGATCTGTTCATGTGTCTGTGAGATATAATGGTTTTATCAGAATTGTCTAACATCTGTGTTAACTGTATTACTCAGAGTTCAGTTTTCATTTCTTAAAGGGAACCTGTCACTAAGATCAACCCTCCTAAGCCGTCTCCAAGGACATGTAAGTCATAGAACGTTGAATGAAATGATACCTTGATATCTTTGATTCAATGACATATTCCAGAGAAATCCACGCTTTTCTTATATGTGAATTAGTTGCTAAAGGGGCTCTGTCAGGTCATTTTTCAGTATGTTACTAATAGTACCATTGAATAGTGCCTGGAAAACCCTTTTAAAACATATAAAAATCATTACTGTACCCTCTGTAGTTCTCTTGCTATAAGCACCTTCACACTCTGCAGGAAGCTGGCTACTCTAGTCCAGTCTATTACTTGCCCGGATGACTAGTCAATAAAATATATATGTTAATTAATATTAACACTTACCCAAGTTAGAATTCCCTTCTTCCTCCCTGTGCTGAAGTCAGTGACTGAAAATCTTAGTCTTGTGAAAGCTGTTTCTGAGGGGGAGATAGTAGAGGGGAAGGTGTTTGTTGCACTGAGCACAAGCTGAAACTCTTGCAGTAATATCACTACAGTCTGTGCTGTCTGTGAGAAATTTCTATGTGGTTATGTGAACATTTGTTTTCCTGCATACATGTAATGTGTGTATCGGATGACCAAATGAATAAATGTTCTTATACACACATAGAAATATCTCAGACAGCACACATTACACATATGCCTCAGAAACACGCAATAAGGCTGTGGTCACAGTTTTTTTAGTGCCTTTTAAAAACACATGCTTTTTTACATGCGTTTTTCATGTCAGCATGAGTTTTTTAAGGTCTCTGATGGCTCCCTGCGTTTTTGGGTGCGTTTTTGAATCTGCACCTAAAAATAGTGCTTGTAGTATTTTTTGGAGCGTTTTGAAAAACGCATGCGTTTTTGTAGAAAACGCATGCGTTTTTATAACATGGGTTCCTATGGGAAACGCATGCGTTTTTGAATGGCACTAATTGTACATGCGTTTTTGCATGCGTTTTCCATAAGGCCCCTTATTAAAAAACGCATGCGTTTTTGGATATGCTCCAAAAACGCATGGGACAGTCACACATGCTTTTTGGCTATTACGTCATGCGTTTTTTAACATGGGGGCCTATGGGTGCGTTTTTTACATGCGTTTTTGAAAACGCAGGTCTCCAAAAATGCATGTGAAAATGGTACTGTGACCACAGCCTAACACTGTTTCATGCTGGAGGGGGATGAAGATGTCAGAGCTGCAGCTGCTCCGTCTGCTGAGAGCACACATCTTCATCCTCCTCTATCCTCTACAGTGAGTGCAGACAAAACAGGCTCTTCTGCCCAGAATAGCAGCACAGTCAGAAGGATACAGATCCCCCATGCAAGTGATTGTGCTTGCAGAGGAGGACAGTGCATAGGGAGTGGTAGTGATGTCATTACATGAATATTCATTCCCTGGGGAGAGGGCAGTAGAGAAGTAAGTGAGCACTCACTGTGATTTACAGATGGAGTGAATCTCTTTTTTTTCAGTTTACAGAGGATAGAGGGTGAGTATAAATACAAGAAATACATAAATAGAAAGAGCTTCACTAGAGGAATTAGAAAGTGATATCAGTTACATATGGATACTTGACCTGACAGATTTTCTTTAAGACCTATGGGCCGAATATAGATCTCCCTGAGAATCTGCCTTTAGATATTTTATTACTTGAAACGGGTCGTTACCAGTGTGAGATATGTAATGACTGACAGTCTGCTCTGCAAATCTACCTGTCTCCTATTTGTAACACCACTTTTCATGTAAAATAAGCTCTGAAGGCAGATTCTCAGTGAGATCTGTCTGTCTTGAAGATCTTAACAAATCTACATGGTAAGAAAAATGTTCATTTCTCATGAACTATTCATTGGACTTCAGACATCAAGGTGTCATTTTATTTGGCTGCCTATAACCTATATGCCCATATAGATGGCTTAGGAGGGTTGATCTTAGTGATAGGATTCCTTTAAACTGCTTTACAAAATGAAAACTAAAATCTGATTTTTGCAACACGTTTCAAATCTATATAACTTTAGTATTCTGTATATTATCATGATAGTGGTCAAAAGATGCCAACAAAGTCCAAGCAGTAGTCGAAGCAATGAATGCCTTCTTACCAAGCGATGGACCCTAAAGGCAGGTTTTCACATATCAAACTTCCAGCGATGCTGGCAATGATACGACGCTATAAAGACCACTAGATGATCGCTACTCGGTTGCTACATGGTCTCTGGTGACATGTCAAACAGGCCGATGTTGTCAATGACGCAGCTACGATACGTCGAAGCGTCGATCGCCCTCTGCAGTCGTTGTGACCTTGTCACACAACAGCGATCGTGAAGACTCCGACCTTGAACGCGGAAACACGCCGTGTTCTGAATCGTCAAAGTCACCAACGACGTCGTTGTTGGGGTGTCACACACGACGATGCATCACCGTCGGCCGAAAAATGGCCCAGGCTATTCGTTAACGAGCAACGATATCACACATAGCGAGATCGCTGACGAGATCGCTGAACATTATTATTATTATTATTTATTTATATAGCGCCATTAGGTTCCATGGCGCTTTACATGAGGATGAGGGAGACAAGAACAAGTACACTAAATCTAGGCAATCAGGACGTACAGGTACAGGAGGGGCAGGGACCCTGTCCACGAGGGCTCACAGTCTATGAGGGGTGGGTTAGGATACAGTAGGATGGGGGAATGTCAGGTATGGGGAGTTCGCTTGGGTCTCATGGTAGGTTGTAGGCTTGACGGAACAAGTGAGTCTTCAGGTGACACTTGAAGCTACTCAGGGTAGGAGAGTGTCTGACGTGTTCGGGTAGGGAGTGCCAGAGTAAGGCAGATGCCCGGGAGAAGTCCTGGACTCGGTTGTGCGAAGAGGTGATGAGGGGGGAGCAGAGGAGGAGTTCTTGGGAGGAGCGGAGGTTGCGTGAGGGTAGGTATCGGGAGACCAGGTCGGAGATGTATGGTGGGGCCAGGTTGTGTATGGCTTTGTACGCCATGGTTAGTGTTTTGAATTGGAACATTGGAACATTGCTACGATATCGTTAGCAATATGTACACGTGTAAACCGGCCTTAAAGGTGCAAGTGACGAGGCGTTGTCTGAATATGGATAACCCCTTGAAATAATTAACCATGAAAACTAGAACAGTTTCTTCCTTGTAGAATGTACAAACAAACCATTAAAACCATTTAGGCAAAGTAAAAAATGAAACGAAAGGGTCAGGTTGGCTGCAAAATGTAACTGGTCAGTAATCACATCACAAAGACCCGGAGACATTCCATTCAGCCCACCGGTAACTGCTAGGAAAACACCAGCGGGAATAATAATGCATATTCAGAACGATGCTGTCTCTTTGTAGAAAACAAGGAGGTAATAGATTATAAATAGTCAAGATGTTTTCTCTCCCCCCATTTATAGCCCTGAGAACAACTTCTTGAGAAACACTAAAGTTAGGAAAAAAAACAAAAAAAACACGGACATATGACAAAAGAGTGAATTCTTGTGAACAAATGTTAAAACTGTACATAAAATGCCCCTTTTAATACGGTTTGCTTGTAAAAGCCGAGGCAAAGCAGATCATTAAAACGTCAGGCTTGGGGCACAGTGGAAATAAAATGCCTGTACTGCAGAGTAAACACCGAGCTCTTATATAATTATTTCCTCTTGTTTTATTAACGCTTCTGCTGCCGGAGGGCCCTTTAATGCATTAATTCACGGGATGCCCCTTTTAAAAACAGATTACTGCCTTATTTTTGTGGCATTTTTCCGAGCTGTTTCTAATGTTATTAACGCTTTATAATTCCAACCCGCTGTAAAGTTGCATTTCCTATGTTGACGTCGGGCGTAGTTCAGTGGGTTCTTCAAAACGGTTTCTCCGGTTGTAACAGTTTTTGTTTTCAACTTCACAAAAAAAGCAAAACATCACCGTAAAAATTAGAGAAAAACATTAGTTAGAAAAATAAAACAGCGCCTGTAAAATTAGAGACAAACAGGAAAAAAGCGAAGCGGCATCGGAAAAAAATTAGAGACAAGCAGGAAAAACTAAAATGACACTGGGAAATAGAGAAAATTAGGCAAAGTAAAAAGACAAAAAGGGTCATTGGCTGCAAATGTAATGGTATAACAACGAAAAGACGAGACTTCATCAGACCACCAGGTAATGCTAGGAAAACAGCGGGAAAATATGTACAGAACATGCTGTACTTAGAAAAACATGGAGGTAATAGATTAAAATAGCAAGTGTTTCTCTTTAATAGCCCTGAGAAAAATTTAGAGACAAACTAAGTGGAAAAAAACAAAACAGGACATTGGAAAAAAATTTAGAGACAAAATGTTAAAAGTACATAAAATGCCCTTAATACGGTTTGTTGAAAAGCGAGGAAAAGATCATAAAACGCAGCGCACAGTGGAAAAAAAGTTAGAGACAAACACGAGCTTTAACAAAATTCACTCTGTTAAAATTAACGTTCAAGCAGGGTAAAATGCAAAACATGCCCTTAAAAAAATTAGAGAGCAGAGCTGTTTAAGAAAGCTAAATTCCAACCCGCTGTAAAAATTTGAGAGGGCAAGTAGTTAAAGGGGCTTCAAAACGGTTTCTCCGGTGAAAATTTTTGATTCAACTTCACAAAAAAAGCAAAACATCACGTAAAAATTAGAGAAAAATTAGTTAGAAAAATAAAACAGCGCCTGAAAAATTAGAGACAACAGGAAAAAGCGAAAGACGGCACGGAAAAATTAGAGACAAGCAGGAAAAAAAAATGACACGGAAAAATTAGAGACAACAGGAAAAAGCAAAAAGCACCGGAAAAATTAGAGAAAAACAGGTAAAAGCAAAACAGCATTGGAAAAATTAAGACAAGCAGGAAAACAAAATGCACGGAAAAATTAGAGAAAGAAAAGCATGGAAAAGCAAAAATAGCACGGAAAAAAGACATAAAAAGCAAAGAAAAAATTAGAGACAAAAGAAAAAAACAAAATGGCCCCGAAAAATTAGAGACAAAAGGAAAAAGCAAAAGGCACCGGAAAATTAGAGACAAGACGGAAAAAGCAAAACAGCACCGGAAAAATTAGGAAGGCAAGAGGAAAAAGCAAAACGCACGAAAAATTAGAGACAAAAGTAAAAGCAAAACGCACCAGAAAAATTAGAGACAAGCTGGAAAAAGCAAAACACACTGGAAAAATTAGGACAAGCAGGAAAAAGCAAATGGTAACCGGGAAATTAAACAATGCAGGAAAAACAACCACTGAATAATAGAGACAATAGTAAAGCAAAACAGACGAAAAATGTAGACAAGCATTTTTAGCAACAACCGGATAAATTGAGACAAAAGGTTAAGAATCAGATGAATAATTAACAAGCAGGAAAAAGCAAAACAGCACCGGAAAAATTAGAGACAAACAGGTAAAAGCAAAACAGCACTGGAAAAAATTAGAGACAAGCAGGTAAAAGCAAAACAGCACCGGAAAAATTAGAGACAAGCAGGTAAAAGCAAAATGGTACCGGGAAAATTGGAGACAAGTAGGAAAAGCAAAACAGCACCAGAAAAATTAGAGACAAATAAGTAAAAGCAAAATGGCACCAGAAAAATTAGAGACAAGCAAGAAAAAGGAAAATGGACCGGGAAAATTAGAGAAAAGCTGGAAAAAGCAAAATGGCACCGGAAAAATTGGAGGCAAGTAGGAAAAAGCAAATCGGCAAAGGAAAAGTTAGAGACAAATAAGTAAAAGCAAAACGGCACGGAAAAATTAGAGAAAAGCAGGAAAAAGCAAAATGCCACTGGAAAAATTAGACAAGCAGGAAAAATATTTATTCACATAATACAAGGTTGAGACCCGGAAATTTCATGGCAGCAAAACATTTACCAATAATAAAACATTTATACATTAAAAAATAGCAAAAAGTCATACGGTACTTCTTTTTCTGGTCCCGGTATAATTGACATTAGGGTTAGCAGTGTATTATTCTAATGTAATAGATACATCTCTATTATAGAAGATTACACAGGCAAAAATTCTATCATAATTTACTTACCCTTTTCCTTTCTGAGCCAAATTTAGATTTTTCAAGTTTTTTTTGCAGTTGTTTCAAGAGTCACAACTTGTTTATTTTTCCAGGTATATTTGGGGTGAGCACCCTTCATATTTCCTACAATATACTGGAACATGGAGAATAAAATTCCAAGTAGGGTGAGATGGTGAAAACATATTTAGGTATTGTTTCTTGTTTTGTACAATATAATGTTTACTATAAGTTTCTCCAAATTTCAGTGATACTGAACACATACACTACCGTACAAACGTTTGGGGTCACCCAAACAATGTTGTGTTTTCCATGAAAACTCATACCTTTATTTATAAAATCAGTTGCAAAATAAATAGAAAATATAGTCCAGACATTGACAAGGTTAGAAATAATGAATTTTATTTGAAATAATAATTTTCTCCTTCGAACTTTGCTTTCGTCAAAGAATGCTCCCTCTGCAGCAATTACAGCACTGCAGACCTTTGGCATTGTAGCTGTTAGGCGAGGGTCACATTTGCAGTTTTGTTTTCAAATCCGGATCCGGTTTTGTCCATTAAAAATGCCGAAAACTGGATCCGCCCATAGGCAGCAATACAAAAACCGGATCGCCTTAACTGCCTTGCGTTTACCGGATCCGGTTTTCCGATTTACGGTAAAAATCATGCAGGCAACGTTTTTTAGACAGGCTGCAAAACCGGATCCGGTTTTGATAACATGGGTGTCTATGTAAACCGGATCCGGTAACGCCAGACACATATGAATGCCTGCATTACCGGATGATCTACTGCATCCCAGGGGCGGACCTACCGTGGTGCAGCTGGTGCAGCTGCACCAGGGCCCCGACCGGCTAGGGGGCCCCTGAAGCCTGCAGGGGGGCCCCCGGCCGACCCCCATGACCCTGTGCCAGTGTGCCAGAGGAGAGGGGGTTAACCGAGGGAAGCTTCCTGCTTCTCCTGCTGAGCCCGCCCCTCCTCTCCTCTGCTGTCCCGACTCCCAGGACTGTGCGGCTAGCTCGATGCAGGTAGGAACAGTAGCACATATGGCCAATGCCACACACCCATTGCCTGCTATCACACGCTGATGTCCGATAGCACCCCCCCTCACGGTCCTCGCCAACGGCCTATAGCACCCCTCCCCCCCCGGTCCTCACCATCGGATGCTGCACCAGGGCCCCCTGGTCGCAAGGTCCGCCACTGCTGCATCTGGTACCTGATGCCAAATTAAGGGCACATCCGGTACCGCATGTGTTTTTAGGGACACACTTTTACCAGTGGAAAATTAGTATGAAGGCACAGGGTAATACCGGATCCGGTAATGGATGCGGTTACCGGATTGTGGCTTCCAAATGTGACCCTAGCCTTAATTTGCTCAGGTAATCTTGAGAAATTTCACCCCATGCTTCCTGTAGCCGTTCCCACTAGTTGGATTGGCTTGATGGGCACTTTTTGCGTACCATACTGTCAAGCTGCTCCCACGACAGCTCAATTGCACAGGTGCTAATGTGATGATCTACACCGCTCCTGTACAATACTAAGGAAATCCTGAAAACCTGCTCTGTTGGTGGCCCTCGAGGCCTGAAGTTGTGGACCCCTGGTCTAAGGTTACGTTCAGACAAGTGTAAACTGACAATACTCAGATCCCTGTTTTTCAATGGAGCTGTTCAGATGACTGTTTTGTCTTACACATGGATCAAGTGAAAAAAATCACAGTATGCTATAGTTTCTTCAATATTTTTGATGAGACTCAAGTTTATTAGTGCACAAAATCAAATCTGATCCCATATGGATGATACTCAGTATTTCATCACTTTTTTTTGCTTCATAAAGACCAGTTATGGCCAAAACATTGCCATTAGCGATAAGTGAGCACTACAATGCTCGGGTGCGCGGTACTCGTAATGAGTAGTCTGATGCTTACACAGGCTTGACTTGTGTACCGAGTATAATGGAGGTCGATGAGGAACATTTTTCCAGTAGATCTGCCAGAAAAATAGTAATTTCCTAATGGTTTCCATTATATTTGGTACAAGAATCAAGCCCGGCTGAGATTCAGCTGCTTTGTATAGGTGCCGAACCCGCAAGCATGGTAGTGCTCACTCATCACTAGTTTCCATGTACTGTTGCTTTTAAGGATGGAATACAAACTACATTTTTCCTAAAGAATAAAACTAAAAAAGACAATACTGATGAAAAATCACTTTTTTTTGGAAATTGAATGTTTTTGCATAAACTTGTATAAACTTATCCTCAGGATTAGGGATGAGCGCACCTGTGGAAGTTTGGGCTCTGGGGGTTCAACTGGACTTTACATACAGTGGGGGGAAATAAGTATTGGATCCCTTGCTGATTTTGTAAGTTTGCCCACTGATAAAGACATGAACAGTCTATAATTTGAAGGTTTGGTTAATTTCAACAGTGATATAGAATATCAAAAATAAATTCCAGAAAATCACATTGTTCCAATTATATAAAGTTGTTTGCATTTTGCAGAAAGAAATAATTATTCGATCCCTCTGGCAAACAAGACTTAACACTTGGTCGCAAAACCCTTGTTGGCAAGCACAGCAGTCAGACGTTTCTTGTAGTTGATGATGAGGTTTGCGTACATGTCAGGATGAATTTTGGGCCACTCCTCTGTGCAGATCATCTCCAAATTAATAAGATTTTGAGGCTATCGCTTGGCAACTCAGAGCTTCAGCTCCCTTCATACGTTTCTATGGGATTAGGGTCTGGAGACTGGCTAGACCACTTTTGTCCACTCCTTCGTTGCCTTGGTTGTATGTTTGGGTCACTGTTGTGCTGAAAGACCAAGCCATGACCCATTGTTAATGTCCTGGTGGAGGGAAGGAGGTTATCACTCAGGATTTTACAGTACATGGCTCCATCCATTGTCCCATTGATGCAGTGAAGTAGTCCTTTGCCCTTAGCAGAGAAACAACCCTAAAATATAATGTTTCCATCACCATGCTTGACTATGGGGATGGTGTTTTTTGGCTCATCCACAGCATTGGTTTTTGTCCAAACACAGCAAGTTGAGCTAATGACAAAGAGCTCAATTTTGGTCTCATTTGACCACAGCACCTTCTCCCAATCACTCTCACAATCACCAAGGTGTTCATTGGCAAACTTCAGCTTTGGTCTTGCCCGTGTTGTAGAGGTAAAATTACCTGGCGTCTGAATGGCAAAAATGTCCATTCATTTTGCTGGGAATCGCAGACACAGATGCGCTTTTGGGGAAAAACATAAAAAGACGCGACAAGTACTCAGCATGTGAACGCACCCTGAGGGTACCGTTACACGTGTAGTGAAATCATAGACACATTGTTACATTTGTAGATGGCAACAAAATAGAACAATGTGTCCATGATTTCACTGCAACCAGCAAGTCGCAAGTGAAATTGCATGCAATGTTGCGACGTGTAACGGTAATCTTAAGGCCCCATCACACACGTCAATGTCGTCGGCGATCTGATCGCTGGCGGCATTGATGGCTGATCGCTGGTGAGCTGTCACACAGGCAGACTCACCAGCGATCATTTTACCAGCAACATCGTGAAATGATTTAAATATCGTTTCCACGATGTCTTGCTCCTGCTGCAGGCTGCAGTTAGCGGGAGCAGGCTGGTATTCATGGTAAAACTGCGGGTAACTAGGCAGCGCACGCTCCCAATATACCCGATGTATACCTTGGTTACCACCCTTCTAGTATCCAAGGTACACAGCGGCCTATTGATGATTTGCATACATAAAGCACCCGAAATCAAACCGAACAAGTATAAATTTGCAGTTCATCCAGAGCAAAATCAACAATTGTTACGTGTTGTCTGATGTGTATTTCATCTGCTGCATTAAAAGGGTGGAATTCACAGTAAACATCTAAAACCAAAGTTATGAAGTGCAAATCAATTTCTGTTGGTAACGATTCAGTAAAATGTAGATAAAATTCACCTGCTTGCATCTCTACTGTGGATTTTACCAACTGCAGGTAAATCCTCTACTCTTCCATTCCATATAGACCACCACTTACATTGGGTCGCACAAGTATGCATTTTCTCAGGCCCGTTTCAAATCACGGCCTGATTGGGTCCGGGGCTGTCCGGTGTGAACCCAAATTTGAGACGGAAATATGCTCTCCGGTTCCTCATATTGCAGCTGCAGAAATTACAAGGTCGCAGCTAGCGGGGAGCTGGCCGCGGTCCTGAAATCTCTGCAGGGGACAGCTCATGGTGCTGAAGTTTAGCAGCGCTTGCTGCTAAACTCCAGCACCCGGCATCCAGTTCCCGGATCCGATTTTTGGTCGGATTCAGCGCGATCCGGCGCCATAGACTCCTATGTTAGCGGGCGCTGGATCGCGCAAGATCCAGGAGGGTCCGGAGGATTCCGATTTTGTCCTATTTTTCTCCCGGACACAAAAACATTGCAAGCAACGTTTTTGTGTCCGGGAGAAAAATCAGAATTCTCCCATATCCTCCCAGACAGATGGAAACCAGATGGCAAATAGCTGCCATCCGGCTCCATCCGGCCCCATAGGGCTGTAATAGTGCAAAATTGGGTCCGGGGCTGTCAGGTTTACACCAGACAGCCCCAGATCTGATCTTGCCGTGATTTGAAACCGGCCTCAGCAAAAAGAATCAGATTTATTAATTTAACCAGAGTTTGAACAGAGTGTCAGCTTAGGCCAAGTTCACATGTCTAGTAACCACTCATTAGAATGAATCCAGCAGTGATCCATTGGCACAAAGTTGTGCAGACACAAACATTTTTGTCCATTTTGAAAAACTAGAATTTTTGCTGTGTCCATTTTTTTAACATGGTAATCTGTAAAAAATGGATGGATCCTATACCATAGTTAGAAAAACGGATGGCGAAATAGTAATCGGTTAAAGGACCCATTTCTCATAAATCCATATTTAAAAAAAAAAATACTGCAAAAATAATTTTTTTCAAACGTACAAAAGAGTTAATGTCTACAGAACTATTTTACTAAGAGATGACAATAGAAAAAAAGAAAAGAATAAAGAAGTCTCATGACGCCACCTGCAGTTTCTCGTGATCTCACCAGCGCCGCTGTCAGACCGCCGGGGACGATGGTATTGCAGCCAGTTGATAACGCTCCCTGCAGGTGGAGCGGGGTCCCAGGGCCAGTGCTGCTGCTGAGCTGCTACTTCTTAACGTTAGCAGAATAAAACACTGGAGGCTGGCTGACTCTGTACAGGTACTTTACTGGCAACAGTACACGGTTCACTTCAGTTTACAGTCACGCAGTCTTTGCGGGTAGTTAGCCCGGTAGTCACCGGAAGGTACAAAGTCTTTCTGAGGCTCTCCAGGTATTCCTTCTACTACATTCACTGTCCTCTGTGTCTTTCTTGCACCTCCTTTCTATCCGTGCACTGCCCTGTACAAATCCACTTCCTACCAGGCCCGTCGGGTGTGATGGGGTTACCCCTCTCTTCTCTAAAGGGCTCAACCTGATTTGAGGGTACCTAGTGGAGCTGTATTTTGTGGATGAGGTCGGGGGCTGCTTGGCAGACCTGCGACCCACCGGTATTGGCTGCTCAGGGTTGGACTCGCCTGCACTACGACTCAGGGCCGGTACCCCGTTGTGGACCGGGATTCCCCCAGACCGTTTACTCTGACAGTCTGGCACTGGGTCTCCCCCTTCTGTCTGGGTCAGCACTCCTTTTCGGGCACCCTCCCTGCGGTGTCCCTCTAGGACTTGCTCCTTGCTTCGTTCCTCAGACTAGACTCGATCTGTCTGTGTGTTTCCCGCTCCTTCTACCCTAACACTCCTCCCACCGGGAGCGGTTAACCTGGTAATGGGTTAGCCGATTGTTCCCCTAGTCTAGGTGTAGGGGTGCTGGGATGAGAGCCTCAGTTCGGCATTATCCCTCCAATGACTGAGATACCGCACACTTTGTTTTGGGTGCAGTACCCCTATGTGGCACACTGACCCGTAGGGCGCCACAATAACACAGGTCCATGTTATTCGGTGATGTGAGTGAGCCCATAAAGTAGTGATACATAATAGATAAACATGAGCCTAACCTGCTCTTTTTAGTAGTATTTTTTTAATTCTCCACCTTTAGTAAGCATTTTGGGATAGAGAGATTGGATAGTTTGGATTTCAACATTCTCAATGCAGAATACTCTGGAATCTAAGGATTTTTGAGAGCAGAATGACATCAGAATCATGAATATTACGGCCATCCCAAATAGATCATTAGACACCAGTGTATCTTGAATAGCTATTCTCATTGTGGAGATCAATCTGACTGCCAGCAGTGAGGAGACATTTATCTGCAATGCTCCTCTGGGAAATATGCAAATTGTCTCTTCAGGGAGAAAGTAGACAAACTCTAGTGCTACCTATTGGAAGTGAAAAACCTAAAAGTCAAAAATGAGTCTTTAACAAGGCTTTCCTTATGACTTAAGATTTATGTCAGATCAGAGCCCCAATCTGCAGAGGCTGCGTTTTGGGGTGATGGCCCTTCATCAGTGCAGTGTATGGGATCTGATCTGGCTGCATAAGAGGCTAAAGGCCGGTTTACATGTGACGTTGTGACTTGTGATGTTGCAGCAACCTCGTTGCAATGTTGCTATGTGTGACGCTGATCGTTGGTACAATGGCCAGAGCCATTTTTCGATCGTTGGTCTCCCGCTGGGCGGCCAGCATCGCCATGCGTGACAGCGGGAGACCAACAATCATGGACCTCCCAGCACCGCACAGCAAGCGCTGGGAGATGGTAACCAGGGTAAACAGCGGGTAACTAAGCAGAGTGCTCTGCTTAGTTACCCGCTGCTTACCCTGGATACCAATGTTCTCGCTGGTCGCTGATCACAGGTGAGTCTGCCTTTGTGACAGCTCACCAGCGATCAGATAATGATGTCCCAGCGTCCCCCATCATTGGTGGGGTCGCTGGGACATCGTTATGTGAATACCGCCGTAAGACAAGGTCTGGGGAATAAGGAGGAGACTGTTAGCCACATCAATTATGACTTTTAGGATTGCTACTTTCATTAGGTGGCACTAGAGTTTATCTAGAGACAATTTGCACATCAGTGTAAGGAAATAAAATCAGAAATGGCCAAATAAAATTGTAAATAATCAGGTGGACCTTTTTGGACCTTCAATATTCTGGGGCATATCCTCTTAAAAAATGCCTGACAGAACAAATACATGATAAAAAAAAGGAACTTTATTTGTAAATATTCTCATAACGTGCTACAATCCATATTTGATTCCGCATTCTTTTATTATTGTTTGCAGAAGAACTTCGTCTCCCCAAATCTCCGGCCATCGTTTCAAAGCTTTGATATCAAAGCATAATCCCATGCAAAACTATTTAAAGATGCTTCAACAAATACTGCTCCCTGTCTCTTTTTTTTTAATCAGCTCCATACATACAGCTGTAACAATAAATAAAAAAATATCAGCAGGAAAATATGTTAGGTATGATGTAAAACAAATAAAGTTTGTGTTATGTTAAGTGCAGTATGTGGACTGCACAGCAGAGGAGGCAACGGCAGGCGGAAAGAAGAATCCACAGTGGCCTTTTCGGAATTGCTATAAAACCGACGGCACAAGACAAATATTGGTTGTTGTCATTTTTTTGTCGTTTTGAGTCTTTAATGTTAAAGGATTTATATTCCCATATCTGTATATAGTGGAGGCTTATACTGTGGAGGAAGGATCACAACGAAAGACAGGCTCCTCTCCCACTAACTGTGAACGGAAAGAAAATCCCCCCGGGCCCTGGTACCATAGGGGGCACAAAAGTGCTTATGACTTACAAGATGATACAAGAATTTTAATGACCTGTGTTAGGTGGCAGCTCTCCTTACTGGATTGAACCCCTAATGCTCGAGTTCAGGATGACAAGACAGTCTTTCAAGCAGCTACAGCCAATAAGGAGAAATCTATTCTTATGGCCGCTTTACACGTCCCGATATCGTTGTCCAACAACGATAAAAAGTCACGTGGTTCGTGCGTTGACGCCGATATCGTTTGTGCGTTGTATGGTGTAAATGTGCAATTCGACGCAAGAACGATGCCAAAACAATATCGGGGGAGAAATGAGCCGGCTCTCCAACCGTCCGATATTGGATGGACGATCTGGCAGGATCGTTCTGTGTGACAGCCCAACACCGACTTGGAGAGCAACTTCCCCTATTCACTCCCATGTTAAATGGTCGTTCCTGGGTCGCTCGTACAAGGGGGCGTATACATCGCAGTTGTGTTGCCTGCCGATATCTTCCTGTGTGACAGCTCCTATGCGATCTTGGATTACTTCCCGTGCCGTTGTATCCAATATTGGGACGATATCGGGATGTGTAAAGCATCCATTACATCTAAGGACTAAGTTTTCTCCTAGTGCAGAGCAGGGGCGGAACTACCGTGGTGCAACTGGTGCAGTTGCACCAGGGCCCAGGCCACCTAGGGGGCCCCTGAGGCTCCAGCGGTAGGTCCGTTCCCCCCTGACATACAGAAGGAGGCTGCATTCGGGTGTCAGCAGCGCTGCGCACCCGCGGCACTGCTGTGCTGGCATTGCGCCCATGGTGCTGTCACAGTGTCATATCATGTGCCAGCAGCGTCGCGCTGCACACCCGCGGTTCTTTTCTTACATTGAGTCCCGGGGGGGAAGTGCTGGCTGCGGGCGGCGCTGCTATCAGTAGTGCGAAGGGGGGAGGGAGGGGGGTTGCTGGTGGAGCAGCAGCATTGAGGCAGAGGGGGCTGGGAGGGTCGGTGCTGCTTCACTTCCGGCTCTTCTGTGGAGGCAGGCATCACACCCTCTCCAGAAGTCGGAAGACAATGAGACGACCCGGCGGTGAGCAAGCTGCAAGCTGATTGAGGATACTGTGAGGGCTCCAGCCAGGTAAGAGCCCCGGAGCAGGGCTTTGGTCTGGTGCCTGGTGGGAGGGAAACTGTGAACACAGCACTGCAGTGCACAGCCACCAACATGATTTGAGGGGGAAGCAGGATTTGTGCAGTACTTTATCGCCACTATGAGGGGCGGGGGGGGGGGCCCTGAAAAATTTCTTGCACCAGGGCCCACTACAGTCTGGGTCCGCCCCTGGTGCAGAGTGATATACCAGGTCCAGTATGCCAGTATGAGGAGACTTAAGTGCCTGCAATGCTCCTCTGGGAAACTCTGGGACACTGTCAGGTCATTTTTCAGTACGATACTAATATTACCCTTGAATAGTGCCTGGGCAGACATTTTAAAAATATGTTAAATCATCACTGTACCTGTTGTAGTTTCCTTGTTTCAGACCCTGCAGGGAGCTGGTACATTAGTCCTGTCTATTATATTGATAGATGATTAGTCCAGCTGTGTTAAACTGTTCATTTATTATCCCTTTGCTCTGTGTCATGGTTCACTTTCAGGAGCTTCTGTTGAGGATAAGGAGGGAGAGAGCTATTGCAGGTCTCTCTTACCTGATCTAGATAAGGTACCTACTCCATTTGTTTCTCCAAGCAGGTATCCCTGCTGTCCTGTGACAGATTCTGTGTTTTATTTGACCTCTTGGGTTGCTGCAACCACAGAGAGCCGAGAGGAGGATACAGCCCTCCCCCAGTGTTCTCCTGTGCAGTGTTGTGAATGTGTGACATGAATATTCATCCTATGGGGGAGTGGACAAAAGACAACTAAGTGGATCACTCACTGTGATTGGCAAATGGAATGAATGTTATTATTTGAAGTTTACAGAGGATAGGAGGCAAATATAAATAAAACAAATACATCAATAGAGCAAGCTTAGAGGGAGGAAATACAAAATGATATCCTTTTCATATGGATTTTTGACCTGAGAGACTCCCTTTAATAATATTAAATTATATATAATTTCCCAGAGGAGCATTGCAGGTGTTTAAGCCTTCTCATACTGGCATGCCCGTTTTGACCCGTAGAAGGGCGAGAGCCCGAAACGGTGCCGTCGTCACCTCGGTACCCCCTCCCTGCACTTTGTGATGCAAACCCTGCAATAAAGGACACCGCTTTTTGAAGTCCCGGTGAGTGCCGTGTTTTTTCTGAACTTTGTTTCTAGACTGTGTTCTTGGTCTCCCACTGGCACCCTGGGTGAAGACTGGGTCTCCAGTCGGTATTTGCCTCCTAATTTGGAGTTCCTTGTTGGTGGTGCCCTCTTTCCTTCTATATAGTTTCCTATGCCAGACCTGATGTGTCACTCTCCACAACAAGAAAGCTTGCCCCTTAGACCCCTCTTAGCCTCTCATCCAGCCAAACCAGATCTCATACTTTGCACTGACGAGGAGCAATAATATCTTAAGTCATATGACAAGGCTTGTTAAAGGGTTGATATTGACATTAAGGATTGCTACTACCAATAAATGGCAGTAGAGTTCCAGGCCTCTTAGTTCTTATAAGCAATGACTTGGTCATTTGGCCTGTGTCTGGTCAGTGAGGTGCAAGAAGGGACATATTATCTTGTTATACCACCAAATTCAGAGAACAGAGCAAGCAAACTAAAACGCATGTGATAAGTTCTCCCCAAGTAATTTACAGCTCTATGTCTTTGTAAGGAACCTATGATTGATCTCTAAAGGAGCCGTTACACCTGCCGCTGCCGCCAGAGATGTCGATGGCGACTGGTGGGTGCGCGCACATTTTTGTGTGCCCCGCCAGCGTCACCGTCCCTCATTTACATGGGGCAACACCTCCGGCGAGCTGACAGGCGGCATCGCCACCGGGGTGTTTCAAAACCCAGCGGCAATGCAGGACAATGGGAGCCTATGGCTCCCTTCGCCTGTCAGGTCGCCGGCGGCTGGTGTACACATCGCCCCATATCGGCCGCCTGGTTTCACATCACTGATGTGAAACCAGGTGACCTCTCGGAGGCGCCGACATCGCCCCTTTACATTATACGACGTAGGGGCAATGTCGCCGCCGATAGGCCACACCCCTACGTCGCCTATGTAATCGGCGGCGATGTCGCAAGGTGTGACGTGGCCTTAATTCCTCTGAGTCCAAGCCACTCTTAAATTAGACTAAATTCATATTTTCAATCCGAATGCTATCCGTAAAAATAACTTTCATCTTATTCAACTGGGACGCATAAAATATAAAATTTCATATGAATCCTCTATATAGTGTCCAATTTTTTGGATACTTGCAATTTTTTAAAAGGGATTGTCCACTGTAAGGACAAGACCGGCGTCTAATAAGTATTGGCTTCATTGTTGTATCCATAAGCCGTAATTGACATCAAGAAGAAGAGAAATCTCTCCCATTTTTCAAATGTGTGATTTGTTCAAAAGAGTTGACAGTTAAGCCAGTATTGATTAGCCGCTGGGATCACGTGACATAACAATGTTATGTGATCCCTAGGAGAGCAAGTACCAACACTGCTGGAACTGCAGTGGCACCAGATAAGAGTGTAGGCTTAGTTATTTTACCGAGGGAAAACATGCTGTTTGAGAAGAGGACACCTCTTTATCCCCTTAAACATAGGAAACTGTATTTGCTTTTTAACTGCTGATGAATATAAACAGATGCCATATGGGTGATAATTTTCCTGCATGGAAGTTTAATACTTCATTAATTTACAATGATAAAAATAAAATGCATAAAATTCCAGAAAAGTTGTCTACAAATCTAGGGGCATGGTATGATGCTCAAAAGGATATCAAAATAAAAAATAGTATTATGTGAACTACATCATAGGAGTGTCCATACTATGAAATATCATACATTTTAGATATGATTGAGCACTACCATGCTCGGGTTCTCGTTACTTGTAACGAGATGTTTGATGCTCGACTCGTTTACTGGGTATAATGAAAGTAAATGGGGAATTTGAGCTTTTTTTTGGAAAAATGCTTTAGTTCCCTATTGACTCCCATTATAACTAGTAAATGAGTTGAGCTTGTCCGAGCATCGAAATGCTCATTATGAGTACCGAGCACCTGAGCATGGTAGTGTTCGCTCCTCACTAATAAACATCCTACTATATAATCGTATTATCGTATCTGTCTCTCTGTAATGGAAATCCCATGGCTGAGCGCGGTGACCAATCAGCGTCAGGCGCAGTCCAGCTGCAAATTGGCGCAGGATTTGAATCACGCTAGCCGCTGATTTCACGACAGTAGCCGCTGGTCATCTCCTGCCGCACGGTGGTTAGCAGCAACGCAGCCGGGAGCTAGCTGGTCATCTCCCGGCTGCTCGCAGAGGAAGTATGCCGACCGGCGATAGCGATCTTGCTCAGTGTGACACGCAGCAGCGACCAGGTCCCAGCTATGAGATCACTGATCCTGTCACAGAGATCAGTGGCGACGCAGCCGGGGAAATGACCGGCGGTAGCCAGTCATCTCCTGGCTGCTCGCAGCGGAAGTACCCCGACCGGCGCTAGCGATCTCGCTCAGTGTGACTATATCCCCTGCGATCACGTACTGACGCTCCAGCGATTCCTACCAGGTCCCATCGTTTGTCCGGATCGTTGGAGTGTTGCCAAGTGTGACGGTACCGTACTGATCGCTGGTGAGGTGTCACACGTGCAGATATATTGAACGAAGCCGCATTGCTGATTTAGGAAAATGCTATGTATTCATTGCATTAGTTTTAAACCTTTATAAATAAACTATATATACACCATGTTCCAAATTAAATTATTATAAATTGGTTTTAAGTGTCATAGGGTTTTTTTTGTTTTATTTGTCAATGAAACCCATTGATGGTATTGTGTCTCAGGGTACCGTTACACGTCACAATATCGTTCCGATATCGCATACAATTTCACGGGAGCGCGCACGTTTTTGGCACTTGTCCAAGATCGCATAGTAGATGTTACACGTAGCAATCACACCTCCAACCTGCGACTATCCGGCGTCCTGGAAGTCAGCGACCAAATCGGGCAGCCAATTTTTCAGATCGTAGTTGCGCCGTCACACAGCACAACCACATAAGCAATGTGGCCGTACTTTTCACTCAGCTTCGGACATAGGCGTACCGGAGTTAACTTTTAACCGCACCCAGAACACTCCGATTGGACGGCGAAAGAGCGTCACCATTGGTCAGTCATCTCAGACAACCTGAAGTGGCGTATATTTCAATATGGCTCCTTCCATCCAATCGGCATACAATACTAGCCACCAATCGACGTAGATGGGGAGCGGAAAACACAACCCACAGGCACGCCTACGGCCTACGGCCTTGCTTGTGCAACCTGTGAAATTGCAAACAGGATCGTAGTTGCGCCGTCACACAGCACGATCATGCCACATCGCATATGTAATATTGTACGGTTGAAGGGCTTGCACAATTTTCTTGCAATATCGTAGCTGCGATTTTTTTCCCGTCACATTGCCCTGTTACACAACACAATGCACCAACGATATCAACTGCAACGACCACACCACGTGACTTTTTGTTGATGTTGCATTGCGAAATTGCGATGTGTAACGGTACGCTCAGGGTTCTTTGGATCACTGCAATCGATCTCAGATACCTTTGATAATTAGTTTGGCAGGTGAGCCCAATAAAAAGAAAACAGTGTGTTCCACAATATTACGCAGGCCACAGTTTTCAAGTAACATGGGAAAGAAAAAGGATCTCTCTGCTGCCAAAAAGCAACAAATAGTGCAATGCCTTGGCCAAGGGATGAAAACATTAGATATTGCACGAAAACTTAAGCGTGATCATCGTACTGTGAAGAGATTTGTGGCTGATTCTGAGCACAGATGTGTTCGTGCAGATAAAGGCAGAATGAGGAAGGTTTCTTTTGTCAGGGTCGTTGGGAATTGTCATTCCATAGAGTAGCATTGAGATCTTTAATCATTGTCCCTGTCAAACACAACGATGTAGCGTTCCCAGCGGGAGCGCAACGACGTAGACATGACCCCTGCAATGTGTAACGATCAACGATCTCGCAGCAGGGGTCATAGCGTTGGTACGTGTCACACATAACGACACCGTTAGCGGGATCGTTGCTGCGTCACAAGATTTGTGACACAACAGCGATCTTGTGTGACAGGGCCTTTAGTTTGTTCATTGTGTTTTTAACTTGTTTGTATGTAACCCTTTCTCATGTACAGACCATGGATTCAATGGTGCTCTATAAATAATAATAATAATAATAATAACGGATCCTGCAGAATTAAGTTATTTAACAACTGATAAAAATAAGTTGTGTCTGCACATGTGAACTCAGCCTTACGGTGTTAATGGTGGCTTCACACCTGGCGACGTCGCTAGCGACATCGCCGAAAAAGTGACGTATCAGCGATGTCGCTAGCGACGTCGCGCTATGTAAACGAGCGGCGCGACCGCATTTTATCGCCGGTCGCAGGTTGACAGGTTTACGGGAAGAACCGTAAACCTGTCAACCTGCGACCTGCGATAAGGCTGGATCGCGCCGTGTGACATTGCCAGAGCGATGTCGGCGGCGATCCAGCCTATACCGCAGCGTTGCTGCGGATCGCTCGCTGGGCTAAGCCCAGCCCAGCGAGCGATGTCACCGCCCGCATCGCTGCGGTGTCGCCGGCCGCAGCGATGCTGTGTGACAGCTGGCCAGCGATGTCGGAACCGAGCGGGCACCTGCGCATCGCTTCCGACATCGCTGGCCAGGTCGTGCTGTGTGACGGCACCATAACACTTTTAACAATACATGATTTTTTAGATATGGTCACTGAACAAAATAAGCTAATATTCACACAATAAGGTTATCTTTATTTTAACATTTTTCTTTTTTTGCGTTAAACAAGTGGTAATATCTGAAGGCTAATGGAGCCAGCCGCTTCGCTAGAAGACCCCGCCGCAATGATCTCCCAATCATTAACTTTATATCATAGCATTAGAAATGTCATTCCGATGCTGATCAGCTTGATGTACCCTCCGCTGGCACTGCAGGGGTTATTTGACCCTAAATTACTACTTAAAACTTGCCTGCGAAGATTAAATCAATAGTAATCCAAAAGGTAGGTCTGAGCCGGTAAGGGCAGAGCTCCCGCAGTTTAAAATAACCAACGTCTCACTGCAAGCGCTCTCTCATTTAATGGATTTGCATGTACTTAGAACTCCAGACTCTCTTATCAATAAAGGATTCGGGTTTCGTTTTTCAGATGTGTCTCCTTTACCATTTAAGTGGTAATTCAAGTAAGAGACATCTTTTTTAATTCCTCAAATAAGTGTCATTTTAGACTCTACAGTTTAGCATTTAGTAATTGCTGAAAAGAAAAAAAAAAAGCTGGTCTATTGTACAGTCTTCTATTTATAATTTATTCTTTCCTTTTAAATAGACCAGACGGAGAATTTGCACGGGATTAACCCCTTCACTGACACAAAAGATAAAAAAAAAAAATTAAATTGTATGACAACCGCTTGAACCGCGCACGAGAGAGACATACCGTATTTAGGCGGGAAACCGCCAGGAGACAATAATGTTTCATCAATGGGTAACAGTTTTTTGTTCAACGATATGGAGTATACAGATATGGAAATGACCTAGAAGTAATCATCCTGGCTGTATAAAATGTCATCTAGTGTCTAGCAATGTGCTGAAATGGTTAACTTAAGGGGTTGTGCCGCAAACAATTGCATGTTTTAATTAGTGGATCTTAAGGGGGTGTCACACGCGTCAATATCGCCTGCACGATATCGACTGCACGTGACGTTGCAGCGATATTGACGCGTGTGACATACTGCATCAACCAGCGATAAATCGCTGGTTGATGATCGCCAGGTTTCAGAACCAGCTCTGAAACCTGGCGATTGTCGCCCGGTGGACACGCAGCATCGCTGCGTGTGACACCGGGACTAGCGATGTTCCAGCTCCCAGCGCCTGTCACAAGCGCTGGGAGCTGGTATCCAAGGTAAACTGCGGGTATCTAGGCAGCGCGCGCTGCCTAGATACCCGACTGTGTACCTTAGTTACCAGCCTCCTCCGCTCACCAGGTGAGCGGAGGAGGCTGGTAACTAAGGTACACGTCGGGTATCTAGGCAGCGCGCGCTGCCTAGTTACCCGCAGTGTACCTTAGTTACCAGCCTCCTCTGCTCACCGGGTGAGCGGAGGAGGCTGGTAACTAAGGTACACGTCGGGTATCTAGGCAGCGCGCGCTGCCTAGTTACCCGCAGTGTACCTTGGAGACCAGGCTGCTCCCGCTTCCAGCAGGCTGGCAGCGGGAGCAGGACATCGTGGAAACGATATTTAAATCGTTTCCATGATGTCACTGGTCAATTGATCGCTGGTGAGTCTGTCTGTGTGACAGCTCACCAGCAATCAGCCGTCAATGTCGTCAGCGATCAGATCGCTGACGACATTGACGCGTGTGACACCCCTTTAGATTAGAAATTGGATGTGTCAAAAAAATTGTTCCTGTATAGAGATATTCTTATATATGGCCCCATTCGTATGTGTGCGGCCATGCAGGAACAGGTGGGACATGCCACAGCTCCTGGGCAGGGGAGGAAGTAAAGGCGACGTCGCAAGTGTCAACCAAGGCAGCGATGTCGGAAACGATGCGCGGGTGCGCGCTCGCTTCCGACATCGCAGCCTTGGTGTCACACAGGCAGATGATGCCGGTGACGCCGCAGCGATGCGGGCGGAGCCATCGCTCGCTGGGCTGGGATCAACCCAGCGAGCGATCCGCAGCAATGCAGCGGTATAGGCTGGATCGCCGCCAACATCGCTATTGCGGTGTCAGAGGGCACGATCCAGCCTAAACGCTGGTTGCAGATTGACAGGTTTACGTTCATCCTCGTAAACCTGTCAACCTGCGACCAACGATAAATCGCAGTTGCGTCGTGCTGTTACACAGCTACACACTACAGGAATATAAAACTGTAAATACAAACATTCAATTAGTGAATAAAACGGGATTAGTAACAAAGACAGTTTTGACCTTAATGATCAAGCCAAATTTTAATGTGTTAATAAATCTAGAATGCTTAAAGGGAACCTGTCAGCTCGTTTTAACCCAAATCCTATCACCACCTGTCCCTGCACCTTCCTAGCACATCCCTAACCATCCCTCTGTGAGCTAAAACTGCAATATAATGCTTGAGAAAAAACATTTATTAATGTTCATTTTCCTATGGTAATGAGGGCTCCAGTCTACGTCCATAGACTGAGATGGGCGGTCCCCAGGGCTCCATGTTCCCCACCTTGAAGGCTCTTAGCACACCCCACTGGGCGTCATCATTCCTTCTCTTCTCGCCCCCTATCTTGAAAATCCCGCCTCCTCCTGATAGTATGATGTGCAGCCAATAAATAGTATCTATTTTCTTTTTGTATAAGATATAAATAAACATAGTATATGTATATGTAAATTTAGTTTAGGGAAAGGGAAGTAATAGAAGGTGTAGTGATTTGCTCACTGTTAGTACAGGGAGATACTCAAATGGTAGCGAGATTGAAGCAGACAGGCACAATTTTACAGTAAAACAAGTCCATCCAGTTCATTAAACATCATAAATCTCAGAAGTGGTACAGTCCATTTACTTCTGAGGACACATCTGCACAGCCCATAGTATCATCAACGAAACTTTATATGACCCTCAGTCTGTCCCAGTGGCAGGTACGCCCACATGGCTTTTTAGTCATTGTCTGTTACAGTGTCTCCGTTAAGGCATCACAACCTCTACTCACTGACCTCTCAGTCCACTGTTTAAGAAGCTGCCTCTTTGGGATCACCGACTCCTGTCCATTCAAGACCCTAAACAGAACTTTCAATTCCTGAATTCAGAGAGCTATCCCAGGCTATGCAGACATCCATGGTCTCCTCAACATGTGCCTTCCAGGACACCGGCCATTTCCATGCATACCTCACCAGCTGCGTTCCAGGACAATGCCAGCTCCAAACTCTGAGCAACACCCAGTCTTCATAGGTTCTGCTAGAGCAATCCCAGGCTCTGCACACATATGGTTTCCTCACCATGTGCTTTTGACAAGATGGCTGCTGCCAGCCCAAAGGAACATGTGATCAAACAGGAAGTCAGACAATATCCCTTCTGTTCCACATGAGACACACCCATGGGATGTTTCAGGTTAGCCAGACACACCCATGTCTTTCTGCTAACCTACTACTTGCAATGCCTTAACCCTCATAGCCCGACAATTCCTCTTGTGACCTTTGTGGGTTCATATCGCAGAGAACAACCAGCCTCTTCAACATACACCTGACATTTTCAATAGAGCAAGCCGCTGCATTACAAAGGATATTTTTAATATCTTGATTTTTGTGTATTATGTTTATATATATCTATAAGAATGCTTTTTCATATTTATTAAGTTTAATAGATTTGTGATTAGATTGCGTTACTGATTAGGATCTGGTCAAGGTTGAGTTTATTGATGAAGGGATGATCTGTCCTAGAAATGAATGTATAAATATATTGAGTTTTTGCATGAAATGTTATTATGAGGAAGGGTTAATCCCAAAGCGCATAGCTTTTAATGATTGATATGTATTAAATTAATTATTACTTAAATACAGACTATACTGGAGGCAATAGATTTTAGTAGTCTCTTATAGTTCCTCACCCCGGGTGTGATATCATAGCTGCCAGGTGACCATATGGAAGGTGAAGGAGTGGATGTTCGGCGCAGGTGGAATCACCTGAAGATCAGTGGAGATTCATCTACATAGCCAACTGAAGGTCCATGACAGGCGGTGATGTCTTCTTATCCCATCGAGGAATCAGCATTCGTCCATCCACAGGAGACATCATCTGACGTAACAGAGGTGTCTTCCGGCGTGGAGCTGCATGGTCGAGCATCCCCTTTCTTCGATCTTTCCAATGGGGGGTAGAAGGTAGTTTGCCTCCCACCGTGATATACCTTTTCTACTGTGTTTGTGGATATTTTTGATATGTATATAATTTCTTGGACTATCGACTGGCGCACCATTTTTTATTTTTCTTCTTAGCCATTGTAATTTATGGTAGTGGTAAATACAGCTTCTATTATTGTGTTTATTGGTGCCGCCGCCTCCTCCTCTTCTGCTCCTGCTCTGTGTGACATTTGGAGGGGCTATGCTTTGAAGGGCCTATAATAAAAATAATATTTATTGATTCATATAGCGCTATTAATTCCATAGCACTTTACATACATCAGTAATGTCCCCATTGAGACTCACAATCTAAACATCCTATCAGTATGTCTTTACAATGTGGGAGGAAACTGGAGTGCCCGGAGGAAACCCACGTAAGCACAGGGAGATCATGCAAACTCCTTGCAGATGTTGTTCTTGGTGGTAATTAAACCCAGGACCCCAGTGCTGCAAGGCTGCAGTGCTAACCACTGAGCCACCGTGCTGCCCACCTATGTATTGGAAACTCCCAAAAAGTGACACAATTTTAAAACTGTGCCCCTAAAATATTCAAAAGTGCTGTCTGGAAATTTTGTAACTTTTCAAGTGCAACGTGGGAATTTATGCAAAATGCAAAGCGAAATGAAAAAAAAAAATAAATTGTAATTTTTACTGTAACGTGTTGCTTTAGCCGAATTTTTTTTATTTTACAAGAAATGACCAAAAAAATTGAACCTACAATTTGTTACACACTTTCTCCTGAGCATGGCGATACCCCACATGTGGTCCAAGGTTATTTTTGGACAAATGGCGAGGTTTGGAACACAAGATAACTACCGTATTTACATTTTGGAACACAAGTTTGGCTGGAATAGATTTCAGGCGCCATGTTGCATTTGCAGCCCCCAGGACTGTTTAAACAGCAGAAAAACTATCAAAAGTGACTCCACTGTACAAATTGCACTTCTAATTAAATTAATCTATGACTGTAGTGACTATTTTGTAAGTTTCCACATTTTTTTTCAGAAGAATTGCAAACTTGCCAGCTTAGGGGCCCATACATTGTGCCCAGATGGTTCTTCTGGTGACACAATCCCTTATTAACTTTTGAGTTGGCTCTTCCCCGCTACAGTAATGCCCCACATGTGGTCACTTATGTGGTTTAGTCACTGTGGGGCTCCGATTGAGGGGGCATTTGGATTTGTGAGCAAAGATTTCACTGGATTTTATTTGGGTGTTTGGAACCATGTCACTTATACAGCATCTATGTTCCATCAGTAACATCGTAACTCAGTATACATTCTGTGACGGATGACGGACCATTTGTGGTGGCTTCTTTTGCGCAGGATAACTTAGTGTTCTTAATGGTAACATTTTGGGTTACATACCATTTCTTGATTGCGGGGTTCAACCGTGAGCGTTTACATCAGCATTTGCATGTGGATCCCACAAAAATATGATTAAAACAAAACCCCTGATTGAACTACTGATTATCATGAGGCAGATGGCGACAGTTTGGACTCTGGTTGACGTTTGTTATGTGCATATGTGTGGTTGAATGTATTTGTGTGCTAAAAAGACACCTAGAATGATTACACTGCCGGAACAGAGGCCAGACGGAGTCCAGAGTAGCTCCCTCTGCCTCATTATAGTGAGTGGTTGTGTCATGGGTTTTGTCTGAATCGGGGATTTTAGGATTTACATGGAAACGCTGATGTGAGGTCTCAATGGAGAGTGCAGGATAAATGTGAACTGACATATGCAGATGAAGTCCATGGAGCCTTGGTTAAGAGTCTACAACATGGACACCAGCCAGTTATCCCACCAGGGAAGGATCTAGCCCAGGGTATTAGTAGCCCTTAAGTCACTATCCAGCCCTTGCGAGCTTGAAGATATGGCCAGGGGTTTACCATGGACTAGGTATCCAACCACAGACAGCTAATTTCAGGGTTGTTGCCTCTCATCAGTGTGGCGCAGGATTCTGGCTGGGTGGGAGCAATGCTTGATAGACAGACATCACAAAGAACCCACTGACCTTGTGGAGACCAGCGGAGGATAACACTGCGGGCACCATTTAAAGCATTCAAACACAGTGAAACCCAAGGTGCATTGCTCCCTAGAATTTGAATATGCAGATGAAGTCCATGGAGCCTCGGTTAAGAGTCTACAACATGGACACCAGCCAGTTATCCCACCAGGGAAGGACCTAGCACTGTGAAACCCTTGTCCTAAGGTTTCACTGTGTTTGAGTGCTTTAACTGGTGCCCGCAGTGTTATCCTCCACTGGTCTCCACAAGGTCAGTGGGTGCTTTGTGATAAATGTGAACTGAGCCTTAATTTGATTTTTGGGAGGTAGAATGAACATAGAGTGGTACAAGAATTATTCTTATTTCTATTTTTGCGTGGTTCACCATGCGGTATTAGTGAGAAGACGGTTTTATTCCTTGTGTCGTTGTGATTACAGCAAAACCAGATTCAAATGGGGTTTTTGGTTCATGTTTTGCTACTAAAGAGCTTTTTTAATAAAACACACTTTTTCCGTCACCATATTCTGAGAGCTGCGACTTTAATTTTTTCGCAAACAGAGCTGTATGAGGGCTTATGTTTGGTACAACAAGTTGGAGATTTTTATTTTGGAGCATTGAGCTATATAGACCATGTTTTGATCACTTTTAATTTAGATTTTTCAGATGCAGAAAGATCAAAACCAACAATTCACTTTTTGGTATTTATAAATATACTTTTGCACCGTTCTGCATGTATTAAAAGTGATGCGGTACATAGACGATCTTTTAGTTCCATAGATATGCAGCACAAAAGTGATGAGAATGGACGTGTTATTTCCTGAAACAACAGGTTAGAGTTAAATACAAGAAAGTGTAAAAATTACAAGAATTAAATTGTTTGTTCATATGTTTTTTTTATAAACGGACTGTGATGTATCAAACAACAGCAAAACAAAACAAAAAAACATTCAACACTAATCCTAATTTAAATAGTAGCTGACTTTATGGCGATAGCTCTTTTGTAGAGTGTCCTACCAACAGGCATTCCATGCTTTAGGAGACCTAGGGATGGCTTAGGGCGCTTTCACATCTGCTTTTTTTTTAAATCAGGCAGAATTAATTAAAAAAAAAAACAGACCCGGCACATTGCGCTAATGAGCAATATATTTCCTATTGACTTCCGGTAATGTGTGTTTTTTTCCGGTTGCACCCTTTTTTGCCGCATCCGACCACATCCGGCACTTCAGGCATTTTTTAAACCGCAACTAACAGTGTTTTTTTGTCTGGCAAAAGTAACTATTGTGATGGATCCGTCATAATTTAGCATATACTACAGTGCAAGTTAGTAAGTGTCAGGTCTATTTTGCGGCATCTCGCCACATCTGGTAGCGACGTATCCGGCACGCCTACTGAGCATGCCCAGAATGCTGGAGCCACTAGAACAATGTCTATTTATAGCATATGGGGGGACACTAAAATAACGGATCCGGAAAATGCACAATACAGAATGCAATACCGGTCACTGCTGCATTTGACCGGTCAAATTTTCTTCTATATCTGACCGTTATATCCAGAGAAAAACATCACCGGCTACCATGCGGTAACATTTACTATATGTAATGTTTTCTTGCAGGTAAAAAGCACTGAAATGGATTGGAAGAATACCTGAGGAATGGATGAAACCTAAGGTCTTCTAATACATCAGAGTAAAGTTTTCCAAACACCACTTTGTTCTCGACCATAAGGCTATGTTCACATGCAGTCTTTTTATGCAGGTTTTTCCTGCAATCCCAACCTGGTTTCTTAGGCTAGGGTCACATTAGCATTTTGGATTGCGTTCATGGGTTTCATTAAAGAGATAGAATTTGGTAGCATTAACGCAGCGTAACCGTAATTATAGCGCTGCCTTAACGCTGTCAATGCATTCCTATGGGTGACGGACCCCCGAGCTCAGGTCAAACACCGGCACCTAAATGCCGGAGTTTGAAATCTCGTGCTATTTCCAAGCGCATCACATGACAAGGAAGAGCGCATCATGTGATGCGCTTCCAAATAGCTCGAGGTTTCAAACTCCGGCACTTAGATGACAGCGTTTGACTGCGCTTGGGAGTCCGTCACCCATAGCACTGTACTGGCAGCGTTAAGGCTAGGGTTAGACCTGCGACTACCCCTAACCTGGCGGATGCGCCTGAAACTTAGAAAATTTCAGGCTCAGCCCACAGCGTTACCAGCTGGCAACGCTATGTGCCGCCTGTCTATTAATCTCTATGACAACCGAATGCTTACCGCAGCCGCCGGCTCCACAGGATATGCACTTTTGCAGAGCCAGCATGTCCCTGGATCCCCCTGGAATAATGCAACTGAATGCACCCACACCTCGTGCGGTTCTGTGATGTACAACTCATAGAACATGGACCAGAAATCCAGATCTGGAGTCCAGATGAATCCATGTCTCATTGACCCCCATTCAGATTTTACCCGTGGTGTCCTGGATCTGGGGTGATCCGGGGGTTCCCGTTTTTTTTTCACGGAGACCAAATCTGCGACAAGATGCAGATCCATGAAAAATCTGTGAATACCTACATCCACCCGGATCGAACCGTGCACAACTGGATGCACCCACAAGTGTCTCTGGCCCCACTGAAAGTCAATGGGGCTGAAAACTGATACGGGTACATCCATGTTAGGCCAGATTCACATGAATACCGAAAAACGGTATTGTGAGACCTGCCTAAGATATGCATGTGTATGCTGCCAAGAAATCAAATGGCTGCTCTATTTCCTCCATGCTTTACAGCTCTGCTAGTTATACAAGTTACGGCATGAAGAGCTGTGCTCGGCGACCGTACTGTCACAATCATTATAAACAGAAAAAGAAAAAAATCTCCAGTTTGAAGTGGAAGATTATCTGGTAATTGCCGTTCTTGAAATTTTAGGATGTTGAGTATTTTATACAAGTATTAATAAATGTGCGATTCAACATAATTGTATGAAAGGCAGCAAATCCTACAGAGAAGAAGGCACTCCGGTATTTTTGGAAGAACGCTTCCCACAGTAGCAGGACCAATAGGGCTGGCAATAGAAGGGTTAACGCTCTGTGGGAATAGAATAAAGCTCGGCTTCCCGACATATTAGCAGTCGGAGCTTTTTCTGAATAGATGTGTAATTTCATCCAAGTTACACAGTGTAAGGAGGAAGTCGCCAATACATTAAACATCAGCCCAGGTGGTTATATGTAAGAGTTGCTTGTATTTCCCTTGTATCTAAGTTTTCATGGACATGACTCTGCACACATTACTCCAGCATTTTACACTTTACTTTCCAGACATAAGAGCCCACTATCCTCATTATATGTTGTAACCACACATGGTAAATGTTCTTAACATCCCAAGATAGGGCCGGCTAAGCAAACCTGAAAACACATGAGAAGGCTAATGTAGAGATAATATCTGTATGGAGTGAAAGCCCTTCAAAACACCCCCTCTTTTGGAAGACCACCCCACTATCCAGACAAGATTTGATATGACACCATATACTAGGTATGTTGGCTATTCTCCTTGAACTGCACAAAAGAGCAACAGCAGCACTGAAGCACTGGACCCAACTCTGTTAGGGTAAGTTCACACATACAGTTTTAACCTCGGTTTAGCAGCGAAAACCGCCGGCGGTTTAGCATAGGTTTTATTTAAATTTATGTAAATCCTTAGCAGCTTTAGGACTTACAAGTAACCCTATGCAATTTAGAAACCGCTGTGCACACATAGTCGGTTTATGTGAGCGGATCCGCCAGCGGTTGAGCGGTTTCCGAGCGGTTTAGCAGCATACAACATGTCAATTCTTCCGAGCGGTTTTGGATTGGTTCCATGAACAAAATCCTTCATAGAAAACCGCTGGAAAAACCGCTGGGAAAAACGACTATAAACCACTGTGCACACGCTGTAAAAAACCACCGGAAAACCGCAGGAAAACCGCCGGAACACAGCTGGAGACTTCAGAGCTCAGAACTGATAATTTCCAGTGGTTTTCTGACGGTTTGAACGCCACTAAACCTTCCTGTGTGAACTTACCCTTATACGTGAAACACATGAAACACACTGCCCTCCTGTGCTGAGCCTCTCCAGCACACTGCTCTCCTGTACTGAGCCTCTCCAGCACACGTCTCTCCTGTACTGAGCCTCTCCAGCACACTGCTCTCCTGTACTGAGCCTCTCCAGCACACTGCTCTCCTGTACTGAGCCTCTCCAGCACACTGCTCTCCTGTACTGAGCCTCTCCAGCACACTGCCATCCTGTACTGAGCCTCTCCAGCACACTGCTCTCCTGTACTGAGCCTCTCCAGCACACGTCTCTCCTGTACTGAGCCTCTCCAGCACACTGCTATCCTGTACTGAGCCTCTCCAGCACACGTCTCTCCTGTCTGAGCCTCTGCAGCACACTGCTATCCTGTACGGATCCTCTCCAGCACACTGCTCTCCTGTACTGAGCCTCTCCAGCACACTGCCCTCCTGTGCTGAGCCTCTCCAACACACTGCTCTCCTGTACTGAGTCTCTCCAGCACACTGCTCTCCTGTGCTGAGCCTCTCCAACACACTGCTCTCCTGTACTGAGCCTCTCCAACACACTGCTCTCCTGTACTGAGCCTCTCCAGCACATTGCTCTCCTGTACTGATCCTCTCCAGCACACTGCTCTCCTGTGCTGAGCCTCTCCAGCACACTGCTCTCCTGTACTGAGCCTCTCCAGCACACTGCTCTCCTGTACTGAGCCTCTCCAACACACTGCTCTCCTGTACTGAGCCTCTCCAGCACATTGCTTCCTGTACTGATGCCTCTCCAGCACACTGCTCTCCTGTGCTGAGCCTCTCCAGCACATGCTCTCCTGTACTGAGCCTCTCCAGCACACTGCTCTCCTGTACTGAGCCTCTCAACACACTGCTCTCCTGTACTGAGCCTCTCCAGCACACTGCTCTCCTGTACTGAGCCTCTCCAGCACACTGCTCTCCTGTACTGAGCTCCTAGCCTCTCCAGCACACTGCTCTCCTGTACTGAGCCTCTCCAGCACACTGCTCTCCTGTACTGAGCCTCTCCACACACTGCCTCTCTGTACTGAGCCTCTCCAGCACACTGCTCTCCTGTACTGAGCCTCTCCAGCACACTGCTCTCCTGTACTGAGCCTCTCCAGCACACTGCCCCTCCTGTACTGAGCCTCTCCAGCACACTGCTCTCCTGTACTGAGCTCTCCAACACACTGCTCTCCTGTACTGAGCCTCTCCAGCACATGTCCTCCTGTACTGACCTCTCCAGCACACTGCCTCCTGTACTGAGCCTCTCCAGCACACTGCTCTCCTGTACTGAGCCTCTCCAGCACACTGCTCTCCTGTACTGAGCCTCTCCAGCACACTGCTCTCCTGTACTGAGCCTCTCCAGCACACTGCTCTTCCTGTACTGAGCCTCTCAGCACACTGCTCTCCTGTACTGAGCCTCTCCAGCACACTGCCCTCCTGTACTGAGCCTCTCCAGCACACTGCCCTCTCTGTACTGAGCCTCTCCAACACACTGCTTTCCTGTACTGGCCTTCCTAGCATACTGCTCTCCTGTACTGAGCCTCTCCAGCACACTGCCCTCCTGTACTGAGCACTCTCTCAGCACACTGCCCTCTTGTACTGAGCCTCTCCAACCACTGCTCTCCTGTACTGAGCCTCTCCAACACACTGTCTCTCCTGTACTGAGCCTCTCCAGCACACTGCTCTCCTGTACTGAGCCTCTCCAGCACACTGCTCCTCCTGTACTGAGCCTCTCCAGCACACTGCCCTCCTGTATACTACGCCTCTCCAGTACACTGCTCTCCTGTACTGAGCCTCTCAAACACACTGCTCTCCTGTACTGAGCCTCTCCAGCACACTGCTCTCCAGTACTGAGCCTCTCCAGCACACTGCTCTCCTGTACTGAGCCTCTCCAGCACACTGCCCTCCTGTACTGAGCCTCTCCAGCACACTGCCCTCCTGTACTGAGCCTCTCCAGCACACTGCTCTCCTGTGCTGAGCCTCTCCAGCACACTGCTCTCCTGTGCTGAGCCTCTCCAGGACACAGCTCTCCTGTACTGAGCCTCTCCAGCACACTGCTCTCCAGTACTGAGCCTCTCCAGCACACTGCTCTCCTGTACTGAGCCTCTCCAGCACACTGCCCTCCTGTGCTGAGCCTCTCCAGCACACTGCCCTCCTGTACTGAGTCTCTCCAGCACACTGCCCTCCTGTACTGAGCCTCTCCAGCACACTGCTCTCCTGTGCTGAGCCTCTCCAGGACACAGCTCTCCTGTACTGAGTCTCTCCAGCACACTGCTCTCCTGTACTGAGCCTCTCCAGCACACTGCTCTCTTGTGCTGAGCCTCTCCAGCACCCTGCTCTCCTGTACTGAGCGTCTCCAGCACACTGCTGCTCTCTTGTGCTCCAGCTTTCCAGCCATGCTGCTCTCCTGTGTTCCAGTTCTCCACTATTTCTGATTTCCTGAGCTCCAGCTTACTAGCACTGCTGCTCTCCTGTGCTCCAGCTCTACAGCCGTGCTGCTCTCCTGTGCTCCAGCTTACTAGCAGTGCTAGTCTACTGTGCTCCATCTCTACAGCCATGCTCCTCTCCTGTGCTCCAGCTCTACAGCTGTGCTGGTCTCCTGTGCTCCATCTCTACAGCCATGCTCCTCTCCTGTGCTCCAGCTCTACAGCCGTGCTGCTCTCCTGTGCTCCAGCTCTACAGCCATGCTGCTCTCCTGTGCTCCAGCTTACTAGCAGTGCTGGTCTACTGTGCTCCATCTCTACAGCCATGCTCCTCTCCTGTGCTCCAGCTCTACAGCTGTGCTGGTCTCCTGTGCTCCAGCTCTACAGCCGTGCTGCTCTCCTGTGCTCCAGCTTACTAGCACTGCTGGTCTACTGTGCTCCATCTCTACAGCCATGCTCCTCTCCTGTGCTCCAGCTCTACAGCCGTGCTGCTCTCCTGTGCTCCAGCTTACTAGCACTGCTGGTCTACTGTGCTCCATCTCTACAGCCATGCTCCTCTCCTGTGCTCCAGCTCTACAGCTGTGCTGCTCTCCTGTGCTCCATCTCTACAGCCATGCTCCTCTCCTGTGCTCCAGCTCTACAGCCGTGCTGCTCTCCTGTGCTCCAGCTCTCTAGCTGTGCTGCTCTCCTGTGTTCCAGTTCTCCAGTATTTCTGCTCTCCTATGCTCGCTTACACTTCTGCTCATATGTGCTCAAGCTTTCCGTCATGGCTGCTCTCTTGTGTTCCAATTTTCCAGTATTGCTGCTCACCTGTGCTTCTGTTCCTCATCACTGCTGTTCTCCTGTGCTCTAATTCTCTGGTGCAGCTGTTCCCCTGTGTTCCAGTTCTCCAGTACTGCTGCTTTTCTTCAGTTTTCCAGTGCTGCTGCTCTGCTATGATCCAGTTCTTCAGCATTCCTGCTTTTCTGTGCTTCATTTCTCAGCCTGCTGCTTCATGTGTTCCAGTTCTCCAGTATTTCTGCTCTCCTGTGCTCCAGTTCTCCAGTACTGCTGTACTCCTGTGCTCCAGTTCTCCGTACTGCTGTACTCCTGTGCTCCAGTTCTCCTGCGCTGCTGTACTCCTGTGCTCCAGTTCTCCTGCTGCTGTATCCTGTGCTCCAGTTCTCGCGCTGCTGTACTCCTGTGATCCAGTTCTCCTGCACTGCTGTACTCCTGTGCTCCAGTTCTCCTGCACTGCTGTACTCCTGTGCTCCAGTTCTCCTGCGCTGCTGTACTCCTGTGCTCCAGTTCTCCTGCGACTGCTGTACTCCTGTGCTCCAGTTCTCCTGCACTGCTGTACTCCTGTGCTCCAGTTCTCCTGCACTGCTGTACTCCTGTGCTCCAGTTCTCCTGCCTGCTGTACTCCTGTGCTCCAGTTCTCCAGTACTGCTGTACTCCTGTGCTCCAGTTCTCCTGCGCTGCTGTACTCCTGTGCTCCAGTTCTCCTGCACTGCTGTACTCCTGTGCTCCAGTTCTCCAGTGCAGCTATATTCCTGTGCTCCAGTTCTCCAGCACTGCTGTTCTCCTGTGCTCCAGTTCTCCAGTGCAGCTATATTCCTGTGCTCCAGTTCTCCAGCACTGCTGTTCTCCTGTGCTCCAGTTCTCCAGTGCAGCTATATTCCTGTGCTCCAGTTCTCCAGCACTGCTGTTCTCCTGTGCTCCAGTTCTCCAGTGCAGCAATATTCCTGTGCTCCAGTTCTCCAGCACTGCTGTTCTCCTGTGCTCCAGTTCTCCAGTGCAGCTATATTCCTGTGCTCCAGTTCTCCAGCACTGCTGTTCTCCTGTGCTCCAGTTCTCCAGTGCAGCTATATTCCTGTGCTCCAGTTCTCCAGTGCTGTTGTACTCCTGTGCTCCAGTTCTCCAGTGCAGCTATATTCCTGTGCTCCAGTTCTCCAGCACTGCTGTTCTCCTGTGCTCCAGTTCTCCAGTGCAGCTATATTCCTGTGCTCCAGTTCTCCAGCACTGCTGTGCTTTTGTGCTCCGTTGTGCTCCAGTTCTCCAGCCCTGCTGTTCTCCTGTGGTCCAGTTCTCCAGTGATACTGACAAGCCCCAGAGCCGTGGGGTACTCAGAACCGAGCTGTACAGTCTGTGGGAAGTCACAGGGGTCAAGACCCGGCTTTCGTGACCCTGAATTCAGTTGAAAAGGGAGTTTTTGGGAATGGAGTGGTTTAAAATGAAAGTTATTCATGACGCCACCCATGGTATGTGGCTATAGGTGGCCACAGCTGCTGCAGAATCTCTGGGGTGATGGACGGGCAGCTGAGATGGAGTAGCTCCCCACAGGCAGAGTAGATTCCTGCGGCAGTAGATGTAGTAAGGGGTTGGGGTGCAGGACGATGGGCATAAAGTAACAGGCAGACTCACTGGTGGTTACTCAGTCTTTTACTGGAGCATCTGCGTTCCAGGCAGTTGTCAGCAGAGTCCTTGCTTGAGAGCAACTCAGGGTTCTCCTTCACCTGGCCGGGTCATTGGCCTCCTTATTGCGCTCTCTGTTTGGGCTCCTACTACTGCATTAGCTAAGATACAGGCCCTGTCTCAGCTATGAGGTGACGGTATGACAAGCAACTTGAGTCCTTTCTTAACCCTCTGTTTACTGAAAGGGAAAAGAAGCGCCATAGGGTATTATATTTTTTAATGAGGAGACTAAATATTGTTAGCCGCGCACCTCGGGGGGTTGTATAGCACACAACTGGCATCAAGGCACAGGAAAACAAGGCTGCTGCAAGGAAAGCACCACAACGTTCAACGTGGTTTAGGGATGTACGGTGTACATGGACCTGCGCTGCGCTACTCATATCATGAGAATTCACACGATCTTCATCACAAAGGTTTTCTTTATTTTCTACGCGTTTTGGAGTCAGTCCCGACTCCTTTCTCAGGGATTTGTAATGTTGACACAGGGGTGACAGTCTCTTTTACCTTTACTGAAGAAAGTAGCAGTGTGAAGTTCTCAGAGTTTTTTGCCACATCCGCTGTTATCCTTGAATCTAGTGTGTTTTTTCGGCCATCTTGTTTCCTGTCCTGTTATGTTGACTTTTGCCCTCAAACAATATGGAGTTCTCGGTTTCGGTGTTGCCATTTGCCCTTTTAAACAACTTCAGTTGGTTAACCTGTGCTCCTGAATCTGGTCTGCAATCTGCCTGTGACTTGGTCTCTGGAAGCCTTGGATTTACTCTGCATGGAACCCTGGAACCATTTCTGGATACCAGATCCTTCTGCTTACCATCACCATCTACCAGGAAAGTACAGAGACTCTGATGGCGGGTTTACACGCCGCGATATCGGCGTCCAACTCCGATCCAACTCCGACAAAAAGTCACGTGGTTCAGGAGTTGGACCCGATATCGTTCGCGCGTTGTACGGTTTGAACGTACAATGCGATGCTGGAACGATGCCAAAACGATATCGGGGTTGAATGAGCGTGCTCTTCAACCGCCCGATATCGTATGGCCGTTGTAGCCGCATCGTCTCGTGTGACAGCCCAACTCCGATGTGTACGCCGACGCTACCCATTAACTCCCATGTTAAATGATCATTACTGGGTTGGTGGGCGTACACATCGGAGGGACGTTGTTTCCCGATATCACAACGTGTAACCTGCCGATGCGATATCGGGAAAAGCGCACTAAAAATGCGCGCTCCCGCGCCGTTGTATAGCGATATCGTCCCGATATCGGGACGTGTAAACCCACCATGAATATACTCCTTGAGACTTGTGCTATGCTTTAATGCTCTACCGCTGATATCCTTGGTTTAGTGCTTGCACTCCACAATTTACGTTTATTTCATATTCTGTTAATGCACTGACTTGTATGACGCAATACAAGGACTATTTAAGAAGCGTATGTCTCATGTGTCTCATTATACCCATGCATTAGACTCTAGATAGACTGTATCATATATGACAAGCAGGTTTGTCCAGGGCACTGTCCACAAGTGGTGTTAGGATGTCCGGAGACCGGAAGCAAGTCGAGGTTCTCCACACCCGGCGAGTACTGAGGCCTCCGTACTGTGCTGCTCTCACTGGCTGCTTGAAGCTATGCTGCGACCCTCTCTCTCGCTCTGTCCTGGCCCGTGTGACAGGCGGCTTGAACTCTTTTTATGTTACTCTCTTTTGAATGTATCTTAACTGAGCTCTTTGCTGCTGCTGTTCATCCTGGCCTTGTGGTGGGCGACCGACTTGGAATCACCTGCCCTCCAGTATTGGTTGCTGGGCATAAAGTCCCTCACGACCTCGGACTCCGGTTTCCATTCCTGCACTCAGTGCAGGGGCGAGCTGCCACTGGCTCCACTCCCCACACCTACTACTCCACTTCCTCAGACCCTCACCTACTGGTCCCTCACACTGGCTATTCAGTATCCTCAGATAGGTCTGACCTGACTCCCGTCCATAGTCCTCCTAGGAACTGAACTGCCTAATCCCGCCCCTAGACCAGAATTTATACGTGACCTTCCCGGAACTTGGGTTTAGAGCTCCCCCTTCTGGCCTGCAGTTGGGAAGGTGTTGTGTGTGTGTGTTTCACCTGATGTGGGTACCTTTCCTATCTTCCAAGCAAAATATTGTGGCAAGCGGACCCTGGGGCGCAACATTACCCACATTACCCCTTTCCTGTTTATTTTTAGGAATAAATTGCTGTAGAACACTTAATTGTTTTGCTAACATTGCTGTGATTAAAGATGGTGGGTTTCCATTTATATTCATTTAGCACAAAGGAGAGGGAATAGGGATTTCCTGTAAGTAATTGAAGAAAATCCGCTTACCATGTAATCACAGGACAAGCACCATTGGATCCTTGTCCAGATCAGATACCCCTTGGCTGGGCAATTTGTAATATTTCATCAAAGTAGAAAAAATTTTGATCAGACCATAGGTATAATCCAAAAATCAGTCCTTCATTGAGCACACTGTGAAACATCAGCAGTATGGGACATGTTCAATGTGTCTCACAGTGCTGATGTGTGAAAAGTGTGCTCAATGAAGGATTGATTTTTAGATTATACCTATGGTCTGATCAAAATTTTTGGATTATACCTACGGTCTGATCATAATTTTTGGATTATACCTACGGTCTGATCAAAATTTTTGGATTATACCTATGGTCTGATCAAAATTTTTGGATTATACCTACGGTCTGATCGTAATTTTTGGATTATACCTACGGTCTGATCAAAATTTTTGGATTATACCTATGGTCTGATCACAATTTTTGGATTATACCTACGGTCTGATCGTAATTTTTGGATTTATACCTACGGTCTGATCAAAATATTTGGATTATACCTATGGTCTGATCAAAATTTTTGGATTATACCTACGGTCTGATCGTAATTTTTCCTACTTTGATGAAATATTGCCTGACATAACCCTTCTCCATGAAGTGGGTTGCATGCAGGGATGGTCATTACATTGGTTCAATCTTAGCAACAGCACAGCTGCTCAATATATAAAGACTCCCGCTTCCACCTCAAACACATGAAGCAGGGCATCATCATGAGCTATTGGACTGCAATGGACCCATATACAATTTTTGCACAGGACTCCCGGCTGTGTGTGTCTGCCCCTGGTTGTATATATCCCTGGTCTTACTTTTACGGCATACCATTGTAGCTAAAGCAAGTAAACACTAAAATCTAGAAGATGGTGATGAATTATGTTTTATTAGGTGACTTTTTTTAGATGATAATTAATAGGGTTGTCCACTTTGAAAAATTACTTGTTTCTTAGACGTTTCCTACAATCCAAAATAAATCACAAGATATCTCATGGCTAAGACCCCAATGATCAGCTGTAATGTAATCTTTGTTGAACAAGGAAGGGTTGGTCTCGGTTTTAAAGATGATTCACATATCTCAAGAATCAAGATCTAATGGAGGCAACAAGGAGACCACAACAAAGTAAACTCCACAGATTTGCCTCTTATTAATATTTGGCTGGGGTCATATGACAGTATGGAAAAACTGTTGCGATTTTCATTCAGAAAAGAGGGATCATTTTTTGTTCTCACTTGTCATCTGTACGCCATCCATTTTTTTCACTAAGACTAGGTTCACACCACGGTTTTCAGTGGTCAGGTTCTGTCTGGTGTTTTGCAGGAAGCAAATATGACCTCCGATCCTGCTTTTGCCGGATTCGTTTGTGAGCGGCTGCTGTCGCTGTCCAGGTGCTGAAATTTCAGCCGGAGAGATGGCCAGGTGCTGAAATTCAGCAGTGGCTGCTTTTAGCAGCTGCTGCTGTATCAACTCCCGGCCTCTGGCATCCAGTCCGATTCTATGTCGGATCCGGGGTGATGTTATGGGGCGCCGGATTCGGAGGATCAGGGAGGATCCAATTTTGTCAGATTTTTGCCCCGGACACAAAAATGCTGCAAGCTCCGATTTTGTGTCTGGGGCAAAGAAAGAAATTTGCTAGATCTTCCCGCACAGCACCAAACCGGATGGCAAATCACTGCTATCCGGATCCATAGTGAGACAATGGGGCAAAAATCATATCCTAAAAATTGTGGTGTGAAGCCGGCCTAAGCAGTAGAGATCAGAGAACCCGCAGAAGTCCGGGTTTGTCGGATCCAGCCGGACTTTTTCCGGGTTTGGAATGGACTTGTCCCAAACTTGAGCCAAACCCCGAACATGGACTTCATGTTTATAAAATGGTGGACAATGATAGTTGTAAAAGGAAGAAAAACAGTGATTTAGCATTATACTCACCAGTTCCCATTGCTGCAGGCACACTGCTTCTGGGTCTCACTCATTAACTTCCTCTGTATACACTGGACTCTGCCTCCAACAGCCAAACACAGATGCCCACCCTCTGTGACAGTATCTGTGATTGGCTCTTGTACCCCTCCCATTGTGTCAGCATCAGTGGTTGCGATTGGTCTGAGGACTTTCCTTCTGCTGTCATTGAAATCAGGTGACCCCGATGCTGGATCATCGGACAGATGTGCCACCATGTTCTGCAATCTGGCAGCGGGGTCACCCGAGTCCGCTGACAGCTGCAGGGAGCAGTAATATCACTGAGAACCTCCGTGCTACTGTCAGTGAAATCAGATGACGCCACTGCAGAATTGAAGAACATGGTGCTAGAGCTGTCCAACCATCCGGCAGCGGGGGTCACCTGAGTTCACTGACAGTGAGAGATGTCACTGCAGGATTGAAGAACATGGTGCTAGAGCTGTCCAACCATCTGGCAGCGGGGGTCACCTGAGTGCACTGACAGTGAGAGATGTCACTGCAGCATTGAAGAACATGGTGCTACAGCTGTCCAACCATCCGGCAGCGGGGGTCACCTGAGTGCACTGACAGTGAGAGATGTCACTGCAGGATTGAAGAACATGGTGTTTACAGCTGTCCAACCATCCGGCAGTGGGAGTCACCTGAGTTCACTGTGGGGAGCCCTGAGAGATGTCACTGTCCCCAGGTTGTCAGTGTGATTCCAGAGACTGCAACAAGGAGACACTTGTTGTCCATTGCTCCAGTTTCTGGATGTAGCAAACCAGGGCCATTGCGGACGCCGTATGTTGGACGGCCTTCAGACCTGTTTTTTTGGGGGGTAATAAAGTGGTGAAACAGGTTTGTGTACTATTTCTTTCGAATAAAAGCTTATTCCTGTGTCTAATAATGTTTCTATTATACTAATGAATAACACTGGATGGTAATTTGGGAGTCATGAACCTGACATATCTATTGACTTAGATTTACCACTAGCCTGTCACAATTGCAGTGTCCGCTATCCGTTGGAAGAGCTGCCCTTATTCTACCGTGTATTATCAAATTAGCACCGACCCTGTACAAGCAGCTTCCTGGTACTTGCAGAACAAGGTTATGCCGCTATTATTATTATTATTATTGATATATATAGCGCCATTAGATTCCATGGCGCTTTACATAAGGAAAGGGCAAGTACAATATGTATGGACAATCAGGTCGTACAGGTACAGGAGGTACGCGAGGGCTCACAGTCTACGGGGCTGATGAATAAATCCTTTAATAAAGTCCTGAGTACGTTACTAGGTTTATCTTCATTTGGATGTGGTGTATTCTATTCAATGTGACCGGGTCAGTGATGTAAGATCAAAGTCTTGAAGGAAAACTTTCAAGGTTCCATTTGTACTTGTTTTGTCTGCATGAAGCTACTTTATTCTTGGTAGTCATCAATATTTACATATACGGCTTCCTTACTCTGTGATCCTATAAGTCCATTTATATTATTATCACCAGACTGATAAGACTCAAAAATAATAATAATGTGACATTTTTCAAGTACAATCTAACTAACCTACCGCTACATTTATCTTTCTTTGCTTTAGTTCCCCTTAAATACTTCTCAGCCCTCGGCCCTGCGACATCCCATCCTGACTTATGGCAAACCACTCGGTTATTGGCAAGCAATATTGTCCCAATTTTATCTCCTTAGCATGAAATGAGATGACACCTGAAGCTAGCAGCTGTAGGGAGATACAGCATCTCATGTTACCCACGTAGGTAACACTGATAAATAATGTATATATTAATATATAATGAAGTATAGGATGAGTATCCTTTGATCTTTCTGATGGCTTACATTTTGTAACCACATCATATAATGGAGCACGGATAACTCTGAAGACACAAGTGTGAGTTAATGCATTGTCTTTGATGTCAGCCCTTTATCAGATCCCAAGTGATTGTCTTTAGATTTTAATGCCATTTTTATTTTCCTGGCAGCAATGACTGAGAAACTTGATAATGTCTTTACTAAAGTTTGAAAACGTTATAGGGTTAGACGCATTTAGGATTTGGTGCCGAAATTTCAGCAACAATTTCTCATTCACTTTGCTGACGAAAGATTCCCTTTAGGTATTTTGGCAAATCTGAACTCAAAAATACATTAAAAAATGATAAAACATGTGCACGCAGCCTTAATCACGCTTAAGGGTGCATCTAGTCACCTGAAACGCGTAAATGCACTTTACTAAGATTCATTAAACCTCACTTAATATGAGCTGGATATCTTCTTGCTTTTTTCTATATATTAGTTGCAACGCTTTGGAGTAGTGCATTCCAAAGCACTGACGCAGCACAAGAGAAATCTTGGAGATGGAGTGTGAGGTTCGAATATGGGTGATGTCAGTCTAAGGTCCTTCACATCAGCGTTTAACGTGATCGCTGGAGTTGCGTGAAAAAGAACTGCGAATTACGCATTAACGGCCGGCACATTCGCAAGCCACAATGTCTTGGGCTTGCGGTAAGTGTGCGCAGGTGCGGCAGTGCGTTTTGGCACTGGGAGGTGCGTATGCCGCGGTGTTGGGCCGCACTGCTGCAAGTGACCGATACCGCACTTGCCGCAGCCATAGACATTGTATGGGCTTGCTGAAGTGTCGCGATCGCGGCAATTATGGGTAATCACGGCAGTTGCGTTTTCACTGCACTGTGCGTCGCGTAAAACTGATGTGAAAGCACCTTAGATTCATTGCAAAATAAACAGCCTACGTTAGGATGGTAGACAGAGAAGAGGGATGTATATAGGGGGTGCAGAACTGTGGAGAGCTTTGTGGCTGAGAGAGATAAGTTTGTATTGTATTCAGTAGTGAATGGGTAACCAGTGCAATGACTGGCATAAGGTGGAGGCATCGGTGAAGACGCTGGACAGAAAATCTACCCTGGCTGTCACATTGATGATGGATTGGAGAGCCATGAATGTTTACTGAAGTCCACAGAATTTAAAAACCCTGACAAAATACAATTTTATCTTAACATGCTGGATTCTATGGTGTCAAACCGCTGCCAAAACGCATTGTGAAGTTACTGGAATAAAAGGTTTGTTAAATTCACCAAAACTCTCTTCCCTAATTTCTCTCCCGTTAACCGGTGCCCTAATAGTCCGTACTCCTGTTTCTTGGCAATTGCAATCATTTTGCTATTAATAGTAATAAGACAGTGAGTATGATGGCGAATCCTAAAATTACTCGGAATCGCTTGACTCTAGCGAGTCCGTGCCAGGACTCGTATCGTTGCGAGTCTAGCGAGTCATGTTAATGAATGGGGAAGCGAGTAATGGGTAGTGTGAGATTACAAATTGCAGATGTGTCTCGGAAGCTTCAGCCTGAAGCAATCCTAGTTTTGTCATTTATTTGCATTGGACTCGTTTACTTTGTAAGTAATCGCTGGGAAACTCGCACAGATAAGAGAAGAGTCCTGTCTGCTCAGTGCAGCTCCAGGGTCCTAGAGCCTGCCTGCTGCCTGATGTAGCAGTGCTGAGATTGTTCTCAGTCTGCTCATTCCCTGTGCATAGACATCTATATCTATACACAGGGGATGTAGCAGAGAGGACATCGCGTTTTGGACTGCGTCGGACGGAAGAGGATTTTTTTAAATTAAAGATGGAGTCCCTAATGGCTTTTTTTTTTATTTCTAATAAAAAAATTTCTCTGTGTTGTGTTTTTTTTAAAACAATTTAATAGAAATTCATGGCGGTCATGTCTAATATTGGCGTGACCGCCATAAATTTCGGGCTTAGGGCCAGCTGATAATACAAAGCTGGCCCTAACCTCTATTACCCAGCGTGCCACCGCCACCAGGGCTGCTGGAAGAGCGGGGTTCAGCGCCAGAGGATGGCGCTTCAATGAACGCGCCATCTTCTGGCGCGGCTGCGGGCTGCAATTTGCAGCGGGGGGTGCCCAGAAAGCTTGGGCATCCCTGCGCTGCGGATTCCAGCCCCCAGCTGCTTAGCTGTACCTGGCTAGACATAGAAATTGCGCGGAGCCCCACGCATTTTTTGACTCCGACTCCGAGACGACTCCGACTCCGAGACGACTCCGACTCCGACTCGACTCCGAGACGACTCGACTCCGAGACGACTCCGACTCCGAGACGACTCCGACTCCGAGACGACTCCGACTCCGACTCCGAGACGACTCCGACTCCGAGACGACTCCGACTCCGACTCCGAGATGACTCCGACTCCGACTCCGAGACGACTCCGACTCCGAGACGACTCCGACTCCGAGACGACTCCGACTCGACTCCGAGACGACTCCGACTCCGACTCGACTCCGAGACGACTCTGACTCCGAGACGACTCCGACTCCGACTCCGAGACGACTCCGACTCCGACTCCGAGACGACTCCGACTCCGAGACGACTCCGATCGACTCGACTCGAGAGACTTCGATCCGAGACGGCTTCCGACTCCGGGCGACTCGATTCTAGGAGGTGACCGGACTCTTGAGGCAACTCCGCTCTGAATTTCGACTGAGAACTCGACCCTGAGGAGTACTCGACACAGACTCTGATCTGAGCCTCAGATCTAAAATCATTAAATAATAAAAAACAAATGGTGCGGGCTCTAAATTCCTGTCTAAGCAGGTCAGCTAAGCAGCTGGGGCTGGAATCGCAGTGCATGGGATGCCCAAGCTTTTGGACCCCCAGCTGCAAATTGCAGCCGCAGCCGCTCATAAATGCACTTAATTGAGCGCCATCTTCTTGCGCTGAATCCGCTTTCACAGCGGCTTGGAGGCTAGTAGCACCAGCATGGGTAATAAAGGGGTAATACACTTTCTTATACAGTGGTTAGGCCGAGATTATTATGTCAGCACGTTTGACCAGCCACTAAGAATCTCCATAAAGGTTAGAAGAAACACACAGAGAAAATGTTTTATTTGAAATAAAAAAACCCATTAGGGACTCCATTTTATAAAAAATCTTCGTCCGATTAGTCCATATACGCTATGTCTCCTGTACATACCTGTGCATAATATGATGTCATGCACAGGGAATGAGCGACTGAGAAACATCTTCACATGCTCATTGGCAGCGGGGGCTCTAGGATCCTGGAGCTGCACATAGAAGCAGCTGGACTCGCTCGCAATTTGTAAACCGCAGTTACTTTGCGGTTTCCCCTGCTATCTATGGGCACAGTAGCCGGTCTATGCAAACATGCAATCGGTTTTGTCAGGTTTTGGACATAAACTAGGATTGATATTGATTTGCATTGACCACGTGCGGTAATCACTGTGAAATCGCCAGGTAACCGAGCCGCTATAGTCCTTACTACTGCTGCAAGTAACGAATCTTGCGATAGATTCGCCATCTAACAGTGAGTCATAGGAGAAACCAAAGATTTGTTTTGTCCGTATAGTGTTAATATATGATATAAAGCAGAACTGACTGTTTGGGTAGTATAATGATATATGATATATAATATAATAATTTTGAATTATATAAATGTAGAGAGGCATGGTCTGAATGACTTTGGTTGAAGTGATATCATTTTTCATTTTAAGTGATATCTTTAAAGTGTACAGCAGAAATATACCAGAATGTAGTCCAATGAATATTTTCCTTCATGCTACATGCCTCGATCTGACAATCCATCCCTTTCATCTGCAAGTATGTGGCAGTAACCCTGTGTATTATACTCCATACCTACTGTATTCATATTTCATATCTGTCTCTCTTTGCACTGGTACGTGGCGGTAACCCTGTGTATTATACTCCATACCTACTGAAATCATATTTCATATCTGTCTATACTTCTCCACACCTAGCCTTATCTTTCTATCCTTTTTTTTTTTCTTTTCCCATTCTTCTGCTTTGATTTAGTCCAAATGTTCCTAGTAACTCCAATCTGTTAATTTCCCCCTGCTGTGTGGTGTCCTCCTGCTCCCTCCTTCTCCCTCCCCCCTTTCTGTCCACACTTGGACTCATTTTTGGCCATTTGAATTATATAAATGTAGAGAGGCATGTCTGAATGACCTTGATCTGAAGTAGTGGCGGATAATAATGATGTCAATCTGGGCTATAGCCCCTGGCCCAATGGTGTGGGGGGCCCACAGCCCAGGTGGTAAATTGCCCATTATAATCCGCCACACCACCACATTGCACTCTGCATGGTGCACCTGACGCTGACATCGATGCTTACGCTCCGCTCAGACTCACTTCTTCCTCCCCAGCACTACAGGAGGCTGTGCTGCACCGTTCGCACCTCCCGCCATGCGGGGTCGCTGTAGTCTCTGATGTCACTGTGCCCTCACTCTGTGCGGCCTCATCACTTTCCGGCTGTGGATCGTTCCCTTCGGTCCGTTTGTCTTTGGGGAGCATGGTTTTTGCTGAGCTGGAACTTTCAGGAATGGCCTTGTGGCGGTGACATGGGCAAGTGTGCGGCAGTGTTTGTGATGTGTCTGTGTGGTCTCCCCGTAGTGATGCTGTATGTGTGCTGGTGAATTTCTGTTGTTGCTGTGCTAGTGCCATGTATCAGAGTGATAACTGTATTTATGTGGTGCCAAGATGTTTCACATCTAAGGCTGCACATCCTGACTTGCCACGTTCTGTCACAGTACACTGATTAATGTTACTGAGCAGAGCCGGAGGAAAGAGCTAATTGGGTGACATAAATCATGGGAAACTCACAATCTAACGATTTCTTAAGAGGATGGCTCTTTTGGGATTTTTGTACGGCGTACCTTCAGTGGTAATACAAACTTTACAATATGATTCATCTCGTCAGTACAATTATGTCAATACCAAACATGCAGTTTTTATTATTTTAAATAAAAAAAAAAATCTGCTAAATAATTTAGCGTTGACATTTTCCAAGATCCATAATGTGTTTATTTTTCAGTTGATGGAGCCGTTTGATGTCTTTTTTTTGTGGGAGAGATACTTTTTTTATTGATACGATATGACGTATATTTTTTATTGTCATTGTTGAATTTTTAGTTTAGTTTAGCAAGCGGTTTTTTGTTTTCATGGCCGCAAGTGCCGGATCTGCCACACCCGGCAGAATGGCACTTGCCGTCACTGGACCACAAGCCCCATAGACAATGCATGGGTTTTGCCGCACCCAGGCGGTAAAGTTGACCATTAGGCGGCCGATCCAGCGCCACCTGACGTATCGGCTGCACATCAGCAAAAACCGTTGATGTGAAAGGCCTCTTAATCGCTGCAGTGGTCAGGGAGGGTGTGGAGAGACAATACTGGACAGAGGACTGTCCATCCTGAAGCTACATGGAGCAAATTTGCCCCATGTAAACTGTCCCCCCACTTTTGGATAACACAGAAACATGTGAAATACCTCTACATGCTGTATGTGCCCCTCTAAGTGGCTATCTTGCTTGGATCATATATGTTTGGAGTCATACATACATGATTCAAGCAAAAAATCCATATAGAGGGGCACATACAGCATGTAGAGGTATTTCACATGTCTATCCAAGGTGGAGGGGTAGTGGGTGTGCACATTGGGTATTTGGTGAGTTTTTACCTCAGTATTTGTAAGGTCTCGTGCACACGCTGAGTATTTGGTGAGTATTTTTTCCTCAGTATTTGTAAGGCCTCATGCACACGCTGAGTATTTGGTGAGGTTTTACCTCACTATTTTTCTGGAATAATCTATTTCAGGTATATGATGACCCCCATCACATGAACAGGGGGCCCACAGACTCTGAATAGCTCCGGGCCCTGGCTACCCTTAATCCACCCCTTGTCTGAAGTGATATTATTTTAAGTGATATCTTTAAAGTGTACAGCAGAAATATACTAGAAATAGTCAGAAATTGGTTAGAAGGTAAGAGCAATTACTTTCTTCTAATTATAGCTGCCTTTCTTTTCTCACCCTGCTTTTTCCTATGCTCACATTTCCCTCACAGTTTTTGTTCCACTTATCCTCATTCTCCTTCGCTACCCACAAACCCCAGAACACTCTAACCAAATAAATATCTCCCCCTCTCTCTTACCCCCTCACCTCACCTCATCCACAGACCTACTCCTTAACCTCAGACCTCTCCTACTCAAACATAAAACAAGCTGGCCACTCTCCTCCCACCTGCTTTCCCTTTCTTTACTACTTCTCACTGCTGGCGACATATCTCCTAATCCTGGCCCCCCACCCCATATGTCATACCTATCCTCACCTCCACCAAAGCAAGATAAACTACCGCAATCCCTCACATGTAAAACCCATACCCCTGACCCTCACCCCCCTGCTTCCTCTCTCTGGAGCACTTTGGAATGCCGGCTCCGTTTGCAACATGCTCCACATGATCCATGACCTTTTTACTTTCCGAAACCTTTTCTTGTTGGACCTCACTGAGACCTGGCTGACAGCCTCTAACACAGCCTCCCTTGCCATACTGAGCTATGGCGGCCTTCAGTTTACCCAAACTCCTTGCGCTGGTAACAGACATGGCGGAGGATGGGGCTTCCTTCCCTCTGCAAAATGCTCCTTCAACCCAATCCCACCAACACCCTCCCTTATCCACCCTTATTTTGAAGTTCACTCCGTTCATGTCTACTCTTCCTTCAATCTCCAAATGACCATTATATACCAACCTCCGGGCTCTACCACTACCTTTATTGACCAGTTCTCCACCTGGCTTTTTCACTTTTTCTCTGCTGACATTCCCACCATCATCATGGGTGACTTTAATATTGCTACTGACACCCACCAGCCAGCAGCCTCCAAACTCCTTTCCTTACCTAATCTTTTGGACTTACTCAGTGGTCTTCCACAGTCACCCACACAGACAGACACACACTAGACATCATCTTCACCTGCCTCTGTTCCCTATCTAATCTCACAACCTCCCCCTTCCCCCTATCTGACCACCATCTACTCACCTTCTTCTCCTTGTCCTCCTCACCAGGCCCCAATGTCCAACCACCAGCATATCCCCGCAGAAACCTCTAAAATTTAGATATTCACCAACTCTAAGACTCTATTCTACCTCTATCATCCATATCTTCACTCCACTGCTTTCTATAATGCCACCCTCACATCAGCCAGTCGCCCCTCTCATTCATCACAAGATACAACAAATTAATAGGTAACCCTGTCACAACGATCTCACCAAAAAATTTAGACAAGTCTCCAGGGCTGCGGAGCGGCATTGGAAGGAACCATACCTGCCAGATGACTTCACTTCTTTCAAACAAGCTACACTAGCCTTCAAATCAGCCCTCACCTCTGCTAAACAGACCTACTTTACAAACCTTGTATCTTCCTTATCCTTATCCTACCTTATCAATCAAGTGTTCAGCACTTTTAACTCTCTCCTCCGCCCACCGCTGCCCCTTCTGACCATCTCTGCTGAGGACTTTGCCTCATACTTCAAAAATAAAATCTACCAAACAAGGCAAACCTTTATTGTTCCACCACCACAATCACTGCATATACCAGACCTCTACCCTTCCCTCATAACCTCCCTATCCAACATCACTGAAGGAGAGCTTACTCGTCGACTCCTATCCAAATCACACCTCACCACCTGTGCACTTGTCCCCTTCAAACCTCCTCCCCAACCTCACTAACATGCTTATCCCAGCCCTAACCCACCTCTTCAATCTATCGCTAACTTCTGGTAGCTTCCCCTCTGCTTTCAAACATGCCACCATCACGCCCATCCTCAAAAAGCCAAACCATGACCCGGCTGCTATGATAAGCTACCACCCCATATCGCTGCTCCCGTTTGCTTCCAAACTCATTGAATAACATGCCCAAACTCAAATTTCCCCCCACCTCTTATGTAACTCTCTCATTGACAACCTACAATCCGGCTTCCGGCCCCACCACTTCACCGAAACTGCCCTAATAAAAATTATTAATGACTTGCTCACAGCCAAAGCTAACAGTCAATTCTCAATCCTCCTCTTTCTAGAACTGTCCTTTGCCTTTGACACAGTTGACCACTCTCTCCTACTACAGATTCTTTCTTCCCTTGGCATCAAAGACCTTGCCCTGTCCTGGGTTGCTTCATACCTTTCCAACCACACATTTAGCGTTTCCCATTCCCACACTACCTTCTCATCCCAGCCTCTCTCTGTTGGAGTCCCACAAGGCTCTATCCTTGGACCCCTACTTTTCTCCATCTATACCCTTGGCCTAGGAACACTCAAAAAGTCCCATGGCTTCCTGTACCACCTGTACGCTGACTACACTCAGATCTACCTCTCTGGCCCAGATGTCAATTCTCAGCTGTCTAAAATCCCAGAGTGTCTGTCATCCATATCATCCTTCTTTTCCTCTCGCTTCCTGAAACTCAACATAGACAAAATGGAACTCATCATCTTTCCTCCATCCCATATTCATCTTTACCACCTGATCTATCTATTGTGGTAAATGACATCATGCTCTCCCACACCTGAAATTCGTTGTCTCGGGGTAACTCTCGACTCTGCCTTGTCTTTCAAACCACACATCCATACAAAAAAGGTGGGGGAACAAGAGGGGCAATAGTGCCCTATCACTAGTGACACTCAGATGTGAGTGGTGTAATGCAGTTACACTCACCTATTCCAGTTGTGAGACCCACAACTGGTTTAACAGCATATCACAGTATCAGCTGCTGCAGGACCTCCACCGACCACTCCAACGTGGAAAAACTGCCAGAAAATATGGGAAGCAAGGTGTACCACGGTCCGCGCTGCTGAGTCCACAAAATCACCTGGGATGCAAGATGTTGAAGCAGTATACTTCTTTATTCCTTCCTACGCGTTTCGGCGCCCTTCCTGGCACCTTCCTCAGGGATCAGCAGTGCGGACCGTGGTACACCTTCCTTCCCATATTTTCAAACCACACATCCAAACTCTCGCCATCTCCTGTCGCATCCAGTTCAAGAGTATTTCTAGAATCTGTCCTTTATTCAGCCCTCAATCTACTAAAATTCTTATACATGTCCTCATCATCTCCCGCCTCGACTACTGCAACCTCCCTGCTAACACTCTTGCACCTCTCTAGTCTGTCCATCTCTCTCCTTGCTACTCCCGTTACTCCTCTCTGCAAATCCCTCCACTGGCTCCCCATTCCCCAACGAATCCAGTTCAAGCTACTAACACTGACCTACAAAGCCATCCATAAACTGTCTCCTCCTTATATCTCTGAACTAATCTCCCACTATCTTCCCTCACGTAATCTTCGATCCTCCCAAGACCTCCTCCTCTCCTCCACATTTATCCGTTCCTTACAAAACCGCCTCCAAGGTTTCTCCCGAATAGCCCCCACCCTCTGGAATTCTGCGCCCCAACACATCTGATTATCCACCACGCTCGGATCCTTCAGACGGAACCAGAAAACCCATCTCTTCAGGAAAGCTTACAGCCTGCAATGACCGAGCTGCCGACCCACCGCCACCGGAGCTGCTGCATCCCTGACTTACTGTCTCCTCCCCAATATCCTGTAGAATGTAAGCCCGCAAGGGCAGGGTCCTCTCCCCTCTGTACCAGTCTGTCACTGTTAATTTGTTTACTGTAAACTATATCTATAATTTTGTATGTAACCCTTCCTCATGTACAGCATCATGGAATTAATGGTGCTATACTACTACTAATAATAATAATAATAATAACTATAGGAAAGGGAATATGTCAAGAAGATTTTACTAGTCAGACTTATGGTGTATGGCTTTATATGTCATACAACAGCAATAAAAATGATACCTACCTTGTACTCTGATGTGCCACCGCTGACAAATTAGGCTTCGAAACCACATACAAATGAGCCTTTGAAGTCGGAAACAATAGCTCATTAAACTGCACTATTGTTTTAACTTTACAGGTGATATGGATGAAAAAAAGGCTCCGGGTCCAAAATTGTATGTTTGAACTTTATTTGATAACTAAAACCTACATCTGATTCCCAGCTATTGGAGATTCAAAGATAACAATTCGGAGTCACAAGTGTGTGGCCGAAATGTGACGTGCCCTGCCCAATGAGGAAGGCACAAAGATATGTTCACTTGCAGAATTATATCTGCATTTTTATGCAAATGATACTGCTTTTTACATTCTAAGAAAATGCTTTATCTGAGAATGAAATATAATCATATGAGCTCACCTCTGGGGGAAAAAGGCATATCAATGACTGCTGATACAGATCCACAAGTTCAAAGAGCCAATAAGTAGGAGAGAAGGACGATTAGTGGTTATCCTGCTCTGCCGGTCAATGGTGATGCTATGCGTTAAGCCAAAAAATGAGGTTTATTGATTCAACGGGTTTTGAAGCTGCCTCACTTCATCAGGAAAGAGAGAAAACACAATCTAATTGCAGTTGACCTGTCACTGGAGTTGACCTGTCACATTAGGGTCACCATGTAAATGTCAATGGTATCTTGAATGCTTAACTGGCTACATTACAGGATCCAATTCAATGATGCTTCCGCTCTGTGCCATTGCACTGGTTGCCTACAGTGGCGTAACTAGAGTCTGGTGGGCCCCGGTGCGAAATTCAAACCTGGGCCCCCCCCCCACGGACACACGTTTGTCGGATGCTTGGGCCCCGTGTAACGTTCAAAGTTCTATAAAGACTCACAAATTGACCCCTCTATTTATTAATGTCCCTCACCCTGCTATATATGGTCCTCCTGCTGGAATATGGCCCTTATCCTGGTATATATGTTCCCCTTTCTGGTATATACGGTCTTCCTCCTCCCACCACGATAGGCGTCCAATTATTATAACGCATCCCATATTCCTCCATATATTACAATATATCCCCATAGTCCTCCATGTTTTATAATGCATCCCATAGTCCCCCATTCATAAGGTAGCCCCAATAGTCATCCAGTTATTATAATGCACCCCCACTATCCTACATATAGTAGCCTCATAGACCTCTATATAGTATAATACAGCCTCACAGCCCTCTATACAGTATAATGCAGGCTCCGTCCTCCATGCAGTGCAGCCCCTATAGTGCAGCCTTATATATGCAGCCTCATAGCTCTCCATTAGTGCAGCCTTATATCTCTCTATATAGTGTGTTATATATGCAGCCCCACCGAGATCTGAAAAATAGGATTAGTGACAACTGCACAAAACAGTAGACTCACTCCAAAACCCAGTGTCACCCCACATGTTAGCCTATTCCAGTAGTGGAGTCTTCTGCTCTCCTCTGTGCCCCACTCTCCACCTCCTCCTGTGTCCTCCTCTGTCCCCCATTCTCCTGTGTCCCACGCTCTCCTCCTCCTGTGTCCTCCATTCTCCTGTGTCCCCCACTCTCCTTCTCCTCTGTCCCCAGTTCTCCTGTGATCCCCACTCTCTTCCCCCTGTGTCCCCGCTCTCCTGTGACCCTCGCTCTCCTCCTCCGTCCCCTGTCCTCCTGTGTCCCCCGCTCTCTTCCTCTGCCCCTGTTCTCCTCCTCCTCCTCTATCCCCCGTCCTCCTGTGTTCCCCGCTCTCCTCCTCTGCCCCCGTTCACCTCTGTCCCCCACTCTCCTCCTCCTCCTCTGTCCCCTGCTCTCCTCCTCCTGTCCTCCATTCTCCTGTGACCCACGCTCTCCTCCTCCTCTGTCCCCCGTTCTTCTGTATCTCCCGCTCTCTTCCTCCTGTGTCCCCCGCTCTCCTCCTCCTGTGTCCTCCATTCTCCTGTGTCCCCCACTCTCCTTATCCTCTGTCCCCAGTTCTCCTGTGATCCCCACTCTCTTCCCTCTGTGTCCCCGCTCTCCTGTGTCCCTCGCTCTCCTCCTCCGTCCCCTGTCCTCCTGTGTCCCCCGTTCTCCTCCTCCTCCTCTATCCCCCGTCCTCCTGTGTTCCCCGCTCTCCTCCTCTGCCCCCGTTCTCCTCTGTCCCCCACTCTCCTCCTCCTCTGTCCCCTGCTCTTCTCCTCCTCTGTCCCCCATTCTCCTGTGTCCCCCACTCTCCTCCTCCTCTGTCCCCCGCTCTCCTGTGTCCCCCGCTCTCCTCCTCCTCCTCCTCTGTCCCCCACTCTCCTCCTCATGTGTCGCCCGCCTCCTCCTCCAGTGTCCTCCATTCTCCTGTGTTCCCAACTCTCCTCCTCATCTGTCCCCAGTTCTCCTGTGATCCCCACTCTTCCTCCTGTGTCCCTCGCTCTCCTCCTCCGTCTCCCATCGTCCTGTGTCCCCGTTTTCCTCCTGCTCTATCCTCCGTTCTCTTCTATCCCTGCTATCCTCCTCCTCCTGTGTCCCCCGCTCTCCTCCTCCTCTGTCCCCAGTTCCCCTGTGATCCCCACTCTCTTCCTCCTGTGTCCCCGCTCTCCTGTGTTCCTCACTCTCCTGAGTCTCCTCCTCTGTCTCCCTGTGTCCCCCGCTCTCCTCCTCTGTCCCCCGTTCTCCTATGTCTCCCGCTCTCCTCCTCTGTCCCCCGTTCTCCTGTGTCCCCTGCTCTCCTCCTCCTCTATCCTCCTGTGTCCCCCACTCTCCTCCTCCTCTGTCCCCAGTTCCCCTGTGATCCCCACTCTCTTCCTCCTGTGTCCCCGCTCTCCTGTGTTCCTCACTCTCCTGAGTCTCCTCCTCTGTCTCCCTATGTCCCCTGCTCTCCTCCTCTGTCCCCCGTTCTCCTGTGTCCCCTGCTCTCCTCCTCCTCTATCCTCCTGTGTCCCCCACTCTCCTCCTCCTCTGTCCCCAGTTCTCCTGTGATCCCTACTCTCTTCCTCCTGTGCCCCCGCTCTCCTGTGTCCCTCACTCTCCTCCTCTGTCTCCCTGCATCCCTCGTTTTGCTCCTCCTCTATCCCCCGTCCTCCTGTATCCCCCGCTCTCTTTCTCCTCTGTCCCCTTTTTCTGTCTCCCCCGCTTTCCTCCACACAGCGGCGGCCGGCGTGACAGAGAGCGAGTACCAGCCGGGCAAGGAGCGGGGGAGGGAGACGGATCCCCACCACTGACGCAAGCGGCCCGGGCAAAGCAAGAGAGGGGCCAGACCACATGCAGGCAGGCAGGGGAGGCGGCCTAAAACACACATCTGCCAGCGCCGTGAGTACCTGCTCTGCTCTGCCTCCCGGCTTGTGGAGCAGTGGGGGCGGGCGGGCATTGCTGCTCGGCTGCAGGAAGTGTCTTCTGTCACTTCCAGTCCTCCCTCCGCTCCTCTTCCGGCGCTACCGCAGTCGCGGCGGGCGGCTGGAGGCACGGGCATCGGGGCCCCCCGGGGAGCTCGGGGCCCCCCCAGGGGGCGGGCCCGGTCGCGCCCGCGACCCCTGCGACCGCGGTAGTTACGCCACTGGTTGCCTATACAATATAGGATCCAATTCAAATTGCTTGTTCTCACCCACAAAGCTTTTCACGGTGCAGCACCCCCCTACATCTCCTCCCTCATCTTTGTCTATCACTCTACTCGTTCTCTTCACTCTGGGAGTGACTTTAGACTAACATCCCCACTAATCTGAACCTCCCATTCCCGTTTCAAAGACTTCTCCCGAGCTGCACCAATTCTCTGGAATGCTCTACCCCAAGAAATTAGAACTATCCACAACTTACATAGTTGTAGGCACCCCCTAAAAACACATTTTTTAAGAGTGGCCTTTCATTCTCCCTAATTGAAGTCATCCAGACATAGGTTATTTATCCACTACTTCTCTGAACATAAATAAGGCTGCATTCACATTTGCGTTTGCAAGCGCAGTGTACCGAACGCAGCCAAACGCTGGTGTGGCACCCCAAGGGTTAATGTGCCACAGAAACATCAACACAGGTTTACTCCCCACACAACACTACACTAGTGGGAGGAGCTAAAGTTGTTTACCACAGAGCTGGAGTGACAGTTAGTCAGTTAGTTCAGTTGAGTTGAGTTTTAGTCTGGAGCAGAGTCAAGTAGAAGGGGAGGTCCTGAGAGGTCTGAGGAGAGGAGACAGAGGAACAGAGGAACATCCCCGGGATAAGAAGTTACCCTAAACTTAACCCCGGAGAGGCGCTTAAGACGGATACCGGATCCGAGGCTGTGCCTGAGACAGACAGGACAGTAAACACCGGCATAGTGAAGGTCCACCATCTTCACTGTGCCATAGCAAAGCAACACGGAGGGGTCAGTGACACAGAGGACTCAAGTTGCCTAGCAGATTGGTACCCGTGGGAAGAGACAGGGCTAGAAGTTCAGCTACAAGCAGCAGCAGGGCCACACACAGCGCATAAGTAGGAAGCCAAGGACCCAGTCAGGGTGGGAGCAACCCGGTACAGACTCCGTGGACAATACTGTGTTATACCATCTGGAAGTAAAGACTTGGAAAACTACAGAAACCGTGAGTGTGTGTGATCCTTAAGCTGAACCCCCATTTTCCCTCTTAAACTGCCATTGCCTCCACTCTCATCATCTCTACTGCTATCCCTACTATCCTGCAACATCTATAACCATCATCACAGACTTTTACTACTACTATCATTCCTGCCCCGGGGAACCCAGTTCTACCCAATGGAACTATTTCATCCAAGCTGCTATCCCATCATCCCCGGAGGTTCTGCAGCAGCGGCGGCCCCATCACTGGCCGCTTATAGTGGGTGGCGTCACGACTGACAAATCCCCTGTAAATAACCCCCATTTTATTGTGCGGGCCCGGGACACGGTCCGGACCAGGACCGCCGTGACATCCCCCCAGCAGTACCCCGGTCCGGCACCGAGTACCCCGTCCCAGTGGCCTCCACAACCTGGCGTCACGAACAGGATCTACCGTGCCCGGTACCGGGCATTGTGTGCCGTGATTAGTGACTGTTTTGAATCAGCCGCCATTGCTGGGCGCGCGGCAAGCTGAATTTTAACTGCGCCACAGAGACTGTAAATTTCAAAATCCGCGCGCGCGGGGAAGAAAAACCGCTCACCGCTGTGACGTCATCCGGAGGGGAAGAGAAACCCTGGTGCACAGGGAACCTTTGTGAGACATCCGGACGGAAGCGGAAGACGGAGGGCGGATATTAACTAAGGGGGCCCAAGATGTCGCAGCCTGGTGCACAAGGCGGCGACGGAGCAGCCGGTGGAGCTGCAGCGCCGGACCCAGCGATAGTACCCGGCGGTGCAGCGGCGCAAGGAACAGCCTCCATCTTGCCATTCCTGATGCCGTATATTCCAGGGGCAATGTGGCTGCCCAAATACTCCGGTGAGCCTAATACATTAACTGACTTTATGCATAAGATTAAAGAGTATTATGTGATGTATCCCCTCACTGAAGCCCAGCGTGTAGGAATGATAATGGGACAATTAACGGGCAATGCACAGCGTGAGGTTGCGTCCTGGCTGGACACGGATAAGGACACTGTAGAGCATCTAGTAGCCAGACTGAAAGCAACGTTTGAATCTGCTGCTGATACCCGGGCAAAGATGAGGTTCTTTGCATGTCACCAGAAACCTAAACAGAGTGCCAGAGACTTTGCCTTGAACCTGCAGGAAGCACTCAGAGCCCTTAAACTGGCAGAACCTGCTTTAGCCCCGGGAGCTGATAAACTGCTACTTGATCAATTCATAGAGGGCCTCCATTCCCCTTCCCACCGAGGACAGCTAAGCATGATACTGCTGCAGAACCCTGACATGACATTTACTGAGCTGAAAGATAGAGCTATCCGTTTGCAGCAGCTGGAAGAGCCACGGGAGCTATCAACTGTCCCGGACACTGCAGCAGCACCTCAGCAGCCGGCAGCGCCAGCGACATCTGCAATGTCAGCAACTGCTGATGAGGCCAGGGAATATATTTCCAATGCAGCCCTCAATCAAAAGTTAGATGCCCTGACAGACACCGTGATCTCCATGGCCAAGGTCATCAAGGAACTGCGAGAGTCAAAGCCTGCACCCAAGATCGAGTTGGCGACCAGCAGAGAGGATGTCCCGTGGATGAGGCCCAGGAGATACCCAGCAGCAAGAGGACGACCCAGTGATTGCTACCAACCAGATGGACAGCCCATTTGCCGCTGTTGCCAGAAGCCAGGCCATCTTGCTCGTGAGTGTCCTTTAAACGACGATGCCCTGGGCAGGCGGATAGCTCCCCAGGAATGAACCCTCAAGGTCCCTCAGCCTGGTATGACAAATTCGTGGGAGGAAAGCCGGTGATCCCTATTGTGTTGGATGGCATTCCCTTCAGTGCCTTGCTGGATACCGGGTCCCAAATAACATCCATCCCACATGTTCTACATAAAAGGTACTGGGCTGATTCAGACATTACTAATGCGCCAGATGACTTTAACTTTGATGTATGGGCTAGTAATGGACAGGTAATACCACAGGTTGGGTTTAGAGAAATGACCATTCAGATTGGAAAGGTAGAATTGCAGAACCAGGGTATTATAATTATAGATGTTGACCGGCGAGATCGTGAACCAGTAATGTTACTAGGAATGAATGTAATTGAGAAATGTTTTTCCGAGGTAATTACTGTCTTGCAGCAGATCGCCGAGACTGCCGGAACTGAACAGCAGAGGCTTTTGCACAAAGAAATAAAAGCTCTGATGTTAAAGCAGCAGGTAGAAATATCCGGAGGTGAAATCGGCAGTGTACGAGTAAGTGATCCAATACCCATTGTAATTCCTCCCAAAACTGAAATGTTGGTCTGGTGTAGAGCCGCAATAGGCATTAAAGGGCGAGACTATCAAGCTCTGGTAGAACCCGTGTACTCAGATAGTAGACCTACAATACTCACAGCTAGAGGAGTGGTTGAGGTACACAGGGGAAGAGTGCCATTACGCCTATTAAACTGCGGAGAAGATGAGGTCACATTACCAAAGTATGCTACCATGGCTAAATTGTACACGGTTGATAACAATAACATCACAGCCGCCGAGCCCTTGAACCCGTCAAGTCAGGCGGATGACAATGGCTCAGGAGAGAAGCTGGAGGATTGGTGCCAAAAGTTGCATGTAGGTACCAGTTCTACACCTCCCCGTCACAAGCATAGAGTATACCGGGTAGTGAAAGAATATGAACAAATATTCAGTAAACACCCGTTAGACTTTGGGCAAATCAAAGGGGTAGAGCACACTATACCCACAGGTAACCATCAGCCTATAAAAGAGAGGTATAGACCATTACCACCTGCTCACTACCAAACCACCAAAGACATGCTCAAAGAAATGAAATCTGCAGGGGTAATAAGAGACAGTTGTAGCCCCTGGGCAGCACCTCTAGTGTTAGTTAAAAAGAAGGATGGGACCATGAGAATGTGCGTAGATTACCAGCAGATTAATCGCATTACACATAAGGACGCATACCCATTACCTAGGATTGAGGAGTCATTAGCTGCATTAAAATCTGCTAACTACTTTTCCACCCTTGATCTGACTAGTGGGTACTGGCAGGTTCCTGTGGCCGAGGCCGACAAGGAGAAGACAGCGTTTACTACGCCGATGGGCCTCTGTGAGTTTAATTGTATGCCGTTCGGACTCTGCAACGCACCCGGGACCTTCCAACGCCTCATGGAGAGCTGCCTAGGACACAAGAACTTTGAAACTGTCCTCCTGTACTTAGATGACGTCATAGTCTACTCCAAGACGTATGAGCAACATTTACAAGATCTGGCAGAAGTGTTCGAAGCCTTGTCCAAATATGGCATGAAAATCAAGCCATCCAAATGTCACCTTCTCAAACCAAAGGTACAGTACCTTGGACACGTCGTGAGTTCAGAGGGAGTAGCACTGGATCCTGATAAAGTCACAGTGATAAGTGATTGGCCAAGACCTACAAATGTGAAAGAAGTGAGGCAATTCCTGGGCCTGGTAGGCTATTATAGAAGATTTATCAGTGGATTCACGAAGCTAGCAGCTCCTCTACAAGACATCCTGGTAGGACAATTAAGAAAGTCTGCAACCCGTAATCCTCCTTTCCAGTGGAGTGAAGAGAAGGAAGACTCCTTCAACAAACTGAAGTGTGCACTGATGGGAGAAGAGATTCTGGCATACCCTGATTACCATCAACCATTCATTCTATACACGGATGCCAGCAACGTGGGACTGGGAGCAGCACTGTCACAGAAGCAAGGAGGCAAAGAGAGAGTTATTGCCTTTGCAAGTAGGAAGCTCCGGCCTACAGAAAGATATCCCGAGAACTACAGCTCCTTCAAGTTAGAAAACTACTGGCAGTAGTTTGGGCTGTGACGGAACGCTTTAAGCATTACTTGGCAGGTGCAGAATTCACCATCTACACGGATAACAACCCGTTGACCCACCTAGATTCAGCAAAATTAGGTGCATTGGAGCAGCGATGGATAGCTCGACTATCTAACTACAATTTTGTCATCAAATATAGAGCAGGCCGCAAGAACGGGAATGCAAATGCCTTATCCCGGATGCCACACTTGCGCACTGCGTTCCTATGTTTAACATGGGAACGCATGTGCCTGCGTTTGGCTGCGTTTGAGTTTGGATGCGCCCAATTTGTGCGCCCACTGAACGCAGCATGTTGCATTTTTTTGTGCGGTCTTGGGCGCTTGTTTTATCTGCAAGTGCCCGCAAGTGCACAAACCATGCATTGAAGGCAATGGATCCGCAGTGTCCTCCGCATGACAGCGCAGGAGAACACTATGGATCTCATTGAAATCTCTCCCGGCGGCCACCGGGAGATTAGCTAGAGCTGCTGCTGCTCTCCCGCCGTTGTCAGTGCGGGAGATTTGAAGAAACAGCTGATCTGACAGCTATTTAAATCTCCCGCACCGATAGATATCACCCTATTCGGTGTCGGCGCCGGAATTTATAAAAATTGTTGTTTAATTAGCAGTCTACAACCTGCAGTAACCCTCAGTCCACTATATTGCTACAACCAGCTTTACCCTCACCTACTGTATCCTCACCTATCTCTGGTAGACTGTGAGCCCTCGCGGGCAGGTTGCATTCTCCTTACCTACTGTATCCTCACCCATCCCTTGTAGACTGTGAGCCCTCGTGAGCAAGGTCCTCTGTCCTCACCCACTGTATCCTTACCCATCCCTTGTAGACTGTGAGCCCTCGTGAGCAAGGTCCTCTCTCCTCACCCACTGTATCCTCACCCATCCCTTGTAGACTGTGAGCTCTTGTGGGCAGGTTCCTCTCTCCTTACCTACTATATCCTCACCTATCTCTGGTAGACTGTGAGCCCTCATGGGCAGGGTCCTCTCTCCTTGTCTACTGTATCTCCACCCATCCGTTGTAGATTGTGAGCCCTCATGAGTGGGTCCACTCTCCTCACCTACTGTATCCTCACCCATCACTTGTAGACTGTGAGCCCTTGCGGGCAGTTTCCTCTCTCTTCACCCACTGTAACCTCACCCATCCCTTGTAGACTGTGAGCCCTTGTGGGCAGGTTCCTCTCTCCTCACACCTACTGTAACTTCACCCATCCCTTGTATACTGTGAGCCCTCGTGGGCAAGGTCCTCTCTCCTCACGTACTGTATTCTCACCCATCCCTTGTAGACTGTGAGCCCTCATGTACAGGGTCCTCTCTCCTCATCTACTGTATCCTCACCCATCCCTTGTATACTGTGAGGCCTCACGGGCAGGGTCCTCTCTCCTCACCTACTGTATCCTCACCCATCCCATGTAGACTGTGAGCTCTTGTGGGGGAGGGTCATCTCTGCTCACCTACTGTATCCTCAGTCATCCCTTGTACAGTAGACTGTGAGCCCTCGCATGCAGGGTCCTCTCTCCTCACCTACTGTATCCTCACCCATCCCTTGTAGACTGTGAACCCTCGTGGGCAGGGTCCCCTCTCCTCACCTATTGTATCCTCACCCATCCCTTGTAGGCTGTGAGCCCTCGTGGGCAGGGTCCTCTCTCCTCACCTATTGTATCCTCACCCATCCCTTGTAGACTGAGCCCTCGTGGGCAGGGTCCTCTCTCCTCACCTATTGTATCCTCCCCCATCCCTTGTAGACTTAAGCCATCGTGGGCAGGGTCCTCTCTCCTCCTGTACCTGTCTCTGCCTTGTATTGTTCATGATTATTGTACATGTCTATGTAAAGATTCATGGAATAAATGGTGCTTTAATAATAAATAATAATAATCAGGGCCTCTGTCCCTATCCCATGCTGTTCTTAGATGGGGGAGCAAATACCTGATGACAGATAAGTTTTGTGTAGTGATTACTACCAAAGTCAGATAAATCCAGGGGCGTAACTAGAACTGGCAGGGCCCCATAGCAAACTTTTGAACGGGGCCCCCTCCAAGACACGCCCCCCAATGACACGCTCTCTCCAAGACACGCCCCCCCCAATAACACGCCCCTTCAAGACACACCCCCTTACAGGCCCCAGCAGTATATACAGCAGCCTCCCCAGTGGTATATACAGGCCCCAGCAGTATTACAGCAGCCTCCGCGGTGGTGGTATATACAGGGCCCGCGGTGGTGGTATATACAGGGCCCCTGGTGGTGGTATATACAGCAGCCTCCGCGGTGGTGGTATATACAGGGCCTCTGGTGGTGGTATATACAGGGCCCCTGGTGGTGGTATATACAGGGCCCCTGGTGGTGGTATATACAGGGCCCCTGGTGGTGGTATATACAGCAGCCTCCGTGGTGGTGGTATATACAGGCCCCCTCACAGTGTCCCAGCCAGCAGCACACACAGACACAGCCAGGGTATATACAGGCCCCCCCCTCACAGTGTCCCTGGCAGCAGCACACACACAGGGACAGGGTATATACAGGCCCCCTCACAGTGTCCCAGCCAGCAGCACACACAGACACAGCCAGGGTATATACAGGCCCCCCCATGCTGCCGGCTGCTCACTGACACACTGTCATTCAATAAATATTGTTATTAGCGGCGCCTCTCACCTCCGGCCTCAGTGCAGCAGCAGCTCCTGCTGCTCCTTCCAATCCTGCTTGTTGTCTGGCTGCTCTGTGTGCTGTAAGTGACCGGTCACTCGGTCAGTAAGTTAGGAGTCGGACAAGTGAAGGAAGGACTCGGAGCGAGGTCACAGGCCGGCCAGGGGGCGGAGATCTGCAGAAAACAAGCGCGTCAGGCAGGCAGCAGACTGGCGGCGCCGCAGTGGCAGCCCCTTGATCTCTCTGTGCGGCGCCTGCGGCTGCTTTGAATAGGAGCGGCTGCGGCATCCACGTCGCCAGGGGGGGCCCATCGGGCGCGGCCGCCCCCGGCCGGGCCCCCACCCCCACACCTGCCGGCCACACAATGAGAACAGGTATATCGCAGCCAGGCGCAGCTGCCGGTATAGCAGCGGCTGCGTAGCGCGGCGCTGGGTCCGGGCCCCCCACAAGCGCCGGGCGGCCCGGGCCCCAAAGCGACTGCTACGGCTGCTATGCCGGTAGTTACGCCACTGGATAAATCTATATATATTTTAAATAAAATGGAAATAAATGTCTGCAATTATTGACCTACAAAGCTTGTTATCACAGGTCTCTCATTGAATTTACAGATTTACTAAATTGTACTATAACTGTTTGACTGAATGAACACCTCCCCCAATATCCAGTCTGACCCTCAATGTGATAAGTATGATCACAATCAGGTCAGATTACAGATACCAGACCGGTTTTGTTCTGCCTAATTGTGACACAAAATTAATGTCGAGATGAAAAATTCCAAACAATGCAAATTGTAAAAGTTCTCCTTTGTTACTCAACAGCCGTAAAATGGGATGGTTTGATTAAACAAGGCCTGGTGGGGGAGATATCCTGTGGTAATTAAGTCAGAAAACATACAGGGCCCGGGCTTTGAACTATTGTAATGACATGGAGATAGAATACACACATTCTTTCATGTTGTAAAATGGCTTTTTAGTGCTCTTTGTGTCTGCTTGGGATTTTCGCATCTCCCTTTGTCTTCTGTTGACATCCTGAGATAGTCGGGATTCAGCTTCTGAGAGTAATTAGAAGGAATAAAAATACAAAAGTTATGGTCTATTTTTAATATTGAATTAAGGAAGTCACTCCCCCTGATATGATGAGGGAAACGTGTTTGGATTGTGACTGTGAGCCGCACTGGGGACAGCGAGTGATGGCCCGTTGGTAAAGAGCTTCGGAATATGTGGATGCTAAAAAGCAAGTGTAAAAAAACAAATAATACATCCATTATCCTTCAAATAGATACAAGAAACTAGCCTGAAAGCAGCACTCCGGTGATTTTATTTGGAGTGGAGTGGTATTATTAATTTATATTCCCTGCAGCCAGTAATATCCCTACCAGCAGGGCTGCACTGTCCATTGGACAGTGTGAGCCCTGAGTACCAAGCGGCAGCAGCCAGGGGGAGCGGCATTGAAGAAGGGGGCGGCGTCAGCACCAGAGACCGGTTTCCTGTGTGAGCCGCAGCGTTACCCCTGTAAGAGGACGGCGGCGCTGCATCAGTCTGCCAGCACCCCTCCCGCTCCTCAACTACAGGGGCGGTGGCTGGAGGCTGATAGCACCCAAACCCCCCACCCCTCGGTCCTCACCCGCTGCTACAGGGGTGGTGGTGCCAAACTCTTACAGCACCCTCCCCTCACGGTCCTCACCCGCGGCTACAGGGGCGGCGGTGCTGAGCTCTGACAGCACCTCCCCCCGGTCCTCAGCTTGTGGCTCAGGCGGCAGAGGGGCTTGGTGCAGAACCCATACCTTCCAGCCACTGTCTTCCACCAGTCTTGGTTACCCTAATTCTTGAATTAATTGGTGTCACATTGGTCCCACTCTGCCATCTTGTGACTACGGCTTCTGGCTGACCGGGAGTCAGAGAGGTCACAAGCAGTGATGACAGAGTAGTAAGATACTTGGGTTCAGATAGCTCTAACTGAATACTTTGAAATGTTTCAGTATTTAGATCCAAGTGAGTCCCCCATTGACTTGCTTTGGGCGAGTGACGAGTAATGAAACAGTTCAAAGTATTCGGTTGGAGCTACACAAATCCAAATATTTCACTACTTGTTCATCACTATTCACGAGCTCAAAGTATGTCAATAGAAGCCTCATTCGGGCAAACACTGGGGTCACCCGACAGGTCACAACCAGCAGAAAATGACAGGAGTTGAGCCAAGAGCTGAAGATGGCTATTTCTGGTGGCTCAGTGGTTAGCACTTTGGCCTTATAGCACTGGGGTCCTAGGTTCAAACTCCACCAAGGACACCTTCTGTAAGGAGTTTGTATGTTCTCCTCGTGTTTGTGTGGTGTTTTCCTCCAGGTTCTGCAGTTTAATCCTATACAAAGAAATACTGATAGAGAATTTAGATTGTGAGCCCCAATGGGGACATTGTTGAATATGTCTGTAAAATGCTGTGGAAGATATTAATTTTATTTACTGTCCTTCAGCTCGATCTGAAGCCATGGTGACTTGATTGATGAATTGTCTGTAGGAAGATCGATCTCGCGCAGCCTAGATAGGTCCATCAGGGTCTCCTCCGCTGTTATCTTGATTGTATCAAGCCATCGGGGTGCTGGTCTTTCTCTTTTTCTTGTTCCTTCTACAATTCCTACCTTAATGTCCTTCTCAAGTGATTTCTCTGTTCATATGATGTGTAGACAAGTCATAGCCTGGTGATCTTTGCTTCAAGTGACATATTTGGTTTGATTTATTCCAAAATTGGTTTGTTTGTTCTTCTTGCCATCCATGGTATTGCTAACATCCTTCTCCAGCACCATAGTTTGAAGGCATGGAGTCTTCTTCCACCTTGTTTCTTTTTCGTACATGTGTCACTTCTGTATGTTACTACAGAAAACACCAGACTGTGTACGAGGCGTGTCTACATCACCAGTGAAATGTTCCTTGATTTGAAGACCTTGTCCCATGGCTTTATTGTTGATTTGTTGATAGCTGAGGAATATGCTGGCACAATATAAGAAATGAATAATAAATAATAATTATAGCAGGAAACATGTCTTAGATAGCACTGCAGGGTACTAGCAGACACAGACAGAAGAGGCTACTGTGCAATAACATTATATGGGCCCCTTGTACTCCAATAATTCATCATAGTGCACAATTCCACCTGCTTTGGAGGGGGTATTAAGGTATTAGGCCTTCTTACCTCTTCGGCACCTATGTGTCTGCACCAATGTTCACCCTTGCTTCGGATGTAAAATAAAACAATACTCAAGAGTTGCCATAACTGGTTAATTTAAAGCCCCCCCATACACATTAGACTAACATTGTCCAAACCCGCCAACACCTGTTTTGCTGACAGTCTAAATTGTACGGGGGACCTAAACAGATGATTGTCAGGTGAGTTAATGATTCAATTTTGAGTGTTCAATCATTTTGTTCTTTGGAGATAAGCCATGGTCAGAGATGTCGGGCTCTCTTAGGCTGTTTTCACACAGTGATTTTCTTGGATCCGTGGCTGTCCGTTGTAAAACGGACAGCCACGGATCTAATTTGGCCCCTATGTTACCCTATGGGCACAAATCGGATTGGATTTGCCCTTAATGGCAACCGATTTTTGTCGGATCTGATTCTGTCCAAGTTTTTCCGGCGCCCAGAATCGCGGACTGCTGCGATTTTGGGTGCATCGGACAGAATTGGATCCGATGTGATCCGTGGCAAATAACATGGGGTCCTATGTAAATCGGACCGTGGAAAAATCGGATCGGTTATCGGTTCCGTTTTGGTTACTGGCCATGCGCGATTCCGACTGAGATCTCTCACAGACCTCCCAAAAACCTTCCAAACACCTCCCACAGTCGGACATTTAACACAGATTCGATGAAAAAAACGCTTCAAATCGGATGCCATCGGTCCGATTTTTTTATCAGATCAGTTTGACGGATCCAATATTAAATAGGACCGATGGCATCTAATAGCATCCGATTTGAAGCGTCCGTGACTGTCTGTCGAGTCCTTCAAAATCAAGGATCCCGACAGATGCCCAAAAAACGCTGTGTGAAAGCAGCCTTATAAAGAATACAGGAGTGTTCCCTTTTGTGTATCCAAGAAATGTCTGAAATTGCAACTGACCGAAACATTGAACCATAATTTCATTGAAAACCAAGTGCAGTGTATGAGGCGCCCTGCAAATATTTACATGTGTGTTAACAGCAGTGAAATTTGAATATAAAAAATTATCAAAAAGAATCTATAGTGAGAAATAATGGGGAGAGTACGCTGTCGTCACAAGGCAATCAGGCACACGTTTATAGATTTTTTATTCCGAAGACTCTTTTTTGCTAAGGATAGGTTCACACAGAATTTTGGAAAATGGAAAAATCTGACCATTTTTTCTTCAAGATTGCTCTTTTGGAATTTTCTTTTTCCCTTGGACGCGTTCCTTTTTACCCTGAAGCTGTTTTGAAGAATCTTTTGAAGTGACTTTTTTCCTCACTGTGTACTGTTTACTTTTAACCTTACAGAATCAAATCTGGATTGGGTTCCCAAAGGAATACATTTCAAAGTAATGATGTCTAACGCCCCCTTCACATAACGTTTTTTGGCTGTCCGTTTTAAAACTGATAGCCAAGGATCCGATTTGGCCCCGATGTATGTCTATGGGCACGGATTGGTCCTATATGGCCATCCAATTGTGTCCAAATTGTCATGGATCCGATTGTGCCCGATTTTTTGATGAACCCAGAATCGGAGACTGCTCTGATTTTGGGTGCAGTGGACCAAATCGGACAGAATCGGATCTGACGCGGTCCACTGCAAATAACATGAGGGCCTATGGAGCGCAGATCCGGGAAAAAACAGGATCGCTTCCCGGATCCGGTTTTAGTGTACTGTTCATGCTCACTACACCAAAACTGCTCTGTTCTGTATCTAAATACACTGCTAAAGTGAAGTTAATGTAAGCAAAGTGTTAAAAATAAAAAAGAAATGCTCACCTCTCCGCCAAGTGTAACGCAATGCAAGGAATCCACCTTTGATGGCTGCAGGACCCTAATCAGCTGACCAGGTGAGGCGGGGCAACCCGATCAGCTGATATGTCATATGACAGCATCAGCTGAGCGGCTTAAACTGCCCGCCAAAACCGATGGGCAGGCGGTTTTAACCGCTCAGCTGATGCTGTCATGTGATACATCAGCTAATCTGGTTGCCGGCCTGCCCGGTCAGCTGATTAAGGTCCTGCAGCCATCAGAGGTGGATGCCTCGCATCGCGGGACACTCGGCGGAGAGATGAGCATTTTTTTTTATTTTTAACCATTGCTTTCCCTTTTGCACTGTATGTAGACACATTGTGAAAGTGAAAGTCAGCTCCTACACTACTTGCCTGCTCGGCTCCTCCCAGCTCTTTCTGTGTGCAGATTTGTTAAAATCACGGATCCGGACACAGAAATGGTGTCCGAAGTAACGAATCCAGGCCTGTCCGTTTGGTCTTGCAAAAAATAGGATCCCCACGAACAAGAAAAAAATGTGATGTGAAGGGGGCCTAACAGAAGAAACAGAAGAGTGGATTTTCTATTTAAATGATCGGGAATAGTACTCCATGAGATTTTTTAGTTGCTGTCGATCCACTCCAAAATCCTACCCAAAAGTCCTCTGTAAAATGGTCTTTTGGTTGAAAATAGAAGTAAGCAGCATAGGTTTATTCTGAAGATTACATTGGGGGAAGAAGAGCGTCAACCATGAATGCATACTATACATATTGCTGTACGTAATACTTTCCTCCCCACTCATCCTACGCGTCTGTTCCTACATTGCCCAGGTCCCCTGATGGTCATGTTTGGTCCAGACACAGATATGAACACTATGGTCAATGACTGACTTCAGTGATCTCTTGTTCTCCAAACCAAACAGGACGGAAACCAACAATGGACCCTTACAAGACCCAATATCTCCAAACAATTGAAAATGTTGGATATTTCTCTGCCTACTTTCTTTTTTCTGAGATGTTTTGGCAGAAGAGCCTGGTAACTTGTAACATTCTTTAGAAAAAACACAGGAGATTGAGCAAGCTGTTTGGACAATAATGGGTAAAACAAAAAGGTATCACTACAAGATTATTATTATGTTTCTCACACTGAAAGCAATCAATGTTTTTGGGTAAAACAAAGTTTGCACAATGGACAACCCTCTGGCCATAGGTCACTAACCAATTCAACTGTTATGCAAAGCTGGTTATACAAGTTTCCAAACTTGCATAATTTGGAGAGACCAGTCAACTGTCTAATGTAGATGGAGATCTCCTGATTCTCTCCCAACAGCAAGAATTAAAGGAAAGAAGGGTTGGTCAATGTGGACTTCAATGTGCTTAATTCATTGTTCAAGGAGGATACAAACAGGAGCCAGAAAAGTCTGCCAGACACTAATTACCTTCTATTATTAAAAAGAAACCTGTATGGACATGAATAACCATCCCTGTTTTTGGGGTAATGGGTTTCATCCAAGGCTGCTTTCACACTGCGTTTTTTGAGGATCCGTGGCTGTTCGTTGTAAAACAGACAGCCACGGATCCTATTTGGCCCCCATGTATCCCTATGGCCAACAGATCTAATCGGATTTGGCCTTAATGCCATCCGATTTGTGTAGGATCCGATTCTGTCCTATTTTTTGCTGTACCCAAAATACGGAGACTGCTCCGATTTTGGGCACAACAGACCAAATCGGACCGAATCAGATCAGACACGATCCGCAGCCATTAACATGGGGGCCTATGGAGCACGGGTCCGAGAAAACACAGATCGTTTCCCGGACCCGATTTTAGTGTACTGAGCATGATCAGTACACTAAAACTGCTCTTTTCTCCTTTAATTTCACTTCTACAATGTATATATATACATTGCAGAAGTGAAATCAACTAACAAAGGGTTAAAAATAATAAAAAAAATATCTTAACCTCTCCGGCGTGTGTCCCGTGCCGTCTAGCTCCCAGAGTTTCAGGACCAGGCGGGGCTTCCCAATCAGCTGATCAGTCATATGACTGCATTAGCTGAACGGTTTAAATCCCGCGCCTGCCAAAACTGATCGGTGGGTGGGAGATTTAAACCGCTCAGCTGATGTGGTCATATGACCAATCAGATGATCAGGTTGTCACATGACCGCAACAGCGCAGTTTAAATTTAATGCCCGCCAATAAATTTTGGCGAGCGCGGATTTAAACTGCTCAGCTGATGCTTTCATGGGACTGATCAGCTGATCGGGTAGCTCCGCCCGGTCCTTAAACTCTGGGAGCTAGATGGCGCGGGACACACGCCGGATGTTTTTGTTTTGTTTTTTTAACCCTTGGTTCACTCCCGCAATGTATGTATATACATTGCGGGAGTGAAAGTGCCCGGCTTGCCTGCGCTTTGCAGGCTCGGGCTTTCTGTGTCCGGATGCGTGAAAATCACGGACCCCGACACAGACATGCCATCCAGAGGTCACCTCCGATGGGGTCCTTTCCTGTCCGTGAGGTCCTGCAAAGAGTAGGATCCCCACGGACAGGAAAATAATGCTATGCAAAGCCATTCCAGTCTATGGAGAGTTTATTGTCAAAATGGTGGGCCTGCATATTTTTAACTATATGGTGTAATAAGCACAGGTTGCGATATACAGAGATGGAATTCTTTTTTTATAACCTATACATTGAAGTTTAAAGTATTAAAATGTTTTTCGTTTTTGTATGTAATTTCATTGGCTTCACTTTCTGTATCTACAAATAAAAATAAAACATTCTCTTCTGTAAATAAGTAAAAGCAATAGAACTGATACAATTAGGAATTCCACATCATTGATACATTTTATAATGAAGGAACTTTTAGACAGACTGATAATTGTGGACAGGTCTACTTTGCGCTACTAGTTTCCAACAACACATTTGTTGGGTGAGATGATTTTAGGCAAATTGAATATCATCATTCTTGGCCTAATACGAGCTGAGAATATGATCATCTGCATACACAGAATGATTGTTTTCCTATATCATATCCAGGAGACACTACTTTACAGCAGCGATAAGGTTAATCATTAGGTAAATAGTGTTATAAACCTGCCTGCGTTACTGGAGCTGTGGCTACAGGGAGCAAATGAACTTACAACCTCCCTGTAGCTGCTGACTTTCAGTCATTGGGGCGGTGCAGGGGACAGTTACAGTTTCCAGTCATTATACTGTGAGCACGGCTCTGATTGACAACCTGGCAGACTAGCAATCTTAGGAATGCTTATATTGCATCATTGTATAGTGAGCGGTGACTATAACTGCTCCGTGCACAGCCCCGATGACTGAAAGTCAGCAGCCACAGGGAGGATATAAGTTCATTTTCTCCCTATAGCCACTGCTCCAGTAACGCAGGCAGGATTTTAACACCACTTACTTCACGTTTATTGCTATATCTGCAGAAAAATAACAGCTCTTGACATGACATGCTACCCTAAATCATCATTATGTATGGCGGTACAGCTAGTCGATCTAAACAGGCCAGGAAATTGCACTACAAACCTGCATATATGGGATTAATCTGCAGATTAATAGCAATCTGACTTACTCCCTACTGCTACCAGGAGGAAAGTAACTTTATTACTCCAGCAGCCTCCACTTTCAGTCATAGGGGTGCGGTCAGTGTGGCCCCCTAGGCCCTGATGAAAAAGCTCCAACGGGGCCCCCAATTATTGCAAATCTTTAATAGTATTAGTCTTTTTCTATAGGCCGAAAGGACTTTTGGGGCCCCACTAGGCTGCAGGGCCCGGGTGCAATCACAGCCCCTGCACCTATTGTAGTTATGCCCCTACTGACTGACAGTCAGCACTGAGGCAGGGTACTGATTTTTTCACAAGGGCCCTCTTCTGTCTGTGTCTTTCACTGTATATAAGCATGTATATATACTAGATGGTGGCCTGATTCTAACGCATCGGGTATTCTAGAATATGTATATATGACTGAAGAACAGCACGCTATGACAGCCTTATAAACAGGAGTGAAGGACGTCACACTGACTGACAGACCTAGTAGACAGGAGTAAAGTACGTCACACTATGACTGACAGCCTTGTAGACAGAAGTGAAGGACGTCACACTGACTGACACACCTTCTAGACAGGAGTGAAGTTCGTCACACTGACTGACAGCCTTGTTGACAGGAGTAAAGTACGTCACACTATGACTGACAGCCTTGTAGACAGAAGTGAAGGACGTCACACTGACTGACAGCCTTGTAGACAGAAGTGAAGGACGTCACACTGACTGACACACCTTCTAGACAGGAGTGAAGTTCGTCACACTGACTGACAGCCTTGTTGACAGGAGTAAAGTACGTCACACTATGACTGACAGCCTTGTAGACAGAAGTGAAGGACGTCACACTGACTGACAGCCTTGTAGACAGAAGTGAAGGACGTCACACTGACTGACAGCCTTGTAGACAGAAGTGAAGGACGTCACACTGACTGACACACCTTCTAGACAGGAGTGAAGTTCGTCACACTGACTGACAGCCTTGTTGACAGGAGTGAAGGACGTCACACTGACTGACAGTCTTGTACAAAGGAATGAAGTTTGTCACACTGACTGACAGCCTTGTAGACAGCAGTAAACTGCGTCACACAAACTGACAGCCTTATACACAGGAGTAAACTGCGTCACACTAACTGACAGACCTTGTATACAGGAGTAAACTGCGTCACAGGAGTGAACTGTGTCACACTATGAGCGGCAGCTCAAATTGTGCGCAATATTGGTTTCTGGCCCATTTTCACCCTGCATCCATGAGGTATATTTATAGAGGATCAGGTTTTAAATTAGTTAGATAGGACCGTTCTGATAAGGGTCACCGTTGCGAGGTGGAATGGCTTATGTACATTTTTTGCAAAAACCGTATTAACTAAGTACCCTGTTTGTGATACAGTTTTTTGCTAAGCACTTGCTTTTTATTATTACCTTTTTATAGCAGTGTACTTCCACACGTTTGTTACACAGTTTTTTCTGTGGTCTAGTTATGTGGTGGTGTGAACGCAGTCCTACAGACCCGTTCACATTGTGCCTTGGCTCAGTTGCAGTTTTTCAACATTAGATGATTATGTAGTAGATTTGAGATTTTAGCACTTTTACACAATGGTCACTCTTGCATTTTTATATTTTATGACACGGTCTGTTTGCTTATGTTTTCCTATATGCTTTTATCAATGACAACAAACTATTATATGTCAGAGGGGAGAGGGAAGTGTCCATTTAAACCAAATTTTGATGCCATTTTTGAGTCAAATAGTAGAAATTGATAAAAAAAAAAAAAAAAAGAATTTCTCATTGGTTTCTAAAACTGCATTAAAATGACACGTGAAAGCCTCGGGGTAAACTGAAGAGGACCGTGTCAATTGTTTTAACTAATTTTACTTTTAGCCCCAGGGAAAGTATAACCAGAGGTGCGTGGTGTGGCTCGTTACCCAACTCCTTACTTTCAAAAAGCAGCGCTGTGCAAGTGTAGCAGTGGAGCTAAAATGGGCATTGCTACCATACTGAAGACATATTAACACATGTTAGATTTTCCTCCAATCAGCCATATGGCTCAGTAATTAGCTCTGCTGCTTTGCAGCTTTGGGCTCATGGGTTCAATTCCCAGCAAGGACATCCTCTACAACAAGTCTGTATGTTCTCCCTGTGTTTGCATGGGTTGACTCCATACACATACTGACAGGGAGGGTAGATATGGAATTAATAGCTTGATAAAATCAATAAATGTGGAATATATATTTAGTCATTTATATAGCACTTTACATACATTTACAACACTGCCCCCATTGGGGCTCACAATGTAAACATCCTGTCAGTATGTCTTTGAAACGTGGAAGGAAACCAGAGAGGCCGGAGGAAACCCATGCAAACACGGGGAGAACATACAAACTGCTTGCAGATGTTGTCCTTGGTGGGAATTGATGCCAGGACCCCAGTGCTGCAAAGTAACAGTGCCAACCACTGAGCCTAACAATATCAGCATCTTGGGCATAACATATACCTCTGTACCTATCTGTAGATAGATAGATTTTTCAGCAAGTAAATAATAATATTACAACATGAAAATAACATGAGGCTCTTAGCTAATTCTATCCCAATCTGACAAGGTGTATCAATTGTGATGGTCCTAACCTGTCTACAGTATTAAAACCTATCCATAGGACAGAATATGAGATTGGTGGGAGTTTGACCCCTGACCACCCTCCTCCACTCACCGATCAGCTATGACCTACATTTACAACAGCCATTAATAAGCAGTGTATAGGGTAGAACATAGCAACCCTGTTCAATGCTTAAACTGCACGTAACCTGTGATTATCATAAGATCGGCTCCTCTCCTCACCTTTTATCTTCTCTTCAAACAAACGCATACAAGATTTCTCCCGTGCTTTCTCCCATGCTCTGCAACTCTCTGCCCCAACACATTAGACTCTCACACTACCTTGGAAACCTTCTATAAGAAGCTGAATACCCACCTCATCTGACACGCCTATAACCTGCAGCAACCCTCAGTCCACTAAACCACTGCATGACCAGCTCTACCTTCACCTACCATATCCTCATCCATCCCTTATAGACTGTGAGCCCTCGTGGGTAGGGTCCTCTCTCCTCACCTACTATATCATCACTCATCCCTTATAGACTGTGAGCCCTCATGGGCGGGGTGCGCTCTCCTCACCTACTGTATCATCACTCATCCCTTATAGACTGTGAGCCCTCATGGGCAGGGTCCTCTCCCCTCACCTACTGTATCATCACTCATCCCTTGTAGACTGTGAGCCCTCACAGGCAGGGTCCTCTCTTATCACCTACTATATTCTCTCTCCTCTTGTACCTGTCTGTGCCTTGTATTGTTCATAATTATTGTACTTGTCTATGTAAACCCTTTTTCACATGTAAAGCGACAAAGACTAAATAATAATAATAATTATTGCTAATAATAATGGCTGGTTCCAACTAATGTACTTGAATTCCCCTTTCGCATGCTGTGTACGACCACATATATCACTTACTGTATATCTGGAAGCTGCCAGAGCAGATTACAACTGATTGGCTTCTTGGTGGGGTTTCTGACTATTGGCTCCATACTGATGTCATAGTGATGGCTTACAGGTAGGCTATGAAAATGTCACTTATGGCAAACCCTTTTAAGTACATTATATTATCACTAACTATAAATAGAATAAATGTATATATCATGTATATCTTACATTACAGTTATTCATATAGATAGATTACGCTGGGGAACACAATTTTTTAGGAGTTAGGTCAGACAACTGTTCTTAATTAATTTTTGGATGCTGAATCCAGAAATGATCTCAGTTTTTCTCTATCACGTCAAGTTTTTGAACTATAGGATTTTTGTCTTCTCAAAAATATGTAAACTACTGTACCTAAAGAGTGTTTTTTTTCAAGATATTGATAATTATGATGTATTGGGAGCTGCACACACCTCTCACCACACTGTCTCAGTTGTGACTACTCTTACAAGTTGCCACGTAGCTCTATATGAGTCGAATTGTAATCCGATAACAAGCCTTATTACAGATATCAGTGCAATTCTGCATCTCTGGCAGGTAAGTTGTGGAGGAAAAACCTGACGTGCTAGAAAAAAACGGACTACATTTTTGGAATCAGCATGCCAATTTTAGTATAAATCTGCTCAAAAACCTAACTCAACAGAAATTTTTTTTCAAATTGTTCCCCAGTGTTATATGGTCCAATAGATAAAGGTGAATAGATTGATAAATAGACAAAATGTAACAGACAAAATCTAATAAATAAATGGATAGATAGACAATTTCTCAAAGACATACTGATAGGATGCTTACATTGTGAGCTCCAATGGGGACAGTGTTGCAAATGTATGTAAAGTGCTATGGAATTAATAGCGCTATATAAATGATTAAATATTATTATTATTATTATTGATCTAATAAATAGACATATTCAGATAGATAGCTAGCTAGATAAATAATATAAAATTAGCTGCAGCACTCCGGGTAGATGATGTAATACGCCTTTATTCTGGCATCATATTCAGGGTATGGCTATGTTTTGGGCTCTCTGCCCTTCTTCCAGCTGAGGCTGAGGCTGAGCTGAACTGCACCCAAGAAGGCATTGCTGCTCCATTATTACTTCTATAGATAGATAGATAATAGAATAGATAGATGTGACTGGATATGATAAAATAGAGATATGTGGGCGTCACACGCTACGATATATGTAAAGATGTCGTTGGAAAGTGCCTGATTTGGCTCCTACGACATCGTTGTGTGTGACAGCATAATGTGATTAGCGATAAGTGATCACATCGTTATATACAGATATGAGATCCGGACCCCATATCAGACGATGTTGATCATCCAATCTGCTGCATTGTTCTGTGTGACACCGCCATAACCGATCTCCTTTATGATTTCTCCTATTCACATCATTGACAAGCATCAATCGCTGGTTGTGTGAACGATCCCTGCACGTAACATCGCTGCTGCGTCCTGAACGTTATCTATACATGTGACACCTCACTAAGATATTGTCCATGAGCGCGCACCACTGACATCGTTATTGAGTTCCCACACAAAATCGTAGTGTGTGAAGGCCGCCATAGATAGATAGATAGATAGATAGATAGATAGATAGATAGTATAAAATTAGCTGCAGCACTCCGGGTAGATGATGTAATCTGCCTGTATTCTGGCATCATATACAGGGTATGGCTATGTTTTGGGCTCCCTCACCCTTCTTCCAGCTGAGGCTGAGCTGAACTGCACCCAAGAAGGCATTGGTGCTCCATTATTACTTCTATAGATAGATAAATAGATAGATAGATAGATAGATAGATAGATAGATAGATAGATAGATAGATAGATAATATAAAATTAGCTGCAGCACTCCGGGTAGATGATGTAATACGCCTTTATTCTGGCATCATATACAGGGTATGGCTACGTTTTGGGCTCCCTCACCCTTCTTCCAGCTGAGGCTGAGGCTGAGCTGAACTGCACCCAAGAAGGCATTGCTGCTCCATTATTACTTCTATAGATAGATAGATAATAGAATAGATAGATGTGACAGGATATGATAAAATAGAGATGGATAGATAGATAAAGGATGGATAGATAGATAGATAGATAGATAGATAGATAGATAGATCTTAAGAAATATTTGAACATATTTTTGTAATGATTTTGTTTTAATCTGAGAACAATCCATATTTCTAAATGAAGCTATGGCCGCACAGGACGGATTCCTAAAAATATACAAATGTGTAAAAATTCATTATTTACTAAACTAAATGCAGATGTCAATTTGGAAACACAGAATAATCTATGCCTTCAATGCCTTGTATTTTCCTACCAATCTCGAATATAACAAAAAAAAAATCTCACTCACAAAGAAACAATTGTATTGTGTTCAATAATGACAAGATTGTAAAGGCATCTCTGTATTGTTCTGTGTATCCCTTCATTCTGAGTGCTTAACACGCCTTATTCTGAAATGAATAAATGTCCTCCACAGAACACTGTCATCTCATTGTCTGGTTTGTTGTTATTATTCTGCATTTTCATAAATCAGAGGTGATAATCTTTTAATGGCTTTCTTTAAAGCTTTACACTCAATGCCGAAGAAAGGAAGAAAAAAAGAAAAAAAGAACACACAAAAAAGAGAAAAACCACAAAACAAAGGGAAGGTAAAGCTTTGGCCAGCTTGTGACTGCAGCCCCTTGGTTACAGGATTCATCTCCTTCTTTACATGTATCTGTTTTCTAAACACCGAAAGCCTTTAGGTTAATTCATGGATTAATTGTAATTAGCGCCCGACCTATTTCTTTGTTAAAGGCTCATTATTTCTTATCTTATGGACTTTACTATCCTGGATTTTCATCTCATATGTTGCAGATTACATCAGCCCTTAAACAATTGACTTCCTTTTTCATTCGGAATGTACTGACAAGATATCAAGGATGAAACTATAAGATAATATTTACTCAAGATCTTTAACATTTAAGGAAAATCTGATGTCTACAGTTTAAGGAATGACAATTCTAAAATAAGAAATAAAATATATATATAAAAAATAATAAAAAACTCCGATAACTAACTTCTATATCATCTCAACACAGAAGATCTCTTGACATTGTCACAGTTGATTCTAAAGCTTCGCGGTAGGGTCTTTGGAGTGAAACGCGTTGTGTCCTGATATCTTGGTCGCGCACTTGTGTGGCTTTTGTGTAAACTCCTTTCAGGAGCTTCGGCATTGAATTTCGCAGAAGTGTCACACCCCATTACTTTAGATTTTTGTTTTCTATTACAGGACTCTAAATTGTTTTCTGAAGCTGAAACTCCAAGGGCTTTGAACTGGGTTTGAGTGGAAGTGAATAATTAGGAGTTGCCAAATTAGCCATTCCCCAGAGCAGGCAGTGTAAACTACAGCTAATGCCATCCGAGCCCTGGAAAACCAAGGTATACGCTTAATCGCTCCTCTGTCTACACCCTGCACTAACAACTCAGGAAGAACTGCAAGAAATCAGAATCTATTCATCTTTTCTTTCCGTGGGTTTTTGCAAGCTCCATTCAGATGAACGAGACAATCATAATATTTCTGGAAACAATATATATATATCGGCGTGCGTAAATTCACGTTTAGAGTATTTGCTTTCTTCTGAGCTAGTCCTCCCTTTGAATAGTGTTATGGTGCTGTCACACCTGGCGACGTCGCTAGTGACATCGCCGAAAAAGTGACGTATCAGCGATGTCGCTAGCGACGTCGCGCTGTGTAAACGAGCGCCGCGACCGCGTTTTATCGCTGGTCACAGTTGTCAGGTTTACGGAAGAACCGTAAACCTGTCAACCGGCGACCTGCGATAAGGCTGGATCGCGCCGTGTACATCGCCAGAGCGATGTCGGCGGCGATCCAGCCTATACCGCAGCGTTGCCGCGGATCGCTCGCTGGGCTGGGCCCAGCCCAGTGAACGATGTCACCGCCCGCATCGCTGCGGCATCGCCGGCCGCAGCGATGCTGTGTGACAGCTGGCCAGCCATGTCGGAAGCGAGCGGGCACCCGCGCATCGCTTCCGACATCGCTGGCCAGATCGTGCTGGTGACGGCACCATTAGGGCAATTTCCTGGAATTTAGTGACCCAATTTAGTTTGTCCTAATTGGAGTAAGGTACCGTCACACTTGGCGACACTCCGGCAATCCCGACAACAATACAACCTGGTAAGGATCGCTGGAGCGTCGCCACGTGGTCGCTGGTGAGATGTCAGTCAGATCTCACCAGCGATGCAGCAATGATACGGCGGTCGTTGCGACTCTGTCACTCTAGGGCGTAATATTGAGGTTGTTGGTCGTTGTCCCCATCAAACAGCATGCTGCCCAGCGGGAGCGCAAAGATCAAAAAATGGTCCAGGCCATTCCAACACCGCCAGCGATCTCACAGCAGGGTCGTTGCCACGTGTCAAATGCAGCGAGATCGCTGCTGAGGTCGAGGTTGTGACTCAGCAGTGATCTCGCTAGCGATCTCGCTTAAGGGCCCGTTACACGCTTCAATGTCCGAGTGATCTGACAAATGATCCGACCTGGCTGAGATAGTTGGAACATAGTTTATTGATCGCTAGTGAGGTGTCACATGTACAGATATGATGAAAGACGCAGCAACGACTCCGCGACAAGCAAATTATATTGGCAGTCATTTGGATGCCTATGTTCCTCAGTTCTGAATAGGCGAAGTTGTTAACGACATCGTTATCAAGGAGTCACACACACCGATGCTGCAGGTTAAACAGACGACCAGCGACTGATTCATGGTCAGGTTCAAAAACCTACGATCAACGATCAGCCAACTTATCGTTGATCGTATCTACGTGTCACACGCAACAATGTCGTTACGACGTCGCTGCACCACCCCAAAAGCCGTGACTTATCAATGATATCGTTAATGATATCGTAGAGTGTAACGGGCCCTTTAGTGTGACGGGGGCTTAAAGGAAAAATGGAAAAACTACTATTTAGATATGTGCACAGAAAATGCTCAAAATAAATGATAATTACTATGTAAAAATAGCTTAGGCTTTGGCCTGTCCTGTCCTTTGGCTGGTATCCGGTAATTTGCAGGAGCAGACAGACCAGCAGGGATGTGTTGAAAGGGATGGAATGGCAATTTTGCCTCCGGATTCAGTTTTTCACAGGATCCGGTTTTGTCATAGAAAAGCTGCAGCAAGAACTGCAGCCATAGGTAATCATGATAATGTCAGTCCGGAGAGAGAGAGAGAGAGAGGGCTGTGGATTCTTCTGAGCATGTTCAGTATCAAAGACCGGATCCAGGAAACGATACTGTTTTTTCCCGGATCCGGCTCCATAGACTCCCATGTTAACACGTGCGGCAGACCAGACTGGATTCGATTCTGTCCGGTTTTGTCCGGTGAGTCCAAAAAACGGTATAGTATCTGATTTTGGGGACGGTAAAAAAACAGGACAAAAACGAATCCTGAACCAAATTGACCAAACCGGATGGCCATATATGACACATCTGGCACCATAAGGATGCATGGGAGGCAAAAAAGGATCCTGTTCTGTCCTTTTCAAAATGGACAGAACAGGATGCCAAAAAGCGTGGAGTGAAGCCAGCCTTACAGTTCCGAAATTTAGTCTTTTGAACATTAGGTTTTTAAAAACACCAAGTGTCATGTCCGTTCTTCTTGGAAAATATTAAAAAAGTAGTATGTTCAGACGCTAGAGAAGCCAGAGACAGTAGTTTGTTCTTAAGGCATATGGTAGTTTAATCACAACGCGTTTCGGCAGCAGTGCCCACCTTTATCAGGTGATCACCTGTGAAAACTGGTGAAAACAGCTGAAAACAAGCCGTGGTCAGGAGAAGCACAGTGAGCATGGGATTTCTAGAAAACCCTTCCACTATGCTGGTTCTGTACAATGCAGTGTTTTGGACACAGAAGCAAGACTCTGCCGAAATCACAGCGGCTTACTAATGAGCCGACTCATTCACAAGCCACAGGAGTTACCTCCTTGCTTACCAATAACAGCAGCGCCGGTAATCAGGGAGTTAACTGTGCTGTAACGGCGGCTGCTCTGTGCTGCTCATACTGCAGCAGCAGACACGGCAGAGTTAACTCCATGCTTACCGGCGCTGCTGTTATTGGTAAGCAGGGAGGTAACTCCTGTGGCTTGTAAATGAGTCGACTCATTAATAAGCTGCCGTGATTTCAGTGCTGCTCAACATTGCTATACTAATTGCTTATTTGGTTACTATAGCAACGGGGTCAGCCGTGACATCACCCTTACCACCCATAGTTTCATTCACTCATTACACAGCACGGGAGCGGAATTCTGCCCCCTGCTCTGTGATGTAGCAGAGCTGATTCATTTCAAAGAGAAGACAGAAGGAGAAGACAGAAGACCAGGATCATTGGAGGGCTGAGTGGGGTAATACAGATTGAGTCCCTAAGCGTGTCTGTCTCTTTATTTCTAATAAATAATTTTTTACTCTGTGTGGTGTCTTTTTTTAACCCTTTATTGGAGATTCTTAATGGCCGGGTCAAACTTGGCCTGACATTAAGAATCTCGTGCTTAATACCAGCTGGTAAAGCAAAGCTGGTATTAATGCCTTTATTACCCAGCATGCCACTCATCACAAGGGCTTCTGCAAGAGCCTGGTAAGGCACCTGGAAATAGCATTTATTATTAATGCGCCATTTTCAAGGGCGGCTGTGGGCTGCTATTCTTTATCGTGGGGGGCCCTAAGACAATGGGCCCTCACCCTGCTGAGAATACCAGCCCTCAGCTGCCTAGCTTTACCTTGGCTGGCAATTAAAAATAGGGCGGAGCCCACACATTTTTTTGCCAGCCAAGGGTAAATTAGGCAGCTGAGGGTGGCAGCTCACAGCTGTCTGCTTTCATTGGGCTGGACTTAAAAATGCTGCTAAGCCCTTCCTTTTTTTTTTTTAAATTAATTCTTTATTTAACACCCTATAACACCAGGTTGGTTGCCATACAGTAATGTGTATGGCAACCAAGCAGAATCACTGTCCAGATTGTGGAAATCCATTCTGACTACAACAGCCAATCTAACAGAGTGTGAGCTTCTGTGATTGGCTGTTTGTTTGATAGTGCAGTGAATATGCAATTAGCTTAATAGGCGGCCCAGGAAGTAGCAGCAGGAGACTGTTAAGACTGATCTAGCTATTCAATGTAGCTACTCTTTTCTCAGGTTATACAGCATGAGAAAGACCATGTTAAATACACATTGCACACAAATCACACTCACACCACAGTCACACCACACGCATTGCTCTCACACCACACTCGCACCACACTCACAGGACAACACGGAAGGCAGTCGCATGACTGTCATGCATCAAAAACGCTCTGATTTTCACTCTTCTAGTGTGCCTCCACCCTTACAATGCACTCTGACAGTGCTCTCTCTTCTTGTCACTTCTCAAAAGAGCCAGTGAGAGAGCGCACTGTCACTTGACATTGTAAAGAACTCTTCACAGTGACAAGGGAGCTTGTATTCATTGGACATTGGAATTGATAACTGATGCAGCTCAATAGAACTGGGACCAGCACAACCCCTTGGAACGGATGTCATTAATGATGTTTCATTTCAATTGACGTATGCAGTCAAAGTTGCTTTATGCTGAGTGTAGAATTTTAGGGGCAGATACCTGACTCAAGGATCAAAAACATCAAACACCTTGGTGTAAATATTTCAGAACAAATTTTGACTCGTGTGTCTTTATACATGTTTGTCTTGTGTAGATCATTCTTGCTTTTATTAGGGTTTATTGAGATCGAAAGCATCAGACCACTTCTATGGGATCTCACTTTAGAATATAAAATAACATCAGTTGATCTATCACACTTGGATGATTTTTTTTCTCACCCGTCATCAGGTGCATTCAGTGTTTCTTTTTTATAGCATCAGTTATCAATAATTGACAAGACCATTTACAGTTTCTTATGGTAAGGAATTACAATGTATCTGTAAAGAAATGGATCTTATATGGATGTTGTGTGCGGGATTCTTTTTTTTTCTGCATACCCATAGACTTGAATGGTCAAGATACAGAAGAGGTGAGTGAACATCTGAACCATCCGATGGAATCCCCTTGGTCCTATTGCTGTTCATGGGCCGTATGTTTTTTGGCAGATAGCCCTTGGACCGAGCAAACCCTGTGAGTCAGAGAGCACTATCTCGACCCGTCTATGGACTTCAAAGTTGATCCAACCTTTGATTGACCAACAACGCTACATTTTCCTGCAGTTGATTTGCAGACTTCTCACAGTGGATAGAGGTTTCTGACTTGCAGCTATTATTTGAGTGACAATCCATCTTTAAAGGAACTGTTATCTGGTTTTTCCCATGTAATATCACCAGTAAGCCCTTATATACAGCATTCCCAAATATTATATATTTGCCCCCAAGCTGATATGCATAACATAAAAGAACATTCTTTTGTTATACTCACCTACTGGGCGGTCCAATTCGATAGGCATCGATGGTCTTGATTTGGAGCCTCCTCAGTTGTTGCTTCATGTGGATGACACATCCTACATTATCCACACAATTTCCCTAATCACACTAAGGCGGCCGTCACACGCTGAGATATCTCTAGCGATATTGTAAGCGATCACGTGCGCGCGCGATCGCTTACAATATCGCTCACATCGCTGGTGAGATGTCACACAGACAGACTCACCAGCGATGTGGATCCGCGATCTCGCTGGTAACTATGGTACACATCGGGTTACTAGGCGCCGCGCGCCGCTTAGTTACCCGAGGTGTACCATAGTTACCATCTCCCAGCATAGGCTCTGCGCTGGGAGATCGTTCATGGTGGTGTCATACACCACGATGAAGCAGATCGTGACATCGTTCATCGCTAGATCTGAGCTCCGGAGCTCAGATCAGCGATGTCACGATCAAGCGATTTCACATCGTAAATCGCTTGATTACATGCAACGATTTCTTGCCCGATATCGCTTAAGCGATCAAAAAGGAGATCACTTAAACGATATCGGGCAAGAAATCGTTCCGTGTGACGGCCGCCTAATATGCATGTGCACTTCTCTCTACCCTGCTAAGGGGAGAGGAAAGTATTGTAGTGCACATGGGTGGAGAAAGGTGAAAGAGTGGCAGCGTATGTGATCTACAATACCTTGCTTTGCCCTCAGCAGAACAGAGAGAAGTGCCCGTGCATGGGAGTGTGATGAGGGAGATTTGTGTGGATGACATAGTAGGGATGAGTGAACCAAACTTTAAGGTTCTAAAAAATGAGAATGCGCAAAGGGTCTTATCCTTAATATAAATCAAATCCCATACAGTGTGAAAACTGCTCACCTGATATGGTTGTGAAGCCCACAACCAGCTTGATCGCTCAAACACAGCAGCCGCAGCCGGGACCCGCACTTCCACAATCGTGGGGGTGAAACTCTATCCGGGACCAAGTGTCTTTCGGTCCGCGCCGCTGCTCCAATAAGTATTAGAAACACTGGAGTGTTTTAAATAAAAGATCTTCAGTTTTATTTCCGACGCGTTTTGGCGCTAAACACCCAGCTCCTTCCTCAGGGAAGGAAGCTGGGTTTTTAACTCCGAAACGCGTCGGAAATAAAACTGAAGATCTTTTATTTAAAACACTCCAGTGTTTCTAATACTTATTGGAGCAGCGGCGCGGACCGAAAGACACTTGGTCCCGGATAAACTTTAAGGTTCGGTGTTTGTACCGAACACAGACTTTATAAAAAATGTCAATGTTTGGATATGCGCAAAGCACTGGAGTGAGCATTACTGTGCTCAGGTACACTCCGTGATCGGGTACACTTGGTGATCGGCCCAGTGATGATTACAGTGTTTGAATGGCTGAACTGGGGTAAAATCAGCATTATCGGATGTAGTGTGTACCAAACACAAAAATTACGAAAACCGGTAAGGCTCGAATCAGACTTAAGGCTGACGGAGCCGCTAAAATCTCTGAAATTCATCCTCAGTGCATAGCGTTAACGCCAGTGGAACGTAGCCCCACATCAACCCGGTGTTTACCTTAGCAGCGGATGTGCGTTTTATCACAGCGCACAGGAAACGCTGTCTGCAGCCCTTTCCTGTGCGCTCTGCTAAAGCGCACGTCCTGCAGCTTTGCGTGTGATCGCTGCTTAGGTAAACACCGGGTTTCTGTGGGGCTACGTTCCACTGGCGCTAACGCTATGCACTGATGATGAATTTCAGAGATTTTAGGGGCTCCGTCAGCCTCAAGTGTGACCCTAGCCTAAGTGATTTGTTTATGGCTAGCTGTATGTGGGAAAAGAGCAGAACCGACCAATCACTGACTTCCAATGGGGTTTGGGTCCAGAACAGAACTTTATATAAAGTCTGGCTGAACCCGCAGAACCTGAACTTCCACAGGTCTGCTTATCTCTAGAGAGAGAGGGGGCCCCAGATCAAGTTCAGCTACGCCCATCGGACCAGACCGCCAGCATGTGAGTATAATAAAAGGTATTTTTTATGTGATACAGGTCGCCTGGGGACTTATATACAGTATTCTAGAATGCTGTATATAAGGGTTTACTGGTGGTGGTCACACTTTATATGATAGTTTCCAATTAAACTAGGGTGGTCATCATGAGACAAAATCTTTACTTGGCATTATCCCAATTTTAATTTACAACATAACTAAGATTGTGCAAGTGACACAACAGGCACAAACTAATGCAAGACTCTTCAATGTAGGTCCTGCGGTAACCTCTAAACCTCTCATTGTCACATTGCAACACAGCCCCAGAAAATTGCTTTTAAATCTCCATTTAATAAGCGATACAAATTCTATACTTTACCTGGACATCAAAGCCCGATCAGGCAGATCCCAGAAAGGCATGTTCATTATGTTCTATGGATGCAGATCCTCCTGAAACAGAATCACCAACTCTAGTTAAAAATAGATAAATAAGATAAATTAGTCTTATGTCCTTAGGCAAGGAAGGCAGCTGCATTGGAGCAGATGTCACTGTCCCCCGCGTTTTCAACCCTTTTTATGATGGCTATGTTGATAATGATCATGAAAAATGTGATTTTGCGGCTTATTTTATTTGATACCAGTACTGATTACTATTTTAAAGGGGATCTATTATCTGTTTTTTATGAAAAACTGCCACCATGCTTATGCAAAATAGAGGAAAACACTTAATGAAACTCTTCACACTGTATATAAGTAGCACAGAACAGTTATATATACTGTGTTCAGGTCAAAACCAATCAAGTAATCAGTAGTTCTAATGGTGACCTATTGCAGAAGATGGGTTGAGTTCCTTTGCCAAGATTTTTAATTTCTCAAATTTGAGTAAATTGCTGAAACACTTTAAAGAGGGTCTGTCATCTGGTCAAAAGTGTTCAGTTTTTTCTTTCATTTCATTTTCACTGCTTCCATCAAAATTCCATTGTTTTTGTAAAATTGCCATATAGTTCCAGATATACAGACCGTTATTAAGCATTGTTTTTAATGGTCTTTACCTGGGAGGCGGGGCTATCAGGATCCTCATGGGCGTATCTTTAGTCTTTAGTCTGTTCTGCATAATTACTCAGTGAACCACATTCTTATACATAAGAAGTAGATAGTAAGACCCATATCTCTGGAATGGTATGGTGGATTTAAAAAAAAAATGCACAGAGGAGCTGCCGGAATTATTTAGAGGCAAAGCAAATCACTTATGATTTTGACACATGACCTCTTTAACAGCATAATCCACGCTGCCACCTCACCACTTCCAAAGCTGCCACCTCACCACCTCCAAAGAGGTCACCTCTCATCAACTCCAAAGCTGCTGCCTCACCACCTCCAAAGCTGCCACCTCACCACCTCCAAAGCTGCCACCTCACCACCTCCAAAGCTGCTGCCTCACCACCTCCAAAGCTGCCACCTCACCACCTCCAAAGCTGCTGCCTCACTATCACTGAAGCTGCTGCAACCCCCAACCTTCTGTCTGCTTCCCTATCAACCTGTAAAATCTAAGGGCAGGGTCCTCTCACCTTTGGTGCATTGTAATCTATATCTGAATTTTGCATGAAGCCCCTTTTATGTACAGCAGCATGGAATTAATGGTGATATATAAATAATAATAACAATAATAATTGTTAACCCTTGTGCATTGTAGTCGATCAATGTCATCGTGCTTAAAGATATTCTCCTTTAGTATCCAAAATTCTTTTAACCCCTTCATCATCAAGGATGTACATGTTTGTCCTTGGCCGTGTCCCTCTCCATGATGCAAGCTCACGAGCTAAATTTGCATCTCCACCCCCCCACTTCTCAGCTGATCTGATCTGCTGAGATGTGCAGCTAACACCACCGATTGTTTCAGTGATCCAATCGGTGGTGTTAACCCTTTGGATCATGCTGTCAGTGACTTACAGCACGATCCAAAGCCCCGCGGGGGGATCATGCTGTTCCCCGCCATGATTGGAGCTCCTGTCATGCGATCATGGAACCTCTGTCTTTTTCCTGGACTGTCCAGGGTCCTCTGATGACCCTGGAAGCTGTATGGAATCATCTCCTGCGGGCGATGTCCCAGTGAGGTCACCAGCAGAAAGTAACAATTTTCCCTATGTTCTGATGTGCTGTAGCTCATCCAAACATAGGAGAAGCGATCAGACAGTGTAGCTCTGAGGCTCCCTGGCAGGCCAAGTAACATAAAGAAAAAATAAAAAAGTTTTTAAAAATATGAAAAAAAATCCCAAAAATGTTTAAATCACCCACCATTGTCCCATTGAAAATAAAACTGTTAAAAAAATTTAAAAAAAACACACATTTGGTATTGCCATGTTCAGAAATGCCCGATCTATCAAGATATAAAATCAGATTGATGTACTGGCGTCCCGGAAATAAAGGCCAAACGCCAAAATTGCATTTTTTGGTTGCCGCAATATTGCAATAAAATTCAATAACAGGCGATCAAAACATCACATCTACCCAAAAATTGTATAGTTAGAAACGTCAGCTCAAGCCACAAAAAATAAGCCATGACACAGCCCCAGATCCCCAAAAATGAGAATGTTACAGGTCACAGAAAATGGCAAGAAAAGTCCAATTCTTTTTCTTTAAATAAATTTTTTTACACCACTTAGATACCAGTAATTGTATACTTGTTTGGTATCTACAAACTCGTACTGATCCGAGGCATCATACTGACATGTCAATTTTACCATAAAGGGAACATGGTGAATACAAAACCCAAAAGACAAACATGTAATTGCACTTATTTTGCTGTTCACTGCACTTGGAATTTTTTTCCCGTTTTCCTGTACAACTCGTCCCCCAAAAAAACAAAAGCCCTCATATGTCTATATTGATGAAAAAATATAACAGTTATGACTCTTGGAAGAAGGATGGGGGCATGAAAAATGGAAAATCGCCCGGGGTTGAAGTGGTTAATTTACCCCAAACTTGAGTGGCGACAAAGTATTTATCATTACTAGTAATACCATTCTACCGGACTCGCTCTGCCTCTGTAAAGATTTTAGATTGTTTCCACTTATCAGGTTAGATCTTTATAAAGGCTACGTCACACGCTTCAATATCGTTCACGATATCGTTGCAACGTCACCATTTTGGTGACGTTGCAGCGATGTCGTGAACGACATTGTTGCGTGTGACACCTGTCAACGATCAACGATCAGTCATTGATCGTTGATCGCAGATTGGTTAACATGTTCACAAATCTATCGATGGTCACCTGCTGAACGCACAGCATCGCTATGTGCGACAGTGGGAGACCAGCGATCAGCGAGCTCCTGGCGCCTCACAACAAGCGCTGGGAGCTGGTATCCAAGGTAAACTGCGGGTAACTAAGTGCAGCGCGGCGCTTAGTTACCCGCTGTTTACCTTGGATACCAGCGTGCTCGCTGGTCCGGATCGCTGGTGAATCTGCCTGTGTGACAACTCACCAGCGATCTGAACGATGTTTTTTAGCGATCGCGTGTGCATGTGATCGCTAACAACATCGTTCATGAGATGGAAGCGTCTGACGTGGCCTTATAGGTTTTAAAATATCACAAATATCTCAAAGATGGCATAATGGAGTGTCTTATCTCCGGATAACCAGAGCTTATTAATCTTTCAAGCATCTATAGAAAAACTTGCATGAAAAAAATCATATTGAGTAAATTGTCCCTGATAGATAAACTGGGGAAAAGATCTGACCCAGGGGAAGGGTTAATAAGGCTGGGAATATGGCATAACGTCCATCCAAAATCCATGATTTAATGACATTTTGATAAATGTTTCCATAATAGCACCTAAACGAAGTAAGGGAATGGTTGATTGAAGCGGCACCAAGGCGTGATACACCATCACATATTAGTCAAGTACTGTATCAGAAGCAAGAAAAACGAAACGTGTAAAAATGACTGGGATCTAGGTAAGGCAAAGGCAAATTTACCCAAAAAAAGGTATACAAAGACAAAGGTTTAAAAACATTTAAAAAGTACAATCAGTGCATTGCACATGGAGATTTGCCCACAGTATGACGTACAAATGATCGTCAAAAAATAAACTGTATCAAAACAACACCCCACAATAATATAGGGGATCAGGTTTCCGTCGGAGTGGTGAGTATATATTTGTATGTGACTCTCCCAGATGACTGAACCAGCGCAGTTATGACACTGCAAGAAGACTACAGCCGAAGTAAACCAGGCAGTTTGTACACTTATCAAAGATTAATTAAAGCAGCATGAGAGAAAACAATTGCTTTCATTGCAATGGTGTCCACCCATCAACATTGGTTTAACAACAATTCTGAATGGAAAAAGAAACAGTCCATACAGCACAACCCTATGCAGTATACAACAAATAAAGGCCTAAGATGGAATGTGCAAAACTGCACAACAACTAGTGTGCAAGGAACTATGGCAAGCTATACTATACAGCATGTAACGAACACAAGCCCATGTGTGGGTTCACCCGAAAGCCACATTACAATGCTCCACAGCCTGTAGTGCACACATACAAAACTGTATTGAAAGAAGCCAATCTCCTAATCTACTGTATTCTCACCCATCCCTTGTAGACTGTGAGTCCTCATGGGCAGGGTCCTTTCTCCTCACCTACTGTATCCTCACCCATCCCTTGTAGACTATAAGACCTCATGGGCAGGGTCCTCTCTCCTCACCTACTGTATCCTCACCCATCCCTTGTAGACTGTGAGCTCTCCCAGGAAGGGTCCTCTCACCTCACCTACTGTATCCTCACCCATCCCTTGTAGACTGTGAGTCCTTGTGGGCAGGGTACTCTCTCCTCACCTACTGTATCCTCACCCATCCCTTGTATACTGTGAGCCCTTGTGGGCAGGGTCCTCTTTCCTCCTGTACCTGTGCGTGCCTTGTACTGTTCATGACTGTACTTGACTACTTATGTATTTATGTACTTGACTACTTATGCCCCCTTTCACATGTAAAGAGCCGTGGAATACATGGTGCTATAATAAATAATAATAATAATGCCCCCACTAGGTGCCACCTTGTTGTTGAGCAGAATTGAGAAGAAGCCTTTGGAAAAGCTGAGATGATATGTGGATTTAAAGATCGAACTGCACGAGGTGGTCCCAGTGGTAATCGGCACAAGCCAGTGAGAGTGGTCCCGGTGGTAATCGGCACATTGGGTGCTGTGCCTAATAACCTTGTCCAGCACTTGAAAACAATTGGAATTGAAAAAATAATGATCTGTCAGCTGCAAAAGGCAAAAGGCAGCAAATCACCCTATTGGGCTCTTCACGCATCATTTGCCGATATATCACGCTGTCCTAGACGCTTGGGAGGTGTCCGACTAGTGATTTAATACAAAATCCAGCATATGATCTTATTTCCTGTGTGTAACTGTTGTATATGTATACTAATAGAATTATTTCTGCTCAATATTAAGTGATAAAAACTAATATAAAGCAATAATTATAGTAGAAATAGATGTAGCTGGTTTGGCCCTCCTCAACAGTCACAGTGTCTCACGTGGCCCCTTAGGAAATGTAATTGTCCACCCCTGCTTTGGAGTATGGAAGAAAGCTGGAGTACTCGGAGAAAACCCATGCACATAACAAGAGAGCGTGTAGACACATTTTGGGGAAGTTGAACCCAGGGCCCCAGTGCTCTTAGGCTACAGAGCCAACCACTAAATAAATATGTGGCTTTTTGCACTTAGTACTGAGATAATATAATAGATATCATATGACACCATAAAAAAATGTAACAGCAATAAATAGAAAAAGGAGAATATTTTTAAACAAAATATTTTTATTATTTCTTCATATATAGGGATGAGGGAGTACTGAAGTAATCGGACTCGCTATACTCGAAACGAGTAGGTCCCGGCACTCGGTACTCGTTGCGAGTATAGCGAGTCTGAGTACTTTCGCAATCAACATGAGACAAACTACAAGAAATGAGTTCTAAGTTCTATACACTGCGAAAGTACACTAAAAGTGAAGAAAAGTTGTTAAAAAATCAAAAATCTGGCCAATCAGGTGGCCGGACATCACAAACCACATGATCGCTACCAGCCACCTGATTGGCCAGATTGCCATGTCATTGATGCACGATCAAGACCTGGCAATCTGGCCAATCAGGTGGCTGATAGCGATCACATGGTTTGTGACGTCTGGCCATCTGATTGGCCAGATCGCTCCCAGCCATCTGATTGGCTATCAGACTGGCAGGTCCTTGCCGCACATTGGAGGTGAGGTTTTTGGGACCCGCTGCAGGCGTTGGAAGGTGAGCGTGATGTTTTTTTTTATTTTTTAACAACTTTTCTTCACTTTTAGTGTACTTTCGCAGTGTATATATAGATACACTGCGAAAGTAAAAGGACTACTCGCTACTCCCAAGTAATCCCAAGAGACTCAGCGAGTACTGAGTAGCCGAATATCATTACTATTTGGCGAGTACCGAATAGTAGCGATTACACTCGCTCATCCCTAATCATATATAAGATCTCATTTCATTTTGGGTAAGGACAAAATCACATGCAAAGGAATAATCAGGAGAAGTCCTATTAAACCCTTAAGGGTCAATTAGAGCGAATGGCCAGAAGAAGTGTTAGGCAGTTCAAGGTTCAAACCAGTTAGGACATCCAGGGTTAATCAGGATAATGGGAAGGAACACAACCAAGTCAAAACAAAAAAACTTGTATCTAAATGGGGATAGAACTATTATATTAACGATCATTTTGTGTACAGTTGATTAACGAGATGGGATCGGGTCATGTAAGTAGAGGAGGGTACGGGAAGTACAGATCGTTAGCCAAAACAACTACTAACTGGTTGGCCGATCATATCTTTTGTTTGGCGCAAAATAATTGATTACAACTAGCCAGTATTGAAACATAGGAGTAAAATGTTGATACACAGGGTTCTGTTTTCTTCGTTTTGGATAGGATTTTTGTCTCTAAATCCTGATTATTTCCCATATAAGTCCATAAATCCAGGAACTGTACAAAACATCAATGATTTTAACATTTGCATAACTTCAGACCCAGGGGCCGCCATGCGAAAGCTCCAACGGGGCCCCCAATTATTGCAAATCTTTAACAGTATTAGTCTTTTGCTATAGGCCAAAGGGACTTCTTGGGCCCCCCTAGGCTGCAGGGCCCGAGTGCGATCAAAACCGCTGCACCTATTGTAGTTACGCCCCTGGATTTTAATGATCTTAAGGCAGAGATCAGTCTACCATACTGATTTCTACCATATCACTTTCTGACTAGCCACTTTTTGACCATAGGGCTGACTGCACCATATGTTACAGATAACATAAATTACTATGTAAACTTGTCATTACACTGCAATGAATCATACTAGTACCTACTTTGTATTGTAAAACATGCCCCGGGTAGTGCTGATATGTAACTTCCTTTCAGCAAGATTTTTACAAAAGAGTGATGTAGATCTTATTATCTTTCATCTCTGGACTTCAAAGAATGGTATCAGACCAGGACATGATGACACTTATTTTTTTGCTGATAACAGTCTTTGAGGTTTGTAATGTATGACGAAAACAAGAGTGAACAGGGAAAGTTAATGCACATATTAATATTATTTATTTTAAAGAGCCCATAACTCCAGGGACTGAACATACGAAAGGATACAAGGAGGGTTTAAACACATCATTTAAGTAATAAAAAAAAATAAAAAAATCTACATATTGAAACATAAGAAGAACAAAGTTAAATATATATATTATTGTGCTTTCAAAAACTGTTTCTTATGACTGTTTGTTTATGATTCTGTATGTGAAGCGCTGCAGAATATGTTGGCGCTATATAAATAAAGATTATTATTATACATATATATATATATATATATATATATATATATATATATATATATATGGAAGGGACTTGCTGGTATCGAGGGAGGAGAATGCTGTGAGACATGGGAGACGGTATACATCACTATTGAGATATATATATATATATATATATATTATTATTATTAATTTATATAGCGCCATTATATTCCATGGCACTTTACATGTATATATATATATATAATATATATATATATATATATATTATATACACTCACTGACAGAAGTTGGTCGCTTATCCATGTTATGTAAATAAAAGCTTATAACCTGACATTAAATTCATCCATTGTTTTTATAAATTAGTTTCTTGAAAGCTGAAACCCTCCGAAATTTGGTTTAGGTTAAGAGAATAAATTGGCATCAATGCTGAAATATTGATCATTTAATGAACACAGAATGGTCAGATTTTGGCAAGACAAAAGTTTTGTCGCCTGGTCATATAATGCACCCAATCCTAGTTTACATCCTCACCTGTGCTCAGTAAATGATCGGTTAATTAGTGGGTGTGTCTAAAAAGAAACCAAGCACCCCAGACCTTGACTTGAACTGCAACTTGAGCTCTGACAACATGCCAAAAATCTACCCTGCGACCAAAGCCTTGATTATCAAGAGGCTGAAGACCAGATCCACTGCAGAGGTGGCTGGCACCTTTAATGTGTCTCAGCGTCAAGTACAAAAAATAAAAAAAAAGATTTGGTGAGACTGGAGATATGTTTGACAAGCCCAGGTCTGGCAGACCCCGCAAGACAACTGCTCAGGAGGAATGTTTGTTGGTTAGAAAATCCAAAGCAAGCCCCTCTTCCACTGCAGTAGAGCTCCAACAGGCCTGGTCACCTCAAGCCCTGCGCCAACTAGAACAGTTTGAAGGATTCTGTCTCTAAATTGCCTCCATGGTCGAATCAGTGCCCAGAAGCCAACACTAAGCAAAAGGCAAACAAAAAACTGTGTGGCATTTGTAAAGTCCCACAGCCTGCTAAACAGATGGACGCTGGAAAAGTGGCAGAAGGTGGATTTCTCTGATGAATTTTCAGTAGAATTACACAACAGCCGCCGCAAATACTGCTTGAGACCTACTGGAGCCCGTATGGATCCAAATTTGGTGGTGGAAAGATCATGGTCTGGAGTTACATGCAGTATGGGGGTGTGCGAAACATTTGCAAGATGAAATGCAATATCAATAGCCTAAAATATCAAGAAGTATTAACTACCTCTTACATTCGAAATCATAAAAGGGGTTACATTCTGCAGCAGGATGGTGCTCCATCTCATACATCCATCTCTATAACAAAGTTCCTCCAGGCAAAAAAAATCAAGGTGCTCAAGGACTGGACAGCCCAGTCACCAGACATGAACATCATTGAGCATGTTTGAGGTAGGATAACAGAGGAAGCTTGGAAGACAAAACCAAAGAATCTAGATGAACTCTGGGAGGTATGTAAGACTGCATTCTTTGCTATTCCTGATAACTTCATTAATAAATTGCATGAATCATTGTTGAACCATATGGATGCAGTCCTTCAAGCTCATGGAAGTCACGCAAAATATTAAATATGACTTTAATAGCACCACAACTTCATTCACCAATGTTATGCAACATATATTTGTATTTTAAGTTAATTATTTGTATTAATATCACATTACTTTCTGTGGGCGACAAAACTTTTGTCTTGCCAAATCTGACCATTCTGTGTTCATTAAATGATCAATATTTCAGCATTGATGGCAATTTATTTTCTTAACCTAAACCAAATTTGGGAGGGTTTCAGCTTTAAAAAGAGTAATTAATACAACCAATGGATGAATTTAACGTCAGGTTATAAGCTTTTATTTGCATAACATGGATAAGCGACATAACTTCTGTCAGAGACTGCATATATATATATATATATATATATATGTATATATTCAAGTGAATGAAATAAGGATATTTTCTCATCTTAAGTAGTAAACAAATATAGGAAATTATAAAAAAATGAAGCTTTTGTCACCATTTTCTGCGGTGAGTAATGTTTTAAGTTTTTGGAATATGGCGGTGTGGAAGGACTTGTTCCTTGAACCCTGAGCTGACATTTTTAATTATGTCATTTTGGAGTAGATACCATGTTTTGCTCTTATTGCAATGTTGCAGCTGCAAAAAAAAACATATTTCTGGCATATACATTTTTTGCTTGTTATGCCATTCTCCAAACAGATTAATTTATTTTATATTTTGATAGATTGGCCATTCAGTGGAGACATATTCTTTTCATGGATTAAGCCCGTTTTTTTGTCTGTACGGGGCAGATGACAGATTGTTTGTATGGTGTTGTGTGGATGTGTGGTTTGCTGATTGCAATGTTGTGAATCAAGTGGCCCATGGTGTCGGTGGGGTTATGGTGTGGTCAGGTGTATATTATGAATAATGAATACAGGTGCATTTTATTGATGCCATTTTGAAAGGAACAGAAGTACCGTATTTTTCGCTTTATAAGACGCACCTGTTTATAAGACGCACCCCCAATTTTGGTAAAAAAAAGAGAAAAAAAATAATTTTTAATGTTAAATGGGGTCTGTCTTATAATGCCAGTGTCCGTCTAACAAATCATATAGGGTTTATGTCCCACATAGCCCCCTCATCCTATTACATGGTCCTTCATCCTATGATATAGCCCCCCATCCTAGAATTAGCCCCCTTAATCTGGATATGGCACCCTTATATTGGATATAGCCCCCTTGTGCTGGCACACTTCCCCCAGTGCTGGCACGCAACCCCCGAGCTGGCGCACAACCCCCAGACCTGGCACACATCCCCTAATGCAGGCACACGTCCCCTATTGCAGGCACACGTCCCCCATAGATGGCACACGTCCCCCATGAATGGCACACGTCCCCCATGGATGGCACACGTCCCCTATTAAAGGCACATGTCCCCTATTGAAGGCACACGTCCCCTATTGAAGCCACACGTCCCCCATGGATGGCACACGTCCCCCATGGATGGCACATGTCCCCTATTGCAGGCACATGTCCCCTATTGCAGGCACACATCCCCCATTGATGGCACACGTCCCCCATTGATGGCACACGTCCCCCTATTGATGGCACATGTCCCCTTGTGCTGGCACACGTCCCCCATTGATGGCACACATCCCCCATTGCAGGCACACGTCCCCTTGTGCTGGCACACGTCCCCTTGTGCTGGCACACGTCCCCTTGTGCTGGCACACGTCCCCCATTGATGGCACACGTCCCCCATTGCAGGCACACGTCCCATTGTGCTGGCACACGTCCCCTTGTGCTGGCACACGTCCCCTTGTGCTGGCACATGTCCCCTTGTGCTGGCACACGTCCCCCATTGATGGCACACGTCCCCCATTGCAGGCACACGTCCCCTTGTGCTGGCACACGTCCCCTTGTGCTGGCACACGTCCCCTTGTGCTGGCACACGTCCCCTACTACAGGCACAGGTCCCCTATTGATGGGACACGTACCCTATTACAGACATGTATATTCCCATGTCCTGCATACCGCCGCTCCACATAATACACCCACCCCCTCCATATGGTGAGCCCCAAACCCTCCCCCCCCCCGTAATATGCTGCTTCCCCCTCCATTAAGAAGATGGTCCCTGGCCCTGCACTCCTCCAGTCATTAATATGCCCCCCACGCTGGCCAGCAGCAAATAAAATAAAAAAATCCTCCTTCCTCACCCTCTGGCGATAAGCGACAAGCTCACAGCGTCACCGCTGACTCCCGGTCTCCATGGTGCTTGGCTTCTTCCGCTCATGTGATCGGGCGATGATGTCATATAAATTCTAATGTTTTTGTGAAGAATCAACAACAAGTGGGACACAATCATGAAGTGGAATGAAATTTATTGCGTATTTTAAACTTTTTAACAAATAAAAAACTGAATAGTGGGGCGTACAATATTATTCGGCCCCTTTACTTTCAGTGCAGCAAACTCACTCCAGAAGTTCAGTGAGGATCTCTGAATGATCCAATGTTGTCCTAAATGACTGGTAGGGTACCTTTACACGCGGCTACATTTCTAGGGTGGCTACAGGTAACTTACTGGTTGCAGTGAAATCATGGAGACAAGGTTCTATCTTGTTGCTGTGTACAAATGGAATAATCTCTCCATGATTTCACTGCAACCAGTAAGTTACCTGTAGCCACCCTAGAAATGTAGCCGCGTGTAAAGGTACCCATAATGATAAATAGAATCCACCTGTGTGTAATCAAGTCTCTGTATAAATGCACCTGCTCTGTGATAGTCTCAGGGTTCTGTTTTAAGTGCAGAGAGCATCATGAAGACCAAGGAACACACCAGGCAGGTCAGAGATACTGTTGTGGTGAAGTTTAAAGCTGGATTTGGATACAAAAATATTTACCAAGTTCTAAACATCTCAAGGAGCACTGTGCAAGTGATCATATTGAACTGGAAGGCGTATCAGACCACTGCAAATCTACCAAGACCCGGCCATCCCTCTAAACTTTCATCTCAAACAAGGAGTTGACTGATCAGAGATGCAGCCAAAAGGCCCATGATCCCTCTGGATGAACTGCAGAGATCTACAGCTGAGGTGGGAGAGTCTGTCCACAGGACAACAATCAGTCGTACACTGTACAAATGTGGCCTTTATGGAAGAGTGGCAAGAAGAAGCCATTTCTCAAAGATATTTATAAAAGGTCTCGTTTGAAGTTTGCCACAAGCCACCTGGGAGACACCAAACATGTGGAATAAGGTGCTCTGGTCAGATGAAACCAAAATCAAACTTTTTGGGCACAATGCAAAACGATATGTTTGGCATAAAAGCAACACAGCTCATCACCCTGAAAACACCATCCCCACTGTCACAAATGGTGGTGGCAGCATCATGGTTAGGGCCTGCTTTTCTTCAGCAGGGACAGGGAAGATGGTTAAAATTGATGGGAAGATGGATGGAGCCAAATACAGGACCATTCTGGAAGAAAACCTGTTGGAGTCTACAAAAGACCTGAGACTGGGACGGAGATTTATCTTCCAACAAGACAATGATCCCAAACATAAAGCAAAACCTACAATAGAATGGTTCAAAAATAAACGTATCCAGGTGTTAGAATGGCCAAGTCACATCCAGACCTGAATCCAATGGAGAATCTGTGGAAAGAGCTGAAAACTGCTGATCACAAACGCTCCCCATCCAACAGCACTGAGCTTGAACTGTTTTGCAAGGAAGAATGGGCAAGAATTTCAGTGTCTCGATGCTTGCACCCGATTTTTAATATAGTGCTGTTCCAATTTTTTGCAATTCTATATATATATATACACATATACAGCACAGACCAAACGTTTGGACACACCTTCTCATTCAAAGACTTTTCTTTATTTTCATGACTATGAAAACTGTAGATTCACACTGAAGGCATCAAAATTATGAATTAACACATGTGGAATTATATACTTAACAAAAAAATGTGAAACAACTGAAAATATGTCTTATATTCTAGGCTCTTCAAAGTAGCCACCTTTTGCTTTGATTACTGCTTAGCACACTCCTGGCATTCTCTTGATGAGCTTCAGGAGGTAGTCATCGGAAATGGTCTTCCAACAGTCTTGAAGGATTTCCCAGAGATGCTTAGCACTTGTTGGCCCTTTTGCCTTCACTCTGCAGTCCAGCTCACCCCAAACCATCTCGATTGGGATCAGGTCATCTGGCGTAGCACCCCATCACTCTCCTTCTTGGTCAAATAGCCCTTACACTGCCTGGAGGTGTGTTTAGGGTCATTATCCTGTTGAAAAATAAATGATGGTCCAACTAAACGCAAACCGGATGGAATAGCATGCCGCTGCAAGATGCTGTGGAAGCCATGCTGGTTCAGTATGCCTTCAATTTTGAATAAATCCCCAACAGTGTCACCAGCAAAGCACCCCCACACCATCACACCTCCTCCTCCATGCTTCCCAATGGGAACCAGGCATGTAGAGTCCATCCGTTCACCTTTTCTGCGTCGCACAAAGACACGGTGGTTGGAACCAAAGACCTCAAATTTGGACTCATCTGACCAAAACACAGATTTCAACTCGTTTAATGTCCATTCCTTGTGTTCTTTAGCCCAAACAAGTCTCTTCTGCTTGTTGCCTGTCCTTAGCAATGGCTTCCTAGCAGCTATTTTACCATGAAGGCCTGCTGCACAAAGTCTCCTCTTAATAGTTGTTGTAGAGATGTGTCTGCTGCTAGAACTCTGTGTGGCATTGACCTGGTCTCTAATCTGAGCTGCTGTTAACCTGCGATTTCTGAAGCTGGTGACTCGGATGAACTTATCCTTCGCAGCAGAGGTGACTCTTGGTCTTCCTTTCCCGGGGTGATCCTCATGTGTCAGTTTCTTTGTAGAGCTTGATGGTTTTTGCAACTGCACTTCGGGATACTTTCAAAGTTTTCCCAACTTTTCGGACTGACTGACCTTCATGTCTTAAAGTAATGATGGCCACTCGTTTTTCTTTACTTAGCTGCTTTTTTGTTGCCATAATACAAATTCCAACAGCCTATTCAGTAGGACTATCAGCTGTGTATCCACCAGACTTCTGCACAACACAACTGATGGCCCCAACCCCATTTATAAGGCAAGAAATCCCACTTATTAAACCTGACAGGGCACTAGTGAAGTGAAGACCATTGCAGGTGACTACCGCTTGAAGCTCATCAACAGAATGCCAAGAGTGTGTGTGGCGCCCCTGCGGGTATGCGCCACAGAATGGTATTACACTTGAAAATAAAATGTGTTTTTCCTTGTAAGTTGCCAGGTTACGATTTAAATCTTATGGAGTCTATTTTTAGCACTCACTTAGGACCGCACAACTTAGTGTAGGGGGAACAGGTAATATGGTAGGTTCCACAGGTGGTGGGTGGAGCTTAGGATAGAGCAGAGTGACAGTTAAGAATTTACCTCAGATGGCGCTGGGAAGGCAGACAGAGTGGTCAGGCCTGGCAGCTCAGCTGAGTGGAGGGTACCCCATCTTTATGTGGGGGCCCAGGACAGATGTCAACGGACCAGAACTGGTAGGGGCCAGCTGGTCATGTTGAGGGTACACCGGTGACACGGACAACCAAGGCAGCCAGGAGTTCAGCCCTGACTGCAAAGCCGACGAGCTGCAGGCCCAGCAGAAACGGGTTGCTGACAGCCCCACAAAGGTACCTCTCTCCCTCAGGACTGAAAACCGGTTCAAGACACTAGGAGAAATAAAAAGGGACAGACATTTACTACAGTACTGGAAGGGAACTTTGTAGTCTCGGGTTGCCCTGTCCAGACCGGGTAGTGGACAGACCTTATCTTCTAGAAACAGACCGTAGGACTGGCGGGTGAGCTCTTCAAAGGTGGGAAAGACAGAAAGATCTAGAAAGAGAATAGAAACCCTGAAAGACAGAGAGAGAGAACATCTAAAGACTCCTTAAGAGAAATCCTGAGTTGGTAACAATACCCTAAACCAAACTGTACCATGTATTGTTATGCCATCAGCCGATACCGAGTAAAGCAAAGTTAAACAAGAACTGGTTTCTGTTATTCTTCCTGCCGCAGCTCAAAGGACTTAACATCATCAACATCAACAGCAGAGGGGTAAGAACTGCACCACCATTACCATCACTGTCCTCCCTCACCATCTCACCACCACCACAGCTGCCCTGAGGTAAAGCTCCACCTGTGGGGAGCTGTACCACACACTGCTGCCCCCTCCATCACCTCAGCGGCCGGCTGGCAGCGCCGGTACCACCTTACCGGACTCTACAGGTGGCGTCACGTCCCCCTGTAAATAACCCCTTTTACCCCCACCGTTTACCATCAACACCTGGTATAATTGTTCGCCAGGGCACGGCACCGGGGTTACCGACCACCCGTGACATCCCACACAGAAGCCCCGGTGACCGAGTGCACCCTAGCTCTGGTTGAAATAAATTGGCGTCACGAACAGGACGAGCCAGCCTGGTATCTACCAGGTGAAGTGTGCCTTAAGAACTTTATTACTGTCTAATTGTGTGGATTATAAAAACTGAGCCGAGCCGCCATTACACTGCCTCAGAAATTCAAACTGCGTCACTACAGCAGGAGAAAGAGCGGGAAGATAAGCCCCGCCCCCTCCGCTCTGCCGAGGAGTGACGAAGTGTAGTGGCGGGCTGCTCCGGAAAAGCCCGAAAGACTTGCCCATAGGAACTTTGTGGTGGGCGGGCTTAAAAGTGCATAAAGAACTATGTGCCGGCCCAGGGGCGTGCCTCGGCCCCTCAACAAACATGGGCCATTCAAGAGGCGTCAAAAAGTCTCCCCGCCCCATTGCTCTCAATCAACCAAGAGGGCGGGTCGAGCACCGTAACGGAGGATCCAACGAGTATGGAGCCCGGAAGAGAGGAGACTGCCGAACCGGGAAGCCTTATCCAGTTCTCAGCAGAGCCCGACCTGACTGGGGAGGAGGACCGAGAGGAAGGAACAGCCGGCGGCGCAGAGGAGGCCGGGCCCCGCGAGCTATGGAGGGTCGTGGTACCAGCACCAACAACAACGGGCAGAGGAAGGAGAGCAGCGTCCTGCACCGATGACAGCGGACATACATGGCAACCGGTAGGCCGTCCCTGGTTTACCCACCTTGAACCCGACGATGAGGCTGAACGACATCGACGACGCGAGGCCTGGTATGCAAATGAACTTGAGACCAGCCAAGCTCGCGTCATGGCCCGTAATCAGCCCCACTGCCCCTAGACTAACGTAAACGGGGGGGGTCACTACTTTTAATCTTAGTACCGGGTATGGGTTTGCCAAAGAGGAAGTTCTTTACCAGGAAGTCCATGTTGGTCGGAGGAACATGAAGGAACACCTACTGCAGGGCCACCCAGACGGGACCTATAATTGTTAAAGTGCAATTGTTCTTTTTGTTGTTTTAACTCTTGCAGTACATGAATATAAATGTATGCGAAGATTTTATTTTGTGTTAAATCCTGATGACCGTAATCAGAGACATGTTACCTGGTCCCAATTGGACCAACAAGGACTAGACTATAGTCAGAGTTTACAAAGTTAAATGCTACGTTTTAAGTAGTGAGCCTCCTGCAAAGGAAGAATATAAGTGAACATAAAAGTTTTATTTTTATTATATGTTTGAAAGTTACCCGGTTAACCAGTTAATAGAAATGTTCAATGTCATATGTAAAATGCATTTTTGTATTTCAGGTTTGGTTTGACACCCGCGGACGGGTGTGTTTCACCAAGGGGGTGTGTGGCGCCCCTGCGGGTATGCGCCACAGAATGGTATTACACTTGAATATAAAATGTGTTTTTCCTTGTAAGTTGCCAGGTTACGATATAAATCTTATGGAGTCTATTTTTAGCACTCACTTAGGACCGCACCACTTAGTGTAGGGGGAACAGGTAATATGGTAGGTTCCACAGGTGGTGGGCGGAGCTTAGATAGAGCAGAGTGACAGTTAAGAATTTACCTCAGACGGCGCTGGGAAGGCAGACAGAGTGGTCAGGCTGGCAGCTCAGCTGAGTGGAGGTACCCATCTTTATGTGGGGGCCCAGGACAGATGTCAACGGACCAGAACTGGTAGGAGCCAGCTGGTCATATTGTGGGTACACCGGTGACACGGACGACCGAGGCAGCCAGGAGTTCAGCCCTGACTGCAAAGCCGACGAGCTGCAGGCCCAACAGAAACGGTTGCTGACAGCACCACAAAGGTACCTCTCCCCTCAGGACTGAAACCGTTCAAGACACTAGGAGAAATAAAAGGGACAGACATTTACTACGGTACTGGAAGGGAACTTTGTAGTCTCGGGTTGCCCTGTCCAGACCGGGTAGTGACAGACCTTATCTCCTAGAAACAGACCGTAGGACTGGCGGGGAGCTCTTCAAAGGTGGGAAAGACAGAAAGATCTAGAAAGAGAATGAAAACCTGAAAGACAGAGAGAGAACATCTAAAGACTCCTTAAGAGAAATCTGAGTTGGTAACAATACCCTAAACCAAACTGTACCGTGTATTGTTATGCCATCAGCCGGTAACCGAGTAAAGCAAAGTTAATCAAGAACTGGTTTCTGTTATTCTTCCTGCCGCAGCTCAAAGGACTTAACATCATCAACATCAACAGCAGAGGGGTAAGAACTGCACCACCAATACCATCACTGTCCTCCCTCACCGTCTCACCACCACCACAGCTGCCCTGAGGTAAAGCTCCACCTGTGGGGAGCTGTACCACACACTGCTGCCCCCTCGATCACCTCAGCGGCCGGCTGGCAGCGCCGTTGCCACCTTACCGGACTCTACAGGTGGCGTCACGTCCCCCTGTAAATAACCCCTTTTACCCCCACCGTTTACCATCAACACCTGGTATAATTGTTCGCCAGGGCACGGCACCGGGGATACCGACCACCCGTGACATCCCACACAGAAGCCCCGACCGAGTACCTCATGCACCCCAGCTCTGGTTGAAACATGTGCAAAGCAGTAATCACAGCAAAAGGTGGCTACTTTGAAGAACCTAGAATATAAAACATATTATCAGTTGTTTCACACTTTTTTGTTAAGTATATAATTCCACATGTGATAATTCATAGTTTTGATGCCTTCAGTGTGAATCTACAATTTTCATAGTCATGAAAATACAGAAAAATCTTTGAATGAGAAGGTGTGTCCAAACTTTTGGTCTCTACTGTATATATAAATATAGGATGTTATTACAAACATAAAGTGATAATCCATTCTGATGACCTTATCTAGAAGGAATGTTATCACTTAAAGTTCCCTGTAGGCTGCACATCTCCTCACATCTGTTATCAATGCATATCTGTAATGTTGGGGAGAGTATAGTGCACAGGATGTATTGAGTGTTACGGCACTTATACAGTAGACAGACCCAAAAAGACTGCACCAGACGCTGGAAATGTGATACCATGCAGAGAAACTACATTCATGTCACTGTTATTGTCTAATTATAACAGCCATAATTATAAGGGTAATACTTATAACTAAAATACTGTACGAGGATAGCACAAACTGTGAAAATTACTATACAGTAAAAGGTTAAAACAATAGTTTGGTGGCAGTGCGCGATAATGCAAAACTGTTTTGCACAGTAGAAAAAAATATGTATTATACAAAATATTACGTCTTTACGTATGTTTGGTCAATGTGGTGACCACAGTCCAATTGCTCAAAATTGTCACATCTTATGTCTGATTATTACATTGCTTTTTGGGTGAAGATGAAACTATAAAAAGTTAAATATTTTAAATTTACCAGATTTGTAATGACTATAGCAAATGGGATTATACATCTTGTCTGCATATGACATTATTACATTACTACTTAAAAGTAAAGAGCTAAAGTTGGAGCTAAGAATTGCTGCTCAGACTTGATGAATATGTATCACAGACCTTGAAATGATCTTGGAGACTATAGCCAGTGGCGTAACTTCAGGCCCAGGGGCCCCGATGCGAAAGCTCCAAAGGGGCCCCCAATTATTGCAAATCTTTAATAGTATTAGTCTTTTTCTATAGGCCAAAGGGACTTTTGGGGCCCCCCTAGGCTGCAGGGCCCAGGTGCGATCACAACCCCTGCACACATTGTAGTTACGCCCCTGACCATGGCCGAGGTTCAACACAAAGTAATGTAGTTAGAGAAGATCCAAATTACAAGCTGGTTTGGTCCCGCTATGGTTTTGGAGATCTCTCTGTTCTCTATTCAAATCTTAATAAGCAGAGGGAAGAATCATATAAACTAAGTATACAGGGTGGGCCATTTATACGGATGCACCTAAATAAAATGGTAATGGTTGGTGATATCAACTTCCTGTTGACACATTAGTATATGGGAGGGGAAAACTTTTCCAGGTGGGTGGTGACCATGGCGGCCGTTTTGGGTCCAACTTTATTTTTTTCAATCGGAAGGGGGTCATGTGACACATCAAACGTATTGAGAATTTCATAAGAAAAACAATGGTGTGCTTGGTTTTAACGTAACTTTGTTCTTTAATGAGTTATTTATGAGTTTTTGATGATTTAATACTGTGTTGAAAGTGCTGCCCATTGTGTTGGATTGTCAATGCAACCCTCTTCTCCCACTCTTGACTCATTGATAGCAACATCACAGAAGAAATGCTGCACAGGCTTCCAGTATCTGTTGTTTCAGATGCTGCACATCTCGTATCTTCACAGCATAGACAATTGTCTATGTAGCATTAAAGCGGTGCAACTGCCATGGTAGCGCCGCATTGATGTTGCCCATACTTACCTATGGAGGCCCTCGCCTCTATGCTGTGGAAAGCATCTTTTCTCGCATTAGGAAATACAGCGAGATTTCCATCTGATGACGGCGTCGGAGCCACGTTAGGGGCGGGGGGTTAGTATGGACAACGTTAACGCGTCACTACCATGGTGGCAGCACCGCGTTTATGCTGCCAAAACCTACGTTTTTAGTGCTACCCCCCGGTAAAATAAGAAAAGAATCATAACTATTATCTTATTTGTTACACCCGTGCCATCACTCTGGTCCTCTCTCCAAGAGTTGTTCAGCTGGTTGCAACAATAATGTTAAAGTTCACTTATGTGATCACTGCAACCAATTACACGCTGCAGAAATCAATCTACAAAGGTCAATCATTGGCTGCAGCAGTAACAGATAGAGCAGTGCTGTCGGAGAACCATGGAGAAGAAGAGTTGGAGGCACTGGACATTTGAGCAATGCTTCTTTTATTTTTTCCAGCATTGATCCAATTAGCCATTTTTTACTTTGTTTTTATAAAGAAATATCATTATTTCAGCAGAATACACATTTTCCTAAACTATAGACCACGTTACATATAACAATGTTCCAGCGATCCTACCAACGATCGGACCTGGCCGGGATGGCTAGAACATCGTTGTGTGGTCACTGGTGAGCTGTCAAACAGGTAGATCTCCTCAGCAACCAGCGACCTGTGTAACAATCTCGAAATTTCGATCTCCCGCTACTGTATTCTGATAGACTGGGGTAAGAGGGAGAACACTGGTAACCAGGGTACACATCGGGTTACTAAGCAAAGCGCGCTGTGCTTAGTAACCCGATGTGTACTCTGGTTACCAGGGAACACATCGGGCTAGAGGGGCATCACACACGGCGATGTATGCTGCCCAGCAGGAGACCCACGACCAAAAAATGGTCCTGGTCATTCCGCAGCGATCAGCGAGCTTATCTGTAGTGATGTCGCTGCGTGTAACCCGGCCTTATAACTGCATTGACAGCTGAAGATCTTGTGGCATGGCTTGAACAGAGCTGTATTATATATATGTTTATTTCAATAGATACTATTTTAACATTTCAATTGAAATAATTTCTTGCTTTCCGACATATAGAAAACAATCAAATACCAAAAGACATTGTAAGTGTACCTTTACACGCTGCTACATTTCTAGGGTGGCTACAGGTAACTTACTGGTTGCAGTGAAATCATGGAGAGATTATTCCATTTGTACACAGCAACAAGATAGAACCTTGTCTCCATGATTTCACTGCAACCAGTAAGTTACCTGTAGCCACCCTAGAAATGTAGCCGCATGTAAAGGTACCCTTAGGGTACCTTTGCACGCCGCTACTGGCGGGTGGATACAACCAGCTACAGGCTACAAATGTAGCTTGTAGTGGCAAAATACCCTGTAGTAGCGGCGTGTGAAGACGGTAGGAGGCACCCGGCAGTAGATACATCTGTTTCCGAGCACTGCCCTGAAACAGGTGGCTACACAGGCGATTGTAGCGAGCTGTATCGGCGTGTAAAGAAGCAACAGAAGGGATGTGTCGACACCAGGCAATGTACCTGGTATGTAGCTGGGGCGTGACACAGGCTCCGGGATACCGCCCCCTTCAGCGATCATTGGTGGAAGCTCCTGCGTTACGATTGGTAGTCGCTGCGCAGGGCGGCATATTTAAGGAGCTGACCAGTCACACTACACAATTGCTCGAGCGTCATGTATTAAACAGCCTCCTGCGATGCCGGGCCAATCATGGGTTTCTTGCTTTGTCCTATCAGCGTACAGACGTCTCGTAATCCACAATTGTGGCACGCCTATGTGCTGTCCCTGCTGCACCAGGTCCGCCCATATTAGCTGGTTGTAGCGGTGTGTAAATGAGGTAAGATGAGCTACAGAAGGTGACTTGAGACACCCGGCGGTGCATCCAGAGATAGATGTAACGTAGCGTAGCGCACCTTGTGGCGGCGTGTAAAGATGGTGCGTTTACCGTTTGTAACCGTTTGTGCGTGCTCGTGCACGTGAAGTAGCTGGTTGTATCCACCCGCCAGTAGCGGTGTGTAAAGGTACCCTTAGGGTACCTTTACACGCCGCTACTGGCGGGTGGATACAACCAGCTACAGGCTACAAATGTAGCTTGTAGCGGCAAAATACCCCGTAGTAGCGGCGTGTAAAGACGGTAGGAGGCACCCGGCAACAGATACATCTGTTTCCGAGCACTGCCCGGAAACAGGTGGCTACACAGGCGATTGTAGTGACCTGTATTGGCGTGTAAAGAAGCAACAGAAGGGATGTGTCGACACCAGGCAATGTACCTGGTATGTAGCTGGGGCGTGACACAGGCTCCGGGATACCGCCCCCCTTCAGCGATCATTGGAGGAAGTTCCTGCATTACGATTGGTAGTCGCTGCATAGGGCGGCATATTTAAGGAGCCATTATTATTTTAATATGCCATTTAAGGAGCTGACCAGTCACACTACACAATTGCTCGAGCGTCATGTATTAAACAGCCTCCTGCGCTGTCTGGCCAATCATGATGTTATTGCTTAGTCCTATCAGCATACGGACGTCTCGTAATCCACAATTGTGGCACGCCTATGTGTTGTCCCTGCTGCACCAGGTCCGCCCATATTAGCTTGTTGTAGCGGTGTGTAAATGAGGTAAGGTAAGCTACAGATGGCTACTTGTGGCACCCGGCGGTGTATCCAGAGATAGATGTAACGTAGCGTAGCGCACCTTGTTGCGGCATGTAAAGGTGGTGCGATTACCGTTTGCAACCGTTTGTGCGTGCTCGTGCACGTGAAGTAGCTGGTTGTATCCACCCGCCAGTAGCGACGTGTAAAGGTACCCTCAGGGATGAGCGAGTACTGAAATATTCAGACTCGCTATTTTCGTAACGAGTAGGTTCCAAAACTCGGGTACTCGTTACGAGTATAGCAAGTCCAATGTAAGTCAATGGGAAAGCGATTACTTTCGCAGTGTATCTAGATATACACTGTGAAAGTAAAATAAAAGTTGTTAAAAATAAAAAAATAACATATTCACCCATCCGACGGCTGCAGTGGGACCCGAAAAGATTACATCCGCTGTACTTGCAAGACCTGGCAATCTAGCCAATTAGATGGCCGGTAGCGATCAGGTGTTGTGTGATGTCACACACCAGCTGATCGCTACCGCCCATCTGATTGGCCAGATTGCCAGGTCTTGCAAGTACTCTGATGTTTTGGCAATCTGGCCAATCAGGTGGCCTGTAGCAATCAGGTGGTGTATGACATCACACACCACCTGATCGCTACCAGCCATCTGATTGGCCATATCGCTACTGGTCTTCTGATTGGCCAAATTGCAAGTTCCTCTTCGGGTCCCGGAGCAGCCATCGTATGGGTAAGTGTTATTTTTTTTTATAACATTTTTTATTAACTTTTATTTGCCTTTTGCAGTGTATATAGATACACTATGAAAGTGAATGGACTACTCGCAACTCCTAACGAGTAATCACAAAAAAACTCGTGGAGTAGGAGTACCGAATAGTAATCGAAAAGTACCGAATAGTAACGAGTATACTCGCTCATCCCAATAGGCCATCAAAACTTAAAAGACACCATACACTCACCTCTTCAGCAGCTTTGCCTCTCTTCATCACCCATCCATTCCTCATTACATTTTTGTATCTTCATCAACAGTCCTGAAGTTCCCACGGCCTCAGCTGCTAGGGCCAGTAGGGCTCTGATCATGAGACTGCAAAGGTGGCGGCTCACAATATAGTGGCTTGTAAACTTGCTCTGAACATGCACTGAACACATGCGCTGAACCTGCCAAAGCCTAACAAATTTGGCAGTCTTGATATGGAAGATAAATATAGGGAGCGCACTGTGAAAATACCTGGTGATCTAGTGTGATGAAAATTGTGAAAACCAAAAAAGACCGTTCCGCAATCTTTGGATTTGCAAATGACATGACCTTAGTTTCCTACGTCCCAAAGAAAAACAAAGCGAAAAGCATCGACCCAGAATCTGGCAAGCCAGAAATCATTGAATTTTACAATGCAACAAAAGGAGGTGTTGATGCTGTGGATGAAAAGTGCACGCTTTACTCAACTAGTCGAAGTAGTAGACGATGGCCGCTTGCAATCTTCTACTCCATCTTGAACATCAACCTTGTGGATGCATATGTACTCTTTTCATCTCATCCAGAGAATCCAAAGAACAGTTGCCTTGACTTGGTAAAGTCTCTTGCCAGAGCTCTGTGAGAACCCCACCTCAATGTTAGGATGCCGAACAATCGACTTCCACACGAGTTGCGGCAGAACATTGCCCGAATTCTTCAGAAACAGTTGTCTACACCAAGAAAACGACAACTAGATAGACAAGTTAAGTGTGGCAAGTGTCCTAGGAAGAAGGACATGAACTCAAAATGTATGTGCGAAGAGTGCGAGACCCCAAATTGTGGTAATTGTACTGTAAGGTATTACGTTGACTGTAAAAAATGACTAATTTCGAGCAAACCAGAAAAGAAAATATTCCTTTTATTTGTCTCTTGAACGGCTTGTGATCTTTTCAATTTTCATATATTAATGCTTATATTGACTTGTTTTTGAAAAATGTTCGTGATTTTTATTTACATTATCCTAAAAGTCATGTTTCATAATGCCCTCAGATTGAATCATCAAAGTATTACATTTCCCGATACTTGTGGGTGTCACAAATTTGTTATATTCATGCGTAATCAATCGCCAATAAGTAAACGATTAAAATAAACGTGATCTTTGCATTTTATGTAACAATAAGGGTACCTTTACACGCGGCTGCATTTCTAGGGTGGCTACAGGTAACTTACTGGTTGCAGTGAAATCATGGAGACAAGGTTCTATCTTGTTGCTGTGTACAAATGGAATAATCTCTCCATGATTTCACTGCAACCAGTAAGTTACCTGTAGCCACCCTAGAAATGTAGCCGCGTGTAAAGGTACCCTTAGAGATTTCTAAACGCTGGGGTATAGGAAACCCCACCTCACCAGTTGAGGGTAAAGTAACTTTAGTGGAAAAAACAAACCTTTACCACCTGATGAAGATAGCTCTGTCTATTGAAACGCGTTGTGGCTCATTAGAGGGATAATAAAGATTTGTTTTTTCCACTAAACTCATCTAAGGCCGGTTTCACACTGGCGTTTGCAAACGCAGCGCACTGAACGCAGCCAAACGCTTGCACACTGCGTTCCTATGTTTAACATGAGAACGCATGTGCCTGCGTTTGGCTGCGTCCGGTTGCGTTTGCGCTTGGATGCGCACAATTTGTGCTCCCTCCGATCGCACTTTGGACGCAGCATGTTGCATTTTTTGTGCAGTCGCGGGCGCTTTTTTATCTGCAAGCGCCCGCAAGCGCACAAACCACGCATTGAAGGCAATGGATCCGCAGTGTCCTCCGCATGACAGCGCAGGACAACGCTGCGGATCACATTGAAATCTCTCCTGGCGGCCACCGGGAGATCAGCTAGAGCCACCACTAATCTCCTGCCAGCTGATCTGACAATTGTTTAAATCTCCCGCGCCGACGCCAAAGAGGCGATGTCGGCGCTAGAGATTTGAAGCAGCGATCAGCTGTTTCTTATCTCCTGCCCTGATATCACCCTATTTGGTGTCGGCGCAGGAGATTTAAACAGCTGTCAGATCAGCTGTGTCTTCAAATTTCCCGCGCTGACACCGGAGGGAGATCAGCTGTGGCCGGAGGAGGAGATCTCCACCGCTGATCTCCTCCTCCCGGCCGCCCCAGAGACAGCTGATTGGCTGGCCGGGGTGCATACTAATGTGAACGCATGTGGAGATTCTCCGCTGCGTTCACATCAGTATGGCCTGCGTTTGCACTGAGTTTGCGTCTGCATGCCATACGCATGCAGACACAAACGCTAGTGTGAAACCACCCTAAACCCAATATTTCACCCCAGCACTCCACAAGACCGCATAAAAATTTTACTTGCCATTATAAACTTGGAAGTCTTGACCTTGAGGTACCTAGATGCGACAAGGACTGGACAAGTGGTGGTGAGGAGCTGAGGGGTTGAAGGTGTGAGAAGTGAGGTGAGTATAACCATTTTTATTATATTTTTACATAATACAGTCAACCCCAGAACATAATAAAGGGACATTAAATTTAAATTGAATTTCCCGACAAAAAAAAGTAAGAATAGGAAAATTCAGATGATGCCTTTTCTGGACATCGCTAGACATTGATTTTTAAATCCGCAAACATGAAATACTGGTAATGGTACCTTTACACGCCGCTACTACGGGTGGCTACAACCGGATACATGCGAGAAATGTATCTTGCACCGGCAATTCAGCCCGTGGTAGCGGCGTGTGAAGACGGTTGTAGCCACCCGGCAGTAGCGGCACCTGTTTCAGAGCACTGCCCTGAAACAGGTGGCTACCCATGCGATTGTAGCGACTGTATCGGCGTGTAAAGAAGCTACAGAAGGATGTCTGGACACCAGGCAATGTACCTGGTCTGTAGCTGAGGCGTGACACAGGCTCCGGGTTACCGCGCCCCATCAGCGATCATTGGAGGAAGCTCCTGCATTACGATTGGTAGTCGCTGTATAGGGAGGCATATTTAAGGAGCTGACCAGTCACACTACACAATTGCTCGAGCTTCATGTATTAATCAGCCTCCTGCGATGCCTGCCCAATCATGATGTTATTGCTTTGTCATATCAGCGTACGGACGTCTCGTAATCCACAATTGTGGCACGCCTATGTGTTGTCCCTGCTGCACCAGGTCCGCCCATATTAGCTTGTTGTAACGGTGTGTAAATGAGGTAAGGTGCTCGGCAGAAGGTAACTTGAGACACCGGCGGTGTATCTAGACATAGATGTAACCTACTGTAGCGCACCTTGTTCGGCGTGTAAAGGTGGTGCGGTACCGTTGGCAACCGTTTGTGCGTGCTCGTGCACGTGAAGTAGCTGGTTGTAGCCACCGCCAGTAGCGGCGTGTAAAGGTATCCTTAATCTCACAATCACAAACATTTTTAACATTTTTGTTGTGTTCTGTGGCCATGATTGAAACACCATGATGGTCGTATATATTATTAAGAAATGTTATCATCTGGACATCATTTTAGGAGCCATGTTACCTACAGAAATATCACACTTTGTCACACAGGAGACCTCTGACCAGATCTCTCTGCCTTTCCCCTATTGATAATTTAAAAGCATTGTAAATTGTTTTATGTATATCACAATAACCATCATGCCTTCAGAGCAACATAAAATGTCTCAGAGCTTTTATGAATGTGCTAGAACTATATCGACAATACAAAGACTAAATTATTCCATTTTGAACCACTGACACATTTTCTCCATTGAGTTACTGTTTCCGTCCTGTAGAGCAGGGTAGGGAATTCCAGGCTTTGAGAGCCGCCAACAAGTCATGTTTTCAGGGTTTCCTTAGTATTGCACAGGTGATAATATAATCTCGTGCACAGGTGATGATTCTAATCCATGTGCAATGCTAAGGAAATCCTTAAAGCATGACCTGTTGGTGGCCCTCGAGGCCTGGAGTTCCCTACCCCTGCTTTAGGCCGGTTTGACACCGGTTTGGTTGTGCTGTATCAGGTTCTGTCTGATATTTTGCAGGAAACACTAGACAGAACCTGACTGTCCCGGACAAACAGAACCAGAGGGCAGGAGGGCCTGTTTTCTGCCGGAATTGGCAGATCGCAGCTACAGCTGCTGAAATATCAAGATCTTGTGGTGCCCTGTGTCAGGTAAGCCACAGAACCATACACCCAACACCTTCCACTCCAGGCCTGTAGGGGGAGCACCACTGATTGCTGTTAAGAGAGATCCCCTATAAATACAGGTGCTGGGGCGGAGTTAGCAGAGTGTACAGTGACTAGGAGAACTGTGAAAATCAGCTCAGAGCCTAGTGAGCTAACCTGGTCACCTGAGCTGTGCTAGGCCCGAGATCAGTGCACCGCTAGAGCCAGTGTGAGGTCCAGAGAGTGAGGACGAAAAGCAGAAGTGAGGAACAGTACAGTGGGGGAAGAGGAGCCATACCAGCTCACCCCAGGAGAACACCGGTAACTGGAGTCTGAGTCTGCAAGGGAAAGAGGTTTTCCCAGAAGAAAATCCCAGTATACCGTGGAGGCTTAGCTTCCCGGACAACCGCAGCACCCACATTTGAGAGCCAGGAGCCGTAGGGGAGATAGCGGTAGCCAAGCAAGAGCCCTCAGTGCAGCAACACGGGTGTGAAGGAACAGGAAAGGTCAGGCTTGGTTTCATACATGCCAGACTCAAGACAAGGGAGCAGGACAAGGAGGCCTATACTTCACTCGGTGTGGAAATCCCAAAGTGCACCCTTCAACCCTGGACGTGTACCTGGAGAACCATCAGTAAAAGGTACAGAAAAAGACTTTATTGTGTGCGTGTCCCTTCTTCAACCTGTCCAACACATACACTGCCCCTTTCCTACAATGCTGTCCTATTCCACCATCATACCCTACAGCCTCGGGGGAACCCGCTCTTCCTGTAGAGAGCTACAACACCTTGCTGCCACCCATCACTTCGGAAGTCCCAGCAGCGCCGACGTCATCACCGGACCTACAGGTGGCATCACAACTGACAATAACTTTAATCCCTGTAAATATACCCCTTTTTATTTTGTCACCAGGGGCATGGACTTGGGCACTGACCACCCGTGACATCCCTGTACCAGTACGCCCGAGATCCGGGTACCCCAAGCCCTTGGCGCGAGACAATTGCAGCTAGTGGGGAGCTAGCCGCAGTCCTGAAATCTCAGGTAGGAAGCTCTCCAGCTGCTGAAGTTCAGCAGCGCTTGCTGCAACTTTGCAACTTTGTTATAGTTTGATGACAGATGACAATAAGTTTATTTGATCATCAGCAAGAAACCAGCAAATCTTCTATTCTAAAGGTTTTGTGGATATGCCATAACTGTCTGAGATCACAATACCCCTTTAAGTAGGGTAAATCCCACCATAGAGCCAGGGGCGGAACTACACTGGTGCAGCTGGTGCAGCTGCACCAGGGCCCCGACTGGTTAGGGGCCCCTTCAAGCCTGGAGGGGGCCCCCAGCCGACCCCCACAAGCAGCCCGTCAAAGGAGAGGAGGGCCAGGCAAGGCATTCCATCCCCCCCCCCCCGGTCCTCACCTGCATAAGGGCCCCCGGGGGTGACGGTCCGCCCCTGCATAGAGCGCTCACATAACACCAACATAGAGTGCTAATACAAAACACAACTCCGCTACATTAATATAGTGAGTAAATAACCACATTGGACATGGTATAATCCAGTAATACTTTTTATTTGAAGATAGATAGGACTGAGAATACTATACTTCTTCCATCATAGAAAAAGAAAATGTGCGGTACTTGATATTTTTAGAACTCAATTATATTATTTACCCTTTACGGATGGGAAGAGATAGCAATAAACGGTCTAGAGATTATTCCCAGCTTTACCTTATTCTATAGTAAAAATCCGGCAGAAGAATCTCCGCAAACGAGCAGCTTGGCTAGTCCAATAAAGATACCCAGAGGTGCCGTTAACATGTACAAATGATTAGACCAGCGATGGGAGCCAGAATCTTGGAGACCCACTTGAGTGTAGAGTATGAACATAAATATCCAGGCAAATGCCACCCTTCGCGGGTATTTTATGGAGATCTATCAATGCATTATACGCTAAGGGTTTATTCAAACCATTTTGGAATTGTCTACCATTCAATTATCTGCATAACCAGGATGATAAACCGGGAAATGTCACCCTGGTTTGGAGGCTGCTGCTGTTTATGATCTTTCATGCTCTTGTCTATAAATCACCAAAAGAATCAGCCTACGACGTTTTCCATAAAGGTTGACGTCGCCTGCCTCATGCTCGGAATTAAAATCTGCCCACCACCATCCAATCCATCACCCGTCCAACAGACACTCCGGCAATGATATTATCCAAATATTATGAAAACTTTGAACTCCTCCGCTATAAATTATGGCAAAATGGATGTTCTGCCGTTAACCAAAGAGAATGTATGGGTCTGTGGTTGCTATAGAGTAATGATGTTCTTAAAAGGAAGCGTGGCTGGGCATTCAAAGAGGGAAGGAAGATCAGACCATTTGTTATTACTGGTGCACTGTACAGAATACTATTCATACAGGTCAGGCCAACCTTAAACGCAGGACAATTATCTGCTCCCAGAGACCAAACATCTGCTATTAAGCACATTCAGGCTCCAGAAGAACATGCAAAAAAAAATCTCTGTCCACTATGTTGCTAGAGTTTATAGTTATGAAGTTCAAACACTTGGCGTCTCCTGCAGATCATCCCACTTTCCTTCTGCAACTTCAACGCTTTGGCTTTGAAATACGCGATCCCTCCTTCTCTTTTAATATTCGCACAGCTGTGGACGCCGGTGCTGGGGAACTTCAGATGAAGCGTCACTTTTTTTTTTCCTTTTTCTAGTTTTCTTTATCATCACATTCCAGCGTATTTATAAGTTACCAAATGAGTGGTGTTGTAGATTATAAAGTACATGTTTGCAAGGTTATCTTTTGTTTACATTCATGCGAGAAAAGAAGAAAACTCGCCCCTGATTTGTCTCATGTTTTAACATTTCCAAAGAGTGAGATATTAATAATGAACGAGAGAACATTGTGTTCAGTGCTATAGAAGTGGGATAATATGAAAATCAACAATTTAGAGGAATATATACACATTATATATATATACAGGTGCACCGCCGTGAATTAGAATGTCATCGGAACGTTTATTTTAGTCAATAATTCAATACAAAAGATCAAACACGTGTATCATATACTTATTATAAACAGAGCGATCTGTTTCAAGTCTTTATTTATATTAATGTTGATGATTATGGTTCACAGCCGATGAAAACCCAAAGGTCTTTATCTCAGAAAATTGAAGTAGGGAGGATGAAGGGTTAAAAACCGCGTTGCTGTGTTCAATGAGACATCAAAGGGTGAATGTATTATTGATTGAGGCTGGGGTCACATCTGCGTTTATTTTTTTAAAATCCTGATCCGGTTTTGAGCTTTCAAATGGGAACGCAGTTCCGTCCACCAATCTCAGTGATAGGGGCGCAACACACTCTAGCACAGCCCTATCGAAACAGCATGCCCACATTGCTGCTACGATTGTGGTGTGTGAAGCGGCGATGTGTGAAGGGAAAATCGCTTCCGGTCTTCTGCAGGTGATTACCGGAACGCAGGATCGCCAGAGATTGCACGCGAGATCGCTACGTGTCACTGCTCCACGGTGTTCACAAAAAATTGCCCGAAACGTGCGCGCTCACGCCAAATCGCCAGCGATATGGAAGCCATATGGAGGCATGTGAGGGTACCTGTAGGGTTCATGCAGACATCCATGCAAATCAATGCAATCCTATATTGCAATGCACAGTCTGGCTGTGTCTCTCCCAACTGGAGCATGACATTCATATATTTACAGTCCAAGTATAGAAAACAAATAGGCGGCACTCACCGTGTGTTCATAGGTGCTTTCTTTATTGAAGAGGTGCGGGGAGGGGGTGCATGAAGGTACAGACGACAGGTCCTGTTTCGCGGTTTGCCCGCTTCTACAGAATGCATGGATGTCTGCATGAACCCTACAGGTGAGTGCCGCCTATTTGTTTTCTATACTTGGACTGTAAATGCTTGACTGGCTGATGCAGGCGTAGCACCACCAGGTGGCTGGGGATAAGACAGCGGTCTGTCTTTATGGAGAAATAAAAAAGACCAATAGCCCTGAAGGTGCCCGGTGCCCCTACCTTTCTATACACATTCATATATTTCCATGCGTCTATGACATTTGGGTTGGGAGAGTCTGGACACTACGCTTAGAGATTGGACCAATTTGCAAGGAGCTCTTATTGTCTTCTGCGCTGACATCGCTTTGACAGTGTTGCAACCAATCAGTGAGCTCTGTAATTTTATAATTGTTAGAGATGTGGAATTTTGAATGTTCAATGTGCCTCAGCCGTGAACCTGCTCTGTAAAGGGCCCGTTTCACGCTTCGATGATTGAACGATCCAATCAACGATCCAACTTGACCTAGATCGCTTGAACGACGTTCAATGATCGCTAGTGAGGTGTCACACGTACAGATATCGTTAACGATGCAGAAATGATTCCGCAACAAGCAAACAACACTTACGGTCGTTAGGTCGCTTACGTCCTTCACTTCTCAATAGGCGAGGTCGTTAACGATATCGTTATCAAGGTGTCACACACACCGGTGCTGCAGGTTGGACGAACGATCATCGTTTGGTTTTAGGTCCGGTTCAAAAACCTCCGATGAACTATTTGCCCAATTATCGTTGATCAGATGTACATGTCACACTGAACTACGTTGTTACAACGTCGTTTGAACGGCTGAAAACCCGTGACGTTTCAGTTATATCGTTAACGATATCGTAGTATGAAACGGGCCCTTAACTTTATCTGATCCGTCACTTTGTAAGTTTCTACAGTCTGTGAATGCTTGCACTATTAGCAAAACCAATCACAGCTGACACACAGTGGAATATTTAGGAGAGAAGAACTTCACAACCTGAGTTATTGCAAAAATGGATTTATAGAATAAGGCTAGGGCCACAATTGGGAGCCTGCCTCCAGTAACTGAATCCAGTTTTTCCCCTTGCCATTTTTGAGGCATTTTTACCTGATCGGGTACCTGATGGTACCTATATGTGCCATCTGGTACCTGATCCGTTTCCCATAGGCTAGGGCCACACTTCAGTTTGCAATCCAGTTACTGGATCCAGTTTTTCATCCTGAAAACCTGATCAGGTACCTGACCCATAGACTCTAATGTTAACAATTATTTGCCAAAGTGCAATCCGTCTACTGGATCCAGTTTTTGAGAAGTCAGTTTTTAATAGGGTCTGCAACATTTTTTGGCCTTTTAGCAAAACCTGATCAGTTTTTTTTTTTAACATGGAACCCTATGGGAACCTGATCTGGTACTGGATGGTTCATATTGGTACCATCCAGTACCTGATCCAGTACCTGATCCGGTAAAAATGCCTCAAAACAGACTAGGGGAAAAACTGGATCCAGTAATGCATCCAGTTACTGGATACAGCCACCCAAGTGTGGCCCTAGCCTAAGGTATCTAAAAGGAATATAGAGTGCACATAGGGTCTTATCTGAGAGAAAGGGAATATTTGTGAGAGATAAATCAGATTCACTCACCTGTTATGGTTGTGTGGGTGTCCCACACAACCATAACAGGTGAGTGAATCTGATTTATCTCTCACAAATATTCCCTTTCTCTCAGATAAGACCCTATGTGCACTCTATATTCCTTTTAGATACCTTAGGCTAGGGCCACACAGGCCCGGACTGACAGCATGGAGCACCGGGAGTTCTCCCGGTGGGCCGGTCGGTGTGGAGTGGGTGGGGCCTAGTTGCAGACTGGGCCATGGTGGAGCAGGGGTGAGTTTGTCCTTTATGGACCATTGGCAGTCGTTCTGTGAGGTCCGGGCAGGGGATATGATAGAGGGGCACAGGGTGAGGCTGAACATGCTCCCCACCCCATTCCCGCACATCACAGGTGCCTGTGCCTTCCCCCCCCCCCTCCCCGGTGTGCCCGCACATCACAGGTGCCTGTGCCTTTCCCCCTACCTCCCCGGTGTGCCCGCACATCACAGGTGCCTGTGCCTTCAGGGCCCCCAGCTGCACAGGCAGGCAACACTGCTGCTTAAAATCACCAGCGGCCGCATTATAATCTGTACAAGCCTGCAGGCTGTGATGCGGCCGCTGGTGATTGAAGTGCTGCACCTGGGTGATAAAGCGGTGCTGTACCTTTAAATTGCCGGCCGCACCATGATCCCCCGGGCGTTGTCACGTGATAGCAGGCATCACGTGACTCGCCTTGCTTTTCCCGCCGCAGAGGAGCTTCTGTCCTGTTCAGCTCCTGCAGGACGCCGCAGGAGCCTCTTCTTCCATGTGCCAGCCGACAGACGAAGGAGCCGGGTGAGAACTTCTGTCATGGTGGGCATGGCTGCTGAGCGCTGCTGTCAGTGGGCATCTTGTCGGGTTAAACTGGCAGCAGTGCTCTGGATACTTTTGGGATGGTGGGTGTTTAACCATGAGGGGACTGATTTATATGGAGGATTTTAAAGCAGCTGCACTAGGGACTGCTGCATTACAGTGTATGGTGGAGCTGGGCAGCTGCATTACAGTGTATGGTGGAGCGGGGGCTGCTGCATTACAGTGTATGGTGGAGCTGGGCAGCTGCATTACAGTGTATGGTGGAGCGGGGACTGCTGCATTACAGTGTATGGTGGAACGGGACTGCTGCATTACAGTGTATGGTGGAGCGGGGCTGCTGCATTACAGTGTATGGTGGGGCGGGGCTGCTGCATTACAGTGTATGGTGGAGCGGGGGCTGCTGCATTACAGTGTATGGTGGAGCGGGGGCAGCTACATTACAGTGTATGGTGGAGCGGGGGCAGCTGCATTACAGTGTATGGTGGAGCGGGGCTGCTGCATTACAGTGTATGTGGAGCGGGGCTGCTGGTTACAGTGTATGGTGGAGCGGGGCTGCTGCGTACAGTGTATGGTGGCGGGGTGCTGCGTTACAGTGTATGGTGGAGCGGGGGCTGCTGCGTTACAGTGTATGGTGGAGCGGGGGCTGCTGCGTTACAGTGTATGGTGGAGCGGGGGCTGCTGCGTTACAGTGTATGGTGGAGCGGGGGCAGCTACATTACAGTGTATGGTGGAGCGGGGGCAGCTGCATTACAGTGTATGGTGGAGCGGGGGCTGCTGCATTACAGTGTATGGTGGAGCGGGGGCTGCTGCATTACAGTGTATGGTGGAGCGGGGACTGCTGCGTTACAGTGTATGGTGGAGCGGGGACTGCTGCGTTACAGTGTATGGTGGAGCGGGGGCTGCTGCGTTACAGTGTATGGTGGAGCGGGGGCTGCTGCGTTATAGTGTATGGTGGAGCATTAGAGTCTGCATTATAATATATGGAGGAATATGAGTAGTGCATACTATCTGGAGGTGCCTTATAATATATAGAAGGCTATGGGGGCTTCATTATAATCTATGGAGTATTATGGGTGCGTATGACTTGTGCAAGGATCAAACCGCACTGCCCGGACCAGCTGGCGGCTCTCCTGACCTGAAAATGTCAGCTGCATAGCAATGCATGGAGATGTCACACACAGGTCAAGAGAGCCGCCAGGAGGTGCAATCCTTGCATGATTCATATGCTACACACTGCACAGTACCACTTCTCCTGTCCTGTATACTGGGTGTAATCCTCACTATCTGTATTATTCTGTATATACACTGCACAGTACCACTTCTCCTGTCCTGTATACTGGGTGTAATCCTCAGTATCTGTATTATTCTGTATATATACACTGCACAGTACCACTTCTCCTGTCCTGTATACTGGGTGTAATCCTCACTATCTGTATTATTCTGTATATACACTGCACAGTACCACTTCTCCTGTCCTGTATACTGGGTGTAATCCTCAGTATCTGTATTATTCTGTATATATACACTGCACAGTACCACTTCTCCAGTCCTGTATACTGGGTGTAATCCTCAGTATCTGTATTATTCTGTATATATACACTGCACAGTACCACTTCTCCTGTCCTGTATACTGGGTGTAATTCTCAGTATCTGTATTATTCTGTATATATACACTGCACAGTACCACTTCTCCTGTCCTGTATACTGGGTGTAATCCTCAGTATCTGTATTATTCTGTATATATACACTGCACAGTACCACTTCTCCTGTCCTGTATACTGGGTGTAATCCTCAGGATCTGTATTATTCTGTATATATACACTGCACAGTACCACTTCTCCTGTCCTGTATACTGGGTGTAATCCCCAGTATCTGTATTATTCTGTATATATACACTGCACAGTACCACTTCTCCTGTCCTGTATACTGGGTGTAATCCTCAGTATCTGTATTATTCTGTATATATACACTGCACAGTACCACTTCTCCTGTTCTGTATACTGGGTGTAATCCTCAGTATCTGTATTATTCTGTATATATACACTGCACAGTACCACTTCTCCTGTCCTGTATACTGGGTGTAATCCCCAGTATCTGTATTATTCTGTATATATACACTGCACAGTACCACTTCTCCTGTCCTGTATACTGGGTGTAATCCTCAGTATCTGTATTATTCTGTATATATACACTGCACAGTACCACTTCTCCTGTTCTGTATACTGGGTGTAATCCTCAGTATCTGTATTATTCTGTATATATACACTGCACAGTACCACTTCTCCTGTCCTGTTGTCAGAGAGGCGGTATTGGACTTTGTGATTTTCATCAATCCCGTGAAACGTGGTTGATTATTCCCTTTGCTGCTCCATTCACATGTGGCTCTTCAGATAACTCCTTTAAGAAAGTGATGAGGCCACGGCAACGTAAAAGTAAATTTCACTGATCGGGGCCGATGGGTGATATAGTGTGTGGGCTGGTGAGGCTTGTTTTCCAGGGCTGCTTTTTGGTCCCAGTCCGGCCCTGGTGGGACACAACCGCTGACTGTCCTGAGGAAGTGGTGGGAACAGCACGAAACGAGTAGAAATAAAATCAATTTCTCTATTACCTCTACTTGGATTCCTCTAGTACATCATTCTGACAGGCGAAAAACTCCGTCTGATGCCCAATTCTCTGGACTGAATTAAAAGCCTTTTTTATATTCTGTCAATCAATTTCTTTTTGATGCATATTTGAAGAAAATCCCTCCCTTCTTTAGACTAGGTTCACACTTGGGTTGTGGCATTCGCTTGATGAATGCATTTAAGGATGCATTTTTTTGTCATTGGATTGCCATGACATGTGTGCATTTATGTTGCCTAATCGAACATGCGTTAACACATGGTACATACATGTACCATGCGTTAACGGATGCGTTTGTCATAGACTCCAATGTTAAATTAACGCATCCGTTTCCCAAAATGGCCCAAAAAAGCTAAATTTGACAATACGTTTTTTGCATTGGAGTCTATGGGTGCATTAATACATCCGTTTTTACACATTTTCCCGTGAAAAAAAATGCATCCTTTTGGCGGATGCATGGTGCAAGTGTGACCATAGCCTTACTCTCCCTCCCCAGATCCAGGACTTTACTCTCTTCTTCCGGGTTCAGAACTGGGTCTCAGCCACGGCTCCTAATGTCTCTTATTGTCTGCAGCACTGACATTGGCTAGGGTCACATTTGCAAGGCATATTGCGAATACCGCATCCTAATTCGGATGTGGTAATTGCAGGTGCCTTCAGACACATTTTTCACCAAAAATGTATCCCTAACACCGCATACGGTAACCAGATTGCTCATAATGTGTAATCCGGAGCAATCTGGTTACTGTATGCTAACGCAGGAATGAACAAAGGGTTAATGTTACTAATAGATGTGGGCAACACGTCTCTAGGGAGTGCCCACACTCCCTAGAGACATGTTGTCCACAGAGTTCGGCATGTCAAGGGTTAATTCTTTATTTTACATGATCGCCGTTATTGTTTGCTTTTCCTATACTTTACAATGACAGCTGCTGGCTCCTGGGTTTACAGGAGTACAGTACGTACTTTGCGTAGGCACCAGAAACAGGACAGTATCCTATATAAGGAGTTGTCCCTGGTGCTTACGCCATTTGTGTAGTCTAGAGGCTACTGTCCTGGGTGCTGAAATCATTTACAGTAGTTCTAAGGGCACCGCACCGCCCACAAGGGCTCACAGTCTGCATGGGATGGGTGAGAATATAGTAGGTGAGGAGAGAGGACCCTACTCACAAGGGCTCACAGTCTACAAGGGATGGGTGAGGATAAAGTAGGTGAGGAAAAAGGACCCTGTCCACAAGGGCTCACAGTTTACAAGAGGTGGGTGAGGATATAGTAGGTGAGTAGAGAGGACCCTGCCTGCGAGGGCTCACAGTCTACAAGAGATGGGTGAGGATACAGTGGGGGAGGAAAGTGGACCCTGCCCATGAGGACTCACAGTCTACAAGGGATGGTTGAGGATACAGTAGGTGAGGAGCGAGGACCCTACTCACAAGGGCTCGCAGTTTACAAGGGATGGCTGAGGATACAGTAGGTGAGGAGAGTGGACCCTCCCATGAGGACTCACAGTCTACAAGGGATGGGTGGGAATACCGTAGGTGTAGAGAGAGGACTCTGCCCACATGGGCTCACAGTCTACAAGGGATGGGTGAGGGTACAGTGGGTGATGACAGAGGACCCTGCCTGAGAGGGCTCACAGTCTATAAGGGATAAGTGAGGATACAGTAGGTGAGAGAGGACCCTGCCTGAGAAGGCTCACAGTCTACAAGGGATGGGTGAGGTTACAGTAGGTGAGGAGAGAGGACCCTGCCTGAGAGGGCTCACAGTCTATAAGGGATAAGTGAGGATGCAGTAGGTGAGAGAGGACCCTGCCTGAGAAGGCTCACAGTCTACAAGGGATGGGTGAGGTTACAGTAGCTGAGGAGAGAGAACCCTGCCTGAGAGGGCTCACAGTCTACAAGGGATGGGTGAGGATACAGTAGATGAGGAGAGAGGACCCTGCCCACGAGGGCTCACAGTCTACAAGGGATGGGTGAGGATACAGTAGGTGAGGAGAGAGGACCCTGCCTGAGAAGGCTCACAGTCTACAAGGGATGGATGAGGTTACAGTAGGTGAGGAGAGAGAACCCTGCCTGAGAGGGCTCACAGTCTACAAGGGATGGGTGAGGATACACTAGGAGAGGGTGAAGCTGGTCATGCAGGTACAGTGGACTAGGGGTTGTAGGCTTGTCGGAAAAAGGTGCGTCTTCATGTATCTTTTGAAGGTTTAACAGAGGGAAAGGGGAGTTTATCTAGGTATCAACCTCGAAAACAAGAAGGAATAAAGCGCTGCAACTATAGTAGTGGTGCACAATCCAAAAAGATTTTGAAGATTTCCACAATTGATGAGAGTCTGATGACTTGGGATTTGAGTAGGTTGAGCCAAGAGGAAAAGCTATCAGCCAAATTACAAATCACTTATGGGTTTGTGCACGTTGGCGTTTAGTATCCATTGATTCTCTAATGCAAGAGAATCAGATGCTCAAACTCTACTGCAAGTGTGAAATGTCATTCACTGTGACCTTATCTTCTTAAATGTGAGAATTGAAGGCCCTGTGGAGGAAAAAACGGAGAACTTAATTTCTCCATATTATCCATTGTCTGTGTTGACGTATATCAGACTGCACTCAGATGCAATCCCAGTGCAGTCCTTTGTTGTGAACCCACCCATAGACTTGTATGGTTACGCACTGTCGCAGCAGGGAGCACATTTTTTCTCATGCAGATTCGACTTGTACGAGTGATCCGCTAGTGTGAGACGACTCCCGAACTTCTCTTTTCATGAAAGTTACGATATATCAGATCACACAGCAAGTAGAATTTCTCTGCCCGATACGAGTTTGGCACATATGTCTTGCATTTCAGGTAGGACCCGCACTTCTTTGCCTCCGGGGCCCACAATGTCTTTATTTACAAACATGGCTTTCAATTTTTTAACAATTCCATCATTGTCTACAAACGTTTGTAAACGTAATATATAACGTTCAGAATCCATGTACAGCGCTCCGCACATCTGAACCGGTCGCTGCCTACAAAGAGGCACCACAAACCCGCGTAGAGACTAATCTGAGAACGTGTCGCGCAAAATTACACAACACATTTGTTCTCAGAAGCTTCTGACTATTTTCATTTTATCTTTACAGTGTAAACAGTTTACACACACTTCTAAATCAGACTGATCTGACACGAGTGACATAAAAAAATAAATACGTGCCCGCTGCTAGCAAAGCTAACATTATTTATGTAAGAGAACAGCTCTGGAGAGTGGCAAGCAGAGAAAAAGCAGAGGCAGCAGCACATTACAGCTTGTAAAGGGACCTTGGAAACGCTTTTTTTTCCCTTCGATTGATAAAATTACGCCGTGGCTGCAGATTGTGGACGACAGATCCAGGGGAAAATAGAGCCGGGTGAAATATATGGGAGGGATGACAAGTATCCACAGACTAAATGTCATTCAATAGTTTTTACATTGGAAAATACCTTACATTGGTAACTACTTACTTTCAAGCTTGGACTGGTCAACGGGAGAGCAAGAGAATTCCCTGGTGGGCCCTTTTCATCTTGCAGGCCCGATAGGCTCGTACTGGCCCACAAGAGAGCAGGAGAATCCTTTGGTGGGCCCTTTTGATCTTGTTGCCCCATAGGCTCGAACTGGCCCATACTAGAGTAGGAGAACTTTTCTTGTGTGCCCTTTTCTTCTGGCAGCCCCGATAGGCTCGTACTGGCCCACGGGAGAGAAAGAGAATTCCCTGGTTGGCACTTTTCATCTTGCAGCCCCGGTAGGCTTGTACTGACCAATGGGAGAGAAAGAGAATCCTCTGGTGGGCCCTTTTGATTTTGTTGCCCCATGGGCTCGTACTGGCCCACATTAGAGTAGGAGAATTTCCTGGTGTGCCCTTTTCTTCTTGAGGCTCTGATAGGCTCGTACTGGCCCGCGGGAGAGCATTCCCTGGTGGGCACTTTTCATCTTGCTGCCTCGGTAGGCTTGTACTGGCCAATGGGAGAGAAAGAGAATTCCCTCGTGGGCCCTTTTGATCTTGTTGACCCATAGGCTCGTACTGGCCCACACTAGAGTAGAAGAATTTCCTGGTGGGCCCTTTTCATCTTGCAGCTCTGATAGGCTCGCACTGGCCCATGGAAGAGAAGGAGAATTCCCTAGTGGGCTCTTTTCATCTTTCGGCCCTGATAGGTTTGTACTGGCCCACGGGAGAGAAAGAGAATTCCCTGGTTGGCACTTTTCATCTTGCAGCCCCGGTAGGCTTGTACTGACCAATGGGAGAGAAAGAGAATCCTCTGGTGGGCCCTTTTGATTTTGTTGCCCCATGGGCTCGTACTGGCCCACATTAGAGTAGGAGAACTTTTCTTGTGTGCCCTTTTCTTCTGGCAGCCCCGATAGGCTCGTACTGGCCCACGGGAGAGAAAGAGAATTCCCTGGTTGGCACTTTTCATCTTGCAGCCCCGGTAGGCTTGTACTGACCAATGGGAGAGAAAGAGAATCCTCTGGTGGGCCCTTTTGATTTTGTTGCCCCATGGGCTCGTACTGGCCCACATTAGAGTAGGAGAATTTCCTGGTGTGCCCTTTTCTTCTTGAGGCTCTGATAGGCTCGTACTGGCCCGCGGGAGAGCATTCCCTGGTGGGCACTTTTCATCTTGCTGCCTCGGTAGGCTTGTACTGGCCAATGGGAGAGAAAGAGAATTCCCTCGTGGGCCCTTTTGATCTTGTTGACCCATAGGCTCGTACTGGCCCACACTAGAGTAGAAGAATTTCCTGGTGTGCTCTTTTCTTCTTGCGGCCCAGATAGGCTCATACTGGCCCGCGGGAGAGAAAGAGAATTCCCTGGTGGGCCCTTTTCATCTTGCGGCTCTTGTAGGCTCATACTGGCCCATGGAAGAGAAGGAGAATTCCCTGGTGGGCCCTTTTCATCTTGCAGCTCTGATAGGCTCGCACTGGCCCATGGAAGAGAAGGAGAATTCCCTAGTGGGCTCTTTTCATCTTTCGGCCCTGATAGGTTTGTACTGGCCCATGGAAGAGAAGGAGAATTCCCTGGTGGGCCCTTTTCATCTTGCAGCTCTGATAGGCTCGCACTGGCCCATGGAAGAGAAGGAGAATTCCCTAGTGGGCTCTTTTCATCTTTCGGCCCTGATAGGTTTGTACTGGCCCATGGAAGAGAAGGAGAATTCCCTGGTGGGCCCTTTTCATCTTGCAGCTCTGATAGGCTCGCACTGGCCCATGGAAGAGAAGGAGAATTCCCTAGTGGGCTCTTTTCATCTTTCGGCCCTGATAGGTTTGTACTGGCCCATGGAAGAGAAGGAGAATTCCCTGGTGGGCCCTTTGCATCTTGCGGCTCTGATAGGCTCGTACTGGCCCACAGTAAATTAGCAGAATCCTTTGGAGGGCCCTTTTGCAGCATCACTTTTTTTCTCTCTCACCCATAGACTTGAATGGTCGAGTCTCAAATTATTTCCAGAGGGTAATATTGCATGCTGTGATTTTTTTTCAACAGTTCGATTCTGTCACTGAAAAAATTTGGTTATATGCCCTGCCTAACATTACTCTGGGTGCCATCCATATTTTCCATGGATAGCGCTCGGACCAAAAATACAGTCATCTGCCCTGCCCTAAGGCTGCATGCATGGGATCATGGTTTGCAGCATTATGGATGCAGCATGTTTGCCTTGCATCCATAACACTGAATTGTTCAGCACAAGGGCAGTGGATGAGATTTACAGAAATCCCGTGCCCACTGCACTTTTTTACTCTACAAGGTTAAATGACATGCCAGACAGCTGTCTGTGCCACCGCTTTTCCACAGCATTTCTGTTAAATTAGGTGGAGTCAAAGGAGATTTTGGCTGGTGAATACAGGGAAAAGCCGTCATACCCCAAATGCAGACCGTGCGCACAGGGTGGCTGCATTCATCTCCGGAGATCCCCGGCTTCCCCGTTCAGGATGCAGGCTCTCCAGATTGTCTGCACATACCCAAGCAGTGAAATAAATACAGCTACCCTCATTTTTTGTTAGGGTGCTTTCACACTGCAGTCAGGTCCGGTCTGGGGCTGTCAGGGATGAAACTGACAGCCCCGAACCAGATCAGCACACAGAACTGGGGGCTAATATGCCGCTGATGAGGATTCAGGACTGGAGTTCGCAGGAAGCTAGCCGCGGTCCTGAAATAACAGTGGCGTGCAGCCGCAGGTGTTCAGTTCCCGGATCCTCCCGAATCGGGGCACTCCCATAAGCTCCCATGTTAAGGGAGCACCGGATTGCCCCGGAAGGATCCGGGGGAATCAGGTGGAATCCGGGAGACACCAATTATGGAGAGATTGTTCTCCCCAGACACAGAAACATTGCAAGCAACGTTTTTGTATCCGGGAGAAAAATCCCACTTCTCACGGATTCTTCCGGCGAGATGGAAGCCGGATGGCAGATAGCTGCCATCCGGCTCCATCCGGCCCCATAGGATACTATGGGGCCAAAATCCGGTCCGGGGCTGTCACCACTGTCACCCCTGACCGCACCTGACCGCAGTGTGAAGGCAGCCTTAGTAGCATTCAATTGTTTTCATGACTCTGGAACAGGATCTTTAACTTCCTATTGATCAATTCCATTTTCAACTGGTGGCGGTCTAAAACCCCACCTACTTATTTAAAGTGTGGGGCTACTGCAGACAGAGCAAAGGGGAGAGGCTTCTGGTGCAGGTAGATTTAAAGAAGTACTGGAATAGTTTTGCATTTTTCATGAAAATTCTATGTTTAATAGGCCATGTGATAACTTAATGATTGACACTGCTGCCTGGGTGCCCAGCTAGGGTTAAAAAATATATAAACAATATGTTTATACGACTTAATTTTTATGCATATATCCAGTTGATAATGCAACCCATCACGATGCTACTGGGTAGTTTGGAAGTTGAAGTTTATAGAATAAACTTTTTAATTATTACCCATGCAATTCATATGTCAACTTTCATCCAATGCACATGTAACTTGCCTGGAAAAATGACAATAGCCCCATCATTATCATTTATAGGAAAAGGCCAAACATGATGGGAGTTTATGTTATATTTAATGCAGGCATAGAGTGTATGTATGTTCACTGGCCTCATAATTGATTGAGCATCTGTTAAACCACAGGAACCTCCATAGTCTATCTCATAATTAGTCAATAACAGATGATTTAATCTGCATCTTGCCGATACCCCTCTGTATGGGAAGAGACAGAGATAAAGTAAAGCCATTTTTCAATTCCCCCAAAATATACCTTGTCTGAAGGATGAACATTCTAAATGAAATGAACTTGACTATTATAAAGCGATGTTGGCATGTGCTAAGAAGATTGGGATCTATTACTAGTTCCAATGTGGACCTTAAAGACTCAGCCCGGTATGTGCTAGGTAGTAAGTCTCTGTAATTTATGATGTATGCCCACAAGACTTTTCCTTGGAAGACGTGATGCTCCAATTAATGTCCTCTCGCCATGAAAATGTGAAAAAAAATGACTTTAAAATGGGAATTATAGTTATTATAGGGATTGTAATAGAGTAAAAAAAGAAAAAAACAGCATCATTATTTTAATACATTTAGTCTAGGAAATAGGGCACTTTTACGGCATGTTGATTACTGTGAGTCCTAATTTGAAGAGGTAATTTGCATATTTAATTTCCCAGAGGATCATTCCAGGCATTTAAGGCTAGGGTCACACATGCGGCTGCATTTTAAATCCTGATCCGGTTTTGAGCTTTCAAAAAGCTCAAAACCGGATAAGGAAACGCTCCTCATAGGAGCCCATTATGGTAACCGGATTGCTTTACATGCAATCCGGTTATCGGCTCCGGATCTGCAGCCTGCACTAAAAGTCATGCAGGCTGCAGTTTCTGGAACGCTTCTGGCAACCGCAAGGCGGTAACTGGATTGCTCCGGATGTGTAATCCTGAGCAATGCGGTTACCATGTACTTTGCTCATTCCTGCTGCCGCAGGGATAAGCAAAGTGTTAACTGTGTATTGGAACATTAATTATTAATATTAGCTGTGGGCAACATGTCTCTAGGAGGTGCCCTTCCCCCCTAGAGACATGCTGTCCACTCTACTCAGCATGTTAGGTGGTGTTAATAAGGCATTTACAGTAAGCCGGCTATTGTCGGCTTTGTACTAATTTATGAATGAAGCCGCGGCTCCCCTGACAGTGGAGCCGATACTGTATGTAATGTACGTATACTATCTGCCGCTATCCGAGGTCCTGAAACCTTTAATATTAGGTCTATACGCAGCGCATCGCCATAGATGTAATGTAAATGCCTGCAGGACCTCGGACAGCGGCAGATGCTATATGTACATTACGTACAGTATCTGCTCCACTGTCAGGAGCCGCGGCTTCATTCATAAATTAATACAAATCCGACAATAGCCGGCTTACTTTAAATGGCTTATTAACCCCTAACATGCTGAGAGGAGTGGACAGCATGTCTCTAGGGGGGTGGGCACCCCCTAGAGACATGTTGCCCACAGCTAATATTAATATTTAATGTTTTAATACACATTTAACACTTTGCTTATCCCTGCGGCAGCACGGATGAGCAAAGTATATGGTAACCGCATTGCTCAGGATTACACATCCTGAGCAATCCGATTACCGCCTTGCGGTTGCCAGCTTCTATGCAGATGGATGTGGTGAACGCAATTGCCTGCCCAAATGTGACCCAGTCTGAGGGTACCTTTACACGCCGCTACTGGATGGTGGCAACAACCGGGTACATGAGAGAAATGTATCTTGCACCGCCAATTCAACCCGAGGTAGCGGCGTGTGAAGACGGTTGTAGCCACCCGCCAGTAGCGGCACCTGTTTCCGAGCACTGCCCTTAAACAGGTGGTTACCCAGCCGATGGTAGCGACCTGTATCGGCGTGTAAAGAAGGAACAGAAGGGTTGTTTCTACACCATGCTATGTACCTGGTACGTACCTGGGGCGTGACACAGGCTCCGGGAAACCACCCCCCTTCAGCGATCATTGGAGGAAGCTCCTGCGTTACGATTGGTAGTCGCTGCATAGGGCGGCATATTTAAGGAGCTGACCAGTCACACTACACAATTGCTCGAGCGTCATGTATTAAACAGCCTCCTGCGCTGCCTGCCCAATCATGATGCTATTGCTTTGTCCTATCAGCGTACGGACGTCTCGTAATCCACAATTGTGGCACGCCTATGTGTTGTCCCTGCTGCACCAGGTCCGCCATATTAGCTTGTTGTAGCGGTGTGTAAATGAGGTAAGGTGCTCTGCAGAAGGTAACTTGTGACACCCAGCGTTGTATCCAGAGATAGATGTAACCTACCGTAGCGCACCTTGTTGCGGCGTGTAAAGATGGTGCGATTACCGTTTGCAACCGTTTGTGCATGCTCGTGCACGTGAAGTAGCCGGTTGTTGCCACCATCCAGTAGCGGCGTGTAAAGGTACCATAAGTCATATTGGCATCCCAGATCTGGCATTTCACTCTTCATAATGAGAAGCCTTATCCCTGAGATTTTCAATCGGAGCCTCCCACCGAGCCAAACCAGATCTCATACTTTGCACTGATGAAGGGTAATAACATGAAACACCGAATCTGAAAATTAGGATTTTGATTTGGCTTATATCCTTAGTCATATAGTAAGGTTCGGTAAATCGTCAATTTCTTATTAGTAGATGTTTTTTGCAAACCATGGACATTAATTGTGTTTTGTTGTTTCTATAGATCTAAAATAAAATAAAAAAAAATAAAGAATCTTCGAGAAACCACTTGAATCAATACATAATTATCCAATGAATGTGTGTGTGCAGCTCTGATTTAGACCAATACACCTACATGGTCACAGACTACAAGGAAACCCTGTGTAGTCTGATACTGCAGTCATACAACAATTAGTATCTCCCCTATTTCTGGATTACGGTATATACATTTAGTTGTGGGACGTAGTAGAAAGTATGACTGCAGGATCAAGCTACACGGAGTTTGTAGCTTGTAATTATAGAAACACATAGATCTACATAGAAGCTGTGTACAATTTTACGTCCTAAACTCTCATGAACTTTGCGAGTCATTCAATGTTTAATCTATGAAGTTCTAGGGTTGCCATTAAAAGGAATTATCACAAGCCATCCAGATCCGCACAATTTCATATCAGGACTTCACACACCTGAAAATGACTCAATTGACAAATATTGTGCACATGTAAGGGAGTGTGAACAGCAGAAGATGCACTTAGGCTAGGGTCACACTTAAAAGGCACAATCCGGTAACCTCATCCATTACCGGACGCGGTTTTACTGTGTGCCTTCATACTATCATTTGATAGTACAACTGCAACCCTCATTCCGGATCTGGATGCATTAATGCATCCGGTTTTGGAATGTGGGTTTTTGCAATTATAAAAACCGCATCAGGATCCGGTACTGTAAGGTCCATTTATGTACCTTGCGGTACCAGAACTGGCTTCCATAGACACCCATTATGGTACCTTTTACACGCTGCTACCGAGGGTAGCAACAGGTAGGCACCGCACGTGCACGTGCGCGTTTTTAACGGTTGCTAACGGTACCTGATGCCGCAATTACACGCCGCCACAAGGTGCTCCACAGAAGGTATTTTCGTTCCCCGGAAGTGCTGACGGGTGCCGCAGGTTACCTCCTGTGGAGCACCTTACCTGATTTACACACCGCTACAACAAGGAAATCTGGGCGTACATATTGTGCGCCGTAACTACATAGGCGTGACAGAGTTGTGTATTGCACGACGCTCGTATGGTGATTGGACAATGCAATAACATCATGATTGGCCAGCCAGCGCAGGGAGGCTGCCTAATACATGACGCTATAGCAAATGTGTATTGTGACTGTTCAGCTCGTTAAATATGCCGCCCTGTGCAGGAACAGCCAATGGGTACACAGAAGCCCCCCACCAATGATCGCTGATGGGGCGTGGTATACATGACGCTGTAGCACGCCCCAGGTAACTTAAATACCGTACCTGTGCCCCGATTACACGCCGCTACCATAGGGGTTATACCTGCTTGTTTTTCAGCACGGCTGAAAGACAGGTATCCAAAGAGACAGGGAGGTACGACCTGAATTACATGCCGCCACTTCGCGGTGTTTTGAAGGTAAAAGGTACAATTGTCTCCGATACCTGACGGTTTCTACCTTTCGGTGGCGGCGTGTAAAGGTACCATTACAAATATAACCGGATCCGATAGATAGATGGATAGATAGATAGATAGATATATATAGATAGATAGATAGATAGATAGATAGATAGATAGATAGAGATAGATAGATAGATAGATATAGATAGATAGAGATAGATAGAGATAGATAGATAGATAGATAGATAGATAGAGATAGATAGATAGAGATAGATAGAGATAGATAGAGATAGATAGATAGATAGATAGATAGATAGATAGATAGATAGATAGATAGATAGATGTTAATTATCACAGGATGCAGAGGGTCAAAATCCAACAAAAATGTTGTATCTTTCAAAATATAATCATCTCAGAGCCAAACATTGTACATAATTATACTTTTACTTAATAATAATGTGACTACTGGTATTTTGCGTTGTTTTCTTAGATGAACAGATTTGTTTTTTTGTTGTGATCCACCGCCTCCAGGGCTGAGCAGGTTCCTTATGTCACAGATGCCTCTAGGACATCATAGAATGTCATCTGGAACTGTTTAATACAATCAGACTTGTTAGTCTATGTTAGACTAGACTTCCATAAACCGTTCCCACGCTGCCACCTGTTTAGTTGACTTTCTCAAGCCCATGCTAAAAGTAAGGACTAAGGATGTCATTAATATAAACAAACTAATATAATGTACAAGTGCATATGGGGTTTACTTAGTATAATTCTCAATATTTATATAGGAATATTACATTGTGGCTTCAGTTGTCAATCTTTAGGCCATTTTTTTTTTGTTTTACCTAATTGGTATGTATTTGGGGCTAAAAATAATTTTTTCAAAAAAGACAATACCATGATAAAAGTGTTACAAACGCTCCCATTGAAAGGTCAGAACGAGCTCACTGATGGATTCTCTCTTAACTCAATCTGCCGCCAGCAAAAGGCAGTGACACAGAAAGAATGTATATACTGGAGAATATTATGGGTCATTTCTAGTGCACTCAATGAGAAAATGACCATGTTTCTAATCTTTATTCATTACATAATGGAATATGCTGAGAATAATAAAGCATAAAAATGATCAATAATTTTTATAGAGGAAAGGAGTTTTTCAATTTTGATCACCAGAAGGTGTTCATCAAACCCAATATTGGACAAACATTCACCCAAGCCAATAGTAATAGGCAATTAATAGTACTTTATTTAACAAGACATACATAGGTGATTAAAAACCAATTGGGGTCACAAAACAACCTCACTATAAGGCTGGAAGGATTAAAGAATTGTGGATGGAAAAACAACCCAGAAAAAGAACAGACCTATTAGAGTGCAAGTCATATAATGGAGTGAAGCAACAATAGATCAGACCTTTAATCATGAAACATCTCTCTGGGGGAGTTTAACAGCAGGGGTTAATAGGGAACACCACATACAACCATTCTGAATGCTGACCTAACCCACTTAGAGGGAGCAGAAAGTTCAATAAGGATCTGATTAAGAGCACTCATTAATAGTATAAAGGAAGGGTCCGTACTGCTCCAGGTTTACCCCAACATGTTTCGTGCCAACTCCTGGCACTGGCTTACATTCTACAGAGCAGTGGGGAGAGACAGTAGATTGGGTCTGCTCTAGTGGTGGAGCACCGGGTCCGATGGTGGAGTGCCCAGTCCAGTGGCGGTGGAGCATCGGGTCCAGAGGTAGTGGAGCACCAGGTCCAGTGGTGGTGGAGAGCCAGGTCCAGTAGTGGTGGGGTGGCACAGTGGTCATTGCAAGCTGTAAGCTGTTCTGAAGAGATGGGTTTTCAGGTTCCGCTTGAAGGTTCCAAGTGTGGAGGACAGTCGGACGTTTTGGGGTGCAGAATTACAGAGAATGGGGGATGCTCGGGTGAAGTCTTGCAGGCGGTTAGATGTGGAACGTACAAGTGTGGAGGAAAGAAGGAGGTCTTGGGAGGATCAAAGATTATGAGTTGGATGATATCAGGAGATAAGTTTAGACAGGGGCGGACCGTCACCCCCAGGGGACCTGGTGCAGGAGAGGACCGGGGGGGGCGGGGCTACTGGCCATCGGTGCAGCCTGGGGGGGAGGGGTGCTGCTGGCCGTCGGCGCGGCCCGGAAAAGGGGGGGGTGGGTGCTGCTGGGAGCCGCTGGGAGCCGCAGGGAGCCGCAGGCGCGATGCTCTCCTACCTGGGAGCCGCGCCGGATGTATGCTAGGGGCCAGAGGAGCAGAGGAGAGGAGGGGCGGGATCAGGCAGGGGAAGCAGGAAGCTCTCTGCTTCCCTTGCCTGACCCTCCTCTCCTTTGACGGCGGCTTGCGGGGGTCGGCTGGGGGCCCCCCTCCAGGCTTGAAGGGGCCCCCAGCCGGTCGGGGCCCTGGTGCAGCTGCACCAGCTGCACCAGTGTAGTTCCGCCCCTGAGTTTAGAGATATATGGGGGAGACAGAGTGTGAATGGCTTTCTAAGTCAGTGTTAGTAGTTTGAATTGGATACGCTGGGGAATTGGTAGCTAGTGGAGGGATTTGCAGAGGGAAGAAGTGGAGGAGCAGTGATTAGAGAGGTGGATTAGTCGGGCAGCAGAGTTAAGGACAGATTGGAGAGGTGCAAGAGTGTTAGCAGGGGGCCACAGAAGAGGAGGTTGCAGTAGTCGAGACGGGAGATTAAGAGGGCACGCACTCGTAGTTTAGTAGATTGGGGGTTGAGGTAAACCCACCAATATTGACAAATTTGTTAAATGGTCTAATATCTTTTTGGGAGCCGGTCGACTGATAGCCCGAAGAGATGCTTATCACACATGTACGATTGGACTGCCTATCACATGTCAGTCATCAGCTTTCTCATAGAGATGTAGGGGGTCTAGGGTTCTGTCACCTCCATCATGGAGAGTACATTGTCTTTATGTTTGTAATAATAGTAGATGATACTGGGCACTAGCACTGTCAAAAAGGATTGGCACCGTCACTCCCGTGACGCACCTGCAGTTTGTCACTAGTGTTGCTGGCTTATAACGACATCAAAGTTCATGTAAAATACATAAGAAAAAATTAGCCGCACTCACCAGGATCATGATCTTCAACTTTTTATTCCATGTTACAGTTTCCAGTCATGGACATCATAGCAAGGGAGGGGGTGCAGGGATGGCGGTCCTGCACCCCCTCCCTTGCTATGATGTCCATGAGTGGAAAATATAACATGGAATAAAAACTTGAAGATCATGATCCTGGTGAGTGCGGCTAATTTTTTCTTATGTATTTTACATGTCTTTATGTTTGTGCCTAAGAGTTGTATGTTTAATTATATGTATGTAGCCACCTAGTGGTTAAGATAAAGACTGCTCCCTGGTCCCCGCCTTCAGTTATGAAAGTGTTAATAATAATTATTGATACTCCTTATGGGTGGGACCTAGTCTATAAAAAGGGCTTGCAGCACAGAGTTAATAGGAGAGTGCCCTAGAACAAGAGAATAGGAACTACAGGAAAGTCAGGCCCCTTGCTTTGAATTGATCAGATCCTCTGGGTCACCCCAGGAACTGAGAGTAGGCACAGGACGCAGACCATATTCTCTCATCCTGCGTTGGTAACCATATCCCGACTTTGGCACCTTGGGAAGCGACTAATCCCTCCGGAAAGTGTGTGGTGAACTTCCACGTAGACTTTGGCGAACGGGTGGACACGGTGTTAGTAATAATGAAATGCCTGTCTAAAAGATGGCCCTAACCATTCCACTGGAGCAGATCCTTAGGGGAAGAGTGGTGCTGGAGCCCATAAAGAATAAATGAATTTGCAGCAAGATTCCATGGTGCTGAATGGAATGGGCGAGAGCCTAAAGGTGCCAGGATGGTGGAAGTAGTCTGCACCAAAAATAGTCATTGTGAATACCCCTAAGAAAGCAAAATTTAAGCTATACGTCTGTGTTTCATGAGGCTGTTTTCGACCATCATTGACTTGGCCCTCATTGAGGGCAACAGTGAACTGAACTATTGCACTGCTGAGCTGGCAAGGGCACATGCTGTAAAACTAGGACTGTTTCCCTTCCAAGGTCCTGCCTCGCCTGTGACTGCGGAGTCTCCGAATGGCCGACCCCTCAACAGAGAATACTGGAGCACTTGGCTGAGTGATCACTTATGTGTAAGGGAGAGATAGCGGAGATGGCTGTCAGCCAAATGATCGTCCAAAGCATAGTTTGGCCAATTGCTATCTTATGTGTATGACCGGCTGTGGGGCTGCATGGTCAACAACCATACACATGCAAATCAGATCATATCCATGCTACACTCACCTCAGTTTTTTTCCTTGCATTGAATTGTAAAGAAAAATAACCGCACTTCTCAGTGGCGGAACTAGAGCCGGGTGGGCCCTGGTGCTGGTGAAGAGCGGGGGGGGCTAAGGGTGGTGGGTGCTAGTGAGAATGGTCTGCTACCTGCGCCTGCGAGTTGAGAGAAGAGGAGGGGCGGGATCAGCCGCGGGGCAGGAAGCAAGAAGCTTCCCTCACTTCACTTCTCCTGTGACCTCCGACACACTATCGCGGTTTGCGGGGGGCGACTGGAGACCCGGACCCCCTACAGGTGCCTGAGGGGCCCCCTAGCCGGTCGGGGCCCTGGTGCAGCTGAACCAGCTGCACCGCGGTAGGTCCGCCCCTGGCACTTCTTAGCTTTTCTGCTCTTTCATAAAGTGGTCCCCCATTTTAAGGAATCTGCTAATAATTTCATTCTCATGCTATCTATCAATCAAAGTTCATTCTATATTACCCTGGCATATGCATCCAATAATGCCATATATGCAATCATTGGGGGTGTCTGTTAGGAAGAGTTGACAAATACTTGTTAATATAAATAATTTCATCATATAACATTTAGATATATACGGCTTGAATTAGTGAGTGCCATCATGTGTTTTTCCTTTTGTCTGAAATGTGTTTACTCGACCTCCAACCTCCTGTTATAGGCAATAAAGATGACAAAAAAAGAGGTGGATTTGTGTGATGCCTCCTGCCTTATATATAACATCACATAGAAGTGAGAAGCCCAAGGAAGTGATGTGAGTGCAGAGAGTGGCTTCCCAGACTGTCGATAGTGGTGTCACTCATTTACACGCCTAATTGCTGTATCAGTCCTTGCAGAAGGATGTTTTCTGCCTTCCAAGACTTTTTAAACAGCTGCAAATGTACTTTTATGTCATTTCAATTAGGAACGTGAACAGAAAATGATTTACTTTCTTCCAACCATTGACAGCAGCCATCACGTTGACGGTGTGGTCATTAGTGATGGGCGAGCACTAACATTCTCGAGCAACTAGTTCTTGAACTGAGCAGGTCGGACGCTCGGGCTCGACTTATTACTGAGTGTAATGCATGTCAATGGGAAACTCCAGAATTTTTCTGGAATACCTTAATCCGAAGGCTGCGGAGGCAGGAAAATGGCTGAAATATATGCGCTCAAATGTAATGGGAAGAGCATGGGGAAGACGCCTGGGTGCATTTATGACTCCCAGGTCGCTGCCGGGAACAATGTTGTCAGAGTATTTGTCAGCTTGAGCACATTGTGTTTTCTTTGTGTTTGTTTTTGTGTATTTTTAGGGGCAGACTTGTCACAAAACCAGAAGGGAATTATGATTCCAGCAAAGTCAATAAGAATCCTGAAGTGTCATGCACATGTTGCTTATTAGTGACTTGCAGATTTGGTGTAGAAATTAATCAGGGTGTGTGCACACGGTAAGTGTTTGTTCATGCTTTCCTACACCTGAATTTTATGTGTAGCGCACCACTAGTCAGTGCACTACAGAGGGGTACGGCACACAAGACAGAGAGTGCAGTATTCCTATCCTGGGGGGAGGTAATGTAGATCTGAGGCTCTCAATCTGTATTCACACACTTAGAGCAGGGGACTATAGGATTAAATCCTTTGCTGAGAGACCCAGTCCCGGTGGGAGGAGTTTCAGGCTTGAGCAGTGTGAGCGCGGGAAGCAGAGAGGCAGAACATCTGTGGAAAGAGAAGGAGCAGGAGCTAAGAGGGAGGGTGCCTGTGAAGGAAGGGAGCCCAGACAGAGAGGGGCAGACAGAGGGTGACTGAACACCCTGGCCCAGTCCAAAGCAGACTACTGACTCCAAAGCAGTGCAGAGGTCCATCCCTGAGCTGCAAATACCGGTATGATCAACAGCTTCATAGGAGCACGATCTGCCCGACATACGTACAGTCCCCACCAGAAGCACCAAACTGGGTTGAGCCCCCTTAGAGAGAGAAGGGTATCTCATATCACCCAACAGGTCTGATAGTAAGGGATTTGTGCAGGGCAGTGCGAGGAAGAAGGAGTGCGCAGAGGTATGACAGTGGAAGAGAAAAGAAGGAACATCACTGGAGCCTCAGAGAGACATTGCTTCCTCCTATGACACCTGGTACACTACCTGTGCCGTAACACCTGTGAACTGTGTACAAGCTGAAGGTAACTAGAGTAAAGACCCGTGCAGAGCAAGCGTTTGTGTTTCTTCCTGGTTGACTGTGACATTCCAGTCTCACAGCAGAGACTGCGCTGCCCTATTCTATTACATTACACTGCCCCGGGGGATCCTGCTCTACCTGTAGGGAGCTACAACACCTTGCTGCCATCCATCCCTCCCGAAGTCTGAAGCAGCGCTGGTGGCATTACTGGATCTACAGGTGGCGTCATGACTTCTATAAACTTTTATCCCTGTATATGTCCCCTTTTTATTGTCACCCCAAGGGCACAGGCTCGAGCACCGACCACCCGTGACATCCCTGCACCAGACCGCCCGAGATCTGAGTACCCAAGACTCTTGTGGGCCCGACATACGCAAAACTCTTTTCCTTCCAGCTCACTTATGTTTTTCCTTTTAATTTTTTTTGTGTTTTGCTCAAATTTTGTCTTAATAAAGTTTTTGAAAGAAAGCAGAACAAACAGGAAGTTGACTAAAGCAAAGTAATATCCCACATCCCTACATATTATACATTTACACCCTTTAGTGGCTAGTTTAATATAATAAATAAACAAATAATTTTTAAAAATGGCACGAGGTCCTCCCTATTTTTGATAACCAGCCAAGGTAAAGCAGACAGCTGTGGACTGTTATTTGGCCATTCCCAACCTTACTGAGAAGTGGCATATCACATAAGTTGCTCCAATTCCAGTACTTGCTTCAACTCTTCCTGATTGCAGGGTTGCGTTGGCAATCGGGATAATAGTATTTCGGATTTATGTCATCTGTGTAGTGTCAGCTGACATCAAGCCCTGGTGTTAGTAATCAAGATGAGCATTTTTCGGATACCCCCACTACTAACCCAGTAGGTCAAAAGAGCAAAAAGGTACACACACAAATATTTTTTTTAACCTCCCCCAACTCTTGCACTCATTCACCAATTTATTGAATAAAAAAGCCTTAAATATCCAACGTAGTCTACCAAATCTAAAGTAGACCACAAATGGGAACCTGAGAGACATAAAAAGAGAGAGGTAAATAAAAACAAGCCACAGTCCCTCATTCACCAATTTATTATTAAGAAAATCTCTACAGCTCCACTTAGTCCATGCCACTCCATGACATCCACTCATTCTGTACTACAACCTATGGAGCCTCATTCTGAAACTTACACTCCTGGTTAGACTTAGTTCTATGATACTTGGTACCTGTGATGAGCAGTGATGACATCAGTAACATTACTGACATCACTGCTGTCCCCTGGTCACACATGTAGGCAGCCAATACCAACATTTCTAATGAGCAATAACATCAAATCAGGGATGTCATGTCTTGTCAGACATTCCAGGTCTGCCCTCTGGGTGACCCAATGAGGAGATGTCAGCTCCGTGTTTATGTACTAAGCATGCCCAGAGGCAGTGCTCAGTGCATAACCCTGCCTGTCCCTGTCTGTCCCTGTCTGTCCCTGTCTGTCCTTGTCTGTCCCTCCTCCATCTCTGCTCTCTCCTGTCCTCTATCCTCTCCCCCCTTTCCTCTCCCACCGGTCTGTTAAAAATAATAAAATCTCTCCCGGAGGATACATCATCTTTCCGGCGCTTCCGGGGATAATACGACAGCCTCCATCTGCCAGGTATAGGACCTCTCGTGATGTTACAGAGCCGGTGAGCTGACGTGTCACCTGATCGGCATTGTGACATTACAAGAGGTCCTTCAGCTGGATGGAGACTGCCACATCATCCCTGGAGCCGCCGGAAAGATGATGTATCCTCTGGGAGGGATTTTATTATTTTTAACAGACCGGAGGAAAGAGGAAGGGACAGGATAGACGAGCGGGGGGAGAGGAGATAGAGGAGGTAAAGACAGCGAGAACAGGGAGAGACAGGGACCACAGGATCCACACGGATCCTGCATAGAAATGGAAACGGATGGCTATTTGCCATCCGATTGCAGTGATCCGTGTGGATCTGTGGCTGTCCGGGGGATCCGACCTAAACACGGATCCCCACGGACAGCCACAAATCGTGATGTGAAGGAAGCCTGAGACCATAATGAGAACCCAATTTAAGAGGAATTTCCCACCTTATATCTAAATGTACAGAATTAGCACATTCCTGCCATTATTTGCCCCATGGAATGTTGACGATGTCCCAGTAAACCTATGCATAGTAAATAGGTCATATCATTTCGGAGGTACATACTAAGGATGATCCTGATTGTTCTGGGAAAATAAATAATTATTTCCCACTCCCCACGTGAAGTAGGGTTAAAAAGATAACTAGGGCTCCGATTTCACAGGACTAATTGTGTTCAGTCATTAGGGTTTATCTCTGCGATCCTGCAGCTAAATTATTAGCAAATGTTTTCTCCACTTTTTTTTCTTTTTCTTTGTCTTTTTCTTTTTCGCTGTTGTTCTTTTCGGTTGGTCCTGTAATAAACCGGAGCAGTTTGACCCAGATTAAAAGATACAATTAGTTTGTGTCTGTAGGGTGAACACCACTCAACGCTAGTTATTGTTTTATGACAAAGAAAGACATCCTGGCAAAACAATAAAGTCAGTGGCACTGATAAGATCCTGTGTTTTCCCATTCAAATGTCTGACTTCCTGGTGTAATTTATTAAAAGGCTTTGAACAGCTCAATGCATTTCAATCTCTTGAAATTAGTTAAACTGGAATATTGTCCTAATAGCAGGAAGCTGCCAAATGCGGCAGTTCTCGAATGGACAACGGAACGTTGGGGAAATGTATTTACTCCTATACCACTGTGACTCTCACCATGTGCTAGGCTTCATTCAAGATGGGAGTAGAAGTAGTAGGAAACCAATGGGATATGGGTACGACTGATCCACGTTAACGATAATAATCTTTAATTATATAGCGCCAACATAATCAGAGGTTCATATACAAACAGTCATAAGTAACAGATATAAAATATACATTAATTAAAGTCAAAATAAGGACGACCCTACTCATAAGAGCTTACAATCTACAATGAGGTGGGGGTGAAACAAAGTACAGGGGCTGATTTACAATGGTCCAGCCATCTTGAAGAAATAGGGGATGGATAAAAGCCGAATGAGTAATCACCAGCCAATCAGTGTGGAGCTTTTGGGTTTGGTGGAGTTTGGCGGAGAGTATTGTTTAGAGAAACGGTGACTAGGCTATATATAAAGGAAATTGATTAGAGAACAAGTTAGACCCCTTTAAAATGATGTGTTTTTAGGGAGCGCCTAAATCTGTGTATTTTGTGGATACTCTTAATTTCATAGGGTAGAGCATTCCAGTAAATTAGTGCAACTCAGGAGAAGTCTTCCAGCAAAAGATTTAGATTAAAAGTTGTATGAATTTTGTGCTTTTAATCCTATTTACTCTTAGATTATAAACTTGGAGCAGAACTCTCTATTCTTTCATATTACTGAATTAGATGTTATTCCTCATTAACAACTCAGTTATTTTTATATATGACAAAGCAATCACTGATCTCAGGGAGACCAGTCCAAGAAAACACTGAAGGCTACAGCGCTCAACACAGTGAATTCCTAGGCGCATTGCCCCTTGGAATTACAAATATGCAAATAGAGTCCGTGGAGCCTAGTTTAGGAGTCTCAAACACAGGACTAGCCAGATATCCCTATCCACAGGATCCATATCCACAGGACTATCTGGCTAGTCCTGTGTTTGAGACTCCTAAACGGTACTCCACAGACTCTATTTGCATATTCGTAATTTCCAGGGGGCAATGTGCCTAGGAATTGACTGTGTTGAGCGCTTTAGCCGGCTGCCCGCAGTGTTTTCTTGGACTGGTCTCCCTGAGATCAGTGGATGCTTTGTGAGGTTGGTCTATTAGGCCTTGCTCCCACCTAGCCAGAATCCTACTCCACACTGATGAGGGGCAACACCCCAAAACAGCTGTCTGTGGATGGACACCTGGCCTTGGTACTCCGTTGTCATAGCTTTGAGCTCGTAAAGAGCTGAATATTGACTCAAAGGGCCACTTAATATGGTGATTATGGTGGTCTCCTCAAAGAGCCACCGCAGGGGTGGGTCCTTCCCTGGAGGGATATCTGGCTAGTCCCGTGTTTGAGACTCCTAAACGAGGCTCCACAGACTCTGTTTGCATATTTTTATATATGAGAAATTCGGACAGAATTTCATCACTGATTTTGATTAAATTTTCTCTAAAACAGAAAAAGGTTCTCCAACTTCTCCTATTACTCCACAAATGAAAAATGGACAGTACACACATGGCATCTCAGTGGTGTTTGATTTTCTTCTCAGACCCAACACTCAGATCAAGATTATAAAACTTTCTATGATTTTGCATTGACCTCTTGGTGAACCACTATCATATTTAAGAGCAGTGGTGTAACGTGCAATTGGTGGGCCTCAGTGCAAAATCTCCATCAAGGCCCTCAAATATCACAGATCTTTAATAATATTGAACTTCTGAGTGTGCCAAAGAGACCTCTAATTCCCTTTAGGTCCCAGGGTTCAGGAGTGACTGTAACCCCTGCATCTTTTAGGGTGCCTTGACACTTGCGTATGGCATGCAGACGCAAACGCAGGACATACTAATGTGAACGCAGGGGAGAATCTCTGCATTCGTTCACATTTGTATGCAGCCCGGCCAGCCAATCAGCTGTCTCGGGGGCGGCCGGGAGGAGGAGATCAGCGGTGGAGATCTCCTCCTCCTGGCCACAGCTGATCTCCCGCCGGTGTCAGCACAGGAGATTTGAAGATACAGCTTATCTGACAGCTGTTTAAATCTCCCGCAGCGACACCAAATAGGGTGATATTGGTTCAGGAGATAAGAAACAGCTGATCGCTGCTTCATATCTCCCGTGCCAACATCACTTATTCGGTATCGGCGCGGGAGATTTAAACAGCTGTCAGATTAGCTGTTTCTTCAAATCTCCTGTGCTGACACCGGCGGGAGATCAGTGGAGGCTTTAGCTGATTTCCCGGTGGCTGCCGATGATCACTGGCGGCCACCGGCAGATATTTCAATGAGATCCGCAGTGTTACCCTCCAGGTATATTAAAATGGCTTCCATATAATATAATTGGCTATATATATTTAATGCATCGTCCTCCATATATTATAATGCATTCCATGACCCTACATATATTAAAATGCATAGTTCTCCATATAGTATAATGCACCCCTATAGTCCTCCATATAGTATAATACATCCTCTATAGCCTTCTTTATACAGTAGTATAATGCACCCCCATAGTCCTCCATATAGTTTAATGGGCCCCCATACTCCTCCTATATTTATATTGCAGATTACATAGTCTCCCATCAGTGTACTCACTGATTAAAAAAAAAAGTCAATACTCACCTCTCTTCTCGCTGCTCCAGTCTCCTCAGCATCTGCTCTGCACATATTAGCACAGTGGCACTCAATGATGTCATCATCATGCCCCGCCATGCTGAGCTGCAAAAGGCAGACAGCTCAGCCAGGACTCGGATGAAGAATGCTGCCGACAGAGGCAGCCGGGACTGTGGGAGCGGGAGCGGCATCCGCGGGGGGCTTCTACTGGCACACACACCTTGTACACATGTGGCTCCGCTCCACATGCCCTGTACACACGCAGCTCTGCTTCGTACACACGCGGCTCCTCTCCACATCCCCGCACACGCCTCTGCTATGGATGCCCCGCACACATGCGGCTCTGCTACCGAACGCCCCAGCATACGCGGCTCTGCTCTGTCCACCTCATACACATGTGGCTCCACGCGCTCTGTACACACGCGGCTCCGCTCCACATCCCCCGGTTCTACTCCATACGTCCCGCACACATGTGGCCCCGCCCCATACTCACACGGCTCTGCACACATGCGGCTCTGCTCCGTACACCTTGTACACACGTGGCTCCGCTCCACACACCCTGAACACACGCGGCTCTGCTCCACACACCTCGCACACACCGCGGCTCCCCTCCACATGCCCAGCTCACACGCAGCTCTGATCCACACACCCCACACACACGCGGCTCCCCTCCACATGCCCAGCACACACGCGGCTCTGCTGCACACACCTCGCACATACGCGGCTCCCCTCCACATGCCCAGCACACACGCAGCTCTGATCCACACACCCCACACACACGCGGCTCCGCTGCAGGGTGAATGGTTCAAGCCAAGCCATATTCATGCGCCCACTACAGAAAACAAGTAAGCTCAGTCTTTGGAGCACCCTGGGAGAAAGTTAACAATGGACGGAGGTGGACGCCTCAAGGGGAACAGGATCTTATCAATTTAATTTTTTTCTTTTTTGCTCGTAAATGTTGTACGGCCGAAAAGCGCAGAGGAAGCAGGGATGAATAAGTCCCTAATTAGCAGGTTTTTTTTTTTATTTTATTAACTGGGAGTATACAACCTGGCTTGGCGCCACCCTAGTGATAACACATGACCAAACATGAACTGGCAAGACTGCTGCTATGGTGATAGTGTTGAATAAACCAGGAAACTAGAAGGTTTCTAACCCACGAACAAAATATCACCTGTGCCATAGGCGAGCATTACCAATGAACCTGCATATACACACCCAAACCCGTACGTTGTGACCGTCACTGCAAAATATAATTGAATTATGATTAGATTTAGGGGTACTTCACACACAACAATATTGCTAGCGATATCCCTGCAACGTCACAGGTTTTGTGACATAACACTATGTGTGACACGTAGCAATGACCAGGCCCCCGCTGTGAGATTGCTGATTGTTACAAATTTTTCTGGACCATTTTTTGGTTGTTTTGCTCCCGCTGGGCAGCGTGCATCGCTGTGTTTGACAGGGACAATGACCAATGATATCAATACTACGCCCAAGAGTGTCAGGTTACCATTGACCGCTGTATCGTTACTGTGTCGCTGGTGAGATCTGACTGTTTGCCATCGCACCAGCTATACCGGCCAGGACAAAGAGGCATTCAAAGAAAAGAACATAGTCCCTACAGTCAAACATGGTGGAGGTTCCCTGATGTTTTGGGGTTGCTTTGCTACCTCTGGCACTGGACTGCTTGACCGTGTGCATGGCATTATGAAGTCTGAAGACTACCAACAAATTTTGCAGCATAATGTAGGGCCCAGTGTGAGAAAGCTGGGTCTCCCTTAGAGGTCATGGGTCTTCCAGCAGGACAATGACCCAAAACTCACTTCAAAAAGCACTAGAAAATGGTTTGAGAGAAAGCACTGGAGACTTCTAAGGTGGCCAGCAATGAGTCCAGACCTGAATCCCATAGAACACCTGTGGAGAGATCTAAAAATGGCAGTTTGGAGAAGGCACCCTTCAAATATCAGGGACCTGGAGCAGTTTGCCAAAGAAGAATGGTCTAAAATTCCAGCAGAGCATTGTAAGAAACTCATTGATGGTTACCGGAAGCGGTTGATCGCAGTTATTTTGGCTAAAGGTTGTGCAACCAAGTATTAGGCTGAGGGTGCCAATACTTTTGTCTGGCCCATTTTTGGAGTTTTGTGTGAGATGATCAATGTTTTGCTTTTTGCTTCATTCTCTTTTGTGTTTTTTCATTGAAGACAAATTAAATGAAGATAATAATACCAAAGAATTTGTGATTGCAATCATTTTCACGAAGAAACTGAGTATTATCTGACAGAATTGCAGGGGTGTCAATACTTTTGGCCACAACAAACTGGCAGAACCCTTTAAATCTATTGGTCACATTGTTTTATCATATACAGAAATCCTCCCACTGTCCAACATGGGCAAGAAGTGTCGAGAGGAACCACAATACAATTCATCTTGTTGTGCATCACTTTGTGAAGTCATTGTTTCCCGCTGCTGCAGATGGATCAATTCTCCAAGAAAATGCAAAAGTTCAACTTCTTTTTTTTCTCTTCTTTTCCTCTGTCCTTTAATTACTAGCTGGAGGGAACACACAATAATTATCAGCCTATAATACATTAAGGGGGCGAGTGGAGAGAGTCACAAGGCTGTGTCACTGCACGGATCAGAACAATGCCAAAGAATGCCACAGGGTTGCTGAAGGGTGGGACAATTATATTAACCCTTTTAGTGGCAAAAAAAGAGCCAAAGGGTTAAATTGTGGGTAATTTATAAACAACGGTAGGACGGTAATTTAATAGGAAATTGCCTTTTTTTCAGATAGATAACGTAAATGGGATTGAAAGCATTGTACAGCGGTTTTCTGATTTCTTTGAAGAATCTTTATGCATTATATAAACAAGAGATTAGTCAACGTTCCAAAATATTTCACGTTTCACTTATTTGCTATTTTCAATACCTGAATGCTGTCAATATCTTGCACACCTTACACTATGTTTAAGGAAATATCGGCTACCTAAAATGTGCCCTTTACATGAGGAGAGTTCTTTCTGCAGAGCATACATTCAGCACTCTTGTATTGCAGTACTGGGGTCCTGGGTTCAAATCCTACCCAAGACAATATCTATAAGGCTGGTTTCACACCACGGTGTGATCAGGTCCGGGGCTGTCCGCTGTGAACCGGACAGTCCCAGACCTGATTTTGCACTAATGCATGCCTGTGGGGCCGGACAGGGCCGGTTTTGTCCCTGTCCGGCAACATCAGGCTACGTTTGGTTTTTGTCCCGGACACAAAAATGCAGCTTGTGTCCGGGGAAAAAAAATTAAACTAAACCAGATCCTGCCGGATTCTCCCAGATCCTGTGTGATCCGGCGCCCCCTAACATGGTCTACGGAACGCCAGATCGCGCCGGACCTGACAGAGAATCTGTCAGGTTCCCGGACGTGGGTGTTGAAGCTCAGCTCAGCCCCTGGAGCTGTCCCCTTCTGAGATTTTAGGATCCTGCATTTCAACAGGGACAGCTCATGAACCTTGCGCTCTGCCGAATCCGGTTCTGCCCTCCGGTTCTGTTGTATCCAGGCCTGTCAGGTTCTGTCCGGTGCATCCTGCAAAACACTGGACAGAACTTGACCCACCACAACCGTGGTGTGAACCCAGACTCCAAAGACATACTGATTAGTGGTGAACAAGCACTACCATTCATGGGTATTCGGAACGCGTAACGAGCAGTCAGACACTCAAACGAGCTCAACTCGTGTACTGAGATTTTAATTTCAGCAGCACCATTTGATTTATTCTGTGCAGTTTCTCTTACCAGGACACTTTCTATAATCTTCTTTACAACTTTTGAAAAACACAGTGGGATTTTGTTACATTTCATTATTAATATTTTGTGGAGGAACATGGAGGAAATGTAGGTTTTCTTCTGTTTTTGGCTGTGCCAAAGTGAAAGACCATATAGGAGAACTGCAGGAAAATGATGCTTTTCTTTTTGATATTCCTTTTCTTGAAATTTAAGGACTTTTAATGTCATTTAGATAATTCTGGGAGAAGTCTTTTGTTTTTAACTTTTTAGCTTTAGCCGCGGTCCTGAGATGTCAGCAGGGGACAGCTGGTGGTGTTGAAGTTCAGCACCGGCCGGCGCTGAGCTTCAGCACCTGGAGTCCGGCTTCCGGGTGCGGCTCCGGTGCGATCCGGCACCATAGACTCCCATGTTAGGGGGCGCCAGATCACACCTGAGGATCAGGGAGCATCCAGGAGGATCAGCTTTTTTCCCCTGGACACAAAAATGCTGCATGCTGCATTTTTGTGTCCGGGAGAAAAATCTGAATCCTCCCGGATTCTCCTGGACAGATGGAAGTCGGATGGCAGAGAGCTGCCACCTGGCTCCATCCGCCCCATCGCATACTATGGGGCCGAAATTCGGTCCAGGGCTGTCAGGTTCACCCCTGACAGCCCTGGATTGGATTTCACCGTGTTGTGAAGCCGGCCTATAGAGTCTGCATCATACTTGCTTGTGTGACTGACGCCTGATGGAAACCTCATCTGTGTGCATATAAAATACCACCAATCACCTCCCCCATGTCATGACAGGTTGAGAGTGATTGGTATTATGCACCTATGCACCTAATGCCTCTATCATTGGCATCCTGCTAAGGCTAGTGTCACATTTGCGTCTTTTTTTATTCAAATCCGGATCCGGTTTTGACCATTAAAAATGGTCGAAACTGGATCCGGATCCGCAGCCATAGGCTGCAATAGAATCCGTTTACCGCATCCGGTTTTGCAGCCTGCGGTAAAAATCATGCAGGCTGCATTATTTGGAGCGGTTGAAAAACCGACTCTGTTTTTTTCATAATGGCTGCCTATGGCAACCGGATCCAGTACCGCAAGGTACTTGAATGTACCTTGCGGTACCGTATCCGATTTTTGGTGCCACAATGTTTTCTCATTGCAGATCTGAATCCATTACTGGATCCAGATCTGCAATCTGATGCCAATGTGACAGCACACGTAATACCGGATACGGTAATGGATGCGGTTACCGGATTGTTCCTTCCAAATGTGACTCCAGCCTAAGTGCACTGGATATCAGACCTTTGGCAGTTTATGGTGAGCGCTCTGATTTTATGTTCCTATAGGTTGTTTTTTTTATGATTAAGATGATGTAATGTTGAAACGTGTAACTTGGCGCTCTGCATACTCTGACCTAACTTTATGGACTTGATGGAAAAAAGTTTGCACTTTTAATTTTTAATCAAAGAAGATTCCAGATTTTTTTTCATAAAGATTTAAGGTAGCCTTACAAAGTAGGAATCATTGAGCCAAAGGTGCATTTGGCAGACAGCTTCTTTTCCTGACCTGCCATACACTTGTACATTTGGCTCTGCTAAGCACTTATGTGTTTTCGATGAAGACCCACTGTCAGATTCATGTAACGCCATCTGTCAGGAAATAGCTGGAAGTAAAGTTGGTGCAAATCGATTCACAGAACCTGGTCCACGATGCACATCAGTGTCTGCGGGAAAGATAGCCTTAGAAGCGCCTCTTATCTGACAGCATCTGCGGCACTACTGTCGATTAAGCCAACCTGGTGCAACACCAGATCATCACACAGAAAGGATTGCTGCACTAAATCGGAAAAAAGGACACCGCGCTCTCCTGGTTCTCTTCATATCTTTCTGACCGCTCCTTCACATATCTTTTGTTAGCTCCTCTTGTTCTCCTTGTCCTCTCACAATTGGAGCCCCTCATGGTCCTTGGTCTTTGGACCTCTTATCTTCTCTCTCTACATGGCCTCTATTAGAAAAACCTTCAGCAGATTTGGCTTCCAGTACCATCTTTATGCTCATGACACACAACTATTCACTTCATCACCTGACCTTGCCTCCCCTGAATTACAATGGCTGCCTAACCGCAGATTACAGTATCATGTCCTCTCTCTATCTGAAATTCAACCTCTCCAAAACTGAGCTGCTTCAGCTCCGATCTCCACTAACCTCCCTAAATCTGACATCTCCCTCTCTGTGGACAGCCATGATAACGCCTAGGTAGCAGGCTGCTGTCTGGATATTATATTTGACACTGATCTCTCCTTCACCTCCTGTATACAATCTCTTGCCCACTCTTGTCACTTGCACCTGAAGAACATTCGTAGAATTCGGAGCTTTCTCACCATAGAAACATCAAAAACCCTCACAGTTGCTCTGATTAACTCCCGCCTTAATTATTGTAACTCTTTATTAATTGGCCTCCCTTAACTAGGCTTTCCCCTCTCCAGTCCATCCTTAATGCAGCAGCCACGGTCACCTAACTACCTGTTACTCGGATGCTTCCTCTCTGTGCCAGTCATTGTACAGGATCCATTTCTAATTGCTTGTTCCCATCCACAAAGCTCTTCATAGCATGGCACCTTCCTAAATCTCCTCCCTCCTCTCTGGCTATCACCCCACCTGTTCTCTTCACTCTGGAAGTGACTTTAGACTAATATCTGCACTAATCCAAACCTCCCACTCCCAACTCCAAGACTTCTCCCAAGCTGTTCCAATTCTCTGGAATGCTCTACCTCAAGAAATTATGACTACCAACAACTTACATAGTTTTAGTCGCTCCTTAACAACACATCTTTTCAGGGTGACCTATCATGCCTTCTAATGAAATTCCTTTACATATAGCTCATTCACTACTTCTCTGAACATAATTCTCAAACTTCACCAAACCCAAGAGATCGACAAAGATTGGCTTGTGACTGGCTCATGAATCTTTTATCTATCCCCCATTTCTTCAAGATAGCTGGACCAGTATTGGAAATAAGTACCTGTACTTTGCGTTACCCCCAACTCATGGTAGACTGTAAAGTCTTATCAGCAGGGTCGTCTTTATTTTTGTTTTAATTATTGTATTTCTTCACAATTATGTTACTTATCACTTTGATTTGAACCTCTGAATTGTAAAGCGCTGCAGAATATGTTGGCGCTATATAAATATAGGTTATTGTTATTATTAGGTTACGACACACAGAATAATGGAAAGATAATTTGGGGATGCTGTCAAGTAAGAGGTGGTACTCTCCATTCAGAAGCCACAGATTACTGAGGTGCTGAATAGATTTGCACCTATGGACTGATTCCATACACATTAGATGGTTTGTGGTCATCTCCCTTTGTACTGCCCAAAATACACTTGAAAGTTAACATACAATCTATAAAAAGGCACATATGCATGTTTTTCTCACTGTCTGACATGAAATCAGGATTAACCTTTCCCGCTTTAGGTCAATTAGGATTACCATAATTATTATTATTTGCCAAATGAGAGAGAAAATGTTTTAAGGCTTTTTTATTACTTTCTGTAAAGTCAAAACTTTACATACATTTTATCACTATTGGGGTCCCTCAGGGTTCAGTCCTTGGCCCTCTCCTCTTCTCTCTCTACACGGCCCCGATTGGACAGACCATCAGCAGATTTGGTTTCCAGTACCATCTTTATGCTGATGACACTCAACTATACACTTCAGCCCCTGACCTTACCCCTGCGGTAGTAAAGAACAGCAATGACTGTCTAGCTGCAGTTTCCAATATCATGTCCACTCTCTATTTGAAACTAAACCTTTCCAAAACTGAACTTCTTCTGCTCCCCCCATCCACTAACCTCCCTAAATCGGACATCTCTCTCTCAGTATGCGGAACCACGATAACGCCTAGACAGCAGGCTCGCTGTCTGGGTGTTATATTTGACACCGATCTCTCCTTCTCCTCCCACACACAATCTCTCGTCCGCTCCTGTCGCTTACACCTGAAGAATATCTCTAGAGTCCGCCCCTTTCTCACCCTGGAAACAACAAAAACCCTCACCGTGGCCCTAATCCATTCCCGCCTTGACTATTGCAACTCTCTATTAAGCGGCCTCCCCCTCACCAGACTTTCTCCTCTCCAGTCCATCCTTAATGCAGCAGCCAGGATCACCCATCTGGCCAATCGTTACTCAGATGCCTCTGCTCTGTGCCAGTCATTGCACTGGCTGCCTGTATACTACAGGATCAAATTCAAATTGCTTGTTCTCACCCACAAAGCTCTTCACAGTGCAGCTCCCCCCTACCTCTCCTTCTTCATCTCTGTCTATCACCCCACCCGTTCTCTACGTTCCTCAAATGACCTTCAACTAACATCTGCACTAATCCGATCCTCCCACTCACGGCTCCAAGACTTTTCCAGAGCTGCACCAAACCTCTGGAATGCTTTACCCAAAGAAATCAGGACTATCCACAACTTGCATGGCTTCAGACGATCCCTAAAGACGCATCTTTTTAAGGCGGCCTATCATACTCCCTAACATGTCCATTGTACTGTAGACAGTGAATGGGCTATCCTCTGGACATTATTCTTCTACAAACTCCACCAAACCATAAAGGTCTACACAGACTGATGACCATTCATGTAAGCTTAGCCCTATACCCATTTCCTCAAGATGCCTGGACCACCAGTGCAATAAGCCTCGGCACCTTGTGCAACCCCTATCCCGTTGTAGATTGTAAGCTCTTTTGAGCAGGGTCACCTTCATTTCTTGCTTTATTTATTGTATTTTTTTTCACATTGATTCTATGCCTATTGTTTTTGTATCCAATGATTGTACTTTATTTGTTCTCTATTGTAATTACTTACTGTATATTTTCTGTACGCTAACCCTACATTGTAAAGCGCTGCGGAATATGTTGGCGCTATATAAATAAAGCTTATTATATTATTATTATTATTAGTATTTGATACCATTGTCCTTAAAATGTATGTGATGAGCCCAGGGCTAGGGGTACTCGGACACCTGGATGAGTTTGATGGTTTAGCTGGGGAAATCACGGGTGGTCGGGTTCCCGGTTCCGTGCCCTGGTTATCATTTGTTAGATGATGGGGAAGGAGGGAATATTTACAAAGGATACGTGACGCCACCTGTAGTTCCCGGTAATATAGGTACCGGCGCTGCGAGCCGGCCACTGAGGTGATGATGGGTACAGCAGGGTGTGGTACAGCTCCCCACAGGTGGAGCTTTTACCTCAGGGCAGCAGTGATGGAGGATGATAAGGGGGAGATGAGGGGAGTAGTTGTGCGATGCTGCTGGTGGTGCTGAAGTCCTCCGGGCACCGGCGAGAAGAATGACAGAGACCAGTTCAACTCTAACTCCACTTTACTGGGTACCGGCAGATGATAAACGATACACGGTACAGTCTGGTTTAGCGGGGCATTGTTGCCGGTTCAGGGTCCCCCTTATGGAGTCTCTAGATGTTCCTTCTCAAGTCTTTCTCGGGGTGCTGTCTTACCAGCAGCTCAGCCATGTAGCGGGATGTTCGTCACACATTGGAGATGTAGTTTGGAGATACATTAGAAAAAGCTATCCATAAATATTACATGTTTGATAACTCATTCTATTGTAGTTTGTGGCACCCCTGCGGGGGATCTGCCACAGGTTCCCGGTGCGAGGAGGGAATTACACCTTGGTCAACACAGCACACACCACCTTCCACCACAAACCTGAAGGGGGAGCTCTACTGGCTGTCTTAAGCCAGTTCCCCTTTAAGAAATCCAGGCCTGAGGGGAGGAGTTAGTCAGTCCCTGTAGTTTCAGTTGAGTCTGAAGTTAGTTCCTGTGAGGAGAGAGAAGAGAGAGGAGAGGAGGAACTGGTCACTTGGAGAGATCCAGGCCCAGGACCAGGGACCACTGACCGCTGTGCGCCCCTAGGGAAAGGGTCGGAGGCAAGTGGAAAAGCAGGGAACTAAGAAAGGGAACCATGTTCTACAGCCCTTTAGTAACCCGGACACTGGAGTCGATCCTGCCAGCATACAGAGCTACAGCAAAAGCCCAGAAGACTCAGGAGGAGTTCAGCCCTGAGGATAGGAGAAGAGACACCAAACTGACCAAGCACAGGACCAGGGGCCATAGGAAGAAACAGGGACCCGCAGAAGGACCTCATTGTCAGTTTAGGACAAAGCCCAAAGAGGGAGAAGAAGCGGTGGGTTCAGGCTCAGGCAGGACTCACCCCACACCACAGAGCACAGAGACAGAGGCTCTCATAATTTTCTAAGTGGAAGTCCCAAGTTGCACCGCGGACCTGGTTAATACTCTGGACTGTACCTGTTACTCTGTCACCAGTAAAAGGTACCGAAAAACATCCCTGTGTGTCTGTGTGCCTGTCTAACGGCTGTAATTCACTGCTGTGTCAGCAAAGACTCAACTACTACCCCCTCATCCATCCCCGGCTGTCCCGAGTGCTGTTCCACCTCTGCTGCACCCACCATCACCTCAGTGGCCGGCTTGCAGCGCCGTACCATATTACTGGGAACTATAGGTGGCTCACGTTCAATTGTAGATATCCCCTTATCCCCCACCGTTCCCCGCCATTGAGGGTCCAGGGCACGGGACCGGAGACAGGTGATCCCCCCATCAAATCCGCCATCAGCCCGATACCCGAGTACCCCATACCCTGTTGACCGCCTCAGTTTCATCCTAGGATAACGATACTACATGTTGAAGTGGCCAAATTGTTTCTCTGTCCTTTCAACCTCACTAAATATTGTCTATGACAGCTTCATAGGACTCCTCCAGCCTCCTCGTAGAGGCTCACGGAGTCATCTATGCTCATCTGTATGAAGACATCTCTAATTAGGTTGTTTTGCTTTGAAAGAGGCAGCGATAATTTCCCATTCACAATGAAGCCATATGGCAAACAGCATAGAGCACAGTTCAATAATACTCTCAATGTTATTCAATTACACCCCTATGAACATCATTTCCCATAAAACTGCAATATCATATCATGATGACACTACTAGAAACTGAGGCTAAAACTCAACTGCCATATGTTATACCTCTAACAAAAGATGGGATTTATATTTCCTCGGGACAAGTTTCAGGTCGGCTGGCTTATGTCTGCAAGGTGATTTGTCAGCCGGATGGGACACTCGTGGTCCGCACCAATTTCAAAGTTCAGCCTTGCATTATAAGACAGATATAAATGAGCATAGTCTCAAATAACAGCTTCCCCGCACAGATGTCACTGCACACATGACTACAATTATTAAGCATTGCCAGCTAACATTAGAAAATCAATTAGGAAATTCAGGCTCAAGACCCAGCTTTGGATTCCTTGTATACAGTGCACACAAAATATACAAAAGACACAATTCTAGACATTAAATACAATAAGGCACAACCTGTCAATGAAAGCGGGTTCCTGTCTGGACAACCTGACAATGTATATTGTACTAAATACCTTCACTGGCCATTATGGGAAGTCATGAAAGCCACGGTTGGAGTAAGTTATTGCTCTTCAGTTTCCTGTTGCTCTATAGAGGCTTGTAATAATTACGAAAGAATTCAAAAAGCATACGTTATGCAAAATTTCTAAAAGTGTTTTATAGGATTTGGAAATAAAACTATAGATTTTTTTCTCCAAGAAATAGCACCACACTAGTCCACAGGATGTGTCTGGAGTTGCAGTGCAATTATTTGGCCTGAGCTGCAGTTTTAGCTTAGCCCATGGATTGGTTAAGGGTACCTTTACATGCCGAATTTTTGGTGGCGATAGGAGGCAATCTACCGTGCGTGTACACGTTTTTCATGGTCGCCTCAGATCGCCGATGGCGCTTTTACACGCCGCAATTTCGCCCTAACCTAAGGTATGTGTCCCCCGGAAATCGCCTACCTCAACAGCGGAAGCAATCCGGTGGAGTTCCCTCGCCGCTTCACAATGCCAAAGGAATGGGGGTGTACATGTTCAGTCCACGAGAACATAGGCGTGGTAGACTGGTGTATACCGCGCCCAAACACGCTGATTAGACAACGCAATAGCGTTATGATTGGGCAGCCTGCGCTGGAAGGCTGGCTAATACATGACGCCATTGCGTGGTGTGTGAATGGACAGCTGTCAAATATGGCGCCCTGTGAAGGACAGCCAATGGAAATACAGTAGCCACCACCAATCATCGCTGAAGGGGCCGGACCCAGCACGCTGTGGCACGCCTTCGGGAAATCAATAGGCTGGCGCAGATTCATCACTATAGCCGTTCACACGCTAAAAGACGGGAATCTCGCATTCATGATTGCCTCTGATTTTGGAGCAGCGCTGTGAAATCGGTACCAGGCGACATGTTTTTTATCGCCGCCAAGTTCCCAAATTACACGCCGCAACTGGGAGTCAATTTGACGGTGATGGTGCCAGGACGACATGTCGCAGGGTCAGATTCCTCGCCGCGGTTGCGGCGTGTAAAGGTACCCTAATGGTACTCCAGGCAAAAAGCAGACACTTAAGGCACTTCTTTAATCCTTGAAAACTCCTTAAAAACTTAAACTTGTTCATAGATTTGTTTTCCTATGAGCTTAATAATAAAAAATGCATTATTCACCTCATTGATCCCGTGAAGTTCCAGTTTGGGGTTTTCTCAGACCCGGTTGGTGACTATTTTTTGATCCTATGACAACACAGGAAATGTCAGGAAAAGCTTCCTCCGGATGATGTAGGGTCACCTTTGCAGCAGTGAGAGGGTGATATTTTCTGTGTGTCAAAATGAGGCCAAAAAAATAGAAATCGGCGATGACCAGTTTGGCTAGGGTCACATCTCCGGTTCTATTTGCAGATCCTGATCCGGTTTTGAGCATGAAAAAACCGTATCCGTATCCGCACCCATAGGCAGCAATACAAAAACTGGATCGCCTCAACAGCGTTGCGTTTCCCGGATCCGGTTTTCCGATGTGCGAAAAAATCATGCAAGCAGCGTTTTTCAGACAGGTTTCTAATCCGTATCCGGATTTTGATTGGAAACCGCAAATGTGAGTGGAGACGGGTACGGTAACCGGATCAGGTACCGCAACACACATGAATGGCAGTATTGCCACAATCTTTTTCTATGGCTCCAGATTCACCCGGAAGGAAGTGGACTGGTGTCCGGTTTTGTGCTGTCCAGATAGTTTCGGGTGAATCCGTTTTCAGTCCGCGGGACCAAAAGGATCATCGATGATTCCTGTAGTCCCCATCAAAAATCGGACAAAACCGGATTTACCCGGATTCGGACGGATCCGGGACAATCCGGGACGATCCGATTTCAAGCGATTTAATTCCCGGACAACAAAAACCACGCTGGGAAGCCGGGGAACGTTTGTATTACCATAACATCTACTGCATCCGGCAACCGAATGCCACATTAAGTAGCAATCCGGTTACCGCATGCGGATTTAGGGACACACTTGGAGGGCAAAATTAGTCTGAAGGGACATGAGATTACTGCATCCGGAACTGGATGAATATTTTAAGACTTGTTTCACACTACTGTTTGTGTCTGCATACGTCTGTCATACCAATGCAAACGCAGTGCCAAACACTGCCATTCTGATGTGAACGCAGGGGAGATACTTCGCATGCGTTCACACAGTATGGTACCCGGCCAGCCAAGCAGCGGTTCTTGGCGACTGGGAGGCGCAGATTTTCGGCAGAGATCTCCTCCTCCCAGCAGCCGCCGCTGATCTCATGGTGTCTGCGCAGGAGATTTAAACAAACAGCTGATCTGACATCAGTTTAAATTACTCACGCTGACACCTAACAGGTGATGTCAGCGCGGGAATTTTAAACAGCTGTCACATCAGCTGTTTGTTTAAAATTTCCCGCGCCAGCACCGTGGAAGATTAGCGGCGCCCAACCCTGGGAGATCAGCGGCTGCTCCAGCTGATCTCCCGGGGGCCGCCGCTGATCTCCCGGAAGATCAGCGGCGGCCACCGGAAGATCAGCGACAGCCACCGGGAAAGATTTAAATGAGTTCCGCAGCATTCTCCTGCGCTGTCATGCGGAGGACACTGTGGATCCATTGACTTCCATTTATTCTTTGTGCGCTCGCGGACGCTTGGTGATAAAACAAGCACCCGCGAACGCACAAAAAAATGCATCATGTTGCATTCGGAGGGCGCACAAATTATTTGCATCCGAACGCAAACGCAACTGAACACAGCCAAACACAGGTATCATGTGTTCCCATGTTAAACATAGGAACGCAGTGCGCATGCGTTTAGCTGCGTTCGGTACGCTACGTTTCAAAACGCAAATGTGAAAGTAGTCTTACTCAACAAAAATTACCCATTATTATATCGTTATACATGGCTAACCCTTTAATACAAGGGTGCAGCAGGAGAGAGGACCCTGCCTGTGAGTGCTCAAAGTCTACAAGGGATGGGTGAGGATACAGTAGGTGAGGAGAAAGGACCCTGCCTGTGAGGGCTCGCAGTCTACAAGGAATGGGTGAGGATACAGTAGGTGAGGAAAGAAGACCCTGCCCACGAGGGCTCACTGTCTACAAGGGATGAGTGAGGATCCATGTAGGTGAGGAAGGAGGACCCTACCCATGAGGGCTCACAGTCTACAAGGGATGGGTGGAGATACAGTAGGTGAGGATAGAGGACCCTAGCCATGAAGGATCACAGTCTACAAAGGATGGGTGAGGATACATTAGGTGAGGAGAGAGGACCCTGCCCATGAGAGCTCTCAGTCTACAAGGGATGAGTGAGGATCCAGTAGGTGAGGAAGGAGAACCTTACCCATGAGGGCTCACAGTCTACAAGGGATGGGTGGGGATACAGTAGGTGATGAGAGAGAACCCTCCTATGAGGGCTCACAGTCTACAAGGCATGGGTGAGGATACAGTAGGATAGGGTAGGGCTGGTCGTGCAGTGGTTTATTGAGCAGAGGGTCACTGTGGGGTGAAGGCTTGTTGGAAGAGGTGTGCCTTCAGGTACCTTTTGAAAGTTTCCATGGTAGGCAAGAGTCTGATATCATGGGTAAGAGAATTCCATTTCCGGAGAAATCTTATATGCAATTGTGGGAAGAGGAGATAAGAATGGAGGAGAGAAGGAGATCTTGTGAGGATCGGAGGTTATGTGCAGATAAGTACTGGTAGACCCTGTCACAGATATATGGAGGAGACAGGTTGCGGATAGCTTTGTATGTCAAGGTTAGGATTTTGAACTGGAGTTTCTGGGTAAGTCAGTCGGTCGACAGGGTAGGGGGTACTTGGATATCGGGACAGGGGGTTACTTCAGTGGGGGATCACAGCTGGTCAGTTTCTGGTTCCGTGCCCTGCACCCTCAATGGCGGGGTGGGGGTGATGATGATGGGGGAATGGTAACGTGACACTACCTGTGGTACCTAGTAATAGGGCTAGCAGCGCTGCGGCCAACCGCACGATCAGTTTCGTCCGACTAGGGCACCACAATACCCTGTCACCAGGTCTTCTAGAAATGAAATTATCAACTGTTTTAATGGACTTTGTACCTTTGTAGTCTAAGTCATTTCCTTCCTTGGGTGCTGTCAGGTGAACACATACAGTGTCGTAGAAATCAGGTAAGGAAAAATGCCCTTAATCAGAAAGGTGGATTAATCGCTCTCTGATGCTGAAATAGTCTTTTTAATTGGGCTTTTTACATAATCCTGATTAAAAGGGATTTTGAGCATAATCAATTTGCACAAGGCCATCTTAATAACAAGCTCGATCGGCTTAGCTATGAGAATTTATCCGTCCACCTCATGAAATTACTTGTCGTAAGAGGTCCAAAAATATGTAGTGTGGATTTATAAGGGCAACAAACTAATAGAAATAATGAATTAGAAAAGGCTTTAATCTCGCTTGTAATACATTAATTGGCTGCCATCTGTTTAGTCATTTCTGCATAGAGCAAAAACAAGAAGGTCAAGAATGCGCTCATTGTACTGTGCTGTACAGCAAATATTGGCGTCATTCATATTACTGACACTTTATTATTGGCCCGGGCTACTTAACGGATTGTGAAGACTTAATAAATAAGACATACAGGCATGGGTATTTTAATTTTTATTTGTTTTTCAGAAGGGGAAGTATTTGCTGAATTACATTGATTGCAAAATCACATGTTTCTTTAAAAAAAATCGAGTGACCAAATGATTCATGCATTTTTTTTTACATATTTATATTTGGCCAACTATCTAAATATTGTTTTTATTGACTTTTTTTTCAAAATGGAACACAAAATATTAAAATGATGGGGAAAAAGGGGGATACCCAGAAAAAAGGAAAGTAATGAAGGTGTGAAATGGGTACACACCATTGGTATAATCATAGCAGAATACCACATCCATAAAGAATTAACAACTACTACAAACATAATGCCATAAGCAAGTATATCGTTTTTTATTTTGCTAGGTGGCAGCAGGGGTGCATCAAGCCCCCTGCCGCCTGAGCTGTTTTGAAGACCAAGGGGAGGGGGGGTGCTATCAGACTTCAGCCACGCCGCCCCTGTAGACTTAGGTGAGGAGCTGGGGGGAAATGGGGTGGTGTTAAGCTTCAGCCCCGCCGCCCCTGTAGCCTGATGCAGGCTGATGCAGCGCCGCCACCCTCTTACCGGGTGACGCTGCGGGTGACACAGGAAGCTGGTCTCTGGTGCTGGCGCCGCCCCTTCTCCAATGCCGCTCCCCCTGGCTGCTGCCGCTTGGTACTTAGGGCTCACACTGTCCATTTGGGTGGCAGATATTTAAAAGGTGTCGTTGGAAGGAATAAAAGGAGAGACTATAAATGACAACATCCTTATTTTTCGTTAACTGGGGCTGTGTGATGGCTTATTTTTTTTCCTTGAATTGACGATTTTAATGATACCATTTATAGTTAGATGTGATTTTATTATCACCTTCTATGCGGCGAAAACCATCTGATTACTGTAATTGATTTTATATTTTAGTAGATCGGGCATTTCTGAATGCGGCGATACAAAATATGTGTTTTTTTTTAATAGTTTTATTTTCTATGGGACAAAAGAGAGGGGATTTGAAGTTGTAGTAATTTTTTTTTTAATTTCCATATTTTTTAAAACTTTTTTTTAACTTTTACTTTAGTTTACATGCCCCTTTAGGACAACTTAACACTGCATAGTCTGATTGCTTGTGCTGTACAGAGTCATGATGATTCACAGTTCTGCACAGCACAAATAATCAATTTCTGTGAATGCAGGCACTTGTCGGTCATCTATAGAAAGTGAGTCATGACCGTGTCACAGTCCTCACAGGACGCCTTACTGACATGGCAACACATCGAGGCTCTGTTATTGCATCACGAGGATGCCAATGTGGCAGGTAATAGCGCGATCCCCGCTGTGTTACTTTAGATCGCGCTGTCAGTAATTAGCAGCTCATTCTAAGGGGTTAACAGCAGCGGGCGGATCCAGATTGGCTAGCATTTGTTACCTGCACATTCTTGCTGATTAGATAAGCTGACATGTCGGGGGGGATGATGCAAACATAGCATGTGAGCGTGCATCAAAGGGAGGGAACGACCAAGGATGTACCTCTACGTTTAACGTATAACGGCCGCAATTGCGGCACACTTGCGGCAAGCTCCATGCATTGTCTATTGGGCTTGCGGTAAGTTGTGGCAGGTGCGGCAAGTGCGGTTGCGGCAGTTGCGGGTGCAAAAAAAACAGCGGTCAGCAGCATTTTTTTTGTGGCCGCAACTGCCGCATCTGCCGCAACCGCACTTTCCGCACCTGCCGCACCTTACCGCAAGCCCCATAGACAATGCATTATAATGACAGGTGAGACCTCTATTCAATCTGCGTACGTTTCCTATGTATTACGGCACTGTTAATGGAACGAGGACACCATCAAAAGTATTGTCCATCGCCTCCGCCTGCCTTAATCTGACCCTGATTGTATACCGAGTTGCAGACCTGGATATAATATGAATGTTAACTCTTTCACTACCCAAGAACACATGGTGGCCGGATGCAGAATACACGTCAAGCACGTTCGTGTTGGTTGTGCATGTACGGAGGCTCCTGTGTCCTCCCCGAACCAAAAAAATGTGCCTTTATGTACCAAACCCTCCATGAATATAGTTCAAAAAGGAGCAAAAAAAAAGGCTGTGTCATTGTGTTAACACTTTTGTTTCCTGTGTGTCTTGTATAATCAGGCCTGGGAGATGTAATTGGTGAGCCCGGGTTAAGCCTGCGGCCTGCTGTGCTCCTGACAATTAGGTTAGAGAGCAGCGATCTATAAATTTAAGAGGATTTGGTGGGTCCACTAATGAAAAAAAATGTCACACTGCAAGGGGACCCTATGTGTTATGAAAGCAACTTAATATCATCTGCTAGCGATTTGTACTCACTGATAATCTATTGAGATCTTGCATTGGGGGGGGGGCAGAGTTCTAGTGTTTATGAGACTGGTGAAGTGATAGTTGCCATCTGCACAATTCACACTAATCTGGCTAGTGTCTCTCTGGCAAATGGCTGCATGAGGCGGCTGGGAGGGGACCAGGGCTATTTATTGTTTGTAAAAACAAACAAGGAGGATTTAGTTGTATGCAAGGAATTTATATCGAACAGCTGCAAAAGCAAGCAGTGTGTGTGTGGGGGGGAGGGCATGACATCTATAGGGGGTAACTAATATTCCCCCTCCAGAAAAATCTCAGACCACACCACAAGAAACAGCAATACATTAGGAAATAAAGGGGCCAGGTGACGACTTGATGTTACAAGCGGAAAATGTACATAAACCTACAGTATAGCTGTATGATCAGAATGCCGTCACACACTAAATGACATCTTACAATGGTTATAAATGACATCCTTTCTTTCCATCTTCAGAAAAAAATTCATACGCAGGATCAAATACAGTCAAAAGTCATGGGATCTAAGGCTCAGCCTCATCCAGATCTTCCTAGTCTGATTTTATACACTGCAACATTCCAAAATGACGATTGCACAGTGAAGATACAAATTGCACTTAAGGTGCTGTCACACGCGGCGATCTGGCCGGCGATGTCGGAAGCGATGTGCAGGTACACGCTCGCTTCCGTCATCGCAGGCCAGCTGTCACACGGCACGACGTTGCCGCGTGACGCGGCGGCGATGTGGGCGGAGCCATCGCTCGCTGGGCTGGGCTAAGCCAGCGAGCGATGGCTCAGAAACAACTGCGATATAGGCTGGATCGCGCCGCCAACAGTGTCAGACGGCGCGATCCAGCCTAATCGCTGTCACAGGTTGACAGGTTTATGAACATGTTCATAAACCTGTCAACCTGCGACCAGTGATAATTTGCAGTTGCGTCACGCTGTCACACAGCGCGACGCACATTGTGATATCGCCCGCGACATCGCTGTGACGTCACTTTTCGCGATGTCGCGGGCGAAATCGCCACGTGTGACCCCACCTTTAGTGATTGTGGTTTACATATAACGTCTTCACTTCTTAAAGGGAATGGATAGTCCAGCCTGAGGTTACAAGTCTGTAGTCAATGTATCTGTCACTCTCTATGGCTGTAGACTTGTGAAGCCTCACATCACACTCTCTGCACGCTGTTAGGATTTTCCGGTGCAGACTCTGGGAGCAGGTGGAAATAAAGTCTACCACACAACAGTCGTAGACACACCCTACTGGTTCCTGCACAGACTAGAAAATCCCTAGCTGCACAATATTTATTATTTTATATATAGCGCTATTACAATTACAATTAAAAACTACAGCTTGGACCTGGCTCCCTAAAAGGCCATCAAGTTGATTCTCAGGGCCACTTTACACACACCAACTTATCTCTCCAACTTCTGACCAACTTGCTGGTTGCAGTGAAATCATGGACACATTGCTCCATTTTATGACTGTGTACAAAGGAACAATGTGTCCATGATTTCACTGCAACCAGCAAGTTGGTCAGAAGTTGGACAGATAAGTTGGTGTGTGTAAAGTGGCCATCATTCTCACTGAGGAACCAGTGGTGAGGCTGCTGCACACAATTAATCAAGAGGGAAAGTGTGCAAAGATAGATGGAGACCCATGGTGAGGAAACTTAAGGCATGTTGTCATGCCACAGACTAGGATGGCATCCAGATCAATGGTGTCTGGAACACAACACAAAACTACAAACAGTGCAAACGAAATACAAAAGGGAGGACACTGCTCATAGGGGAAGGGAAGAGGAGACCTCCTGAACTCACCTCAGGTCGTGCCCCAATCTCCCTCCCATCCCTATAAGGGTTCTTTCACCCAGTGAACCCAAACTGGAGCACTAGTCCCAACCACTGCACTTAAACTCTTCCACATCCTCTGTGGCTGTAACCTAACTTACCCCCAGAGCATACCACCTGTTAAAGCCCTTTATTTTCATGAAAATTACCACCTCCCCAAAATAGAGGGTGCCGAGTCAGAAAGCAGATGCTCCTGCTGCATGGTGGGCCTATTGACATATCATTGGTGACCGGTTCCCTCTTCAGCTTTGAACCCATACTACCTCCTCTGGAAGAAGTCCATCACCTGACCTCGGGTACATTGCTACTCAAAGATGGCTCACTTAGACCCCTCCAACCACTCTCGGGCAAGGGCCTCTGACAGCCTACTTTCTTTTACAAGTACAAGGCCCAGGCTGGGGTCGGGAGCCCCTCATGGCAATGTCCCAATTGAAGGTCTCTGGAATAACTGACTACACCAATAATTAATGATATACCACAGTTGTGCACATGCAAAAAAATCTCTATTCTACATAGTATAAACTTTCACCCTTTAGTGTCCTTTATGTTGAGTTCTACTGGGTGGGCCATTTGTATGGATGCACCTAAATAAAATGGGAATGGTTGGTGATATCAACTTGCTGTTTGTGGCACATTAGTATATGGGAGGGGGACCAAGGCGGCCATTTTGAATTCGGCCATTTTGGATCCAACTTTATTTTTTTTCAATGGTAAGAGGGTCATGTGACACATCAAACGTACTGAGAATTTCATAAGAAAAACAATGGTGTGCTTGGTTTTAACGTAACTTTATTATTTCATGAGATATTTACAAGTTTATGACCACTTATAAAATGTGTTCAAAGTGCTGCCCATTGTGTTGGATTGTCAATGCAACCCTCTTCTCCCACTCTTCACACACTGATAGCAACACCGCAGAAGAAATGCTGCACAGGCTTCCAGTGTCCGTTGTTTCAGATGCTGCACATCTGGTATCTTCACAGCATAGAGAATTGCCTTCAGATGAGGGTGAGGAAAACTTTTTTGTAAATGATGAAGTTACCAAACAAAACCCCCGCTATTGGTCTGACACTAACCCACAGTGGATAGATCCCTCCAAGAATGTTGGAACACAATAAATGATGGTATGGTGTGTGGTATATGGGGTACAAAGATAGTGGGGCCATTCTTCATCAATGGAAACCTCAATGCCACTGGATATGTGAAACTGCTACATGATTCAGATATCCAGTGGCATTAAGGTGCAGTTTTGGCTCAGAGAGGGATGGGTAGGGATGAGCTAGCAAGGTGCAGGGACAGGTAGTAGTAGGTTAGTGGCCTAAAACGAGCTGACAGTTTCCCTTTAAACATGGTTGAGGATCCATAATGCTGAGGGGTTGCTTTGCTGCATCTGGTACTGGAGGCCTTGACTGTATCATAGTAATTATGAAATCAGTGAAATATCAAGAGATTTTGGAGCAAAATGTGCTATCCAGTCTAAGAAAACTTGGTTTGAGTCAAAGATGAGACAGTGACCAAAAGCCACATCCAAAACTACACAGGTATGGGTGAAAAATAAAAAATGGACTGTTTTAATATACGGTAGTCAATGAGTGCTGACCTCAATCCCATTGAAAATCTCTGTGGTGAGCTGAAATCTGCCATTGGGAAAAAGAACCCTGACTGTATTATTTTGGACCATTAACTTTAAATCCTGAGGATATAACTATACATTTCCATTTATTTGGAAGCTATTGTACAGTCTATGAAAGAAATGAAGAGGTGCCAATAATGGTGAGCAGCACTGTATCACTTACCGTAGTTTTGATAAGATCCCTGATTTATATGCTGCAGATCTATTAGTCCTCTGATTGCTGAGCTGTGTATAACCCCTCCCACACTACTGATTGGCAGCTTTCTGCATACACTATGCATAGGCAGAAAACTGCCAATCAGGGGTAGGGGCAGGGGTTAAACAGAGCTCATAAATATGGAGGACACATGGTTACAAAATTAGTAGTCCTCTAGTGATAATTGCCTGCTGATACAACAATAATTCAATCAAACTACAGCAAGCAGCCCAATAAGGGCGGCTTCACACTATGGCATGATCCGGTCCGGGGCTGTCCGGGAGGACCCTGACAGTTGCGGACCGGATCAGGACACAGGACTGGGGGCTATTATGCCCTCCGGTCCAGTGTGCAGCGCATGAAGCTGCAGCCGTTGACAGGTCAGGGCGCTGCACACCGGATCGGAGGGCATAATAGCCCCCCAGTCCTGTGTCCTGATCCGGTCCGCGACTGTCAGGGTCATCCCGGACAGCCCCAGACCCAATCATGCCACAGTGTGAAGCTGCCCTAAGTGACACATGGCTGCAATAAGGGTCTTTGCCTCCACATTTTGCTGATCTCAGATTCAGATGAAGTTTCAGCCCTTTATGGCCACTTTACAAGTCCCAACATCGTTTCGATGTTGGATACAAAGGCGCAGGAGCGCACATTTTTGGGGCAGAAATCCAAGATCGCATAGGAGATGTTACACAGCGCGATATCGGCAGGCAACACAACTGCGAAGTGTACGCCCCCTTTGTACGGCCGACCCAGGAACGACCATTTAACATGGGAGAGAATAGGGGACGTTGTACTCCACATCGTTGTTGGGCTTTTACACAGCCCGATCCGGCCACAACGTCCATCCAATATCGGGCAGTAGGAGAGCAGGCTCATTTCTCCCCAATATCGTTTTGGTATCGTTCTTGCATCGAATTGGACATTTACACCATACAACGCACGAACGATATCGGGGCCAACGCACGAACCACGTGACTTTTGGTCGAAGTTGGACGCCGATATCGGGACGTGTAAAGTGGCCATAACTCTTATATGGTATATGAGACATTGCTAATATCATCCCTCCACCATCTACCATCTATCTTGCAGTTTCCTTTTTTTGTGGCTTCTCTCGATATTAAACGATGGTTCTTATACTGAAGATTTCCTCTTTTCTACATGGTATTTACTCCCTCAGTGTGTAAGAAGTCATATTGAAACCTTGCCAGAAAGCTGTTTGGCACCATTTAGTTCAATGGCAGTTTACCAGCTGCAAAGAGAGTTTTAAAGACACTTGTACTTATTTAGTGCTTAGCAGACACATTTTTTTTTACACAACCTTTGGGAAATCCTATTTTTCCCCAGGATCTCTCTCCTTTTTCTATTAGTGTTAAATCATCAGTCTTTATAAACCCATTTTAACAGACTATAGCCAGACTTTTAGCTGGGATTTTCCAAAAGCAAACACTGCACTATTGACATTTAAAGGATCTTACCTGCCAGTGATAATATTGTGAACTTCCCCTTTAAGTCAGTTTGCTAAATATTTTTTCAAAGACTTTCACCTTTTATATTCTGCACTAAAGTTACAAAAAATTCTCCTTTATGCTCCAAAGTAAATGTGATTTCTAACTGAACAGCAGATAACGGATAGGTTAGACAGCGTTGAGGTCTACACCAAGAAAATCCGTGCCACTTCATCTTGGCACAACGGATAGCAAGAATTTGGCCACGACTAGGTACACGTACGGGTGTTACCTGCTGTATCTAAAGCTCCCGTCACACACAACGCCGCAACAGCGAGATCCCGACAAAGATAACGATCCTGTAGGGATCGTTGGTGCGTCATTACCTGGTCGCTGGAGAGCTGTCAAACAGGCAGATCTCCCCATCGATCAGGGACCTGGGAGCCACCTCCACTTCGCTGGAAGAGGGAGGACACAGGTAACTATGATAAAAACCGGGTAACTAAGAAGTGTGCGCTGCCTAGATACCCGCTGTTTATCATAGTTACCAGCGTCCTCCCTGCTTAGCGCTGGTAACCATGATAAACAGCGGGTTTGTAGGCAGCGCGCGCTGCCCAGATACCCGGTGTTTACCATGGTTACAAGCCTGTGAGGTTGCTGATCGCTGGTCTCTCGCTGTCACACGCACCGATACATGCTGACCAGCGGGAGCACAATGACTAAAAAATTACCCAGAGCACTTTGTAATGATCAGCGATCTCACAGCAGGGGCCTGATCGCTGCTAAGTGTCACACTCAGCGAGATCGTTAGCGAGATCGCTGTTATGTCACAAAACCTGTGACGTTACAACGATCTCGCTAACGATCTTGTTATGTGTGATGGGGGCTTAACCCATTTTTTAAAGTCAAATTCGGTAGACAATCCCTCAATCTTTACCCTCAGCATTAGGGCTTGTTTAGATGTTTGCTTTTTTGCGAATAAAACAGTCCTAGTTTATTTGAGTTTGGTCCAATTTTCAAAAGTTTTTCTCGGATGAAAACAAAGTGTTTCTTAACCCTCAATTGGTGATGTGGGGTCTATGTCACGCAACTGGTGATGTGGGGTTTATGTCACGCAACTGGTGAGGTGGGGTTTATGTCACGCAACTGGTGAGGTGGGGTTTATGTCACGCAACTTGTGAGGTGGAGAGGTGGGGTTTATGTCACGCAACTGGTGATGTGGGGTTTATGTCACGCAACTGGTGAGGTGGAGAGGTGGGGTTTATGTCACGCAACTGGTGATGTGGGGTTTATGTCACGCAACTGGTGATGTGGGGTTTATGTCACGCAACTGGTGATGTGGGGTCTATGTCATGCAACTGGTGATGTGGGGTTTATGTCACGCAACTTGTGAGGTGGAGAGGTGGGGTTTATGTCACGTAACTGGTGATGTGGGGTTTATGTCACGGAACTGGTGAGGTGGGGTTTATGTCTCACAACTGGTGAGGTGGAGTTTATGTCACGCAAATGGTGAGGTGGAGTTTATGTCACGCAACTGGTGAGGTGGAGTTTATGTCACGCATCTGGAGAGATGGAGTTTATGTCATGCAATTGGTGATGTGGGGTATATGTCTCGCAACTAGTGAGGTGGAGTTTATGTCACGCAACTGGTGAGGTGGAGTTTATGCCACGCATCTGGTGAGGTGGAGTTTATGTCATGCAATTGGTGATGTGGGGTATATGTCTCGCAACTGGTGATGTGGAGTTTATGTCTCGCAACTGGTGAGGTGGAGTTTATGTCACGCAACTGGTGAGGTGGGGTTTATGTCTCGCAACTGGTGAGGTGGAGTTTATGTCACGCAACTGGTGATGTGGGGTTTATGTCACGCAACTGGTGAGGTGGGGTTTATGTCTCGCAACTGGTGAGGTGGGGTTTATGTCTCGCAACTGGTAAGGTGGAGTTTATGTCACACATCTGGTGATGTGGGGTTTATGTCACGCACCTGGTGAGGTGGAGTTTATGTCACGCAACTGGTGAGGTGGAGTTTATGTCTTGCAACTGGTGAGGTGGGGTTTATGTCACGCAACTGGTGATGTGGGGTTTCCTTTACGCCAGTGTTTAGAAATTTCAAATTTTTACATAAAATGCAAAGATTACGTTTATTTTAATCGTTTTCTTATAACATCGTATAACAAATTTTTGACACCCACAAGTATTGGAAAATGTAATACTTTGATGAAATGCAGAGGGCATTATGAACCATGACTTTTAGGATAATGTAAATGAATATCTTTAAAAAACAAGTCAATATAAGTACCGTATTAACATAAAAATTGAAAACATCCCAAACTGTTCAAGAGAAAAATAAAAGGAATATTGTCTTTTTTGGTTTGCATGAAATTAGCCATTTTTTACAGTCAACGTAATACCTTACGGTACAATTACCAAATGTGAAAATGTGTAAAAATGAATTACATGAGTGGTGATGTGGGATTCAGCAAGGCCAAGACAGCGCTTAGCGAGAGCTAGCTCTGTTATGCGTGGCCAGAAGAGAGAGGCCTTGACGACATCCTGTTGACAAGGAAATGGATGGACGCTAGTGAGACGCGTATCCTCATGCCAGCAGTTTTCAATGAATGGCGGCCGAACAAAAATTCCCTGGGGTGTGGCAAACCCCACCTGACCAGTTGAGGGTTAATTCCTCCCATTTATCAGTCTTTAAAAAATAGACAGCACTTGGATGCTAAGTATAACTCTAGATCAAAGGTAATTATTACCCTATACTCTGCCCTGGATGGACCTCACCTGGTTTTTATTGCCATAACTAATGAATGTATGCCCCCCTTAAGCAATCACTATGCAGCTTCATAATACTACTCTATGCATCCCTGTCTGACCTTATACTGTCATGTTAAAGTTGAAAAAATGCATTTATACACTTACATTTTTTTCTGTAAATGAGCTTTAGACTGATCTGGAGGGACATTCCTATTCCTATGGTATCCATCCCTGCCTTCCTTCCTTGGTTATTGTGCCCATGATAACCACCTAATTTACAAGCGCTGTCCCATCTTGGTAAATTCTAAAATGTATGGGCTGCTTCCAGGTATGACGTGCCTGGTGCATTTATTTCTTGTCGTGCGCATTGTGGGTGAGTATTGGGTGTACGTACCGGTTTCAGAATGTGCACTGCGCATGATCTAAAGTCAGCAAGTACACCCAATACTCAACTACAATGTGCAGGACAAGAAATACATACACCCAGGCACGTCTTACCTGGAAGCATCCCATACATTTTAGAGTCTACCATGAAGAGACAGCACTGATAAATTAGGTTATCACAGGGACACGATAACCATGGAAGGAAGGCAGGCATGGATACCCTTCAGACCAGTCTGTGGCTCATTAACAGAATAAAATGTAAGTGTATAAATGCAGTTTTTCAGCTTTAACACAACAGTATTAGCTTAGGCTAGCTTCACACTACGATTTTGCGCTGTCAGGTTCTGTCCGGTGTTTTGCAGGAAGCATCGGAGAGAACCTGACAGCCCCGGACAAATCAGAACCGGAGGGCAAAAATGCCCTCCGATCCTGTTTTCTGCCGGAATCAGCGGCTGCCGCTGTCCAGTGCCGAGATATCAGCACAGCGGTTGCTTTGAGCTGGCTGTGGTGCTGATATTTCAGCCGGGGAGCTCTCCAGGTGCTGAAATTCAGTGGTGGCTGCTTTTAGAACCCGGCGTCTGGTAACTGGTCCTGTTTTATATTGGATCCGGCACCTGTAGACTCCCATGTTATGGGTTCCGGATCGCGCTGGATCCGGGAGGATCCAATTTTGTTCAATTTTTGCATCAGACACAAAAAATTATGCTGTTTTTTTTGTCTGATGCAAAAGTCCGGACGCCAAATAGGCACAATCCGGCCCTGTAGGGAAACATGGGGAACAAAATCGGATCCAGGGCTGTCCGGGGTTCACACCAGACAACCCCATAGCCGAAAAACCGTTGTGTGAAACCGGCCTTAGACAGGAATACTTAGAATAGGATGAAATATATTGCCTTAAAGGAAACACAGAAGATAGACAGCCTTTCAACAAGCTTTATTTGGGTGCAGAACCCAAACAATAACAGGGACATACCATTAGAAGTCCATGTTCAGAGTTTAGCACCGGACACTAGTTGTCTGATACCAACCCCAGGTACCAGGTAAGAATGCAATATAGTAGGATGAAAGTGCAGGTACAGATACTAATATCTTGGGGGGCATAAACAATGATAAACTGGAGAGGAGGAAGTCTAGTGAGGGGAGCCAGATATATAATAATAATATATTTTTTAAAAAAGTACACTGCCAGTCCACATAGTTTACTAGCCCTGCCCCCTCAGAAACACAATATACAGAATATAAAATAATGGTTTTTGAAAATGAAAAGTGTTCATAGGTGACGACAAAAATTAAATAAGAAAAGGGAAAATCAGATACATGTTCCCTTTATTTTCCCACCAATATTGAATGAGATAAGCAAATCGAAGAGATTCTGAAAATAAAAATTAAATTGATGGCCACTTTACACATCCCGATATTGGCGTCCAACTCCGACCAAAAGTCACGTGGTTCGTGCGTTGGCCCCGATATCGTTCGTGTGTTGTATGGTGTAAATGTTCAATACGATGTACGAACGATGTCAAACCGATATCGGGGATCGAATGAGCTGCTCTCCAACGGCCCGATATTGGATAGAGGTTGGAGCCGGATCGGGCTGTGTAAACGCCCAACTACGATTTACAACGTCCCCTATTCTCTCCCATGTTAAATGGTCGTTCCTGGGTCGGCCGTACAAGGGGGGCGTAGACATCGCTGGTGCGTAGTACGCCGATATCGCGCTGTGTAAATCTCTGATGTGATCTTGAAAATCTGGCCCAAAAAAGCACGCTCCTGCGGTGTCGGATCCAATATCGGACCGACGATGGGACGTGTAAAGTGGCCATTACATTCCATATATAACAAAAAAATGCAAAAAATAGTATCCGAACAAAAACATTTTTTACATTTCTTCTATATGCACATATGAAAACCCCCCAAAAAGTGCCTGGACAAGAATGGGGGTAAATGTCCTGTCCTGGTTAATGGCCTTCAGAACAGTAGCTTTCAGCCATGTGTGGTTGATTGTTTCTTGTCTACACTCGTTGCCTATAGGAATACATTTTGCTCCATGTCTGTTAATAGGAATGTTGAGTGCATTAATTGTCATTCAAGGGATCATTTTGCTGGTAATTATCCTGATAATACTGGTAATTATCCAGTTTCTATAGTGGGTCATATACTAGAGGATTCCAGTGACACAAGTCATGGCAGCCGGAAGGAGCCACCACTTCTCTTTTACCGCCCTTGAATGACCAAGACGTCATATGGAGCCCTCGCCACCTTCTGTTTGTAGACTCTTTTATGGATGACCTAGGGTTTTGCTTGCTCAGACTTTGTCAATATGTATCTGATTCACAATATATTTTTATCCAAAGCCAAATCTTCCACTTCTTCCGCAGATCTTCGCCTTGAGTGGATACATTAATGTCAATCGGTGGTTTCCCGAACAGAATCTGTGTATAGACTAATTAGTGGGAAAATACTTTTTTTTAAAATTTTTGTTATTATTTAATTTATTGCTATTATTACAGTCTTTATTGGAGAACTGATCTACTTTTATATATATGAAATGACCCCAGGTTTAACTAGAGATTTTTTTTATTATTATTCTAAATCATAGCTGTAGAAAGTAGGAGGATACATAGAAGTCTAAGGAAAACACAGGGCTGTTTCAATACGTTACTTTACATTGACGGGACATTTATACTGGCTTCACTATGTTTGAATTAACACCAAGGAAAATATCTAAAAGTTCACAACTAGTCAAAAAGAGTTTTCTTTAACTGAGTGCGGCTATGTTGTGCCGCTTATTGCGAATGCAGTGAGGGCACATGCACATTTCTAGCTGAAATTCGGTATCACTGACTTGGCTAAACTGTTCAAGGCCGCTTTATACGTCACGATATCGCAACACAACTACGATAAAAAGTCACGTGATAGGGGCGTTGCAGTTGATATCGATTGTGCGTTGTGTCGTGTGAATGGACAACGCAAGCGTATGCTGCGTTCCCATAAGCATTCAAACGCATGCGCACTGCGGTTCCTATGTTTAACATAGGAACGCATAGTGCCTGCGTTTGCTGCGTTCGGGTGCAGATGCGGACGATATCTGCTCCTTCCGGTGTCCAGCATCCGCACCCGGGACGCAGCTTGCAGCATTTTTTTGTGCGTTTGGGGATCTTGGAAGATCAGCAAGCGTCCCCAAGCGCACAAAAAATGCATTGCCGTCAATGGGTCCGCAGTGTTCAGCGCTCGACAGCGCGGGAGAACGCTGCGGACCCATTGAAAAATCTCCCAGTGGCCGCCGGTGATGTCACAGGAGCTCACCGACGGCCACCGGGAGATCAGCTGACCCTCTGCTGTCCTCCTTCTCCCCGCCGCCTGTAATCTCCTAGCGATGTCGGCGGGGAGAACAGCTGATGTGATAGCTGTTTGAATCTTCCCGCGCCGACATCTCCTCACAGTGTCGGCGCGGGAAGATTCAAACAGCTGTCAGATCAGCTGTTCTCCCCGCCGACAGTCCCGGAGCTTACCGGCGGCCGGGGGGCGGAGATCTCCGGCGCTGATCTCCGCCCCCGGCTCGCCCCCGGACAGCGCCGATTGGCTGCCGGGCTCCATAGTGATGTGTCCACAGGCGGACATTATCCGCTGCGGACACATCATTTGGACCCTGCTTCTGACAGCGTTTGTGTCTGCTTGCCATCAGCATGCAGACACAAACGCTAATGTGAAGCCAGCCTAAGTCCCCTGTTATTTATTGTTAATATTACTATCTATTTACTCACTGCACGGTATAAGCTCATTTTATTTCTATCTTAGGCTAGGGTCACACATGCAGATTTCACTTGCTTTTTTTGAGACCTGCGTTTTCTAAAAACGCATGTAAAAACGCACCCATAGGCCCCATGCAAAAATGCATGCCCCAATAGCAAAAACACTTGCCCCAATAGCAAAAACGCATGCCCCAATAGCAAAAACGCATGCCCCAATAGCAAAAAGCATGGCTAAAGTGCCATGCGTTTTTGGCATGCGCTTTTGCACTTAATTGATGAGCTGCCTTCAAAAACGCATGCAAAAACGCATGGTACCATTTAGTACCATGCAAAAATGCATGCGTTTCGCATAGGGGCCCATGTTAAAAAAACGCACCAAAAAACGCAGCTTGCAGTATTTTTTGGTGCTGATTCAAAAACGCATGGAAAAATGCAGGGTGTCAAAAAACACATTAAAAAACACATACTGAAATGAAAAAAGCATGCAGAAACGCATGGCATGTGTGACCCTAGCCTTAGACTTTGTCTGTTAAATGGCCACAGTATGGATATGCCCCTAGATATTGCATGTATACCAACCTGTGCTCTGGCCCATTTCATTGCTTTACAACGGCAATTTATGGACACTGGATGATCAAATATTTATTCATTTATACAGCCCTAATAATTTGATTGCACTTTACATACATTTGCAGCACTGTCCCCATTGGAGCTCACAATCTAAACATCCTACCAGTATGTTTTTCAAATGTGGGAGGAAACTGGAGCGCCCGGAGGAAACCCACGCAAACACAGGGAGAACATAACACTCCTTGCAGATGTTGTCCTTGGTGGGAAGTGAACCCAGGACCCCAGTGCTGCAAAGCTGCAGGGCTAACCACTGAGCCACCGTGCTGCCCATAGTATCCATTCAGTGCTCATTTAAAGAGTAAAAGTATCTTTGCAAATCTGCTATTATAAGTTATCAACACATCCGAGAGCAGCATAATATAGTGAGAAAAGCCCAGATTCCAGTAATGTGTCACTTAGTTGGCTACTTGCTGCATTTTTAATAAAATCACTGATTTATCAGCAGGAGATTATCACTAACGGGCTAGAAAACCTGTTGCCTGGCAGTCCTCCACATTCGTGGTTTCAGTATAATCCCACCCCCACCACTGATTGCTGGTTTCTGCCTATGCACAGTGTACACAGAAAGCTTCCAGTGATGTGGGCAGGGATATAAAGACTCAGCATTCAGAAATCTAGTAGATCTGCAGCAGAGAAAACTTACCTTGACTTTGCCCTACATCATGCTGACCCGAGATGGATTAACCTGGTGATAGTTTCCCTTTCAGTGCCATATGAAGGGTGGATATTTACCAACCTACGCCCATTTAACAGGAATCAGTCAGCAGGTTTTTGCTTTATAATCTGACAGTAGCATAACATTATATATTTATTACACATTGCTCATACAGCACCATCATAATCCATAGCACTGTCACCATTAGGAATCACAATCTAAATCCCCTATCAGTATGTCTTTGGAGTGTGGAAGGAAACTCGTGAACCCGGAGGAAACTGGAGATCCTACAAGACCCCACAAAACTTGAAGGAAACCCTCGCAAACTTGAGGAGAGCATACAAACTCTTAAAGATGTGTTCATTTGAACCCAGGACCCCAGCACTACAAAGCAATAGTGTTAACCACTGAGCCTCTGTGCTGCACGTACCATTGGGCAAGAAAACCTTATTCTAGGGATGTATCACTTACTGGGATGCTGGGTATTGTCTTCATAGATTCTATGTTTTTTCTTATGTAGAAGTAGCTAAGCTAAGACTTCTTGGCTGTATATAACCCTGCTCACACTACTGATTGGCAGCTTCCTGGGTACACTCTATATTATGAACAAGCTGCCAATCAGTGGAGTGGGGAGTTACACTGATTAGCCGGACTGCTCTGCATGTGATATGTAGTCATAATCTCCCGCTGATAAAAAAATGATTGTAATGAAGCTACAACATACAGTGATAATCTCCTGCTGATAAAATATTGATTGTATTAAACTATAACACACAGTCTTAGTCTGTGGTCACACATGCCAGCCGTTTTTGCTCTTGATCCGTTTTTTGGGAAATTTTGTCCCTTTTTTTTCTATGTCCAAAAAACGGTCCGTTAACGGATGGGGCACTTTATGGGTCATTCCGTTTTTGAAGACCTCTTCCCATTGTTTAAAAAACGTTGCATTTTTGGGTGCTGGAAAAAACGGACCATATTTTGGTAATATGGGGCCCTATGGGAAATGGATCCATTAACGGATAGCACATATAGGCACCATCGGTTAACGGATCCGTTTTTACTAGCATTTTTTTCCCAAAAGATGGCTAAGTCCAAAAAAACGCAGAGCAGCACAGGAGGCTCAAAAAGCACCCAAAAAAAACGGATTTGATAAATGGAATACTATGTAAAAAAAACAGATTGGCATGTGTGACCACAGACTTAGTCCGGCTTCACACCGCGATTTTTGACTGTCAGATTGTGTCCGGTGTTTTGCAGGATGCACCGGACACAACCTGACAGCCCCGGAGGTGCACAAACTAAGGGCAAATATGCCCTCTGATCCTGTTTAAACAGGAATCATTTCTGTGCGTCTGTGCCGCTTTCCATTGCTAAACGTTCAGCAGCATGGGTGCAGGGGAGCTGTCCGCGGTGCTGAAATTTCAGCCGTGGAGCTCTCCAGCTGCTGAACTTTACCGGTGGCTGTGAAATGCTGTGCTGTCCATGGTGCTGAATGAGTGCAGCTGCATTTCACAGCTGCAGCTCTTTCAGCACTAGGTGTCCAGCAACCGGTACAATTTTTTGCCGGATTCGGAGTGATCCGGTGCCCATATCACGGGCAACGGATTGCCCCGGATCCGGTTCTGTTTGTTTTTGCCACTGGTCACAAAAAATGATGCAGACTCTGATTTTGTGTCCGGTGACAAAAACGAAAAGAACCAGATCCTCCCGGAAAACCACAAAACCGAACGGCAAATAACAGCTATCGGACACCATAGGGATGCATGGGAGGGCAAAATCGGATCCAGATCTGTCCGGTTCACACCAGATAGACCCGGAACTGAAAACCGTGGCATTATAAGTGACACATCACTGGTATCAGGATCTCGTGACCTATATTATCCTACTCTCAGATTAAATAGCATTTTCTTTGATGCCTTAAAATCGATTGGCAAAAGTGCACCCTAAGACTACCTCCACATTACGGATTTTAGGGAACCGATGCTGTCCGATATAAATCGGACAGCATCGGCTCCCTTATGATGCCTGGAATTGGGTGCCAAATAGGCACCCGATTCCGGCATAAAATCGGCGCCACCGGGCTGAAAAAAAAAAAAAAAAAAAAAATTATGCTCACCTCCCCCCGAGCCCCCGCCGTCTCCCGCCGTCTTCCTGAAGGTTCCCGGTGGCTCCCGCAGGCTGCAGAGGTCTTCTGCATGTGTTCAGGACCTGCGGTGATGTCACAGTCACGTGACCGCGGGTTCCACCATTGTAACCCGCGGGTCACATGACTGTGACATCACCGCAGGTCCTGAACACATGCAGAAGATCTCTGCAGCCTGCGGGAGCCACCGGGAGCCTTTAGGAAGACGGCGGGAGACTGCTGGGGCTCGGGGGAAGGTGAGCATAAACTTTTTTTTTTTAACCCTTGTGCTCCAGGAGCAGTTTTACTGTACTGAGCATGCTCAGTACAGTAAAATAGGGTCCGAGGAGACATCAGATGTTTCCTCAGACCCTTCTCCATAGGGCCCCATGTTATAGGGATCGGGTCAGGTCGGATGTGCACTAAATGCCATCCGATTTGGTCCGATCCGATTCTGTCAGATTTTATTATCAGTGCAAAAATCGGAGCAGGCACCGATTTTTGCACCGATAATAAAATCGGACAGAATCGGATCGGACCAAATCGGATGGCATTTAGTGCACATCCGATTCGGTCCGATACCCATAGGGCTGCATGGGGCCAAATTCGGATCCGATGCTGTCCGATTTTGATCGGACAGCATCGGATCTGAAAAATACGTAATGTGAAACCAGCCTAAGTCTACAATTGCTCCAAAACACCAAATCGATTCCTAATCACTAGAGGGATAGCTGCCGCTATATAAATTACACGTGATTTAAAAAGCAGGTAATCCAAATTATAGTGTGGTCTACTACTTTAATCTAATTTGGATGGTACAGTCATATATCTTCTTTTACAAGCGTAACATAACTCTAGTATCCTGAGGGTGACTTCACAGGTTAAGAGGAAATATGAGCAAGTTATTTCGCGAGGCCGGTAGAGAATCCACAGGCCTAGTTTGCTTAAGAAGTGACAGGGGTAAAGAGCACTTTGTAAATACACAAAAAGATTAAGGATTAACACGAGCAGTTGTGAGATGGACAGACAGGGTGGGCCGCGGCTCCGGTGCTCCAACCTTCAACATGAGCCTAACAACTTCCCGCGAATTCGGCATTAAACAACAGAGATCCTACTGCTGTTTGCACTAGACCTCAACATGGTACAAATCTGTAGGTTGCTTAGTAGCTCCAAGTAATATGAGAAAAGACATTACACTCCTGGTGCCAAAGCTTTGAACAAAATTACTTCCTTTAACACACCACCTTAATTATGTGCCGGGGAACATAAAACAGGTCAGACAATTTGTACTGGGAAATCATAATTCCATCAGTCCAAAGCAGGTAGTGCCAATGATTTATGAATGAGGTGTCATAATTATTTTTTTAGTAAACAGATCGGATTTCTTTCCCTAGGACGGATCTCAAAGTACTAATTAGCTTTTTGCGGTAGAATGTCACCGTCCAGTCATGACAAAGGAAGGTTTTTGTTTTTTTTTCTACATTGTATTTTTTGGGCGGTTGATTTAAGCAGATGTTCTCTTGTAATAACCAGGAGGATTAAAGCCTTGATGTATATAACTTAGCCTCTCCTCCTTCACCTTTCATAATTTGATGGTTCTTCAGAATTTATATTTCACTTGAAAGAGAAGATCGGGGGAGAATTATTTACACAAGTTATTTGGCAGAGGAAACGTTTCTTTTCTCGCTAAGGGGAAAGTATCATCACGGTTATTTTTCTAGTTTGTAAGTAAAAGATGCAGGTTTATGTTTTATTTAGACAGCTATAAGGTTATGATAGACTTTAGGTTTTTTACGTTTATGTAGCTTTGCTAATATTAATATATATTGAACGGGACCCATTGAAGCGGTAATACCGCGAAATGGTGAGCCGTCGTCCACCGACTCTCTACCTCCTCTCGACGCTGCAACCACTCCGCACCGATATTTGATGTACACCGGAACTTGAGTGCCGCCTCCATTACCTCTTTATTTGCAAGATTAATGGCAGATTTACACGTCCCAATAATGTTACGATATTGCATACAATGGCACGGGAGCGCGCACGTTTTTGGCGTTGGTCCAAGATCGCATGGGAGATGTTACACAGGGAGATATCGGCAGGCAACGCAAGTACGATGTCGTACGCCCCTCTTGCACACTGCGTCTCATCAACTCGGGAACGACCAATTAACATTGTGCTCCAGATCGTAGTTGCGCTGGCACACAGCACGATCATGGCAGATCGTCCATCCAATATCGGGCAGTTGGAGAGCCTGCACAAATCCCAAACGATATCGTTTTGGCATTGTTCTTGCATCGAATTGCACATTTACACCACACAACGCACGAACGATATCGGCGGCCATGCCCGAACCACGTGACTTTTTAGCATTGTTGGACAACGATATCGGGACGTGTAAAGCGGCCATAAGAGTTTAGTCTCCTTCAGTGGTGAGCAACACCAGGACTAGGAAGCCTATCAGGTTAAGGTTGCTATTAGGTCAAGTCCCTACCATGACCGGTAGTGCCCAGTCTTTCCTTCTCCTGACACTGATTAATATATATAATATTTATTCAAAAATATTGCAATCTGAGAGTCCTCAGTGGTTGATACCTTTTAATGGCTAACTGAAAAGATGGTAAGCAAAGCAAGCTTTCGGGACACTGTGGCCCCTTCGTCAGGCTGATAATGACACAAATTCTGAAGACACACATACATATATACATAAGCAGGGCTAGGTGATGTAGTAAATACAACAGGTGATATAAAGCAGAGTCAGGCTAGGGGGGGGGAGAGGAGCTGGGAAAGTAAAGTCAAAATATTTATTCATTTATATAGCGCTATTAATTCCATAGCGATTTACATATTTTTGCAACACTGTCCCTATTGGGGCTCACAATCTAAATATCCTGTCAATATGTCTTCGGAGTGTGGGAGGAAACTGGAGTACCTAAAGAAAACCCATGCAAACACGGGGAGAAACATTCAAATCCCTTGCAGACGTTATCCTTAGTGGGAATTGAACTCAGGACCCCAGAGCTGGAAGTCTGCAGTGCTAACCACTGAGCCACCATGAAAAATAGTGCATCATTCTTCTTAAAGGAATTGTCTAGGACTTAAGATTTATCTAAGAGTAGAGATCATTTTATAAAAAAAATGTGTTATTTTTAACTCTACAGGAATTGATGGCGTCCCTTTCTTCAGTCACTTGACTGTTGAAGCTGATTACTGGCCTCAGTAGTCACTTGGGTATGTATTAATATGCATTGCTTATATAGCACCAACATATTCCTCAGCACTTTACAGAGATAATAATAATCTTTATTTATTTAGCGCTAACATATCTTGCAGCACTTTACAATTTCAGAGGTTCATATACAGATGGTCATAAGAAAAAGTTATAAAAAATACAATAATTAAAGCAAAAAATAATGACCACCCTTCTTGTGAGAGCTTACAGTCTAACAATGAGATGGGGGTGACACAAAGTACAGGTGTTTATTTATAATGATGTTCCAGCCAATTTGAAGAAATGGGGAGAATGTCTAAATTACTTTGATTAGGGAGAATGATAGGCCGCCCTAAAATATGTTTTTAAGGAGCATCTAAATCTGTGTAAGTGGTGGATAGTCCTAATTTGTTGGGGTAGAGCATTCCAGAGAATTGGTGCAGCTCGGGAGAAGTTGTGGAGCAGGAGTGGGAGGTTCGGAGTAATGCAGATGTTAATCTAAAGTCGATTCCAGAGCAAAGAGAATGGGTGGGGTGATAGACAGAGATGGGGGTGGAGTGGTAGAGAGGTTCTGTACTATTAAGAGCTTTGTGGGTGAGAACAAGCAATTTGAATTGGATCCTATATTGTATAGGCAACCAGTGCAATGGCACAGAGCGGAAGCATCAGAATAACGGTTAGCCACGTAGTTGACCCTGGATGCTGCGTTAAGGATGGACTGGAGGGGGGAGAGTCTAGTGCAGGGGAGGCCAATTAATAAAGAATTACAATAATCAAGAAGGGAATGGATCAGGGCCGCAGTGAGGGTTTTAGTCGTTTCCATGGTGAGGAAGGGGTGATTTCTGTAGATGTTTTTAATTTGCAGGCGACAAGAGCGGGTGAGAGATTGTGTATAGGAGGAGAAGGAAAGATCAGTGTCAAATATAATACCCAGAAAGCGAGCATGCTGCTTATGCGTTTGTGGTGCCGCACACTGAGAGGGGGTTGTCAGATTTAAAGAGGTTAGTTGAGGGCGGGAGCAGAAGATGTTGCATTTTGGAAAGGTTGAGTTTCAGATTGAGAGCGGACATGATATTGGAGACTGCGGTTAGACAGTCACTGGCGTTCTGTAATACAGCGGGGGTAACGTCAGAGGATGAAAAGTATAGTTCTGTGTCATCAGCATAAAGATTGCAATGGAAGTCAAATTTGCTGATGGTCTGTCCAATCGGAGCTGTGTAGAGAGAGAAGAGAGCTAAGGACCGAACCCTTAGGGGCCCAAATAGTGAGAGGATGAGGAGATTATCATCACTATCCCCATTGGGGCTCATAATCTACCTTCTCTATCAGTTTGCCTTTGGAGTGTGGGAGGAAACCCATGTAAATACAAGGAGATCATATAAACTCCATGCAGATGTTGTTCGTGTGTGAGAGTGTTCAGAGTATACAGCCTGCAGTGACTCTTCCTAGCCACTAGGGGGACTCCTGCACAGTGAGCATAAAAGGCCGGGCCTGGGGGCATTAGTAGAGGAGAGGTATTAGAGTCAGTATCATGTAGACCTGTGGCAGGAGACTTTAATTCCACTGTTCCTCCCTGGTGAGCTTAATAGATTCTGTGTGTTGATTCTTTGGTTTAGGAAGGAGCCTCCCTCATGAAGAAGTAGTTAATGCTCTATTAGAGGGAGGAGTGTATCAAGAAGAGTGCTCCGGGTGCTGTTGATGGGAGGCGAGATGATTGTACCTAGGAAGGAAACTGGTGGAGACAGTTTTGCTGCTTGAAGAAACTGCCAGTTGGTCTCTGATGTGCAAATGAATAGAGGGTTCAGATGAGCCCGTTTTCCCATGGATAAACAAAAAAATTGTGAGTTCTCGAGCTTGGGCCTTGCATACGCATTTTAAGGCAGGTAAAAGTACAGACATCTTGTTTTGGCACCGAAGGCACCTAGTTAGGCTGCAGACGGTTTTTCACAGGTCTGTGTCTGTGAGACTCTTATGGTACTTAAAGCTAGATATCCGGGTAACCTTTCTGCTAGGGTGTAAATATACTGTATGTGTAAATGTGTATAGATTTACTATAAGGTTGGGAATCATAACGTTACTCCAGAGATTCACTTTGTTGCCCTTCAATAGGATTTACATTAGTCTGGTAGTGGTGTGACGTCCTTGTATTTCCAGTTCCTGTTCTTCGCTAGGTAAAGGCTAGGTCTCACATAACGATATCGGTAACGATATCGTCCTATTTGTGACGTAGGAACGATATCCTTACCGATATCGTTGCGTGTGACTGATAGCAGCGATCAGGCCCTGCTGTGAGGTCGCTGATCGTTGCACAGGGCTCCTGACCATTTTTTGGTCGTTGGCCCCCCCGCTGGTCACCACACATCGGTGTGTGTGACCGGCGGGGGCAGCGATCAGCGACCTGTCAGGATCCCCCGCCATGTCACAGCGCTGCACAGCAGCGCTGTAACATGACATCCAGGGTGACAAGCGGGCTTAGAGACCCGCTTGTTTACCATGGTTACCGGCACCCGCCCGCTTCCGAGTTGCGGGGAGCGAGCGGGTGCCGACCTCTCCTATCCTGTCCCTCACTATTCTCATCTCTCCCTGCTATTTCCCTGTTCCCTACTCTATCCCCTATCCTAAACCCTAATCCTATCCCTCTCCTTGTTCTAAATAAAGAAATCCCCCCCCCCGAGGCTCACCGGCATCAGAGGCTCCCATACCGGCATCTCTGTAATGGAGATCTCAGGGGTAAAGGACCTATGATGAGGTCACAGTCATGTGACCCGCCTATACTGTATACTGTATAGTATAGGCCGGTCACATGACTGTGACCTCATCACAGGTCCTTTACCCTGAGATCTCCATTACAGAGATGCCGGTATGGGAGCCTCTGATGCCGGTGAGCCTCGGGGGGGGATTTCTTTATTTAGAACAAGGAGAGGGATAGGATTAGGGTTTAGGATAGGGGATAGAGTAGGGAACAGGGAACAGGGAAATAGCAGGGAGAGATGAGAATAGTGAGGGACAGGATAGGAGAGGTCGGCACCCGCTCGCTCCCCGCAACTCGGAAGCGGGCGGGTGCCGGTAACCATGGTAAACAAGCGGGTCTCTAAGTGCAGGAGAGACCCGCTGTTACCATGGTTACCAGCGTCCGTCCGCTCCCAGGATGCAGGGAACGAGCGGACGCTGGGTACCAACGATCTGGCTGCCCAGAGGTCGCTGGTGAAGTCTGTCAGTGTGACAGCTCACCAGCGACCTGATAACGATGTGTCAACGATGCATCAACGATGCTGATCGTTGTCGGCATCGCTGACACATCGTTATGTGAGACCGGGGCTTAAATTATTCCACAAGTTCTTGAAACACATGAGAAAGTCCTTGGAGTCATCACTTTGATCGCGGTCCTCTGGGTTGGATGTGTGTGAACATTTCTTGTGATGAAACTGGAACGTGTATATATGTAATCATACCCTATTCTCTCCCTCTGATCTCTTAAGTAAAGAGATTGTTGAATTAATCGGTTTCTGACTCCGCTTCAGTTTGTGACCCACTGAATCCTCATCAGGCCCTTAAGGGTACTTCACACACTGCAACATCGTTGGCGGTATCGCTGAAACGTCACAGGTTTTGTGACGTAACAGCGACCTCTCCAGCGATGTTGCAGTGTGTGACTTGCAGCAGCGACCTGGCCCCTGCTGTGAGGTCGCTGATTGCTACAAATCGTTCAGGACTATTTTTTGGTCCTTGGTCTCCCACTGGTCAGCACGCATCGCTGTGTTTGACAGCGAGAGACCAACGATCAGTGACCTCCCAGCCAATGCCCAGTGCCACACATTAGCACTGGTAACCAGGGTAAATATCGGATAGCTAAGCAGCGCGCTCTGCTTAATTACCCGGTGTTTACCCTGGTTACCAGTATCCTCCCACTTAGCCCAGCCTGTAAGTGGGAGGATGCTGGTAACCAGGGTAAACACCGGGTAACTAAGCAGAGTGCGCTGCTTAGCTACCCCATATTTACCTTGGTTACCAGTGATGTCGCGGCCGACTGGTCGCTGGTGATTCTGCCTGTTTGACAGCTCACCAACGACTGCATAGAGACATTCCAGCGATCCCGACAAGATCGGATCACTGGTGAGATCGCTGGAAAGTCTCAGCGTGTAAAGGGGCCTATAGGATCTGACACTTGGGGGAATTTGAATCCAGGACCTCAGCGCTGTCAAACAGTGCCAACCATTGTTTGAACATGTGCCCGCTTATATATGTAACTTGTGACTACTTAAGCCAGTAATTGTCTTCAACATTTGCATGACTAATAACTGCAATATCATCTCAGCTAGTAGTGACAGCTGTCATGAACCTGCTGCACAGTTTGTTTAGGGCTTTATTGTATGTCACTATTACTGATACCTGGGTGTGTTGAATTGTCAGTATGCTTTTGTGCACAGCGATTCTCCATGCTGATTCTGGGAAGAGTTGGGTTACTCAGGTGTTTCTGCTTTACAGTGATTACTCTGTTACTTGACTGAGCAGCTTTCCCCAGAATGTTGTTTGTCATACATTTTGCCTGAAGTACTGTGTGGCCTCTGGTTTCAGACCTAGACATTTCCCTCTACCTTTTATCTTTCTTCTGTTATTTTGACCCCTGGATCATGACCTGTTTAAGCCTCTGTTTAATCCCTGTAACCTCATCTTGACCTCCTGTAATATCATACCCTGGATCTTTATATGACCATATCTCTGCCTGCTCCCAATATACTGTGAATTCTCTTGGAACTAGCCTGGGATTACTTGACCACCCTGCTGCCCTAGTCCTGTAAGTAGTGACCTAGTTTATATAGTGACTAGCTTCACATTGGTGTCAACCTTATTATTGTAGTGACTAGTGTTACAACAGTGTCTATCAGTCAGTTGATCACTGTAGTGACCTCTGAAGTTGGATGACCAATAGTGAAGAAGTCACTACCCTGTGCCAGCATATTTCACTACAGAGGCAAACCTGAAATTATAGAAAATTCAAGTTTTAGCTAACACTGTTTTGCTTACTTTTCAAAGAATCTACATTTTAAAAGTCCTGGAAAAGAGAATTTGTCATCGGGTTTTTGGTACCTAATGTGGAGGCAAAGACCCTGATTCCAGTGATGTATCACTTACTGGGCTGCTTAGCGTGATTTTATTTATAAAATTATTGTTTTATCAGCAGCAGATTCTCGCTAGAGGACTACCGTACTTGGCCTGCAGGTAGTCCAACCTCACCTCCAACCACCTCACTGATTGGAAGCTTTCTACTCATGCACAGTGTACACAGAAAGCTACCAATCAGTGATGAGGATGGGATTATTCCGAGCTCAGCATTGAGAGAATTGCTAGATCTCCAGCAGGTAAAACAGTTTTTAATCAAAACTATAGCATTCAGCCCTTTAGGTGACACATCATTGGACTTGGGGTCTCTGTTCATACATCATGTTGCTCTTAGATAGAGATGAGCCACCACCCCGGTGTTCAAATTAGATTCGTCGAATCGACGGGGTGTTCAACGAATGTTCGTCGAATGCTCGACGAACACCGTCGAACACCCCCGATAACGAACAAACCGGGCTTGTGGGGCTTTTTCACTTCCACAATGTATATACATACATTGTGGAAGTGAAAAAAAGTGAAATAAAGTGTTAAAAAAAAAAAAAAAAAAAATCAATGCTCACCTGTCCGCGGTCCACCGAGGCCTCCGGCAAGGTCCTGTGTCTTATAGGACCTGTGGTGACGTCATGTTCTCCGGGAACTCCGGTCACGTGACCGGAGTTCGCGCGAGAACATGACGTCACCACAGGTCCTATTAGCAATAGGACCTTGCCGGAAAGCTTAAAATAGATATTTTTATGTTTCGGACACTTTCTTTTACTTAAAGAAAGGGTCCGAAACATAAAAATATCTATTTTAAGCTTTTCGGCAAGGTCCTGTGCTTCTAGGACCTGTGGTGACGTCATGTTCGAATTGTTCGAATTCGGCGAATGACTCGAATAGCGCCAAAATCAACTCGAATTTGAGATTGGCTAACTATTCGAATCGAACATCGCTCATCTCTACTCTTAGATGGGGTAGCGCAACAGACTTTTTTCAGTTTATGTAAATGTAACTGTTGATTTCGGAAATTTGCATTTCAGTGGCCTATGCTTTAGGTAGAGTGTTTGTGACTAAGATGGTGTTAGTTATAAAGTAGATTGTTTCTCTTCCTGTGAACATGATTGACAAGTGATGGGCTGAAATTTTACAAACCAAGTCCAAAATATTTATCTTTAACCTCTTCATGACTTGGCGATTTTTCATTTTTGGGTGTTCATTCCTCCACTTCGTGCTTGGGCCATATCTAAAAAACAAGAAAGCATTTTGGTAAAATGGTAAAAAAATAAATTCAGTAATTTTTTTTTTGGGCGGGGGGGGGGGTGTTAATTTTGAGATGTTGAGTCATTGTGCTGTAAAAATGTCCTGGCAACATGTTTCCGATGATCAGTATGATTGTAGTAATATTTATCATCAACGTCTGCTGCATTCTTTAGCGCTGCTACATCCTTTAGTGCTTTCTTTGGTATTGTCATCTGGTGTCGGTAAGGAGGTTACCTTTTTTTCTGTGATGTTTTATGATTACTGTAACATTAAATTTGAATTATTCTTTTATGTAAATATTATTAAAATAAATTAGAAATGAATACAAAAAATGGTTTGTTTTACAATTTTTGCCAGATTCTAAATCCCATAACTTGTATTTTTTTGCCCACTGCTTATTTTATATGTGATGAGCTGACATTATATTGATACCATTTTATGGCACATATGACATTTTGATAACGTTTTGCTACATATTGTATTTGTCTTCCGGAACGGTGGCAACCAAACTCCTACAATTCTGGCATTTCAGTTGTTTCTCTATATACAGCATTTAACGTATGAGTTCATTATTTGTGTATCTTGTATTTTTCCTGTCCATCATGTTGTATGTAACCCCTCTCACGTACATCACCATGGAATTAATGGTGCTATATAAATAAATAATAACAATAATACTACTAATAATAATAGATCAGACTTTCATATGCTCGACAATATTAATTTTTTTTTAATTTCTACCTTCAATTTTTGGTTTTTCTAAGCTGATTGTCTAATTATTTGTTCTATATACTGAAATATTATTGTATTGTGAGATCACCGGAACACCCGCAGGTGGCGTCACAACAAGACTACTAAACCCCTTTACTGTTCAGCCATCCCCTATTGATCTGGACCACCGGGCCTACACAGCATCGGGCGCGGAACCGTGACAGGGAGCAGCAACAGCCCGAGACATGCACCCCCCGGCTATGGTGAGTCACACACAGCCCGCTAATGTGAACAGGATTTTGGCCGCTATTTTAGCCTATTAATGTTCACAGGTGCTTTTCATTGCGCCCTAATTCTTTTCTTTATTACATGATGATTGGAGGATTACCATCCTCAATGAATGTGATTGGTGAACGGACACCTAGGTGACCAGGACATATACTCCATGGACACTTGTATCATGCTGGACTTATATGGACATTTTATGAGTTATAAATAATGGTATGAAGGATCAGATAAGGCAGATGGATAAACTGTTTAGATTGCTATAAGGTATGGACATACTGTACTGATTGATGAATGATAACTTGAGATGTTTACATTGTGCTGCAATTTGAAACTTTGATTTTAATGAGGGGATGGTGTTTTGTTACATTGTGTTGTAAAATAGGGGTTAGGCTGCCTTCAGATTTGCAGATGCCTCGCAGCGTTTTGCAGAGGCATCTGCAAGCATCTGCATGCAGACGGCAGCCCTATGTTTATAATGGAGCGCACGGCGGTCTGCAGATGCTTGCAGACCGCCGTGCACACCATTCACCCTATATGTGATCTGTGCGCAGGCGGATGCCTGCGCACAAATCACACACTCTCGCCGCACCAGGACGCAACATATAGGGGTGAATGGGTGCGCATGGCGGTCTGCAAGCATCTGCAGACGCTGTACGCTCATTATAAACATAGGGGTGCCGTCTGCATACAGATGCTTGCAGATGCCTCCGCAAAACGCAGCGGAGGCATCTGCAAATCTGAACGCAGTCTTATTTAAGAGCGTCTATGCTTGAGAAAGATCTCAACTTCAGGGATCAACATGTCGCACTGAATGGTGGAATAAAGAACCTTTATGGAAATACTGGCTATGTGAACTGATGGCTTCTATCTACTTGTACGTTCCATTGAAGGGGAACTCCCACCTCTTGTGGCAGCCGGTTTTACACGTTGGTCACCCTCACTGTCAAACAATGATTTCTGATATCTAATCGGTGTCTTCTCCTTCTCTGATAACACATTATTGAGGGTATAAGTCTTCGGTCATTAGTGCAATGGAGGGCACGAGCAATTTGATTGACAGAGGGCTTTGTAGATGAGAGTACACATTGTACTCTTTAGAGGATGGGCAACCAGTGCAATGACTGGCACAGGATAGAGGCATCCGGTGAAGGGGTTGGAAAGTAAAATGATCCTGGCTGCCGCATTCGGGATGGATTGGAGAGGAGAGAGTTTAGTAAGAGGGAGACCGATGAGTAGAGAACGGCTATAATCCAGATGGAATGAATTAGGGTATGTGCACACAGGAAGGTTTAGTGGAGGTTTAGCAGCGAAAACCGCCGGCGTTTTAGCATAGGTTTTATTTAAATGTATGTAAATCCTAAGCAGCTTTAGGACTTACATGTAACCCTATGTAATTTGGAAAACGCTGTGCACACAATGTCGGTTTATGTGAGCGGATCCGCCCGCGATTGAGTGGTTTCTCAGCGGCTTAGCAGCATACAGCATGTCAATTCTTTTCAGCGGTTTTTGATCGGAATCGCTTGACTCTAGCGAGTCCGAACCATTCATTAACATTGGACTCGCAACGAGTAGCGAGTTCCGGGCTCGGAATCGCTACTCGGAATCGCTTGACTCTAGCGAGTCCCAGGCTCGGAATTGCTACTCGGAATGGCTTGACTCTAGCGAGTCCCGGGCTCGGAATCGCTACTCGGAATGGCTTTCCGAGTAGCGATTCCGAGCCCGGGACTCGCTAGAGTCAAGCGATTCCGAGTAGCGATTCCGAGCCCGGGACTCGCTACTCGTTGCGAGTCCAATGTTAATGAATGGTCCTTGCGAGTCCTGCGAGTCCCATAGAAAACCGCAGGAAAAAACACAGGTAAACCGCTGTGCACATGCTGAAAAAACCGCCGGAAAACCGCCGGAAAACTGCTGGAGATATCAGAGCTCTGATCTCTAGGCTCCTGATAATTTCCAGCGGTTTACTGAAGGTTTGAACGCCACTAAACCTTCCTGTGTGCACATACCCTTAGAGTGACAGTAAAGGTTTTTGAAGAGTCAAAGGTAAGAAAAAGAAAGTTGCTTATTTTCAAGTTACCGTACTATTGATTTATTTTTAAAAAAAATTATGATGAAAGTCGGAGGCCCTGGATTGATGACGTACATTTATATTTCATATTATAAGAGCTTGTATTTACTTACAAAGGGTTAATCTGATTCACACATGTTACGCTGGTTTGTGCGTTAAGGTCAACGAGTCCCCAGAATATTCAGCTCGCACACATTGACAGCTCCTAACCTCTTGCAGGGCCTTTTTTTGGGTTCCTGTGATGCAAAGCTTTAATTAGGAAGTTTACAATCTATCTTTAAATGCAAGCCCTTGTGGATGATTAGCACGGAGGAGCTGAGTAATTCTAGGGCCTCAAAGTAGAGATTTCAAATAAAAGGAAGGAAGAAAACCTATTACAGTCAACAATTAAAGAAACACAAAATGAGCATAATTATTATGGCTATTTTTACATTATATGCATGAAATGATGTCTAAGAATAAACGGACAGGGTTAAGCATTGATGTGGTGAGAACAAAACAGCAACTGTACAATAATGTTCAATTATCCCAGTAATATAATGACTGAAGTCTACCTAAAATTACATTTTTGGGGAATAAACTTTGATGTAAATTGACATAATTTGGAGAAATGTTCATAACAGAGGGTGATGAACACCATGGATTAGTTTCATCCACTATTCAACATCTCTTATATTAACAGTATGGAATTAGGGCCGCTTCACACTGCGGCATGATCCGGTCCGGTTCTGTCCGGGAGGACCCAGACAGCTGTGGACCGGATCAGCACACAGGACTGGGGGGCTATTATGCCATCAGGTCCTGTGTGCAGCGCACGCAGCTGCAGTCGCTGACAGGTCAGGACCGCGGGCGCCGCGGTCCTGACCTGTCAGCGGCTACAGCTGCACGCGCTGCACAAAGGAACGGAGGGCATAATAGCCCCCCAGTCCTGTGTGCTGATCCGGTCCACAGCTGTCTGGGTCCTCCCGGACAGAACCGGACCGGATCATGCCGCAGTGTGAAGCGGCCCTAAGGGATGAGCGAGTACCGCATTATTTGTGCGCACTATACTCGCAACGAGTAGGCAGCGGTACTCACTATTCGTTGCGAGTATAGCGAGTACGAATACTTTCGCAGTGTATCTATAGATACACTGCGAAAGTAGCCTGAAAGTTAATAAAAGTTGTTAAAAAAATGATAAACTTACATACTCACCTTCCGACGCCTGCACCGGGACCGCCAGAGAAGCCATCCGATTGCTGGACAAGGACTTCTCACTACCAGCCAATCAGATGGCCGGTAGCGATCTGGCCAATCAGATGGCGCCACGTCACAACCATGTGATCGCTAGCGGCCACCTGATTGGCCAATTTGCAAGGTCCTAGATGCACTATCAGGTGGCCGCTAGCGATCACGTGGTTGTGACGTGGCACCATCTGATTGGCCAGATCGCTACCGGACATCTGATTGGCTGGTAGAGACAGGTCTTTTTCCAGCAATCGGATGGCTTCTCTGCCGGTCCTGGTGCAGGCGTCGGAAGGTGAGTATGTAAGTTTAATATTTTTAAAACAACTTTTATTAACTTTTAGGCTACTTTCGCAGTGTATCTATACATACTCTGCGAAAGTATTAGGACTACTCGCTACTCCCGAGTACACATAGGTACTCGGAGAGTAGCGAGTAGCCTGAATAACGCTACTATTCGGCGAATACCGAATATTAGCGAGTGTACTCGCTCATCCCTATATGGAATATGTTTATACTGAAAGATTGTCATATCCGAGCGTTCTTCACAATTATCTTTTAGTATGAACAAGTTGTCGACCACCCAATGAATGACACATTTCTTGTTCATCAGGTGAAATGACCATTGTTCAGGGCGGTGCATTGTCCTATGTAAACAGGAGTTGTGCTGCCGAGAAGTATGACAGCCTATGACTCCTCAACAATGTAATACATATCAGTGTGCTTGGTTTACTGCAGTCTCTCTGTATAAACAGGCATATGAGTGCCGATTGTTCACTTTATTCTGCAATTGCGCTTTTTTACGTGGTTACGCGGCAAAAGGCCAACTGCATTCACACATTACGCTTTTGTGCGATTTTTTCTGCAAGCTTTTCCCAGCCATTTTAACATGTGGGCAATGGGAAAAAGTGCAAAAAGAATTGACATGTCTATTCTTTTTACACATGCGCTTTTGGAGTGAAAGCACGAGCATTAAAAAACACGCAAAAGCACAACATGTGAGTGCAATTCAGCAAAACCCATAGGTTTAACTGGACTGAGTTTCCATAACTGCGTTTCACAGCATTTAAGCGCGCACAAAAAAGCGCCGCGTAAATGTAGGAAAATGCAGTAAATGCTGCAAATATGCAGTGTGTGAATGTAGCCTTAGTGCTGTCGGACTGTATGAACAGACCCTTAAGGCCACTTCACACACACAGATATCTGAGTCCAATATCTGAACAGATCTCTGGTTGCAGTGAAATCATGGACACATTTGTGGCTGTGTACAACATGGAGCAATGTATCCATGATTTCACTGCAACCAGAGATCTGTTCAGATATTGGACTCAGATATCTGTGTGTGTGAAGTGGCCTTTAGACATCAATTGAAATCTATACCACTATCTATTCTATTACACATTAACAGCCATGATGCTTACACTAAGAGTACCGTCACACCTGGAGACATCACTGGAGATTTCACAGGTCGACGCATGGGAGCGCGCAGATTTTTGGCACCCCGCCAGCGCCGCCGTCGCGTGTTTGCATGCGGGATACCTCTGGCGAGCTTTGGCGCTGTTACAGGCGACATCGCCGTTGGGGTGTCTACAAACCCCAGCAGCGATCCTGTAACATGGGAGCCTAAGGCTCCCATCGCCTGTAACATCGCCAATCGCCATGTTACATGGGGCGATGTGGATACATCGCCTGAGAGTGGTCGCCTGGTTTCAGAGCAGTGCTGCGAAACCAGGTGACCACTCTCAGCCGATTTTTCGGAGCAAAATCGCCGCATTACACGAGGCGACTCTCCGGCGTTATTACCGCCGATAGGTCATGCCCCTGTGTTGCCTGTGAAATCGCCGGCGATGTCTCCAGGTGTGACGATACCCTTAAAGCTTTCCATCGTGCCATTATTTGCATATTATAATAGCTATCTTGAATTACCCCTACATAAACATGGTCACCCAATAAATGAGCCATATACTCACTTGCCAGGTGAAATAATCATTGTTCTTGGTGGGGCATCATCTTGTGTAATTACTCAAAACTATGATAGGTACTTCTGGTACCTTCCGCTCTGCCTTCCTGCCACCATCACACCCATCCTCAAAAAAAAACATTGACCCAACTGCTATGCCCAGCTATGGCCGCATATCACTGCTCCCGTTTGCTTCCAAACTCCTTGCATGCATGCATACATATTTTTTATTTTTATTTCTTTTACTAAATTTCACTTCCGCAATGTATGTATATACATTGCGGAAGTGAAAGCGCCACCCGCTTCCTGTCATCTCTTTCTGTGTCCGGATCTGTGATAATCACGACCCGGACACAGAAATAGCATCTGGAGGTCACCTCGATGCTTTCCTTTTCTGTCCGTGGGGTCCTCCAAAAAGTAGGATCCCACGAACAGGAAAAAATACGCGATGTGAAACCAGCCTAAGTGACTTAGGTTAAGGATCATGATAATAGAGCTCAGGGCAGACACAAGAATGCAGGCCACACTAGACTACAGACAGGATGTACAGCTGGAAGTCATTCTGGGAGAGGCTGCTCAGCTAGTAACAAAATCACTGGAAGTAGGAGCACCTGAGCAATCCAACCCCTCCCAGAACCAGAATGGAGGAGTGCTTTGAAGATCAGCATAGAATACTGACAGCGTGCTCCATGGAGGGATCGTAACACTACTTTTGTGAAACCGGCATGCTACATGCGCCAAAAGCTCATTCTCTTTAACCACATCTGTCATTGGCTAAGCGCTCTTTTTTTTTTAAATTAAATTCCAAACATCTGTTTCCCTTGAGCATAGCCATGGACAATATAATATTATTAAGGCTGTTTGATGAATGAGGGTTGGGCTGATCACTGGGCTGGCTCTCCTACACACAGAAGCAGTCATTCAGCTGAATCCTCCTGCCTTCTTATGGCTAAGTCATACGTGGCAGCTTTCCTCAAGGAGAACAAATGGATTGGCAGTCTGAAATTGAACATGCCGGAACCTTAAAGGGAACCTGTCAACCGGTTTTTGCCATCCCATCTGAGAGTAGTATAATGTAGAAATAGAGACCTTGATTCCAGCGATGTGTCACTTACTGAGCTGCTTGATGTCATTTTGATAAAATTAGTATTTTCTCTGTTGCAGATTTAGCAGTCTGTGAATATGTCAGAATACCTGGCAGCAGACCAAGTAGACTGCTAATGGTAATCTGCGTCTGATTAAACAGTGATTTTATCAAACTACACTGAGCAGCCCAGTAAGTGACACATCGCTGGAATCAGGATCTCAGGTCCTATATTATGCTATTCTCAGATTAGGTTGCAAAAACCTGGTGACAGGTTCCCTTTAACTCCAAAAAATTAATTTTCCGGAGCCCCAATATACATTAGATTGTCAAGCAAACCCATTGATATTGGCAGATTCAGTAGACATTAATCTAATGTCTATGGGGGTCTTTACACTACAATCTCATGAGAATTGACAGCTTTGCTTTGTATTAAAGGAAAAAGAATTAGATGTCATATGATAACAGTCCATAATGGCATGCAGGATATTTTATATTTATTATTATGTTTGTTTCTATTGGACCAGCATATAATATGGCACTCACAGATATAACGTTTCCCATTGTGCATCATGATCTAAATTTCTTTTCAATATGTCTTTGGAGCCAACCGGAGGACCTGGAGTAAATGAACGCAAACATGGGCGAACATCTGAACTCCATGTAAATGTTGTTCTTGGTTCGATTTGAACCAGGGATCACAGTGATAAATGTAATACAAAAAGATGTAGAGAGGCACGTCTGTGTATACCTGGTGGTCTCGGGAAGATTTTAAGGAGAGGGCTTGGGTCGTTGTGTGCTCCAATTAAACCGCAAATCCTACTAAGTATATGACTCACCGTGGCCGGGACTCCGGTTTAGACAGGCAATGCTTCCTTCCTCCTTGTCACGGGTGGACCGCGCCTGCCGGTAGTGGGGCCCGGTGTAGCGCAGATCAAAAGGGTTGAAGACGTCTTGTAGGAACCGATTAAAGGGGTTTAATTTATTCGTGACGCCACCTATGAGTAGTTTCGGTAATCGTTACCGACGCTGCGGAACCTCCGGGGGATGGACAGCAGCAAGATGGAACGCTCCCCACAGGCTGAGCGGTGATCCCCGGAGGCTGGAGCTGCTTAAGATGTTGTGCGGCAGCTGCGGTTACCTTGTAATGCGGACGGACAGTTCATAAGGAAGCACGGACACAGAAAGTCTCTGCAACGGGTCCTTACTGTAACCAGCAGGCAGTACATGGCATACAGTTTACGGGTAGTAGACCGGGTGGACTCAGCAGTGATAGTGTCCCTTAGAAATCCGTAGTGTTCCTCCATTCTAGCTAAGTGATTTACCATCGTCGCCCAGGAATACCAGATCGGGTACGGGGAGGCTGCTTCAATGCCCTATCCAAGTTGTACGTTGTGGATGTTTTGGGGAGCCTTGGGTCCCTCAGTGGGTACACCGCTGGTTAGACGACTGGAAGTTGGCTGGTGGTGGGGTGCTCCTGTGAAGCTGCTCCTCCACGCTTCTGGTTCGCGTAGCAGAGGTGAACTGCTGCCAGCTTCGGTACCAGTGAACCGGCTGTGAAGTTTCTGTGGGCACGGGAGTCTTTTGGAACCCGTGTGATGATGCCCATTCCCGGTTGGTAAGGCCTCAGGTGCTGACACCCGACCGGTGACGGCCGGGGGCTGCACGGGGTGCGGAGCCCCCGCTCCTACTCCAAGTTCAAGTTCTCGACTCCTCTTGACTCTGTTCTAGACTCTGTTCTAGACTACTGTGTCTGTTCTCCCTACTCACTTCCCTAGCACTCCGCCCACCAGGACCCTGGATTGGCCCTCTGTTCTAGGTGATGCATGCAGGGTTGGATTTCAAAGTTAACTAAATCACTGCTGTGTCAGAGAATATTGCGGCTGCATTTATGGCTGCAATACCCTCTTGTGACGCACTCGTTGCAGGGCGCCACATATAAATATGAAAATAAGGCTTATTTTTATTATTTTAGTACCATTTATTCCATTGCGCTTTACATCTTAAAAGGGATATATATATAGTATAAACAACTACAATAATCATAAGCAATACAAGGCATACAAGGAGTAAGAACCCTGCCCACAAGGGCTCACAGTCTACAAGGGATGGGTGAGGATACATTAGGAGAGTTTAGAGCTGGTCATGTGGCGATTTAGTGGACTGAGGGTTACTGCAGGTTTTAGGCTCGTCAGAAGAGGTTGGTCTTCAGGTGCCTTTGAATGTTCCCACAGTAAGCGAGAGTCTGATATGTTGGGGAAGAGAGTTCCAGAACATGGGGGGTGCACAGGAGAAATCTTGTATACGATTGTGGGAAGAGGAGATAAGAGAGGAAGATCTTGAGAGGATCACAGATTGTGTGTAGGTAGGTACCAGGGGACCGGTTGTAGATGGCTTTGTGTATCATGGTTAAGAGTTTGAACTGGAAACTCTGGGCAATGGGAAGTCAGTGAAGGGCTTGACAGAGAGAGAGGCCGGGAATAACAGGAAGACTGGTGGATTAGTCGGGCTGCAGGTTTTAGGATAAATTGAAGGGGAATAAGGCTAGGGTCACATTTACGGTTTTGTTTTCTAAACCGAATCCGGTTCTGCAGCCATAGGCTGCAATAGAAAAACCGGCTTGCACTTAAGGCCATCCGATTACCGCCTCCGGTTTTGCAGCCTGTGGTAGAAATCATGCAGGCTGTATTTTTCGGAGCGGTTGAAAAACCGGATCTGTTTATTTTATAATGGGCGCCTATGGCAACCGGATTCGGTACCGCAAGGTACATGAATGTACCTTGCGGTACCAGATCTGGTTTTTGGTGTCACAATTTATTCTCATTGCAGATCTGGATCCATTACTGGCTCCAGATCTGCAATGTGATGCCAAATGTGATGGCAAACGGGAATATCACATCTGGTAATAGATGGGTTACCGGATTGTGCTTCAAATGTGACCAGCCTTAAGAGCTAAAGGTGAGGCCAGAGAGTAGGAGGTTGCAATAGTCAAGGCGGGAGATCATGAGGGCATGCAAGCATTTTTGCAGTTTCTTGGTCAAGGAATAATATATATATCCCTTCAGAATGGAGCTGAGTCCAGAGACGACAGCACTCTAATTATTTCTCTATGCAACTGCCAAGTACAGTGCTTACATTTTTTGGCAGTGCTATGAACAATGAATGGAGCAGCAATGTTATTTTTAGTAGATATCATATTACTGGGACAATTTCATAATTGGTCAACCACTGATGCACACGTTATTGCCTATGTATGGTGATTTGTCCTGAGGATGGGGCTTTGGAGCCCTGAAATGCATTGACTAATAAATCACAGCCTTAGGATTGATGTCCTCCAAAGTTTGATGTTTCTTCAAATCCAGCGCATGGTCTTTAACCCTTTCTACATCAGTGATTATATTACCTATATTAGGGGTAATTGATAACTTTTAAGTGTCTGGCAATAACCCTTTGAGAGTTATATAGACCCACAAATTTTACAAGGATGTAAATCTTAACATTTAATTACTTATAGTGTCGGGTTTGCAACTTCCCAATGCCAATTCTGTATTCAGGATTCCAATGGGTAGGTAATTTCAATAGGCTCTAATGTCCTCATTCTGGATATCCATTGTCTCACCTAAGTGTTCTGTGCTATGTCCTCGGACTGATAGTTGTTTCCAAAAATAACTAAGTTTGAGCTGAGTTGTGCATCAAAGTCATCCATTTTGGTAGATGAGTGAGAAAAACAGGTCTCAGCTTGCATCCTAGTTGCATCCTACTGTAGAGTCGTCTATTTTTCACCAAATTTTAGAAACGTCTTGGGAAACTTCCGTTTTTTCTTTTTTGCTTTGCATATGTGAAAAACTAATGTCAGTCACACTTGTGGCAAAATCTGACATAAGGTCCGAAGTTGCGAAATGGATTAAGTCCAGTATGTCGAAAGACTAGGGTGGTATTCTCAACAAAGTTTTTACTTTTAACCTATTGAGTCAGCTCAGACATTTATGGGGTATATGGGGTTTATTAAAAAAGGACACGAACTGCCACTGCATGACAGATTTACTAAAATGTATGTTAGAAAACTGGCGTACATTGAAGTTCATTGCCGGCATTGATATGATATTCTGCGGCACCGACAGTTTAATGGTGACAACTTGTCCACTGAAGTGAATGATCCTATGTTTCTCTACCAGAAGTATTCACTGATCTCAGGGAGACCAGTCCAAGAAAACACTGCGGGCAGCCGGCTAAAGCGCTCAACACAGTGAATTCCTAGGAGCATTGCCCCCTGGGAATTAGAATATGCAAATAGAGTCTGTGGAGCCTCGGTTAGGGTCTCAAACACAGGACTAACCAGATATCTCTCCAGGAAAGGACCCAGCCAAGGGGTGGCTCCTTGCGGAGAACACCAACCACCATGTTAGTGCCTTTAGTCAATATCCAACTCTTTTACAAGCTTAGAGATATGACAAGGGAATACCAAGACCAGGTATCCATCCACAGACAGCTGTTTGGGGTGTTGCCCCTCATCAGTGTGGAGTAGGATTCTGGCTAGGTGGGAGCAAGGCCTAGTAGACCAACATCACAAAGCATTCAGTGATCTCAGGGAGACCAGTCAAGACAACACTGCGGGCAGCGGCTAAAGCGCTCAACACAGTGAATTCCTAGGCGCATTGCCACCTGGGAATTATGAATATGCTCTATTTGCATATTCTCAACCAGAAGTATCAGGAATAAGAGCAATGAAAATTAAGGATTTGTAGGATAATTTTAGACATAAATATGTAGCTTATAAACCAACATTTCCATAATAACGACCATCGTGAAGGAGCGCCCTACGTCAACAGGAAGGGGTAAAATACACTGATTTTGTCAACCTACCAGTATTAACCTTCTCTAATATTTCTATAAACACAGAAACCAGTTTCTTCCATGAAGAGACAATATGGAGACTTTTCCACAATGCACAGAAAGAAATCTCCATAATTAGAGGGAGTGTTGCAAGTTCATTTCCGTGAGGGGGAAAAAGAAGGGAGCTTAAAGACTAGATGTTTAGACATCGCAGCAAGTCCCCTTGTGACCTTCCTCTGATATGTAGCAAAACATTAATCTTCTTGCCAGCAATTATACAGAATGCACAGTGATGCAGCCCTAGATCAGCCAGTGCGTAATAGTAATTGTATTGTTCTCTTTTATTTATGCCTAGGCTGTACCAGTTAGATGAGGTAAGTTGAGACTTTTTATATGTTATTATTCTCAACTGGCAATACATAAAGGCTTATTATACAAATATCTGTCTGTTTCTGAAACACTGTTTCACACCTCTTTGCAGTTGCGATCAAAGCGCTTCAACATTTTATTATGAAATGGTGAAATTTCCCTCTCTGTTTTGCATATGAATTATAGCCTTCTTCCTTAGCTCGAGTGACAGCGCCTTTGAACCGAAGAACAACACAAGGTGTTACATTTTCTTTTGCAGAATCCCAGTCACCAAATAAACTTTTTTTTGCTGAGAGTTGTAACGCCTAAGCTGCCACGTCTGTAGGGCACCGGAACGGCCACTGGAAATGTAGAGCTCTTAAAAGAGGTTGTCCGTGACAGAAGCATTGAAGACACCCCCCGCTAATCAGACATCGATGACCTATCCTAGCAATAAGCTATCAATGTTGCAGTCATGGACAACCTCTTTAAAGGTGGAAACTAGGGATGAGCGAGTATACTCACTACTATTCGATATTCGCCGAATAGTAGGGGTATTCGGGCTACTCACTAATCTCCGAGTACTTATGTGTACTCGGGAGTAGTGAGTAGTCCTAATACTTTCGCAGTGTATCTATGGATACACTGTGAAAGTAGCCTAAAAGTGAGTAAAAGTTGTTAAAAAACAATAAGCTTACATACTCACCTGTCCAACGCCTGCACCGGGACTGGAAAACCTCACCTCCAATCGCTGGACAAGGACCTTTCACTACCAGCCAATCAGATGGCTGGTAGCGATCTGGCCAATCAGATGGCGCCACGTCACACCACATAATCGCTAGCGGCCACCTTATTGGCCAAGTTGCAAGGTCCTAGATGTACTATCAGGACCTTGCAAACTGGCCAATCAGGTGGCTGCTAGCGATGACGTAGTTGTGACGTGGCGCCATCTGATTGGCCAGATCGCTACTGGCCATCTGATTGGCTGGTAGTTAAAGGTCCTTGTCCAGCGAGCGGAGGTGAGGTTTTCCGGTCCCGTGCAGGCGTCAGACAGGTGAGTATGTAAGTTTATTGTTTTTTAACAACTTTTACTTACTTTTAGGCTACATTCTCAGTGTATCTATAGATACACTGCGAAAGTATTAGGACTACTCACTACTGCGAAAGTATTTGTACTCGCTATACTTGCAACAAGTAGCGAGTACCACTACCTACTCGTTGCGAGTATAGCGAGCATGAATAATAAGGTACTCGCTCATCCCTAGTGGAAACACATTATGCAAGATGCATGCGACATACTCGCATGAGTCTCGTATTACTCAAGCGACACGATCGCAGCCTCTCTGAATGGGAGCACGTCAGCTGCTTGTGTTTCTATGGAGCTGACAAATCCCCATCCAGAGAGCAGAGGGGTGTTTCGAGTGTGTAATGTGGGAGTCATGTGAGACTCATGTGAGTATCTCACATGCATCTCGCATAGTGTGTTTCCACCCTCAGATAGAGACACGGACAGGAATAGCTTGGCACAGAATGTTCAACTTCTTTATGTGGTAGATGATAGGTGAAATGATGCTGGACTTTAATTTCGACAAGCACAAGGACAGGAACATGACCTGTTCCCTACACAGAAGTAAAAATGGTGCAAGATCCATTGCAGCAGAGATACACAGAAACACACCAACTCTGTTAACATTTCACCCACTCTGTATTTAAAGGGTATTTCCAGAATCAACTGCCCTTTGTGTGTAGATTAGGAGTAGCACTAGCTTTGGCCTATATATGACATATATCCTGTATTGTCACCATTTTTGTCCTTCGCTCTGTTTCTTAATTTGTAATCAACTGAGAACTGGTGGGAGAAGACTATCTAAAGAAAGGGGTAGACAATGGGTCTAATCTGTTTGGTGCAGAAATGTACACAGTGTATGAACTGCTCTCCTTGATCGGTTATGCGACCCACAACTGGTAATAGCGTGTCAAACAGCTGCCGCAGGATACTCTACCTCGAGGATGGTCACTAGATATCCAACAGGACAAATGATAATTGGATTCGCACTACTGTATATAATGACAGACGTCCTCTGTATTATAAACTTGTGATCTTTATTCTTACGCGTTTCAAGGTAGTCCCTGTATAAACGGGTTCCACCATTGTGTAAAAAGACTTTTTGCTCCCTTTATGCTAATATGGCTGCTTGGTGCATTTTTGCCCTGGCCAAGCAACTTTAGTGCACCTATCCACCCCTTGAATTTGGATATCCTTCCTTCTTTGCCGGTAATGAATAGCACTGGCTTAGGCTAGGGTCACACGTTGACTGGATGCATTAATGGATCCAGTTTTTTAACTTGCCATTTTCATGGCAATGAGCATAGTTTTTGGCTCATATGAGATGTACAGGAATTTTTTTTTAATTTCATTGATATTTATCTTTTAGGCTGTGCACCTCTGGACCTGAGGGAACCCAAGGTTGAATGTAGGGAGACCGCAGTCACCCTGTACTCGCGATCTATGGTGGGTGTAGGGCGGCTTCTCCCTGCATGGACCTGATGGTGACCACTCCCGACTTAGCAGCATGAAATGAAAGTCTGACAACCCGCACAGCAGATGGAAACACACTGTGGTTGGGAAAAGCACAGTGGGGCTGGGATTTCTCGGAATCCCATCCACTATTCTAAGCCTGGGTTCACACTTGGCCATCAGTTTTTGCATAAGGGTCAAATACTGGATCCTTTTTTTAAAGGGTGTTTTTGGCTGTTTTTTTTTTTTGTAAATGTATATTTATTAAACATTTTTCAATTAAAGGGTATACATTACGGTACACTTAAACATAAAGAACAGTATGATTCCAGAAGAGGATAATATAGTTAAAGTCGATGAACCACAGGTCTAACAGTTCAAGTCCAAGTAGTTGTGGTCACGAAAAGACTCTCTAGAATATATGGAGGGAAGTCCTCCCCTCCAAAAAGGGAACCAAATTTTGGCTCCCTCTCTTACCATAAGAGACTTGAAATATAAAGAACATATATACAAGGTCACACGCAACTTGTTTATGACCAGAGTCATTCCAACAAGGGGAAAGAAGAGTAGGCAATAGAGAGTTCTTTCAAGATAGCTAGTAGAGGGGTCAAAAAGAAAAATAGGGAAGAATTAGAATGGGGGGGGGGGAATAGCTAAAAGAGTGAATTATAAGAGAAGGAGGAGAAAAAGAGTAGACAGAGATATGAGATGTGTTGTTAAATGTAGAATGACGGGTGGCAGCAGATAGAGAACGGTACAGGTGCTCCACTACTTATGTAAAGAGGTCACCAAAGTTGGGGCATCTCTGAATAATATCCATTTTGTCCAGGTACTCACATACACTGCTTGGGTTTGAGAGAAGTCAGCTGAAATCTCCTCGAAACGTCGGAGAGATTCCATCTCGGAGTACCATTCTAGAATAGAAGGAGGCATCTGCTCCCTCCAATGTCGGGGGATCACATTGCGCGCTGCACATAGGCAGAACCGGAGGATATCCTTCCTCTGTCTCTTCCATGATCCAGGGAGCAGAGAGAGCAGGGCCACCTCGGGGGAAACCTCTGCATGCCCATCCGTAACCAGATTGTAGTTATGGAATACCTTTGACCAAAAGTCACTGATCAAGGGGCAGCTCCACCAGACATGAATCATTGTGCCAATCTCGAGACCACATCTCCAGCACAGAGGGGAAACGGCAGGAGAAAATCGATGCAGCCTATCCGGAGTGAGATACCATCTTAGGCGTATCTTATAACACTTTTCTAGTGCTTCACAAGAACCTGAGGTTTTTCGAGACATCATAAAACACCTCTCCCAGTCCTGGGCATCCAACACCCTCCCCAAGTCGGCCTCCCATGCCCGTTGATAACCGTGGGCTCCTGATACAACTGCTCTAGAGAGGATGGAATAAATGACTGAGATACCCCTAGTAGGCCCCTGGTTGGTATCAAATATCGCCTCAAGGGGAGATAATGTAACGTCCGGGTCTCGTCGAAGGGGTAGAGAACGCACAAAAGAACGGAGTTGGAGGTACTCCCACCACTTCAGCCTCGCGGCTGGAGAAGATGCCTGCAATTCGGCAAACGAAGGGACCTCACCATGGCGAAGAATCTGGCCCACACGGGTATCATCCTCTGCTCGCCACAGAAGAAAATATTGGTGGGTCATTCCCGGGGGGAAAGCCGGATTGTGAAAGATCGGGGTCAGGGAGCTGGCCACTTTTTTCCGGTTCGAGTCTCCCCATGCCACTCGCCATGCTTTCAGCAGTTCAGCAGTCAGATATGCCAATTGGCAAGAAGGAGTGAGGGCCTCCAGTGGGATCCACTGTAGATGGCATAGAGGAATTGAACTACCGGACCTCTCAATCTGGATCCACTGTTTCACGTCTGCCTTGTAATGCCAATCAAGCAGACGCACAAGAATGGCGGCTAAGCAATAACGTCGCAAGTCCGGCAATCCAACACCTCCCGTCTCCCTCAAGGAAGACAGAACCCCGAAGCCCACACGCGGCTTCGCACCATTCCAGACGAATCTAGAGATCAATCCGCGAATGGTGCGAAAGTACGCCACACATGGCCAAATAGGCACCGCCTGGAATACATATAAAAATCTTGGGAGAATATCCATTGTCACGACATGGATTCTCCCCAGCCAAGATATCCTCAAGGGCCTATAAGACTCCAACAAGGTACCAACACGGTCCAAGAGAGCCTTGGTTTTTGACCCTCCTGTGCCGCTCTGCTTTTTTTCAGATCTTGGGAAGATAGTGTACCACGGTCCGCGCTGCTGCCTCAATGGAATCACAAGGAATGTAAGGTTCCAAGAAGTCAAAAGGAATGCAAGGTTCCAAAGGTAACAATCTCCTTTATTCCACCAACGCGTTTCAGCGCCTCTCCTGGCACCTTCATCAGGGTATTTTCTGCTTTTTTTGGACTTTGTCATTTTTTCCCATTAAATACCAGATCCGTTTTCCCATAAGGCCCCATGTTAAAAAACCAGATCAGTTTTTTTACTGCTCGCAGCGTTTTTGGGGTCCAGTTAAAAAACTGACACCTATGCAGTCACACTTGAGTGCAGCATCAGTTTTTGGCATCAAGTTTTGGAAAAGTGCACAAAATGATGCAAAAACCTGATCCAAGACTCAAGTGGGACCCCAGCCTTATACAGTACAACGCAGCATTTTCTATCGAGCGGCAGTACCCTGCATCCAAAATGCTGTGATTTCTGATCGTAACATACACCCTTACTACTAAGCAAACCAATTTAATCATGGTTACAGAATCTTGTTGACTTGCGGCACCTTTACCAAATTTGTATGGCCTATTTTATTCCTAGTTGTCTGCAGTTACATATGCTGATTTTTTTGCTTCAGCATGCTTTTTCTCTATTTCCTTTATCAGTATGACATTGTAGAATAACCTGTTCACCTGGCCTACGCTTGATGCCATAACTTGTCACAGACAGAACAGCTCGCGTAGCACAGCAGTGTGACAGGTTGACAGCTTCCTGTCTGTGAGCAAAGAAAATACATAATTAATCAACTAATTATATCAAAACATTAATTAACAAGAACTTGATTTTACATAATTCTTGCATTATGAACCCCACCTACAAAGAGAACAGAGAATATGTCCAAAATTCAAGAAACTCTAACCACTGGGGTACCGTGATTTCATCATTGCTTTGTAATGCAAGTGAAATGCATTGGTCTTCTTCAGACCCTTTAATGACGGATGACTAAAGGCAGTAAATACTAAAAGACATATTAAAAAGTGTTTTTATTTTGTAACTTAAATTGCAAAATTGCATCGGATCTCACAATACAGAAACGGTAGCATGCTGTGCTGTAGAGTTACCAAGGCAATGGTATTAGTATGTGGCGATAATGGTGCTGTGAAACAGATTAAAATGATACCTTTTTTAAAGAAATCCACTGTATTGTTCTTCTTTAACCAGAATTTAAAGTATTCTGACATGCCCCTCCAGGGCCTTAGGATACTCGGAACCGGACTGTTTTGAGGCTTCATCATGGGGATCAACGGGACCGAGACCCAACTCCATGACCCTGGCGGTGTCATTAAAAGTTCGGTGTGGGTGGCTCTCCCTCTTAGTGATAGGGATTTGACGTGGAGGGTTCATTCTGGGCAGGGATGGCTGGACCTGGGGATACTTGTTAATGTATGTTGTATCTATTTTTATTAAAGAAAAATTGAGAGACAACATACAAGAATTGACAATAACAAGTAAACAGGGATGACCTCTTGTGATCAGTAATATAAGTGAACGGTTTTACCGTTAGTGGCCTTGGACGCCCACGTTTTTTTTTTTTTTTTTTTCGCCCACGTGTCCCAGTTGGGACGAGTTTCAGGTAATGATTCCTTATACACCACCATGTAGGGTGGTACAGTGGCTCAAGTGGTTAGCACTGCAGCCTTTGCAGCACTGAGGTCCCAAGGTCCTGGGTTCAATTCCCACCAAGGACACCATCTGCAAGGAGTTCTTATGTTCTCCCTGTGTTTGCATGGGTTTCCTCTGGACACTCCAGTTTCCTTCCACATTGTAAAGACATACTGATAGGATGTTTAGATTGTGAGTTCCAAGAGAGACAGCATTACTGATATATGTAAAGTGCTATGGAATTAGCAGCGCTATATAAATGAATGAATATTATTATTATTAGTGCATCATGTTGGAATAAGTAGGCCACTGATTCTATACATCATTTTTACTCCAGGTATATTATCAATGAAAGAAAAGAAAAAATTGGGGCTCTCACTCTTCTCCAATGAAATCATATGCAATAGCTGTATTTGGAGACAAATTATCGAGAGTAATTAAGTTTAAATAAGAGCTTAATATAATTACATCGTATTTATTGATAATGGTCATAAACTAGAAATAGAGAAAGTGAAAAGGGAGCTAAGAGAAGAACATATATGGAGGGTAAGATGGGGGAAGTGATAGTGACAAGTCACTCCACCTTGGTGTAGGGCTGGGAAGGGGCTCGGGATGGGAGGGACAACAGGCGCCAGGGCCCGGTGCCGGTCTCTATGAGGTATCTTCGATCAACTTTGATAATTCAGTAGTCTCCTTGAACATTATCCAGGGTTGCCACGTATAAATCAAGCGGGTATTGTCGCCTTTCGTCTCAGCCATCAATTTTTCCATGCGGTATATATCTGCAAATTCTGTCACCCACTCTGCCATAGTTGGCAGCACTGCTGAGTGCCGGTGGCGTGGAATAACCGAATCACAAACAGAATCGGAGAAGGCTATGTTTCTGAGCAGATTTGGGTCCCGGAAGGATCGAAAAGATGGCTATTTGCAAGGAGGGGGTGACAAAGTCCCCAGAGATTTTATGAAATACCGTAAACACTTTTCCTCAGAAGGTTCGTATAGCAGGGCACTGCCACCATATATGGAGTAATGTACTTTTCTCGGTTCCACAGCGCCAACATCTATCATGAATCGATGGGAAAATGGCCCTCAGTTTGACAGGGGACAGGTACCCTCTAGTCAGTATCTTGAAATTCTTTTCCTGTGCGCTCCCAGCCGGAGAGAGTTTGTGTGAGAAGAGAAAGGCCCTATCGAGAGAAGTCAGAGCCCATCTCCTCCTCCCATGCATGAATGTAACTCGAGGCCATTATCCCGATCATCTGTGGTGAACTCTTTGTACAGAAGGGAGATCAGATGAGAAGGGGGGGCCTGCTGCAGAAGTAAATGTTCTAGTCGAGTCATGGAGGGCTGAGAAGTACGACTAGTCAAGTGCCCCCTGGCGAACGACTTCAGTTGTTGGCATTGTAGCCAAGAAATCCCCCTATTTGGGAACCTCTCCTGTGATGTTTCTAAAGATGGGACATCTCCTTCTGTTTTAATGTGCCCCATGCGTATGTCAGAACTGATATGCCAGCCCATGAATCTATCCCAGTATCTGCCTGGGGGGAAGTCTGGGTTCCCAAAAATTGGTGCCATTGGATTTAACAAACTGATCAGCTTCTTTTTGATTTTCAGGCGGTCCCATAGCCGTAATGCTTCTCGTGCTAAGAAGCCAGCTGAACCCCCAACCCTCTCAACAGCGGTCTCCGCGTGTCTTATCCATGGAAGATGTCACAAAGGGACATCAAAGTCTGTCTGTTCCAATTGAACCCTCTGTTTAAAGCAATAGCGAAATTGCAAGTCAAACAGGCGCATCAATAGAGAGGCCTGGTGATAAATTTACAAATCAGGGAGGCCTGCGCCGCCCCCGGATTTCGGTGTGGTCAGGAGTGTATACTTCAGGCAGGGTTTAGAATTCCTCCAGATAAAGCAGATCAGAGCCGATCTGATGGTTTGGAAGAATGCCTTTGGCGGGACAATCGGGACTGCTTGGAACAGATATAAGAACCTCAGAAGTATGTCCATCTTAAAGGCATTCATTCGGCCAAACTATGAGACATTCTTCTGTCCATATTCATGCAGATGTTTCAAATTGTTTTCTAAGAGAGGTATATAATTCAATTTGTAAAGGTCAGGCATGTCAGTTGGGACTTGAACACCTAGGTATTGAATAGCTCCGGATTGCCAATGGAAGGGAAAATTCCTATGGTTCTTTTTAAGTCATTTTTTCTCATGGACATATTGAGAGATTCAATTTTGTGGTAATTAATTTTAAAGTTACTGACCTCTCCATATTTTGCAAACTCTACTTGTTAATTTGTATATGACGCCACCCGCAGGTTGCCGCTATAGATGGCTGCCGCTGCTCGATAGTCTTCCTAGGGGTCGGTACCTGAGTGAGTTGGCAGTTGTATCTGTGGTGCTTTAGACGCATTAAGAACGTTCACAGACACAAGCGGGTTTCAGTCTTCAGGTTTTTTACTCACAGTCTTAGTGCAGCAGTCCGCTGAGCACTGGGTTCTCGAAGGCAGGTATCCATCTACTCACTGGTAGTAGGATGGTACGTAACCGGCAACCCTTCTCTGTCGTTTCCAGGTCATCTCACACAGCGCTTGCCTCGCCAGTCCTGCCTTGCGCTTCGCCACACAGAGCTCTAAGCCAGTGTTCTTCTTAGGGGTTAGCCTGCAGGGTCTCCCCTTAGCCCTATGGTTGACACCTTTTCAACAGATGTGCACAGTTGTCAGCTGAGTCACCATGAAAGTGCCACAGCCTCTGGGTTGCTAGCTGAGCCTGGTCTTCTCCACTAGCCTTTTGGGTTCCCGGTGCCCCTTGCAGCCTAGTCCCTCAGCTTGCCTGCGCCTGACAATGGATATGAGACCCACGGGTGGATTGCTCACTTACCATTACTCTGGGACCCCCTTTTCCTCCTGGAGCCACTTGGGTGATGTTCAGCTCTAGGGTTTGGCCTTAGGACAAGCTCCCACTTGCTCCAGTCCTTTGGACACTTGTCAGGTGTACGTTCTTTAGCTTCCCTCCAACTCAAACTTGGTGTTCAATGGCCTTTACTCAGCTGTTCTGCCACCTCTCCTCAGCTGGTCACACTCTTCTTCTGTTCTCCTTACTGTCGTCTAGATGTTTCTCGCTCTTTTTATACCCTCTGTCACATGTCCCATGTCGTTAACATGTGTTCTTCCTGCCCTCACTCCTCCCCAAGTGCTCCCTCTAACTACTTCCTTCACCATTCAACCCCACTACAATCATTCCTAGTGTGATCTGGGTGTTCCAATACCGGTCTGTACCTCCTCTAACCAGTGGGTGAGATGCTACACCCTAACAGGGGTGCAGTATCTCTGTGGTGACTGGATCTGCAGTGATGCAACGTTTCTGCTAATAGATTTTGCTGCACAGGGCTGGACTGTACATTGGGTCTTTTTCTCCCTATCTGTGATTCCCCAGCCTCCTGTATGTGAATGACCTTCCTCCTCTTTTCTAAATCTCAGCAGTGACCTATAGTGGTATGACTTGAAGCTCATGGGCCCCAATCCAAAAGCTCCATCAGGGCTATCAATAATTGCAAGTGTTTAATAGTATAGGTCATTTCATATAAAAAAATGGTCTTTTGGGGCCCCCTAGGCTCCTCAGCCCGGGTGTGATTGCAATCCCTGCACTCATTGTAGTTATACCCATGGTGACCTGTTATTTACAAACCTGAGGCAGGCAGAGAGGTTGAGGTCTCACTAAAAGGGAGTAGAAAACCTTATGTACAGTCTGGTCCTATGCACCAAAACTTTATTAGCAGAAAACTTCAAGTGGTTATTAAAGAACCACAAATTGTATTTGTTCACCAAAGGTATATATTTACATGCATTCAAGAGACTAGTCAGCGGCATTCACCATAGAAGAACTTTGTGCTTTTATTCAGAGTCCAGCAAAATCCATGGACAATTCAGATGGGGGAGTGTAGGGACGGCGGACGATGGCCTGCCGTTTCGCGGTCTGTACCGCTTCGACGAGTCCCGGGACCAGGAAAGACAGTCACTGCACCACAGAACCTGCCGCATCATAATGTCACCGCCCTCCTGAAGCAATAGCATTGGGTCCCCATCTACTATATAATTGTCTAATGTTGTCTGTCTGTCACGGATATCGCGCGCCAAACAGAGGCAGCTCATTGGTGCCCGCCGGAGGCGGGTGCCAATGGGCGCAGACTATGGAAATAGGCGCGAGAATTAAAGGTTCGAATTTCGCGTCAACTTGCAGCCCGGCTACAGCGGCGCCTAGCGCCGCTGTAGCCGAGATACACGGCCTCTCCTCAAAGCCCCCTGTTCCTCCTGCCGCGCTCCCTGCGGCCCCCTGCGGCACCCCCACTCTTCCTGCCCCCCTCCGCTCTTCCTGCCCCTCTCCGCTCTTCCTGCCCTCCTCAGCTCCTCCTGCTCCCTTCCCTGCTCCGCTCCTCCTGCCCCCCTCTCTCCCCGCGGCCCCCCCTCCCCGCAGAGCGCTTGAGGATTTTAGGACCTGTCGTTGCCTGGGAAACCGATCAGCTGATCGGTTTCCCAGGCAACGACAGGTCCTGTCCTGGGAGCTACAAGACACAGAGGTGAAGCAAGCCGGCGGACGGGTAAGTATCCTTATGGGATTTTTTTTATTTTCAGTATCACCGTGGAGGAGTGGGGGGGGCCGCAGGGAGCGGAGGAGGGACAGGAGCAGCGGAAGGGGGCAGGAGGAGCGCCTCCATCCTGCCCCCCTGCCAGCTCCATCCTGCCCCCTGCCACCATCCTGCCCCGCCGGCTCCATCCTGCCACCCCATCAGCATCCTGATCCCCCCACCACCATCCTGTTCCCCCCCGCCACCATCCTGCCCCGCCGGCTCCATCCTGCCCCGCCGGCTCCATCCTGCCCCCCCGCATCCATCCTGCCCCCCGCCCGCATCCATCCTGTCCCGCCGCCACCATCCTGTCTTGCTCGCCACCATCCTCCCTCGCTCGCCACCATCCTGAACCGCCGGCTCCATCCTGCCCCCCCGGCTCCATCCTGCCCCCCCACCACCATCCTGCCCCCCGCCACCATCCTGCTCTCCCACCACCATCCTGCCCCGCCGGCTCCATCCTCCCCCGCTGGCTCCATCCTGCCCCGCCGGCTCCATCCTGCCTCGCCAGCTCCATCCTGCTCCGCTTGCCACCATCCTGCCCCGCTCGCCACCATCCTGCCCCGCTCGCTCTATCCTGCCCCCGCGCCACAATCCTGCCCCCCCGCCACCATCCTGCTTTCCCGGCCCCATCCTGCTCCCCAGCTCCATCCTGCCCGGCTCGCCACCATCCTGAACCGCCGGCTCCATCCTGCCCCCCGGCTCCATCCTGTCCCCCACCACCATCCTGCCCCCCGCCACCATCCTGCTCCCCCACCACCATCCTGCCCCCCAGTTCCATCCTGCCACGCCGCCACCATCCTGCTCCCCGGCTCCAACCTGCTCCTCCGGCTCCATCCTGCTCCCCCAGCTCCATCCTGCCCCGCTCGCCACCATCCTGCCCCACTCGCCACCATCCAGCCCCGCTGTAATGTACCGCCATATACCATAGCGCTGCTATATATGTACTGTAATGTACCGCCATATACCATAGCGCTGCTATACATGTACTATAATGTACCGCCATATACCATAGCGCTGCTATACATGTACTGTAATGTACGGCCATATACTATAGTGCTGCTATACATGTACTGTTATGTACCACCATATACCATATCGCTTCTTTACATGTACTGTAATGTACCGCCCTACACTATAGTGCCCCCCGCTCCATCCTGCCCCGCCGGCTCCATTCTGCCCCGCTGGATCCATCCTGCCCCCCGACACCATCCTGCCCTCCCCCCACCATCCTGCCCCCCACCTCCATCCAGCCCCGCCGGCTCCATCCTGCCCCGCCGGCTCCATACTGCCTCGCTCGCCACCATCCTGCCCCGCTCGCCACCATCCTGCCCCCCCAGCTCCATCCTGCACCCCCGCCACCATCCTGCCCCGCCACCACCATCCTGCCCCGCTGGCTCCATCCTGCCCCGCCAGCTCCATCCTGCCCGCCGGCTCCATCCTGCCCCGCCAGCTCCATCCTGCCCCGTTCGCCACCATCCTGCCCTGCTCGCCACCATCCTGCCCCGCTCGCCACCATCCTGCCCCGCTCGCTCCATCCTGCCCCCCCGCCACAATCCTGCCCCCCACCACAATCCTGACCCCCACCACCATCCTGCTCCCCCGACTCCATCCTGCTCCTCCGGCTCCATCCTGCTCCTGCTCGCCATCATCCTGCCCTGCTCGCCATCATCCTGCCCCGCTCGCCACATCCAGCCCCGCTCGCCACCATCCCGCCCCCTGCCACCATCCTGCCCCCACCACCTCCATCCTGCTCCTGTGCCTCCATCCTGCTCCTCCGCCTCCATCCTGCCCCGCTCGCTCCATGCTGCCCCGCTCGCTCCATCCTACCCCCCCATCCTGCCCCCCCTACACCATTCTGCTACTCCGCCTCCATCCTGCCCGCTTGCTCCATCCTGCCCTGCTTGCTCCATTCTGCCCTGCTCGCTCCATCCTGCCCCCCGCTGTTCTTGCTCCCTGGCTCCATCCTACCCCGCTCGCTCCATCCTGCCCCTCCAGCTCCATTCTGCCCTTTCGACTCCATCCTGCCCCTTCGGCTCCATCCTGCCCCGTTCGCTCCATCCTGCCATGCACGCTCCATCCTGCCTCCCCGCCACCATCCTGGCCCCCCCACACACCATCCTGCCCCGCTGGCTCCATCCTGACCTCCCCCAACACCATCCTGTCCCGCTGGCTCGATCCTGTCCCGCTGGCTCCATCCTGCCCCGCCGCCTGCAAACTGCCCCGCCCTCCACCTTCCTGCCCCACCACCATCCTGCCCCGCTTGCTCCATCCTACCCCGCTCGCTCCATCCTGCCCCGCTTGCTCCATCCTGCCCCCGCTAATCTTGCTCCCCTGGTTCCATCCTGCCCCTCCTTCTCCATCCTGCCCCTCCTTCTCCATCCTGCCCCTCCGCCTCCATCCTGCCCCTCCGCATCCTACCCCGCTCGCTCCATCCTGCTCCTCTGGCTCCATCCTGCCCCGCTCGCTCCATCCTGCTCCTCTGGCTCCATCCTGATCCTCCAGCTCCATCCTGCCCCGCTTGCTCTGTCCTGCCCCGCTCGCTCCATCCTGCCCACCGCTGTTCTTGCCTGCCCGGCTCCATCCTGCCCCCGCACCTCCATCCTGCCCCCCGCCTCCATCCTGCTCCTCCGGCTCCATCCTGCTCCTCCGGCTCCATCATGCTCCTCCGGCTCCATCCTGCCCCTTTGGCTCCATCCTGCCCCGCCCACTCTATCCTGCCCCGCTCGCTCCATCCTGCCCCCTGCAGGGAGCGGAGTATCGCCATATACCAGAGTGCTGCTATACATGTACTATAATGTACCGCCATATACCATAGCGCTGCTATACATGTAATGAAATGTACCGCCATAAACGATAGCGCTGCTATACATGTAATGTAATGTACCGCCATATACTATAGTGCTGCTATACATGTGCTGTAATATACCACCATATACCATAGCGCTGCTATATATGTAGTTCACTCACGTTGACTGAACAAGTTCTGTCAGTCACAGTATGTCAACTACATACATATTCTAGAATACCCGATGCGTTAGAAATGGGGCCACTATCTAGTCTAGTATATATGTATATATAAAATTTGGTCCATTATAGAAAGTCAGGAAACTTTACAAATCACTTTTCTATTGTTTGTTTTTCATTCCTGTAAAAAAAAATTGGCAACGACAGGTCAGCTCAGCGCCAGCGTATCACTAACCCTGGGGATATTTCTGCTATAGGAGGTTTTTTACAGAAATGAAGACACTTACCCTAACAAAATAATTTGGAAATATTCATGACTTTTCATAATGGACAACATTATAAAAAAAATGGAAATCTAGTTACTCTAATGAAAAAAATATTAATAGGTAAACTTTAAAAAAAAGAATAAATAAATTGGTGTTTTACAGTGAGAGCTAAATTCCCAGCGAGTCTCCAATCCTATTCAGTGATTATATTCATGCTAATCTGTGAAATAATGTGCCTCCCATGGACCTCTGTATCAGGATGTGGCGGACTGTAGAAATTAATTAGATCTTTCTAATTTAAGTGGACACATACTGCTACAAACACAGCGAGGGCATGTTTCTCCCTTTGAAGTTGACCTGGTCAGTAATGTTCCTATTAATTTCTAGTGTGGATGCTCTTTTTGTAGCAAATAGCACATGTTATTTGTAAAGTCTTTCACTGAATTAAAGCTGAAGTGGGTTTAACATAAGTGAGCTGCTTATTATATTATCATGTATAGACTTATTATTATTATTATTTATAAAGCACCATTGAATCCATGGTGCTGTACATGATAAAGGGTTACATACAAACAAGTTAAAATACAATGAACAAACTAACAGTGACAGACCGATACAGAGGGGAGAGAGGACCCTGTACTTGCAGGCTTACATTCTGCAGGGCAATGGAGAGGGAGACAGTTGGTTGGGTCTACGCTGGTGGTGGTGGAGCGCTGGGTCCAATGGTGGTGGAGCGCCGGGTCCAGTGTTGGTGAGGTGGCACCGTGGTCATTGCAGGCTGTAGGCTGTTCTGAAGAGGTGGGTTTTCAGTTTCTGCTTGAAGGTTCCGATTGTGGGGGACAGTCAGATGTGTTGGGGTGTAGAGATGAGCCGCCACCCCGGTGTTCGTGTTCGATTCGATTCGCCAAATCGACGGGGTGTTCGACGAATGTTCGTCGAATGCTCGACGAACACCGTCGAACATCCCGGAACACGAAAACACCGGGCTTGTGGGGCTGTTTCACTTCCACAATGTATATACATAAATTGTGGAAGTGAAATAAAGTAAAATAAAGTGTTAAAAATAAAAAAATCATGTATGCTCACCTGTCCGCGGTCCACCGAAGCCTCCGATATGGTCCTGTGTCTTCCAGGACCTGTGGTGACGTCAGTTCTAGCGGGAACTCCGGTCACATGACCGGAGTTCCGCGAGAACGTGACGTCACCACAGGTCCTGTAAGCACCGGACCTTGCCGGAAAGCTTAAAATAGATATTTTTATGTTTCAGACCCTTTCTTTAAGTAACTTTTACTTAAAGAAAGGGTCCGAATCATAAAAATATCTAATTTAAGCTTTTTGGCAAAGTCCGGTGCTTACAGGACCTGTGGTGACGTCACGTTCTCGTGGAACTCCGGTCATGTGACCGGAGTTCCCGCGAGAACTGACGTCACCACAGGTCCTGGAAGACACAGGACCATACCGGAGGCTTCGGTGGACCGCGGACAGGTGAGCATACATGATTTTTTTATTTTTAACACTTTCTTTCTTCTAGGTAATGTTTATTTTCTCTCAAAATGCGGCAGATGCGGTTTTCTGACCGCATCTGCCGCATTTTCGAACCAAAATCGAACATGTTCGATATTCGCCGAATTTGAACCAAATTGTTCGAATTCGGCGAATGACTCGAATAGCGCCAAAAACAACTCGAATTTGAGATTGGCGAACTATTCGAATCGAACATCGCTCATCTCTATTGGGGTGCAGAGTTTCAGAGGATGGGGGATGCTCGGGCGAAATCTTGAAGGCGGTTAGATGAGGAACATACAAGTGTGGAGGAAAAAGGAAGTGTTGGGAGGATTGAAGATTATGAGTTTGATGATATCAGGAGATTAGTTCCGAGATATATGGGGGAGACAGATTGTAGATGGCTTTGTAAGTCAATATTAGTAGTTAGAATTGGATACGCTAGAAGTGGAGGAGCAGCGACGAGAAAGGTGGATTAGTTGGGCAGCAGAGTTAAGGATGGATTGGAGAGGTGCAAAAGTGTTAGCAGGGAGGCCACAAATGAGAAGATTGCAGTAGTCGAGAATATGAGGGCATGCAGTAGTAGTTTAGTAGATTCAGGATTGAGCAAGGGACGGATTCTGGAAATATTTTTGAGTTGGAGGTGGCAGGAGGTGGAGAGAGCTTGGATGTGCGGTTTGAAGGATAAGGCAAAGTAAAGGGTTACTCCAAGGCAGCTGACTTCAGGTACAGGGCGAAGTGTGATGTCATTTATTGTGATAGATAGATCAGTTAAGGGAGATACGCGAGAAGGGGGAAAGGTGATGAGTTCAGTTTTGTCTACATTTAGTTTAAGGAAGCGAGAGGAGAAGAAGGAGGATATGGATAATAGACACTCTGGGATTCTGGACAGCAGAGAGGCGACGTCTGGGCCAGAGAGATAGATATGAATGTCGTCAGCCTACAGGTGGTACTGGAATCCATGGGACTTTTTTCAGTTGTCTTAGGCCAAGGGTCTGGATGGAATTAAGAAGGGCTCACAGGACAGAGCCTTGAGGGACCCCAACAGAGAGGGGATGGGGTGAGGAGGTTGTGTGGGAGTGGGAGACACTAAATGAGCAGTTGGAAAGGTATGAGGAGGTATGAGGAGATCCAGGAGAGGGCAAGGTCAGTGATACCAATGGAAGGGAGGATCTGTTATAGGAGACAGTGGTTGACTGTGTTAAATGCAGAGCACAGGTCAAGAAGAAGGAGGATGGAAAAGTGATCGTTAGCTTTGGCGGTAAGTAGGTCGGTTGTAATTTTGGTTAAGGCAGTTTCGGTGGAGTGATGGGGCGGCCCGAGATTGAAGGTTGACAAAGAGAGTTAAATGAGAGGTGGGTGGACAGTAAAGTGTGGACATGATTTTCAAGAATTTGGAGGCAAACAGGAGCAGCAATATGGGGTGGTAGATGGATGTGGAGGTCGGGTCAAGGGATGGCTTCTTTAAGATAAGTTTGATTGTTGCGCGTTTGAAAGTGGAAGGAAAGGTACCAGAGGTTATTGATAGTTTGAAGAGGTGGGCTAGGGCTGGAATAAGTGTGATGGTGAGGTTGGAGAGGAAGTGGGAAAGGATGGGATCCGATGCACAAGTGGTGAGATGTGATTTGGAGAGGAGGTGCGCAAGTTCTCCTTCAGTGATGGAGGGGAGGAGGGTTAGTGGGGGAGGGAAGTGGTCTGGTATACATAGGGGTTGTAATGGTTGGTTAGCAATGACCTGTCTAATCTGGTCGATCTAGCTGGTATTATTAATTTATAGTGCACCATTGATTCCATGGTGCTGTATATGAGAAGGGGTTACATATAAAATACAAATTTAAATTACATTAAACAAACTAAATGTGGCAGATTGGCACAGAGGGAAGAGAACCCTGCCCTCACCCTTACATTCTACATATGCTAACCGTGATGGAGTGGCAGTTCTGGCAGTACTGTAGTAAGGTGGCAGCTCTGGTGGTGATGGGGTGGTAGCTCCAGTGGTGATGAGGCGGCAGCTTTGTTGGTTTTGGGGTGGCAGCTCCAGTGGTGGTGAGTTGGATGTCTAGTTGGTGGTGAGGAGTCAGCTCTGGTGCTGGTGAGGCAACAGATTCATTGATGGCTATATGGCAGCTCAGGTGATGGTGAGGGGTCAGTTCTGGTGGTGGTGAGGCAACAGCTCAGATGGTGATGAGCCCGCAGTTCCATTGGTGATGAGATGGAAGCTCCAATGGTGGTGAGGTGACATCTCTGGAGGTGGTGAGGAATCATTTCCATTGGTGATGATATGGCAGCTCCTGTGTTGATGGGGTTGCAGCTCAGGTCGTGGTGAAGTGGCAGTTCTATTGGTGGGAATATGCTAGCTCTGAAGGTGGTGGGGTGCTAGCTAAGGTGGTGGTGAGGCAGCAGCAGGTCATTGCGGGCTGTAAGCTTTCTTGAAGGGATGGTTTTTCAAGTTCCATCAGCAACTGGCATCCACACGTATGAATTGGGATCAATGGATGTGGAGGATGATATTGCAGTCAGGAAGTATACATGTGGATTAAACAAATGGATTTTCACATCAGGAGTGAGAATAACATTGAAGAATATATACCATGGAATGACATTTCTGGTATATTTCTTCTATGCACTTAATAAAGCTGCATTTAATGGATTTGCATACCTAAGTTAAAGTAACAATAGTAATGATGCTGTTATACAGATTACACGAATACCTTAAGGGAAGAAATCCAGTTTGTGGTTGTTCTTTAATCCACATTTGAAGTTTTCAGTTAATAAGCTTTAGGTGCACAGGGACGAGACAGTTGGTAGATTCTTTGGCCTTTGCCATCCTTGCCATGGGTGATGCAGTCTACCTAGCAGTCCTCAATAAAATGGAACCGGAGGCACCACATTTGCAGATTGAGATATTGACTCAAAGAAATATCTAAAGCTGGGATATCAGCTTTGCATGCACTTCCACCAGCACCATTTTAAATTAGGTTAAATTTGTGCAAGTGCTGCCACCGGCATCATTTATTTAAAGGGATCCAGTCACCTCCAAAATGCCACCTAAGCTGCCAAAACATGTCCCTGCAGCATATTATCACTAATCTTACACTTCTTTTGCCTCCTAAAAGCATCCTGTGAAAGTGCATAAAAAAGTTTTAATACTCACTCATTAGGGATTATAATTAGCAGGCCTATATTCTTTAGCCCTTAGGGCGTGTAGCTTTGCAGTCTCGAGGATCCACCCTCTCTCTGTGCTGCTTTGCTTGTGCAGGCTCTGCCCTCCCCCTCTCTGTCACTCACAGAATGCAAATCATTAGTCCTGCCTTCAGCTCCACATCACAGCAGCACAGACAGAGAGAGGGTGGATCCTCTCTGGCATCAAAGACCTTGCCCTGTCCTGGGTTGCCTCTTACCTTTCCAACCACACATTTAGTGTTTCCCGCTCCAACACTACCTCCTCATCCCACCCTCTCTCTGTTGGAGTCCCACAAGGCTCAGTTCTGGGGCCCCTTCTTTTTTCCATCTATACCCTTGGCCTAGGACAACCCATACAGTCCCATGGCTTCCAGTACCACCTCTATGCTGACGACACTCAGATCTACCTCTCTGGCTCAGATGTCAACTCTCTGCTGTCCAGAATCCCAGAGTGTCTGTCAGCCATATTCTCCTTCTTCTCCTCTCGCTACCTAAAACTCAATGTAGACAAAACTGAACTCATCACCTTTCCTCCATACCATCTTTCATCTTCACCACCTGATCTATCTATTATGGTAAATGACATCATGCTCTCTCCCACACCTCAAATTCGCTGCCTTGGAGTAACTCTCGACTCTGCCCTGTCCTTCAAACCACACATCCAAACTCTCATCACCTCCTGCTGCCTCCAGCTCAAGAATATTTCCGGAATCCGTCCTTTCCTCAGCCCTCAATCTACTAACATTCTTGTACATGCCCTCATCACCTCCCGCCTTGACTACTGCAACATTCTCCTCTGCGGCCTCCCTACTAACACCCTTGCACCTCTCCAGTCTGTCCTCAACTCCGCTGCCCGACTAATCCACCTCTCTCCACACTACTCCCCTGTATCTCCTCTGTGCAAATCCCTCTACTGGCTCCCAATCCAGTTCAAGCTACTAACACTGACCTTCAAAGCCATCCATAACCTGTCTCCTCCCTATATCTCTGAACTAATCTCCCACTATCTTCCCTCACGTAATCTTCAATCCTCCCAAGACCTTCTCCTCCACACTTATCCGTTCCTCACACAACCGCCTCCAAAATTTCTCCCGAATATCCCCCATCCTCTGGGACTCTGCGCCCCAACACGTCTGATTATCCACCACGCTCGGATCCTTCAGCGGAACTTGAAAACCTCTCTCATCAGGAAAGCTTACAGCCTGCAATGACCAAGCCGCCGCCCCACTGCCTCCGGAGCTGCTGCCCCACCGCCACCGGAGCTGCCGCCTCTCCACCATCAGATCTGCTGCACCCCTGACCTACTGTTTCCTCCCCATTGCCCTGTAGAATGTAAGCCCATAAGGGCAGGGTCCTCTCCTCTCTGCACCAGTCTCATTGTTAATTTGTTTACTGTAAACCATATCTATAATTTTGCATGTAACTCCTTCTCATGTACAAGCGCCATGGAATTAATGGTGCTAATTAAATAAATAATAATAATATTAATAGTAATAATAATAACAAAGATCATTTATTCACTAAAAGCAAGTATCAATTTCTTCTGTATAACAGCCCCCATTATGTCCATATCTTTGCTTTAACTTGCAAAATTGTGCTGACATACCATTTAGTGCAGCCACACTGGGGCCCAAACGGTAAAGGGGCCACAATCATTTCCAAATAAGGTGGAATTGTGGATGAGTTATTGGTCTTTTAAGGGTCCATATATTGTTCTTGCACAGGGCCTCACTTCTGTCTGTGTACGCTCCTGCATTAAATAATATATGTTCAACGTAACATATGTAGTTTACCAGAAATCCCCTCTTATTATAGAATTGGAATATAGAATTATGTTACAACATGACATCAGAGATATTAAATTGATCTCTTTGTAACGTAATTTTTAAGGTCAGATTTATATGACATTGTCATGATCATGATATGACATTTAGTCTGTGTCCCGCGATCCATCCTTAAAGGACTGATCCAGAATTGCTGACTTGGTGGCGTGCCTCTTTTTTCCTACCATTTGTACTTCTCCCGGCATAATCAGTCTCCTGTGGCTATCAGCAGGGGGGGATTTTTTTTTTCCCTCTAGTATTTAAAATAAAATCTTTTGGTACAAATTTTACTTTTTTTTTTTCTTCTTTGCTCCTTTTCCGTTGATTTGCATGGAATAGTAGAGAAAAGAAGTTTGCTTGATTTACGGTGCGTAGGGTTTTGTATGTGTGTGTGTTTGCATATTTTCTGTATCCATTAAGGGACAGACTTCATTTATATGTTAATATCCGTCGGCACCCTGACTAAATATACAGAACTATCTCATGGGAAGCTGATTTTTTTTTGTCACTTTGGCTATACTTCAACATCTCAATGGTAGCAATAATCTTGATTAGCAAAACAATTGGAGGCCTGGAGGACCCTGCAGATCTTATGCAAAAAGATCTCAGGTTACAGTGTATTAATGTGACACATTCAGAGTCCAGACAACCATGTTGAAGAAAAGAAGCTTATTTTCTCCCCATCCATTTTTTTTTCCCATAGGGACAAAAGAGGTTAATTTAATTTAAGATATAATTTAGCTAACATGAGAAAATGAATGGAAGACCCAACAAAGAACTCGAGCAACAAGTAATGGCCAATAAGGAAAGTCTATACTATATGTGTGGCATATGGCCAGGTATGATCAAGGATATGATCCATATTATGAACCATTTGTATTAAATAACTAGCTGTGAGCCCGATGCAAATGCATCGGGTGTCTAGAATATTTTTAAATTTTTTTAAGATTTTCGCGGCCGCACTTGCCGCAAGTGCAAAACCGCACTTGCTGCACCTGCCGCAAGTCCCCCTATACTTTCTATGGAGATTACCGCAACCGCGCCGCAAGTGTAACCGCATCTGCCGCGTTTGCCGCATAACCGTTACACTTGCGGCATCAGTAAGGCTGCTTTCACATAGCGTATTTTTCCTGTCTGTGGGGATCCTACTTTTTACAGGACTCCACTGTCAGGAAAGGACCACATCAGAGGTAACCTCCGGATGCCATTTCTGTGTCCGGGACCGTGATTTTCACGGATCCGGACACAGAAAAGCCCAAGCCTGCAAAGCGCAGGCAAGCTGGGAACTTTCACTTTCGCAATGTATATACATACATTGCGGGAGTAAACCAAGGGTTAAAAAAAAAAATAATAAAAAAAAAACAAAACATCCTCACCTCTCTGGCTTGTGTCACGCACCGTCTAGCTCCCAGGGTTTAAGGACCTGGCGGGGCTACCCGATCAGTAGATCGGTCACATGACCGCATCAGCTGAGCAGCTTAAATCCTGCGCCCGCCAAAATTGATTGGCGGGCGGGAGATTTAAACCGCGCTGATGCGGTCATGTGACAACCGATCAGCTGATTGGTCATATGACCGCATCAGCTGATCGGGTAGCCCCGCCAGGTCCCTAAACCCCGGGAGCTAGACAGTGCGGGACACACGCCGAAGAAGTGAGGATTTATTTTTTTTATTTTTAACCCTTTGTTAGTTAATTTTAATTGTATATACATTGTGGAAGTGAAATTAACAGGCAAAGAGCGGTTTTAGTGTACTGAGCATGCTCAGTACACCAAAATCGGGTCCGGGAAACGATCCAATGTTTTCCCGGACCCGTGCTTTATAGGCCTCTATGTTAATGGCCGTGGATTGTGTTGGATCCGATTGTGTCCGATTTGGTCCTCTGTGCCCAAAATCGGAGCAGTCTCTGATTTTGGGTGCAGCAAAAAATCAGACAGAATTGGATCTGTCACAAATCGGATGCCATTAAGGGCAAATCCGATCAAATTTGTTGCCCATAGGGATACATGCGGGCCAAGTCGGATCAGTGGCTGTCTGTTTTACAACAGACAGCAACAGATCCTCAGATATCACAGTGTGAAAGTAGCCTAAGCCTACAGCATTCAACACTTTTCCTGACTCCAGGCTTGAAGGGGGAGCTCTTAACCCGGTTTCAGGGGAGTTTCCCTATAAATTCTGGTCTGTAGGAGAAGTTAGTCAGAAAGTCTGAGCAGACAAACAGGACAGCTGTCTGGGGACTAGAGCAGTGTCAGGCTTGTCCCAGGACAGGAGTGAGCATGAGGTACCCGTCAGAGAGGGTCTGAGGATGTCCCGCAGCGAGAAGCTGGAGGCCAGAGTGAATGATCCATCCCGCTTGTGGAGCCGGAGACTAATAACTCCACAGAATCGCAGAGCCTTGCAGAGGTTCACTAGGGGTGAGGAAGATGTCAGACCCAGTGAAGGGTCCTGCGGCGGGCACTGCCACAGCGTCAGCCGCATCTCCAGCCACAGCACCAGCCGCATCTCCAGCCACAGCACCAGCCATAGCTCTAGTAATGCTGTTTTTGCTGCCCTATATACCGGGAGCGGCCGAGTCACCACGGTGCTTGGGGGAGTAGCACACCCTGAGCAACTTCAAGAAGAGACTGTAGAGCTTGTTTGAAGTATGTTCCCTGTCAAAGGCTGTGCAGTCCATCAGGGATTGTTGTTAGCAAGTAAAGTAGACAGTTTAACCTCCCTGGCGGTATGATTAGGTCAAGAATTTTGTGCTAAAAGCTGGCTTACCCGCGGTTGCGGCAGATGCGGTGAAAAAACCGCATCTGCCGCACTTGCCGCATAGCCGCCGCACTTGCGGCGCGGTTGCGGCGCGGTTGCGGTAATCGCCATAGTAAGTATAGGGGCACTTGCGGCAGATGCGGCAGATGCGTCAAGTGCGGTTTTTTTCACGGCCGCACCTGCCGCAAGTGCAAAACCGCACTTGCTGCACCTGCCGCAAGTCCCCCTATACTTACTATGGCGATTACCGCAACCGCGCCGCAAGTGCGGCGGCTATGCGGCAAGTGCGGCAGATGCGGTTTTTTCACCGCATCTGCCGCGACCGCGGGTAAGCCCGAGCTTGACTCGGGGTTACCGCTTCTAGCAGTGAATGTTAACCCCGAGTCAGGCTCGGGAATACCGCTAGGAAGGTTAACCAGGTTAAAGTGTAAATATGTTTGTTTTCATGTAACCATCAAGAGTACCGTGCCTACAGGACTTACTGGATGAACCGTTAAGCCTTTTTGAATTTGCATAGTTATCATTTGATTATCCATGGACAATGGACCACTGGACTATGTGTGGTCAGGCCCTTATTGTACGGAGATTCACTATTGGCCCAAGAGAGTGGCCGCCAGGGTGGCCAACAACCAGGAAAAGAGACAAATCCTGGACTGCAGCGCACGGTAAGCACCGTAGTGACTCTGCTTTTCCCATTGTGCTGGTTTTTATACATTTTTGAGACTCTGTACACATTCAATTGTTGTTGTTATTCATTGTTCTAAAATGTTTCCTCAGTCCGAGAGTGCTGAATTTTACTAGGGGGAATGTGGCACCCCAGAGTCTGGTTGCCGCAATGGCATTATGCCCCTCTGGTGGGGTGATGTCATGCCTGGAAGCAAGCAAAGGTCTCCTCATCAGGTAAGCCCACAGCATGCAACACTTTTCCTAACTCCAGGCCTTAAGGGGAAGCTCTGAACCCAATTTCAGGGGAGCTTCACTATAAATGCTGGTCTGGAGGGGAAGTTAGTCAGAAAGTCTGAGCAGAAGAACAGGACAGACGTCTTGGGGACTGGAGTAGTGTCAGGCTCGTCCCAGGACAGGAGTGAGCATGAGGGACCTGTAGGAGAGGGTCTGAGGAAGTCGAGGAAAGGGTCTGGGAAGTGGAGCCACCACAGCTGCTTTATCATCATCCCCAGAGGTCCTGCACTGCAGCGTTGGCCATCTTTAGCGGAACACCACATGTGGCATCACGATTCTATCCCCAAAACCCACTTTTCCCAAACTTTTATTGACACCGCCAGTGTCACGAAGCTGGGTCTCGACCCCCGTAACTCCCCAGCAGAACTGTTGCCCGGTTCTGAGTACCTCACGGCCCTGGTGGACGTGTCATATCTTTGTGATAAATTCTAGACTGAGTCTGTGATAAAACACTGAACTGAACCACCAAAAAACTTACTAGTTACTACAAGGACTCATAGAAATGTGGAACTGAAGTATACCTAACATGGAAGTTCACGGAGCCTCTACTTTACCTCAAAACACCATTGATTTGATTCAAAAACCTTTTTTTATTTTTCACAGATATCATACTTTTTTAATATCCTGTACCTCAATATGAATTGCAATTAATTAAATGCCATGTAAGCTTAATATATATTCTGAGTTTTTCTCCAGTAAAACTTACCATCAATGCCAAAATCAAAAACCAACACTGCACTTGCAGGATGCAGTCAGACCCCACTAAGTAAAGCTAGCACCAGGTGCAGGCTGATGAAAATCACCTCTACCTACAACAAAATGTGGGAGGCGACCTGCCATGCACTCTGCATCATTTGTATCAGTGTGAATGGTGTCCTAAGCAAGCCCATTATGTGCATGGCTGGTCGCCTCCCACATTTTGTAGTAGGTAGAGGTGATTTTTATCAGCCTGCACCTGGTGCTTGCTTCACATAGTGGGGTCTGACTGCATCCTGCAAGTGCAGTGTTGGTTTTTGATTTTGGCGTTGATGGTAAGTTTTTCTGATGCTGCTTTTTTCAGTAGTTTTTGTACATAATTGGTTAGGACTCATGTGCATGGGGATCCGTGATGTGGATCATGAGCTTACGTTTCTTGGCCAATGCATGAACCAATACCCCATTGATGGTAAGTTTTTCTAATGCTGCTTTTTCTCAGTATTTTTTTTTCTCCAGTAGACTCAATTTCTCTAGATGAATATTTCTGTATATTCAGTTGTACTCAAATGTTTACATATACCGGTAGATTTTTTTGCTTTCTTGGCCTTTTTTCAGAGAATATGAATGATAACACAAAAAACGTTTTTTCTTTCATGGTTAGCGGTTGGGTGAAGCCATTTCTTGTAAAACTACTGGGTTTTCTCTTTTTGAATCATAATGAAAACCAAAAACATCCAACTACCCTGATCAAAAGTTCACATACCCCAGATCTGAATAACATGTATTTCCCCCTCTAACATCAATGACAGCTTGAAGTCTTTTGTGGTAGTTGTTGATGAGGTTCTTTATTTTCTCAGACAGTAAAGCTGCCCATTCTTCTTGGTAAAAAGCCTCCAGTTCCTGTAAATTCCTGGGCTTTCTTGCATGAACAGCATGAGTTCTCCGCAGTGTGGCTCAATGATATTTAGGTCAAGAGACTGAGATGGCCTCTCCAGAACCTTCACTTTGTTCTGCTGTAGCCAATGACAGGTCGATTTGGCCTTGTGTTTTCGATCATTGTCATGTTGGAACATCCAAGAATGTCCCATGCACAGTTTCCGGGCTGATAAGTGCAAATTTGCCTCCAGTATTTGCTGATTACGTGCTGTATTGACTTTTCCTTCAACTTTGAACACGTTTACTGTACCTTTATAACTCATATATCCCCACATCATCAGTGATGATCCACCTCCATGCTATTAATAAAGCCGAGAAGTTCAAGTTAACCAGAGTAGACTGAGTTACTGAAAACAAAAATAGAAGTAGCATCGGCACCGGTCTACCATGTTATGGAGACGCTCAATAAAAGACACAGCAGTCAGGTAGTCAGTAGGAATGGTGTTCCTTTCATCATAGGCCTTGATGGCATCTCTCGAAAAGTAGCATGTCTCGTTGTGGCCAAAAAGTTTGATTTTGGTCTCATCACTCAAAATTACCTTGTTCCAGAAGTTTGGAGGCTGTCTTTGTGCTGTTTGGCATATTGTAGGAAGATACTGTGTGACATTTGTGCAGTAATGGCTTTCTTCTGATGACTCGACCATGCAGCCCATTTTTCTTCAAGTGCCTCCTTATTGTGAATCATACAGCCAGCCATAAACAAACCACTTACAGAGAAGGGAGGTTGGGGTTTTGCCTTTTTGTTGTACACACTACACTGTGTGCAGAATTATTAGGCAAATGAGTATTTTGATCACATGATACTTTTTATACATGTTGTCCTACTCCAAGCTGTATAGGCTGAGAGCCAACTACCAATGAAGTAAATCAGGTGATCTTCATCTCTGTAATGAGGAGGGGTGTGGTGTAATGATATCAACATTCTAAATAAGGTGTGCTTAATTATTAGGCAAATGCCTTTCCTTAGGCAAAATGGGTCAGAAGAAGAGAGATCTGACGGCTCTGAAAAGTTCACAATTGTGAGATGTCTTGCAGAGGGATGCAGCAGTCTTGAAATTGCCAAACTTTTGAAGCGTCATTACCGAATAATCAAGCGTTTCATGGCAAATAGCCAACAGGGTCGCAAGAACTGTGTTGGCCAAAAAAGGCACAAAATAACTGCCCATGAATTGAGGAAAATCAAGCGTGAAGCTGCCAAGATACCATTTGCCACCAGTTTTGCCATATTTCAGAGCAGCAACATTACTGGAGTATCAAAAAGCACAAGGTGTGCTATACTCAGGGACATGGCCAAGGTGAGGAAGGCTGAAAAATGACCACCTCTGAACAAGAAACATAAGATAAAACATCAAGAACTGGGCCAAGAAATATCTTTAGACTGATTTTTCAAAGGTTTTATGGGCTGATGAAATGAGAGTGACTCTTGATGGGCCAGATGGATGGGCCAGAAGCTGGATCAGTAAAGGGCAGAGAGCTCCACTCCGACTCATACGCCAGCAAGATGTTGGTGGGGTACTGGTTTGAGATGTTATCATCAAAGATGAACTTGTGGGACCTTTTCGGAAAAAATGACGCGATTTGCGTCATTATAGTCCAGGACGCGCCGTGGAGATCAGGAAGGCACTGAATACAATATGTATAGAAGATCACGCCTATTAGGGTGTGATATTATGATGAAGAGGGCCCGCCCTAGGGACTAAAGAATATAGCCCCTGCTAATTAACATTGCTAATGAGTACCGTATATACTCGTGTATAAGCCGACCCGTGTATAAGCCGACCCCCCTACTTTTGCCCCAAAAATCTGGAAAAACCTATTGACTCGTGTATAAGCCGAGGGTGGACCCCAGCACAGGTATACAGCCCTCAACAGTGTGGTATCCAGCAGCCCCAGAGGTATATACAGCAGCCACAGTGGTAGTATACAGCAGCCCCACAGGTAAATATAGCCCCAGTGGTAGTATACAGCAGCCCCACAGGTAAATATAGCCCCAGTGGTAGTATACAGCAGCCCACAAGGTAAATATAGCCCCAGTGGTAGTATACAGCAGCCCCACAAGTATATAGAGCCCCAGTGGTAGTATACAGCAGCCCCACAAGTATATAGAGCCCCAGTGGTAGTATACAGCAGCCCCACAGGTAAATATAGCCCCAGTGGTAGTATACAGCAGCCCCACAGGTAAATATAGCCCCAGTGGTAGTATACAGCAGCCCCACAGGTAAATATAGCCCCAGTGGTAGTATACAGCAGCCCCACAGGTAAATATAGCCCCAGTGGTAGTATACAGCAGCCCCACAGGTATATAGAGCCCCAGTGGTAGTATACAGCAGCCCCACAGGTAAATATAGCCCCAGTGGTAGTATACAGCAGCCCCACAGGTATATAGAGCCCCAGTGGTAGTATACAGCAGCCCCACATGTAAATATAGCCCCAGTGGTAGTATACAGCAGCCCCACATATATATGCCCCAGAGGTATATACAGGCCCCCCCATCTATATACAGCCCCCGCCGCAATCCTGTAAAGGAATAGGTTAGTATACTTATCCATCCGCTGCAGCTGTCCCGCCGCCATCGCGATTCAGCATCTTCCGACTTCCAGCGTCTCGCGTCTTCTTCCGGGTTCCTCCTCGGTCGCACAGGCAATGACGTCATTGCCTGCGACCATCGGAAGGAGACGCGAGACGCTGGAAGTCGGAAGATGCTGAATCGCGATGGCGGCGGGACAGCTGCAGCGGATGGATAAGTATACTAACCTATTCCTTTACAGGATTGCGGCGGGGGGCTGTATATAGATGGGGGCACTGTATACCTGTATACATTGTATACAGGTATACAGTGACTCGCGTATAAGCCGAGGGGGGGACTTTTCAGCCCAATTTTTGGGCTGAAAAACTCGGCTTATACGCGAGTATATACGGTAAGTTATAAAACGTTTTTCTCCACTTTCACAGGATGCTTTTCTGAGCGTGAGAGTGTGAGATTAGTGATAATATGCTGCAGGGATATGTTTTGATAGCTTAGGAGGCGTTTTGGAGGTGACAGGATCCCTTTAATTAAGTTGCCTAACAATTCTGCACAGTAATAGTTACCTGCACACACAGATATCCTCCTAAGAGCCAAATCTATAAAAAAAATACTCCAACTTCTAAAAATATTAAGCTTTGATATTTGAGTCTTTTGGTTTGATTGAGAACATAGGTGTTGATCAATAATAAAAATAATCCTCTACAATACAACTTGCCTAATAATTCTGCACACAGTGTATATCTGATAACTCAGATTTTACCCTCATTGTGAGCTGATGGAATGCTGCAAGCAGCTCGCACTGAGTCGAGGACGGAGTGTACCCGTGCACAGTGATGCTCGCTCCAGTGGTTTACCAAACAATGACGTTTTTTGAAAAATATTGTTTGATACAAACATCAAACTTTAAAGTTCAGTTCACTCATCCCTACTAATGACATCATCATTATTTTAGGATTTTACAAAGTAGGGATTAGATATGAGCAAACCTTTGGAAGTTCAAAATCGGTTAAGTTCACTGAACAGGCAATGTTTGTAGAAAAGTACAGCTCACTGAACATCCAAACCCCTTTCAAATAAAAGCAAGGACAAATCAAGGGCTTAGGTACCTCCTTCAAAGGGGCCAGAAAGCTGGCCAAACACAGCTCATTTACAGTGGAGCCCCACTGTTTTTGCACAGGCATTAGCTTTCTATACTATTACTTAGCAAGCTTCAGCACCGCTGTAACCATGCTTCAGGGACCGCATGTCTGCTGCATCCAGGCAAGGGGTCCCCCAGCCATTGAGCCCCCTGTACCCCGAGTAAATACACTTAGAAAACTTACATCCTGCAGCCAGAAAGGAGGTGGCTAGAGGCTGGAGTCGAAGGGCAGATTCACACCCCTGCATGCTTAATCTGCCCACCGCTGCCAATCATTGTCTCCCTCTTCTGCAGCATAACACAGAGGATTTTTTTTTTTTTTTTTAGAAATGGTCGTTTAGCCCCACCCCTGCGGTGTCGTCACCGCTTATACCCGCCCTGCTCTATGGTTAACAGTGGCTGGAAATACTCCTAACCATAAGGTTAGCTGTTGTTTCCAGCCAGTGTGTGTTCCGGTGCAATGTTCGTGCCAAATTTGAAATCAGCGAATATGTTCAGGGAAGGTTTGCTCATGTCTAGTCATGATATGCCAAACCTGTGAGGTGGAAGGATTATCTCAGCCAAGAATAAGTCCTCACTAAGGCTGCCTTCACATCACGATTTAGGGTTGTCCGTGGGGATCCTTGTTTTTACAGGATTCCCGGACAGCCTTGGATCCTGTGGTCCCTCTGTCTCTCCCTGATCTCCCTGTCTCTCCTTCCTCCATCTCCTCTCCTCCAGCTCGTCTATCCTGTCCCCCCTCTCCTCTCCCCTCTCCTCTCCCCTCCTCTCTCCCCTCCTCTTTCCTCCGGTAAGTAAAAAATAATAAATCTCCTCCCGGAGGATATTTCACCTTTCCGGCACCTCTGGGGATGTGATCGTCTCAATCTGGGTGCAGGACCTCTTGTGACGTCACTGAGCCGATCAGTTGACACTTCAGGCTACGATTTTGGCTCTGTGACTAAATCGGACAGCAACGGATGGTGCTAAAATCGGATGCCAATAGGGACACATCCGAGCACATCCGTTGCCGATAGGAATACATGGGAGGCAAAATCGGATATGTGTGTATCCATTTTAAAACGGACACACACGGATGCTCCAAAATCGTGATGTGAAGGCAGTTCAACACAGATTTAGCCAAATTTGTGAACAATACTTGAGAGAAAAAGACCTTTTGTCTACATAGAAAGAGTTTTAGATCTTTAAGTTCAGCTCATGAAGAATGGGAGCAAAAACAAAAGTGTTGTGTTTAGATTTTTGTTCTGTATATTATCCATATTTTATATTAGTCTGCACCGTCCTATTTGCATGATCAGGATGAGATGGCAAACATTGATCTTCAGCAAAATGCCTCAGCCTGACTGAAGAGTATTTGGAACAAAGTTTACTCATAGATTAATAATCCAGAGCACAAACAGTTCTTAGCAAATTTCGAAAAACATACCTATTACAATATTAACAAATGTCAGGTCAAAGTTCCATTAGAATTTGTCGCTTACATTTTTTTGCAGTGATGCAGAGCTGTGAACTTTGGATAACTCATGTGTACTCAGCACAACTATGAAAAACAAAATGTACAATTAATACATTAAAAATATTAACAGACTAGGATGAGAAAGGGTAGTGAGAGGAGATAAGGAAAGTGCTCATGTTTTTCTCTCTTAACATTGCTAATGTGCAGTGCCAGTAAATAGTAAAAAACTATGTCGTTTGTAAAGCACCATGCACATCATAGAAAATAATTAAATCTATTTTCTCTGAATTAAATTGCAACACAGTCAATAAACTAATATTTCAGCTCTGAACCCTTCGGCAACTGTCACAGCCATGCCAAGTATTGGTATGGCTGTGATTAGCCGGCGCACCATGTGACCCGATCTGTGTATCAGAGAAATGATGGGAGTGCTGGTGTCTCACGGTCCGCTCTGCTTCAGGGTTAAATAAACTCACCAAAGAGCCAAATTTGGCTCTTTGGTGAGTTTATTTAACCCTGAAGCAGCGCGGACCGTGAGACACCAGCACTCCCATCATTTCTTTGATTCATACCACTATCCAGTGGTTGGTGGAGGTCCTGCAGCAGCTGGAACATCGTTTCCAAAAACGTCTTCAAACCAGTTGTGGGGATCACAACTGGACCAGGTGAGCAGCTTCACAGCACCACCACTGTATATGTGTCACTAGTGATAGGGCACTATTGCGCCTCTTGTCCCCCTCCCTATTTTATCTTTACAGATCTGTGTATCAGCACAGATGGCAGCTCTGTGTTATCACTCTGCACTAGTCTCTGTGGGTATAGTCTTAAATAAAGGGTATGTGGGGATACTTGTAAAAAATGTTCTATGTGGTCACTCTGTACTACGGTAGGCTCTGTAGGGGTACTCTTAAAAAATGGTCCGCAGTGTTACTGTTAAAATAGGCTTTCTGAGGGTACTCCCAAAAAGGCTTTGTGGAGTTACTCTTAAAAAAGAGTTTGTGGTGGTACTCTTAAAATAGGTTTTTTTTGGGGGTCCTCTTAAAAAGGTTTTGTTTGGCCACTGTATACCTGGATCATTGAGATAATATTTCTAACCCGCACCTCCTAACGGAACACTTGGATTAAAAGAACCTTCATCTAATGGTGAGTGCTATTTCTTCTAAATCTTTGGACATTTTTGTGACTGGACCCTGTGCAGACTTGCACAACACCATATTGCTGGCGGCACATACAGTACAAGCCTTGGAAAAACACCAAAAGCCCTCTAGTGCCCAGATTCCTTCCCTACGGTTGATCATTGAGATTATTCTTAAAAAGGGGTCTGTGTGGTTGATCTTGGAAAAGGATCTGTAGTCGTATTCTTAAAAAAGAGTCTGTGGGGTTTCTCTGAAAAAAGGCGTGAGGTGGTTCTGTTAAAAAGGGGTTGTGGGATAACTACTAAAAATGCTCCTTGTGCCCACTCAGCAGCAAGTTCTGCGCGGTCACTTTTAATAAAGGGTCTGTGTTGCTACTCTTAAAACAGGGTGTTACTCTTAAAAGGCTCTCGTCTCTGGCAAGTCTGCAACAGGCTCTGTAGGGTTATTCTTAAAAAAGGGTCTGTGGTGATACTCTTAAAAAAAGAGACCTGTGCGGGTCCTCTTAACAAATCTCTGCGTGTGCACTCTGCAATTTGCTCTGTGAGGTTTTCTTAAAATTATCTGTGGTGATATTCTTAAAAAAATGGTCTGTGGTAGGCCTCTTAAGAAAAGGTTTGTGGGATTACTATGTAAATGCTCTGTGTGGCCACACTGCACCAGGCTCTGTGGGGTTACTCTTAAGAGAGGGTGTGTGGTGGGCCCCTTTAAAAAGGTTCTGTGTGGTCACTCTGCACCAGGCTTTTGAGGTACTCTTAAAAAAGGGTCTTTAGTGATACTCCTAAAAAACAGATCTGTGAGGGTCCTCTTAAAAAAATCTCTGTGTGTGCACTCTGCACCTTGCTCTGTGGGTTTACTCTTAAAAAATGGTCTGGGTGATACTTTTGAAAAAGGGTTTCAGGAGGTCCTCCTAAAAATGCTTTATGTGGCCACTCTGTACCGAGCTCTGTGGGGATACTTTTATAAGGGGTCTATGGTAGTACTCCTAAAATAGGGTTGTACTCTTAAAACACTCTGTCTGGCAAATCTACATCGGGCTCAGTATGGGAAATCTTAAAAAAGTCTGTGGTGGTACTTTTAAGTCCTTGCCGACACAGGACGTTGTACAACGTCCTGGGCCGGTAAGGGGGATATGATGAGAGCTCCCGCGCGGCGCTCACATCAAAACTCCAACATTTCAGCTGATCTCATCACATTAGCTCAAGACGCAAAAAATAAGCCATCACACAGCCCCTGATCCTGAAAAAGGAGGCCGCTACGGGTCGCAGAACATGGCGCAAAAAGTCCGTTTTTGTTTTTTTGCAAACTTCTGAATTTTTTTTCACCACCTAGATACCAGTAAAGGTATACATGTTGGGTGTCTACGAGCTTGTACCGACCTGAGGCATCAACCCGTCACATTGGTTTTACCATATAGTGAACATGGCAACTAAAATACAAAAAAAACAAACGTGTTATTGCACTTTTTTTTGCAATTTCACTGCATTTAGAATTTGTTTGCAATTTCCCTGTACATTATATGGTAAAATAAATTATTCCATAGGAAAGTACAACTCGTCCTGCAAAAAACAAGTCATCATATGTCTATAAAAATAAAAAAGTTATTGGTCTTGGAAGCAGGGGAGCAAAAAACGAAAATGAAAAATAAAAAATTCCCTGGTCATGAAGGGGTTAAAAAGGAGTTTTGGGGGTAACTTTTAAAAAGCACATGCAGTGGCACTCTTCAAAAAGAGTTTGTGGGGGCACTCTTCAAAAGGGGTCTACTATGTATAATTAACACTGATCTACACTCATCAAAGTCCTTTCACTTGCTAATCTGTGGCGAAAATATTGCGCACTTATTTATTAACCATGGTTTTGTGATTTAGTAGCTGTTTTATATTAAACATATCAAACATATCTAACATAACATCCTCATAATATTAGTTTTGAATAAACAAATATAAAAATATAGCTATTAAGGAACCTAATAATAAACATTTATTTTACATCATTATCTAATCCTCATAAAACTTTATCTAATTTTTGATTCAATTTTTAGTTAGAAAATATTTTCTTTCTGAGTTTGATATTTAACCATGCACATTGGTGTATTCATTATATGAACAGTCATACTATTATTTTATTATTATTATTATTATTTATTTATATAGCGCCATTGGTTCCATGGCGCTTTACATAAGGAGTGGGGGTAACAACGACAGGTACAGTACACATGAGCAGTCAATGCTTGCTGATACACGACGGGAGAGGTTCCTGTCCACGAGGGCTCACAGTCTACGGGGGTGGGGGAGGACACGATAGGGGTGGGGGAAGCGCCAAGCGATTGGTGGAGCGGCGCTGGGTCTCATCGTGGGTTGTAGGCTTGTTGGAATAGATGAGTTTTCAGGTTCTTTTTGAAGCTCTTGAGGGTAGGCGAGTGTCTGACGTGCTGGGGGAGGGAGTTCCAGAGTCTAGGGGAGGCGCGGGAGAAGTCTTGTATGCGGTTGTGGGAGGAGGAGATGAGGGGGGAGGAGAGGAGGAGTTCTTGTGAGGAGCGTAGGTTGCGTGCAGGTTGGTATTGGAAGACCATGTCGGAGATGTAAGGGGGGGACAGGTTGTGGATGGCTTTGTAAGTCAGGGTTAGGATTTTAAATTTAGATCTTTGGGGGGTGGGGAGCCAGTGAAGTGCCATGCGGAGAGGGGAGCTAGGGGAGTAGCGAGGAGACAGGTGGATTAGACGGGCAGCTGAGTTCAGGATAGAGTGGAGAGGTGCAAGGGAGGAGGCAGGGAGACCGGTGAGCAGTAGGTTGCAGTAGTCAAGGCGGGAGATGATGAGGGCGTGGACGAGAGTTTTGGCGGTGTCATGGTTGAGGAACGGGCGGATGCGTGAGATGTTCTTGAGTTGGAGTCGGCAGGAGGTGGCAAGGGCTTGGATGTGGGGCTTGAAGGAGAGGGAGGAGTCGAGGGTGACCCCGAGGCACTTTGCGTGGGGGACTGGGAGAGAGAGAGCAGTCATTGACTCGGATTGACAGGTCTGGCAGAGGGGGAGGGCGGCTGGGGGGGAAGACGATGAACTCTGTTTTGTCCATGTTCAACTTGAGGAAGCGAGCAGAAAAGAAGGATGAGATGGCGGACAGGCATTGGGGGATTTTAGACAGAAGGGAGGTGATGTCGGGCCCAGAGAGGTAGATCTGGGTGTCGTCGGCGTAGAGATGGTACTGGAGGCCATGGGACTCAATGAGTTCACCTAGGCCGAGGGTGTAGATGGAGAAAAGTAGCGGTCCAAGTACCGATCCCTGGGGGACGCCGACAGTAAGGGGGTAGGACGAGGAAGAGGTGTCGGCGTGGGTGACGCTGAAAGTGCGGTCTGTAAGGTATGAGGAGATCCAGGAGAGGGCGAGGTCAGTGATGCCAAGGGATTCCAGGATTTGGAGTAGGAGGGAGTGGTCGACTGTGTCGAAGGCGGCGGATAGGTCAAGGAGGAGGAGGACGGAGTAGTGTTTTTTCCTCTTTGCGGTCAGGAGGTCATTGGTGACTTTAGTAAGGGCAGTTTCGGTGGAGTGATGAGGTCGGAAGCCAGATTGCAGGCGGTCGAAGAGGGAGCGGGAGGATAGGTAGGACGACAGTTCAGAGTGGACGTGTTGTTCGAGTAGTTTGGAAGCGAAAGGGAGAAGGGATATTGGGCGGTAGTTGGCGACGGATGATGGGTCGAGGGAGGGTTTTTTGAGGATGGGTGAGATCAAGGCGTGTTTGAAGGAAGAGGGAAAAACGCCAGTAGTGAGTGACAGGTTGAAGAGTTGGGTTAGGGCAGGGATGATGGCGGTAGTGAAGTTTGGGATGAGATATGTAGGGAGAGGGTCGAGGGCACAGGTGGTCAGGTGAGATCGTGACAGGAGGGTGGAGAGCTGGGCTTCAGTCACGTTGGAGAAGCTTCCTTTGGTCGAGGAGGGTTGGGTGGTAATGGTGGTGGGTTGGGGGGACGTTGGGCCAAAGCTTTCTCTAATTTTATCGATCTTGTGTTTGAAGAAGGTGGCGAAGTCGTCAGCGGAGATGAGGGGGGAAGGAGGAGGTGCTGGGGGACGGAGAAGGGAGTTGAAGGTTCTGAATAGTTGTTTGGGGTTTCGGGACAGTGTGTTGATTAAAGAAGAGAAGTAGGTTTGTTTTGCGGCAGTGAGTGCGTCCTTGAAGTTGGAGAGGGATTGTTTGTAGATTGTGAGGTGGGCCGTGGAATGGGATTTCTTCCATCTCCGTTCAGCGACCCTGGACGTTCGGCGAAGCTCTTTTGTGAGAGGGGTGAGCCAGGGTTGTCTGTTAGTGCGGGTTTTGGTGTGTGTGACGGGGGCAGCCTGGTCGAGAGCCGCAGTTAGTGTGGAGTTGTAGAGGGTGGCGGCAGTGTTAACGTCGGGTGAGGAGGCAAGGTCCGTGAGAGGGAGGAGGAAGTGGGAGAGTGAGTTGAAATCAATGGCTTTTAGGTCTCTGCGTGGGTGACTGAGTTTTCGGAGAGGGGGGGGTGAGGTGGGGGGAAAGAGGGAGGAGAAGGTCAACAGGTTGTGGTCAGATTGGAAGAGGGGTGAGTTTGAGAGGTCGGTGAGGGAACAGAGGCGGGAGAAGATGAGGTCAAGCGTGTGGCCGTCTTTGTGAGTGGCTGAGGAGGACCATTGGGAGAGGCCGAAGGAGGTGGTCAAGGATAGGAGTCGGGAGGTAGGCGGGTCGGGGGTGTCGATGGGGATGTTGAAGTCGCCCATGATGATGGTGGGGATGTCGGAGGAGAGGAAGTGGAGAAGCCAAGTGTTGAAGTGGTCAAGGAAGGAGGTGGTGGATCCCGGGGGTCGGTAGATGACCGCGAGTTGGAGGTTGCAGGGGGAGAAAATGCGAATAGAGTGCAGTTCGAAGGAGGGAAAGGAGGCGGAGGGAGGTGGTGTAGTAGGGATGAAGGAGCAGCTGTCGGACAAGAGTATACCCACACCGCCCCCACGGGTGCTATTTGGGCGTGGTGTGTGGGAAAGCATGAGTCCGCCGTAGGAGAGGGCGGCAGGGGAGGCTGTGTCGGCGGGGGTGAGCCAAGTTTCGGTGATGCCGAGGAATTTGAATTTATTGGTGATGAAGAGGTCGTGGATGTAGGAGAGTTTGTTGCACACTGAGCGGGCATTCCAGAGTGCTCCGGACAGGGGGACTGGGGTTGGGTGAATGGGTATGAGGTTGCGGGGGTTGCGAGAGTTTGTGATGGGGGATGGGCGAAAATTGGAAGTGAGTGGAGGGATGTGGTGGGGGGGTCCAGGGTTGGGGGATATGTCACCTGCAAGTAGGAGAAGTAACGAGAGGGTTAGGAGGTGGGAGCAGGAGAGTTTGCGTGGGGGCCGTGCGTGTGTGGAGAAGAGTGATTGGGTGTGGAGGAACAGTTCGGAGGAGGGGGTGAGATGGGTGGGTAGGAAGGATGGAGAGATCGCTATGGCTTTGGTGGGTGGAGGGATGTTCGGGGTTAGGAGGAAGTGGAGTAGGATGGGGGTGAGGGTGAAGAGGAGGGGAAACATTGTGGGCAGCTGGTTTTGGCGGTGAGAAGTGACAGGGGTGGGATGTGGCAGGTGAGGTGCGTGGATGGAGAAGGGGTGTGGGTAGAGCTAGGGGGTGGCGGAGGACGGGGTGGAGTCGGGGGTGGCGTGCGGTGTGGTGTGGCCAGGGGTAGGGTGCGGTCAGGTGGTGGGGTGCAGCCTGAGGGTGGGGTGGAGTCAGGGATTTCAGTAGGAGGGGTGGGGTGTAGCTGGGGGTGGAAGACAGCTAGGGAAGTGGTACAGCCGGGGACGCAGGAATAGCTCAGGGTGCGTAAGAGCCAGGGATGGGGTACAGCAAGGGGGTGCCGTCGTGGTCACAAGTGGGGCGCAGTCCGTGGATGGAGTGGTGCAGCTGGAGACGAGGTGATGGAGCCAGAGACGAGATGATGGAGCCGGAGACGAGGTGGTGCTGTTGGATGATGGAATGGTGCAGCCGGGGATCGGATGGTGGAGCCGGAGACGAGATGATGGAGCCGGAGACGGGATGATGGAGCCGGAGACGAGATGATGGAGCCGGAGATGAGGTGGCGCAGCCGGGTGGTGCTGTCGGATGATGGGATGGAGCCGTCGGATGATGCAGCCGGAGACGAGATGATGGAGCCGGAGACGAGATGATGGAGCCGGAGACGAGGTGGCGCAGCCGGGTGGTGCTGTCGGATGATGGGATGGAGCCGTCGGATGATGGAGCCGGAGACGAGATGATGGAGCCGGAGACGGGGTGGCGCAGCCGGGTGGTGCTGTCGGATGATTGGATGGTGCAGCCGGGGATCGGATGGTGCAGCCGTGGACGGGGTGGTGGAGCCAGGGGGTCCAGGGTAGCAGGAGAGATTGACAGCAGGCAGGTGGTCAATGGTAGCCAGGAGCCAGGCGTAGCCAGGAGGGTCAAGTGTAACCAGGGGGGGTCAAGCACAGCCAGGAGGGTCAAGCGCAGCCAGGGGGGTCAAGTTATTTTTAATTGTTACATTTTATTGCTGCAAATTTTATTTCTAAAAAGTGTACTGTATTTTTCAGATTATAAAATGCACTTTTGTTCCCTCAAATTTTGGGAGAAAATGAAGGTTGCGTTTTATAAGCTGAATCTACTGTTTTGCGCTGTCGAGTAGGGCGGGCGGTTCTGGAGCAGTGTCCGGGGCTGAAGGAGGCTGCAGCTGTGGCCTGTGGTCACGAGCCCCCTCTCATTATACTCATATTATATGTACTCAGGGGCATAACTACAATGGGTGCAGGGGTTGCGATCGCACCCGAGCCCTGTAGCCTAGGGGGCCCAAAAGTCCCTCTGGCCTATAGAAAAAGACTAATACTATTAAAGATTTGCAATAATTGGGGGCCCCGTTGGAGTTTTCGCATCGGGGCCCCTGGGCCTGAAGTTACTCCACTGTATGTACTGCATCTCGCTGTCCATCCCTCGGTCCTGAACCCAATACTGAGATGTGGGCAGGGGAGTGGTACATATAATATGAGCCTGCGCTCACCCCCATCCTGGTTATGGCCCCCCTGTCACTGTGTATAGCCCCCCATGTTGCTGAACACACTAAAATAATAAACGCTTTGAACTTACCCTCCGACGCTCTCCTGTATTGCTCTCTGCTTGCCAAACTTCCTGGGTCTTCCTGTGTCCCGGGGCATCCTGTCTTGTGACTGCCACAGCACAGTGATGTCATCAGTGTGCGCACTGATCACATGATCGGATGCCCTGGGGACACAGGAGGACTCAGGAAATTTGGCCATTTATTATTTTGATGTGTGGAGCAGCATGGGGAGTCATACACAGTGATGGGGAGCCATATCAAGGATAGATGGAGCTATGTGCCAGGACAAGGGGGCTGTATCCTGGACGGGAAAGGGACATATCCAGGACGGAGGGCCTTAGGCAGGATGGGGGAGACATGTTCCAGGATAAGGAGCCATTGCGGGATGGGAGGCCTTGTACCAGGATAAAGCGGCCATATCCAGGATGGGGGGCCATATCCAGGATGGGGGGCCATATGCAGGATGGGGGGCCATGAATACACCATGCACAAGGATCAGGGCCATGTATACCGATTGTAAGACAGACACTGGCATTATAAGATGGACCTCATTTAACATAAAAAATTAATTTTTCTGTTTTTTTTCACCAAATTTGTGGTGCGTCTTATAATCCAGTGCATCTTATAAAGCAAAAAATATGGTATATCCAAAGGTGAACATGTTATTTGAAACTCTGTAGCTATTTTGTAATTTTTATCCCTTTTTCATATATATGTATTTGGTTTTAAACTAATAATATTAACTTCTTAGGAATTGTTATACATTTTTTAATTCACACTGGGTGTTGTTAATAGATGTAGTTAAGAAGCTGGTGTGTTACACCGGAATGAAGGTATACACTGGCGATCAAAATTAGAGAACAATGTATGATCACTTGATTTTTTCAGAAATAATGTAATCTACATTGATGAACATTTGGAGGTTTTTGTGTAAGGGGTGCACCATGCCACTAGAGCAGGGCTTTCAAAAATAACCAAAGATCATCACCTTAAAAGCCTTATTTTACACAAACTGTGCTGATCATAATTAGACAACAGCATTGACTGTAGCACAGAAAGAGATTAAAACTAAATGTAGTGAAGGTTACAGCAGTCACCAATCAGTAGGAAGCGTATAGACCTTTGCTTTGTACAGACCTTTGCTTTGTACAGGCCTTTGCTATGAATGACTTCAACACATCTGCGGCCACAGGACATCACTAGTCACTCACACTGCTCTGGGGGGATTTTGCTCCACTCCTCTTCCAGTCTTCCAGTCTCTTCTTCAGTTCTGTGACTGCTGTGTGTTTCTTGGCCAGAACTTTGTCATATTAGAATAGGTAGATGTAGTAATAACACCGTCAATCAAAAGTAAAATGGTTGTCAACCCCTTGAGTATATGTAAATAAGCATGAACGGGAGGCACGAGAGCAAGTCCAGGAAGAGTGCCGCCAAAATGTAATGCCCAGATACCGACGAAGTCTAAAATTGAACAGGTTCGTGATAGACTGTGCATCTGCTCAAGAGGACAATAGCTTCGGTGATTGACAGTAGTGTAACTATACTATTAATGTCAAAGAAATTAATAGGTGAGAGAAATTAAAGATACAAAAAGATAAATAGTTAAGCGTTAAGAGTATAGAAAAAGGTGGAGAAGGGAAAAAAGGCGGAAGAATCGTCAGAAGAATCTGAAGAATCTGTGGGAGGCTGTACCAAGGTTTGCAAATATGATGATACATAGGAATAAATTGACTTCATCAGATATATGTGGTATCTCATAAGTCCGTGATAGCTAGAGAAAATTCTGGAGTAGACCGATAACGCAACCAGGGAGACCAAGTTTTTTCAAAAAGGGGAAATGAGCCATATGAGAGAGTCGCTAGTTCAGCTGTCTGATAGAGTAAGTCAATTTCCCTGAAGACCTGTTTTTTTTTATGGGATTTAGGTGGAGCTCCAGAAAGTAGAGATCAAAATCCTTCTTGCCGCCAATATGTTACTAGCTAATCTGGATGCAGCAGTATCTATGGACCATATTGGTAGGTTGAGGAGAGCATGTTGTGGTAATTAGATCGTTTCATGATCTTATAACTCTGAGATAACTCAGGAAATGTCATCCCAGTATAATTGTATTTCCGGACAGAGCCATCAGATATGAAAATAAGTCCCGACTTCAGCTTTACACTTCCAGCACAATTCAATAGTGGAAGAGCGCCATTTGTGCAGCTGAACCGGGGTGCGATACCAGCGGGTCACTATTTTATATGAGTTCTCTTGAACCTTCACGCATGGTGAGGGTCCATGCGATCTATGAAATATCTGGTCAATCTGTTCGTCTGTAAAGGTGATGTTAATGTCTCTTTCCCATAAGCCTATATAGGCGCTCTTAACTTGAGCTGTTACACCGATCAAGTATTTGTAGATCCGTGATAGAATTTTATTAGGGGAGCGCTGGTTTGCACATGATCGTTTGAAATGTGTGAGAGGTTGCAGTAAGTTAGCGTGTTTTATATGTTTATGAACATATTTTTTTAGTCTGTTGTATTGTAGATATGTGATAGTAGCTAGGGATTCAATATGCTGGAATTCAGTGTCCAGCACTAGACTGAGATTAGAGGAGTACAAGTAAGGCTGGGGTTCCACATAAGCCCTCAGTCCGTTTTTGGCTTCAGTTTTCTCATTTTTTTTTCTAAGTCCAAAAACTGACAGAAAAACGGATTGGATGTAATAAACACCCTGTCCGTTTTTCTATGGAGCTCCAAACATTGCCCTGTCCGTTTTTGAGTCAAAAACGTTGCATGCAACGTTTTTGGCATCATTTAAAAAACGCATGCGTTTTCATGCGTTTTTTTAACATGGGGCCCTATGGGAAACGCATGTGCGAACGCATGCAAATGCGCACTTGCGTTTGCGCATGCGTTCGCGCATGCGTTTTTTTTATGAAAAGTCCAAAAACGTTCAGGAGTGCAGGAGGCTCAAAAAGCACCCAGAAAAAAACGGATTGGTGATGAAAATCACTTCCAAAAAACGGATTTCTATGTGTGACCACAGCCTAAAGGGAGCACACCTCAAATCCGCTGCCTTTGCAGATGACGTACTGGTAACTTTATCGGAACCTGACAGGGGCATTCCTGCTCTCATGCGTGTACTACAGAAATATAGCACTTTATCCAACTATACGATTAACCCAACGAAATCTGAAGCATTAAGCCTAAATATCTCTAAATCTACAATTGATGGATTTCAAGAACTATACCCTTTCATTGAAAAGTATCACATATCTAGGGATTAAAATTGGAAGATCAGTTAAAAACCTCCTTGATCTTAACATATTACTAATGCTAGATAAAGCTATCGCGATGATGCACACCTGGAGAGCTCCTATACTTTCCTGGACTGGCAGAAAAAACTTATTGAAATGTATAATTCTCCCTAATTGTCTTTACTTATTTCAAATGCTCCCTATACACATACAGTTGTGGCCAAAAGTATTGACACCCCTGCAATTCTGTCAGATAATACTCAGTTTCTTCCTGAAAATGATTGCAATCACAAATTCTTTGGTATTATTATCTTCATTTAATTTGTCTTCAATGAAAAAAACACAAAAGAGAATGAAGCAAAAAGCAAAACATTGATCATTTCACACAAAACTCCAGAAGTGGCAGAACCTGAGTGCACTGAAACCCAATCACTTTTCCAGTTTGAGCATCAGGCTGTGGGAGGGCTAGTGCAGATGGTCAGCAGACCACCGTACCACATGTCTGATTATGATGACGAATAACAGGCATCAACTGCTGCGGCTTTCTGCAGTGTTCAGACCAACAAGTAGGGCAGGGGTTTTAAATGGGTGGAAGATGATGTGGCAGTGAGGAGGTTCTAGGCCCCACATGGAGTTGATGCCATCCGAGTGACTTGCCCAGTTCAGAGAAGCGGTGGTAGTCACGCTGCCTCAGCTGCACAGCACAAAAGGGAGCAGGGTGCAAAAGCCCAGCAGCCGATCCCTTTCTAGTGTGAAGGATGTTATTGCCCACCATGGCTACGGACTGAGCATCCCAAAGGTAGCTCAAAGGACTTCCCTAGTGTGCATTTCTTGAGGCAATGTGCAGATGAAAAGTGGTAGGTGGTTTGCACATTGTAACGGGGACCATTCACATGATTATCAGGCTAGTCATACATGGACTGTATCAACAGTGGCTAGGTGCAAAACTCTCCAGCACATAGAAAAGAAATCCAGAATCGGTTCAGGTATGAGAATGCAGGTTTATTAGGTAAAGTGCAGAAAATCCACTAAAAACAAGTAACATGCAGACCCCAGTCTGGTCTATGCCTTTCGGGTACCCTTACTTCAATTAAGCACCAAGCGTACCTGAGCACAGTGATGCTCACTCCAATGGTTTGTGCTCGTAAAGCAACCAAACTCCGAATCATAAACATTTTTTTAAAAGTCTCTGTTTGGTACAAAATCCAAACTTTAAAGTCTGGTTCACTCAAGCCAGCATATTTCGTACTCACCTGCAATAACTTTTGGTAAGTCCCAACACGTTAAAAGAATATTTTTTGAAGAATAAAAATAAAGGGGAGACCTCACCAGATGAGTAAAAAAGTAAATGTACAGAATTACAAATAACTTTACTGGAGAGACAGCATACCACCCTAGAATAGCGCTTACCCACCACAAGGCATGTTCCCCCATTGTTCTCTTAGGGGTGTAACATATGAACTGACCTTAAAAATGAAGGGAACACTTGAACATCAAAGTATAGCAGCAGATGAAATAAATTCCATAGATATTAATATCTCGAGTTTGTAGGCATAAGCGTTTGCAAATCAATTTTTCTAGCTCTGATGAACATGATAGTGACCACTGGTGCACCTGAGAGGTAAAAGCAGAGAAACTACCCAAATATGAATAGTTTTTCTTGTCTTGGTCACAGACTATTACTTTCTCTCTTTATCCTCTTATCCCGCCATACTGATTCTTCTCTAGTTTTCCATTTTTCTAATGTTCTTGTCCTTACTAGTGGCATTATGTGGTACTTTCAGCCCATTGCACTGCAGTCCAGCTTCTCCAAGCTAATAGATGGGTATGTGACTTTGCAAGAAGATAACCCGTAGCACATTCTCAAAAGCATAGAGCAAGAGGAGCGCCAGACTGAGCCATGAAAGGGCATCAACTGAACAGCAAAACTAGAATCTGCTCCTTCTAGTGAGGAGGACAGGAGGACATTACCAAAGCTCTCCAAAATGAGATTTTTCTGATCTGAATGTTTCTGACCAAACTGTCAGTAACAGACTTCGTAAAGGTGTCATGAAGCTCAATGGATACTTTGCCAACGAATATCAGAATTTCGGCAGGTCCACCATACGATAGTGCTAAATCAGCAAAGTAAATAAATAATAAATAATTGTTAAGTCCTCACATTTCCCAGACCTGAATTCAATTGGGACATTATATATCACCCCAGGCCTGGCGCCAGCACTCGCCATGCCCGGGCAGATGCCGGGGCCCTGAAGCAGTGAGAGGGCCCACAACTGTCTATGAGCGGAAGCAGAGGAGCCCCGCTCACACACAGCTGCCCTCTCTCTCTCCTCTCCTGCACTGCATTGATCTATGTGATCGGTACACAACAGGAGAACAAGCTTACCGGGAGCTGAAGGGAGGCTGAAGGACCTGCCAGTTGCAGTCATGTGACGGATCACATGACTGAAATCAAGGTCCTAGAAGAAACTGCTTCTGCTGAACTTCTGCAGCCTCCGTGCAGCTCCCAGTGGCTCCTCTCCTGCTCTACACGGATCAAGATCATCTGAATGTGGTAATACATTATGTGTGTGTATATGTGTGTATCTATATCTGTATGTGTGTGTATCTGTGTGTGTCTGTATGAGTGTATCTGAATATGTATGTATGTATGTGTGTGTCTGTATGTGTGTGTGTGTCTGTGTGCATCTATATCTGTATGTGCGTGTTGTATGTGTTTGTATTTGTGTATATCTGTATTTGTGTATCTGTATGTGCATGTAGCAGAGCTGTTTGTGTTTTGTATGAGCAGGTAGGAGAGCTGTGTGTGTATCTGTATGTACATATATTGTACATGTAGCAGATCTATGTGTATTGTGCATGTAGTGTCCATATGGCAGAGCTGGGTGTGTATCTGTATGTGCATGTATGGTGCATGCAGCAGAGCTGTGTGTATGTGTATGTTCATGTATACGGGAGCAGAGCTGTGTGTGTTTGTATGTGCATGCATTGTACATGCAGATGTACATGTAGCAAAGCTGGGTATGTAATGTCGATGTAATAGAGCGATATGTGTATCTGTATGTGAAGTGTGCACATAGCAGAGCTGCGTGTGTCGGTATGTGCATGAATCAGGCATGTATCAGTGCTGTGTGTGTATCTGTATGTACATGTAGTAGAGCTGTGTGTGTATTATGTGTAGTGTGCATGTAGCAGATCTGTGTGTTTACATGTGCGTGTAGCAGAGCCATCTATGTCTATGGTCATATACGTCTATGTGTAGTGTGCATGTAGCAGAGCTGTGTGCATCCCTATGTGCATGAATTGCTCATGTACCAGTGCTGTGTGTGTTGTATCTGCATGTTCATGTAGTAGAGGTGTGTGTATGTGTGTATATGTATGTTCATGTAGTAGAGCTGTGTGTGTAATATGTGTAGTGTGCATGTAGCAAAGCTGTGTGTTTACATATGCGTGTAGCAGAGCCATCTATGTCTATGGTTATGTAGTAGAGCTGTGTGTGTAATATGTGTGTGTGCATGTAGCAGAGCTGTGTGTCTACATATGCGTGTAGCAGAGCCATCTATGTCTATGGGCATGTAGCTGAGCTGTGTGTACATGTAGCAGAGCTTTGTGTCTACATGTGCATGTAGCAGAGCCATCTATGTCTATGGGCAATGTAGCAGAGCTGTGTGTGTAATATGTGTAGTGTGCATGTAGCAGAGCTGTGTGTCTACATATGCATGTAGCAGAGCCATGTATGTCTATGGACATGTAGTAGAGCTGTGTGTACTATGTAGCGTGTGCATGTAGCAGAGCTTTGTGTCTACCTGTGCGTGTAGCAGAGCCATCTATGTCAGATCTGTGTATCTCATATATAATTTGGAGGGGCGGAGTGTAAAAGGGGCCCATTAAGACTCTTTCGCACAGGGCCCACAAAAAATCTGGAGCCGACCCTGTATCACCAATAGATTGTCCAGGAGCATCAGACCCAGCATTGTCAGAAGTCCATACAGATGTGGGTGTAGTACTAACACATCAACTTGATTCAATTATTATGAGTTGCGATGATGAGGACTTTCCTCTCTGCACATCACATCTCATCCCTGGTGCTCTTGACCCACTCTCGCATTCTCTTCAGTGTACATAATAGGCCACAATATTACAAGATGGCTCCTATAAAGTATGTCTTGTAGGACAAGTGTGAACTGGAACCAATATTATAGGCTTTACAAAGTGCATAACAACTCTCATGGAATATCAAAACATAATGTACATTTTTGAAATAAGGTAAGGACAGGTATGTTTAATATGGTGTACATCATTTTATAGGATGGAAATTATTCCTGTGGATGACGTTTTGCCAATTCTTTGATCATTTGGAAATGTTTATTTGCTTTAAACCTTCTAAAAATTAATTGCTGGAAGAGAATGTGAAAACCAATAGTACAACGATGTTATAAATGTATCTGCCACAAATGTCTAAAACAGGGTTAGCCGTCCAATTAGTGTTGTCTGGGGGTTAGCAAGTCAAAAACTTACATCATTGCTCAGCGCTAAGGAAAAGGATTCGAGACATTGCACATTTTTTTTTGCTCTTGCCTGGCTCTTTCAACTAAATAGCAATGATATATGGCCGCACATTGTAGAAACATATTGCGGTGGCCGGTTGCAAAAGACCCTGAAGGAACATATCCATCTAAGTAATTCATGTTATCTAAAGGTTAAGCTGATGTGTTGTAAGCAGCATTTCTTCAGCCCTCGCACATACAAATAAACACAATAAAGTTTTAGTGTAATTTACTGTCATGAGGTAGCTGGTGCAATGAGTAATGTGCAAAAAACATCCCAAAAGGAAGGAGAACAGAAACTAATATCGCTTGTTTTTTACTGACATCCAATGAAAATGTATAAACAAAAATCCCGTATGATCCTTCTCCAAGTGCGGTCATCACTTTCCTATAACCTATTGTGGCACCCTACAAATATCGGAGAATGCTGATGGTGTGTGACACCAGCTCTTCAGCCACTTTTACACACACAAATGTAATTATTACGGGGGCTCCTGTGAAGTCTGGTGGGTAGCAGCCCCTTCAAGAGAACTATCGAGCTCAGGAGAAGTAACCCTGCTCGACTGGGGCCAGAGGGTGCTTTGGATCAAGGAGTCCAGCCAATGTCTTCATGTTGATCACTGCCAGTGTGGCGCCCCACTATGTAGGTGCCACAGAGGTGTAGTAACCCCAGCTGCAAGTGGATTTCAGGATGATAGGCGGAACCCTAAACCCACAACCCACACTTGGTCATACAGTGGGAGGTACCCGGGAGGGAGTACAAAACCACCTCCAGGGAGAACTAGAGAGTTAGTTAGTCCCAGGCAGGGAGCCTGAGGGAGCAAGGAGGGTCTCTCGGCTGAGGGACCCGGGGATGACAAGGACAGATCCCAGATACAGAGAGCGAGAGGGGGACAGAGGAACTTGGGAGAGTTCGCCCCAGGAGAGAAACCGGGTACCGGAGCCCGCACCTGTGGGAACCTTTAAGGCCCGCTGAAAAGCTGAAGCACAGGGGTATATCTATATATGGCCCTGACTCTCAAGCAACCAATAGAGGGAATCAGACACAGCCAGGCAAGCCGCAATATTCAACAGAAGGTTAACCGACGGGAGCAAGAGAAGGAAAGAAAGTGAGAGACAACAGGAGGCTAGATCTACTTTATGAGGTCAGACTTCACACCGACTACTGAGAAATAGGGAAGATTGGAACGGGAAAGGCACATGCTGGGGGTTCCGTCCAGCTACCAGAGATCCGCTTGCAGTGACCTGTAGCCACTTGTCATTTAACATCTAACTGCACTGAGGACTGTAATAACGCTGCTAAAGTTTCAGTAAAGTACCCAAGTGAAGTGACTTTGACTCTGCTGCATCTTCTTTCCATGAACTGTTTTCTTTCACAGGATTGCTGCCCCGGACGTCCCAGTCCTGCCTGCTGAGGACTACACCATCTCAACCGCAATACCACCGACCTCCGGAGGACTGTGGCGGCGATGGTGCACATCACCAGACACTGCAGGTGGCGTCACAACAACGATTATAAACTTTGTAAATAATCTCCTGTAAATAATTACCCCTTTTTCAAGAGAATAGTCCCCCGGGACACGGGGTCAGGCGCGGCCGCCATACCCCGTGAGACAGTTAACCCCTTCTGCCACCTGATGCCTGAGTACCCCACACCCTGGGGCGACACATCAGGACTCCAGCAAAATTTGTACAGCCACGTGGAACATAGTGTCCTGCACGGTCCTAGAAGTACCCAACTGCCAGACGACACCAGTTAGGGATCAGAAGGTGGATGTCTTCATACGATCCATAGTTGTCAGCAGTGGGAAGAGAGCTGAAGTACTTTTCTTTAAGCCTGAGGTGCCTTAGATGCCAAGGTCCAGGCAGAGAGGAAAGGTTTTATAGTGCTATAACCAGTAGAGTGAGGAGAGCTGCTACACATTCCCTTAAGGAAGCTGCACTCATCATAACATGAGAGGCTGTCAAATCTATGTACTGAATAACTGTGGGGATCTTTAACCATCATCATCATCACCTGCTCCAGTAAAAGTGAGTTTTTACACATTGCTTATTGATCCTGCACCCAGTCTAAAATTTCCAACACTTTTTAATTGTGCAGAGGAAGGCCTGCCAGACACTGGTGTGACCACCATGACCATTGGCTACCATTAAGCTCCAGCTCAGTGGAGGCCATCCCAGACACTATAGATATAATATGTTCAACTATTGCAAGGGCCAAGTTTAGTTTGGAGGAGTTCCTTGATTTTGGAAACAATTCCTGTGGACCAATGAGGTTAAAACAGAACTTTCAAGCCACAATAATCAAACACATGTGTAGAAACAAAAGGGCACAGAATTTCTGGAAAAGAACATCTCGCCAATCATTAAGCATGGAGGTGTATCAACCATGCTTTGGGGTGGTGTGGCAGCCACTGGCATGGGGAAACTTTGACGCGTAGAATGAAGTATGGATTCAATAAATCTCAACAACTTCATGATACAAGCATAATGCCATGTGAAAAAAAGCTGAAGTTGAAAAAAGGATAGCTTCTACAAATAGATAATGATCCTAAATACACCTCAAAATCCACAATAGACTGCCTCAAAAGGCACAAGTTAAAGGCTTTACAATAGCTCTCATAATCTCATAATCTGAACATCATTAAAATCTATAGCTAGACCTCAAAAGAGCAGTGCATGCAAAATAAGCCAGGAATCTCACAGAACTGGAAGACGAGCCAGGAATCTCACAGAACTGGAAGATGAGCCAGGAATCTCACAGAACTGGAAGATGAGCCAGGAATCTCACAGAACTGGAAGACAAGCCAGCAATCTCAAAGAACTGGAAGACGAGCCAGGAATCTCAAAGAACTGGAAGTCGAGCCAGGAATCTCACAGAACTGGAAGACGAGCCAGGAATCTCACAGCACTGGAAGACGAGCCAGGAATCTCAAAGAACTGGAAGATGAGCTAGGAATCTCACAGAACTAGAAGACGAGCCAGGAATCTCACAGAACTGGAAGACGAGCCAGGAATCTCACAGAACTGGAAGATGAGCCAGGAATCTCACAGAACTGGAAGACGAGCCAGGAATCTCACAGAACTGGAAGATGAGCCAGGAATCTCACAGAACTGGAAGACGAGCTAGGAATCTCACAGAACTGGAAGACGAGCCAGGAATCTCAAAGAACTGGAAGACGAGACAGGAATCTTACAGAAAAGGAAGACAAGCCAGGAATCTCACAGAGCTGGAAGACGAGCCAGGAATATCACAGAACTGGAAGACGAGCCAGGAATCTCACAGCACTGGAAGACGAGCCAGGAATCTCAAAGAACTGGAAGATGAGCCAGGAATCTCACAGAACTGGAAGACGAGCCAGGAATCTCAAAGAACTGGAAGACGAGCCAGGAATCTCACAGAACTGGAAGACGAGCCAGGAATCTCAAAGAACTGGAAGACGAGCCAGGAATCTCACAGAACAGGAAGATGAGCCAGGAATCTCACAGAGCTGGAAGACGAGCCAGGAATCTCACAGAACTGGAAGACGAGCCAGGAATCTCACAGAACTGGAAGACGAGCTAGGAATCCCAAAGAACTGGAAGACGAGCCAGGGTAGAATGGATGGAAATATCTCAAACAAGAATTGGAAGACTCTTGGCTGCTACAAAATGCATTTGCAAACTGTGATACTTGCAAAAGGGGTGCTACAAGGTATTAACCATGCAGGATGCCCAAACTCTTGCATCAACCTATCTTCCTTTTTGTAATTTTTAATATGTAAAAGACGAAAATAATTTTATTGTCTAAACTACAAAGTAAATGTGTCTTTATCTTTATGCCTTTTAGAGATTATTTTATCTTCAACTTGCTTAATGGTTCACATTAAGAGTCATTTTGACCAGGGAAGCCACACCTTTGCATATCTATCTATCTATCTATCTATCTATCTATCTATCTATCTATCTATCTATCTATCTATCTATTCTACCTTATAGTATGTAATTGTTTTAAATATATATTATATACCATACGCTAGACTATACTATTGTTGCTTTCATCTTAATTTATCTTGCTTGTTTGCTCAATTTTAAGAGGACAAAAACACTGAAATTGTTTTGAACAGATTGTAGTTAATCATACATGTAATATTGTGCAACCATTTACAGTTAATATGCTTTGCTCCTGATTCCTACATGTTTTGTTTTAGATTAATGAATTACCAGCCCCAAATATTCTTTCATTTCATACATAGTTTCAAAAGTACCAAAGTTAACAATTCCCCACAATCAACAGATTTCTAAGTCTACTTGACACATAAGGAGGGATTCAGTTACATTCTACATATTTAAAAATTTCCTATCTAGTAATTCTGTACAACAACTTAAAATCCTGGATGTCTTTAGAATATTTTAATCAATAGCTTTATGTATCCTGACACCGCCACCGATCAACCAGCAGACTAAAGACCATAACATATCAAATATTTTTTAAAGTTTATTTGTCCTTAAACATTTCAGCATTGGGCCATGCTTCCCTATACCTGATCAGGTACGTTTTAGGTCCACAAAGACCACAAAAAACATTAAATTGTTTTTCCTTTTATGTAGTAATTATTTTTATATGTTTGAAAAAAAATTAGTGGGTGGGACTAGAAATAATGATTCAGACTGGTAGTATCTTTTTTTATGCTTTTTTTCTATTTTATTTTTGCCTTTTTCTTAGTTATTTATTTATTTTCATTCATGTCTTACACGATGCACGTAAAAGGTCTTACAAAATTTTTTAGAAGGATATTTTATCATATTAATACATTCTTTTTCTTGATGACTATCCCTGTTACTAGGGCTGGTATATTAGCACCAATTGCATGGGCAATCCAAGACCCTGACTGCATCTCCTAGGATTAGGAATAATTCAACTTGGAGATTTAGAAAGTAGCCTTGTTAATAAACCATGTTTGTCTTGTCTGTGGGGAGTCTGGCTGTGTCTGAAAGCCAGATACCCTCCACCATTGCAACAAGATCTTGTGCTATTTTCTTGCTCTGCATTGATGGCTTGAACGGGTCCCGTTGAGGCGGCAAGTGCTGCGAAACGGCGAGCCGTCATCCGCCGACCCCCACTCCCTCTCCCCGCCTGTTTTGTCTATGCTAACACAAAGCGAGATGAAATTAAGGATTTCTTGGCATCTAAAAGGGTGAGTGCCACTTTTCTTTTTCTACTTGTTGATGGATTATCATTTTCTCACTGAAGCGTGAAACACCTGCCAGCTGGAGGACACCAAGGTAGCTGTATACCTCCATAGATACACTTGTTGGTGCCCGGTGCCTATCTTTCTTATCTCATAATATTTCATAGTTGAGCTGTATTTGCTTAGTTATATTGGATAGTTTTCTCAGCTTGCATCAGCTCAGACTTGTCTTATTCTGTTTGGAGGTACTGGTCAGGTTTTTATTTTATATTTTTCTAATACATACCTTTTTTATTGAACATTCCATCCATCAGCCTGCTGCATTGTTATTTGGAGTTTGATCCTTCCTGTCATTACCCCTTCATGACAAACGACATACATATATGTTTCACGCTTGTCAAGGGAATGTCCGACTATTGTGCATGACAGTGAGCATGGACCTACGATGTCCGGCACACAACAGTAAAAAACAGACCGGGAGACACCAGAGGGATAAATACAGAGGATGGCCCTGCTCATAGGGAACGGGGGAGAGGTGACCTCCTGCACTCACCTGCGGCTGTACCCTGATCTCCCTACCGTCCTTATATGAGTTATTTCAACTTATCGCCGAGCAGGATACTTAGGCCCTCCGCTGGCCCTGATGTTAGCCCTCAATAGGGAATGGCCAGGGGGAGCGCTAGTCCCATGCACTACAATAAAAGAAACAAGAGGGAAGGGAAAACAGACAGGGAACAGTCACTTCCCCAGACAGCAGGTGGCTTGGCAACAAGAGGTTCTCCAGAGAGCTCCCTTCACCTCAGGAGCTTGGCTAGGAATGAAGTTCCATTACCAGCAGAGCATGCTGGGACTATGGTATATATATAAAGGGGATATAATAATTACAGAATGGTCAAACCTGAACAAGACCTGGTAGCTTGCTGACATTAACTCCTAAAGTGCCAAAGGAAAATAGCACGTTTAATATTAAGTCTCAATAGAGATATGAGACAGTGGACCCTAACCCATCACAAGTCTCCCAGGTAAGAGAGACCATCATGACAGTAACCCCCTTTAACAAGGCGCCTCCGGACCCTCAAGAGTGGATTAGACAGGATGACACCTATGGAAGTGAACGCCGTGAACTACTAGCGTCCACTTCCATAACTCCCCATCCTGCAAGAATATCACCTGCACAGCAAGGTAAGGATGTATTAAACATCAGCTCTGGAGACACGACACATCTCCGGAGCCATGACCTGTGAAACATGGTATGGGTACCAAGCACTGAGGATAGCTCAATCAGGACGGCTGAAGGGTCAACAATGTCCGTTATCTGATACAGACCGGCAAACCCAGAGCTCCCAAAGCACAGGTCCACTTGTTGGCATTAGTGGACACCAACACACAGTCATTTACACACAGGTCTGGACCTGTACATTTATTACCAGGCATGCGTCTTTTGGAACGTGAACATCCCCTTGAAGGACCTACAACCGAGGTGTCACCCCAAAAGTTACAACTCCCGCCCTCAGGATGAGGAACTTACATAGTGACAACCACCCCCCCTCCACCACCTCTCCTGGGGAGACACATAGCTCCAGAAAGAATTTGGGCAGAGGGAGAAACTGTGCGCCTTCTCTTTGGTTGCACCTTGTGCACATTACCCGGAGGAGAGGAAGTACAAAGGAAATGTATACGCCCAGGTTGACATCTGCAAAATCACCTGGGGAGGGCGGCTCTTCAGACACTGTATTGGGAGCATACACCTCTGACAGAAGCGGCGTAGGAACCATACATTCAGGAGCTGGGTCCCCTGTATGGACAACTCCTTCAATGGATCCCAGGAGGAGAGACTGAGACCTAGCATAACACCAAAGAGTGGGAATGGGATCCTTTCTTTGTCCCAGAGGGATAGAGAAGAGGGAAAAACAGAGGAAACATACATGCCCAGGGGATCACCCTCCACACGACCTAGGGGGACTGCTTTTGGGATGTTTGTCTGGGGATGGATGGACAGACACCCACAAAGTGACTCTGAAGCACATAGTAAAACTACACCCCCATCCCACAGCGAAGTACAGGTGACTTAACACAAGGGGACTAACTGCATCTGTGGGACCTCCTCCATTGGAAGACCAGGGGTCTGGGTCTGGATGGTTCCTTCCCTGAGGCATCAATATATTTTGATGGCATGGGACATAGCGGCCTCCAGCGACTCTGGAGTAGAATACTGAGCCATGGAGTCCTGGAGCCTACTAGACAACCCATGACAGAACTGACTCTTAAGAGCTGGGTCATTCCATAGGGTGTCCTTGGCTCACCTCTGAAAGTCCGAACAGTATTCCTCAGGAGGCTGTGTCCCCTGCCGGAGTCTACGTAGATTCGACTCTGCCAGAGAGACGCCATCAGGGTCCCCATAGACAAGGGCCAAAGCTGCAAAAAACTTATCTACCGACGGCAGAGATGGAAAGTCAATTGGTAGAGAGAAAGCCCCGGGACTGGGGATCTCCTCCCATCAGGGAGACAACAATCCCCATTTCTTCGTTCTCCGAAGAGCGTGGGCGGTGCCTTAAGTATAACTTGCAGGCCTCCTGCAATGCCTGAAACTTATCACCCCTTCCCCCCCGAAAATCTATCAGGCAGGGGAATCTTAGGTTTTGGCTGGGTCTGAGCCTGGTCAGAGACCAGCAAACCTGCGATGTAACGAAGCTGCTGCACCACCTGTTCCCGCAGATCTGTCACCTCCTGTACATAGAACTCCACTTAGAATTGCACACCGCTGCTAAGGTAAATATCGAGTTGCTAAGGGGCCCACAGTTCCAGAAATGACGTGTTCAGCGTCCTTACCACAGGAAGGATGCATAGCAGAGCCCAGGGAGCAAGGCTGAGGGCGCAAAAATTGATTTCAAGATCACGCCCATGGGGGCGTGATAAACGATCATTCAGGCTGCAAGCCAACATGCCCAGGGGGACTATTGCATATAGCCCCCGCTTCATTATCCTTCAGCAGGTGCCAGGATAGGTGCCGAAATGTGTAGGTGAATAAAGGAGATCTTTGCTTTGGAACCATTGCCTTCCTTGTGACTTCTTGGAGACATCCATCCCTTGGGATTCCACTGAGACAGCAGCACGGACCGTGACACACCATCTTCTCTATATAGGAGCGTTTTTCCACGTACGAGTGGCTGGTGGATGTCCTGCAGCAGCTTTAAACTAAAGGCTTATAAACCAGTTGTGGGTCACACAACTGGACCAGGTGAGGGTACACCTATTGATATACTCATTGTGTCACCAGTGATAGGGCACTATTGCGCCTCTTGTCTCCCCCTTTTTGTATTTTATACAATTATGACTTTTAGGATTGCTACCTTTATGAGGTGGCATTAGAGTTTTTCACTTCCTCACTGAAGTGACAATTTGCATATGCAATTTCTCACAGGATCATTGCGGCTTTAAGTCTCCTCACGGCCTGCTGGCAGAATACTCTACACAAGGAGAATAGCTGTTCCCCCAGACCTCGTCTCAGCCTCTCATACAGCCAAATCAGAATTCCCACACACTGCAGTTTGGGGTTCTGTTCTGGCACAAATCCTAAGTCATATTAAAAGGCTTTGCATATGCAGTGTTACAGAGGAACATTGTGGCTTTAAGACTCCTCACTGTATGCTGGCAGAATACTCTCCACAAGGAGAATAACTGTTCCCCCAGAATTTATGTATTGAATTACTGAAAATATGAATATTTTGATGATATTCTAATTCATTGAGATGCACCTGTATATGGAATTACCAAAAACTGAAAGAATCTAAATGGGAAAATATGTTGTCAGACTAATCTTTTCTGTTTCTGCATCATCACAGATGATGTCTTCGGATTGACTTCTTCCTAAAGGTTAAATATTCCAGGGACAGTCAGCTGGGAACAGTGGGAAACAATTGTGAAAAGAGATACATGGAGGTTTTGGCTCGGAATTAGTGAAAGCATAACACTGAAAATATTTCATCTGAAAACATGAACACACTTATAACGAAAGCTGTATATATCTCAACAAACATGCTTCATGCTGTACTGCACCTATTTTATTATCAGAAGGAAACTGATAAGAGGTAGCACAGATGGAGTTTTATATCTCATAGTCGCTTATTTAGCAACTATGATAAATATCCTTTTAAGATGAAAATTATTATTATTATTATTAATTTATATAGCGCTTTACATGCTAAAAGGGCAGAGAAGTACAATAAATGTGAACAATTTAGTCGTACAGATACAAGAGGGGAGAAGATCCTGTCCGCGAGGGCTCATAGTCTACGAGGGGCGGGTGGGGATACAGCAGGAGGGGGAGGTGTCGGTCATGAGACAGTGCGGTGGACCGGGTCTCATAGCAGGTTGTAGGCTTGGTGGAAGAGGTGGGTCTTTAGGCTTCTTTTGAAGGTTGAATTATTGTGACTTTAAAGTTAGATCCTTTGAGAAATAGTATCACTGTAAAGATCTTCCAACTATTGATCATTGAAACTTCTCAACTTCACCATTGACAAGAATGCTCATATCTAGAGATGAGCGGTGTTCGATTTGAAATTTTCGCCAATCTCAAATTCGAGCTGTCTTGAGCAGTGTTCGAGTCATTCGACAAATGCGAACAATTAGCTTCAAATTCGGCAGTTCAAGGTTATGTTTGCTAACAGTTCGTTCACCAAATGGACCCTATAAAGTGGTCTGGGGGCAGAGGAAAAGGCTGAAATGGGGGCATGATTGTTTAAAAGCCGGCGGTAAAAAGCCGCCCACTTTTAAACAATCATTCAACCCAATCCACTGCCCCCCGCAGCCTCCCATCCCAATCCTCCGCCCCCCCCCCCGCCGCCTTCCATCCCGATCCTAAGTTAGGACCGGGCAGGGAGCAAAGCACCAGGGAGCGGGGGGCAAAGGACCAGGGCGGGGAAGCCGTCGGCGGTGAGAAGACTTCACCGCTTGCTTTCCTGCTCTGTTCTGCGCTTCCTGCTCCCTGATGCCCCCTCCCTGCTCCCTGGATCTGCTCCCCCTGCCCGGTCCTAATTTAGGATCAGGCTGGGAGGTGGCAGGGGGAGTGATGAGGGGGAATCAGGGAGCGGGGAGCGCAGAACAGAGCAGGAAAGCTGGCGAAGTCTCACCGCTGGCTTTCCCGCCGGTTATTTCAAATGATCAGCTAATGCAGATCAGCTGTTCATTTGAAGAAGCCGTGGTGATGTCAGTGAAAGGTTCATGTGAGTTCATGCAGCATGCACTCACTTGAACTTTCCCACGCCGGGTGCTTCACAGCTCAGCTACATCTCTGGTAGAGGTTCTCTACCATAGATGTAGTTGAGCTAAGAAAAAAAAAACCTGATTGGACTATGTCGGACAGAATAGGAATTTTTTAATAAAGATGGAGTCTCTAAGTGTATTTTTTGTTTTATTTCCAATAAAATATTTTTTTCTCTGTGTTGTGTTTTTTTAAAAAAAAATTCACTAGAAATTCATGGCGGTCATGTCTAATATTGGCCTGACCCCATGAATTTAGGGCTTAGGGTCAGTTGATAACACAAAACTGGCCCTAATCCCTTTATTACCCAGTGAGCCACGGCACCAGGGCCCTGGATGAGCTGGGTCCAGAGCCAGAAGATGGCACTTCTCTGAACGCGCCATTTTCTAGGGTGGCAGCGGGCTGCAATTCGCAGCGGGGGTGCCCAGAAACCTTGGGCCTCCCTGCGCTGCTGATTCCAGCCCCCAGCTGCCTAGTTGTACCTGGCTGGACATGGAAATAGCGCGGAGCCCCACGTATTTTATTTTTTATATTATTTCATGAAATTCATGAAATAATAAAAAAAAAAGGGCTTTCTTCTATTTCTGTTTCCAGGCAGGTACAAATAGGGTTGGAGGCAGCCCGTTCCTGCCTGCTGTACCTGACTGGACACAAAAATACGGCGAAGCCCACGTCAAATTTTTTTGGAAAAATTCATTAAAGAATACATTTATGGACTGCATCTTTATTAACCCCTCGAAGCCAGAGCGTTGCGGCATTGTAAGGGGGGTTAACTCAGGTCACCCAAGGATAGCTCAGATTATTGTACACTGACATCTTGTCAGCAGAAAACTTCAAATGGTAATTAAAGAAATCCTGTCACCAGCTTTTCCTACATAAGGTATATCCACCACCATTAGGACCTCCTTTACACCATTCCCCTCTACAGATCCCACAAAAGACCCTTCATTAAACTTAAACCCACCGATGGTGCTGTCTTATTCATTGGGCATCTCTGATCTTGAATCGATTCCTCCTCTCTTCCTGTAATAGCAGTCCTCTAACTTGCTTTATTTGGATAACATGTCCTACATCACACACACAATGACCCCCAATATCGTCCCTTATCTGTATGTTTGGAAGCATTGTCCTGGTAAAATATCCACCCTCTTTTCATATTCATTCTCCTGGTAGAAAGATAACAGCAGATTTTTGCCAAGAATGTCTCTGTACACTTGTCCATTCTCCCTTAAATTATATGAAGTTTGTCAGTATGGTGAAAAACAGCCGCACATCATGATATATTATTCGCACCTCCATACTTCACTGTTGGTATGGTGTTTTGGGGTTGAAATGCAGTGCCTTTTAACTTCCAAACATAGTGTGATTAATACATCCAAAGAGTTCAATTTTGGTCTCATCTACACTATATTCTCCCAGTACTTTACAGGCTTGTCTAAATGTTGCTGAGCAAACTTTAAACATGCTTGAAAATGCTTTTATGTTCAGCCATGGAGTCTTGCATGGTGAGCATACAGGCCATGGAGGTTGAGTGCATTAATTATTGTTTTCTTTGAAACCATTGTACCTGGCAAATCGAGGTGTTTCTGTAGCTCTCCTCAGGTGGTCTTTGGCCTCTTGACAATTTTCCTAATAATTCTTTCCACTGCTCCGTCGAAAATCTTGCATGGAGTACCTGGTCGTGGCTGGTTTATGGTAAAATTATGTTCTTTCCATTAATGGATTATGGTTGCAACAGTGCTTAGTGGAACATTCAGTAGTTTAGAAATTCTTCTCTAATCAATGTGATCAGTATGTTTAACAACAATAAGGTTGCAAAGATCTTGAGACAATTCACTGGTTTTACCCATCATGAGATGTTTTTTGTGTGGCACTTTGATAATGAGACACCTTTTTATTGGCCATCAGTTGAAATAGCTGCTATTATGTTTCATTAAGTGACGGGATTGCCTTCTAACTACTGATAGATTTTAGCTGGTGTCATGAATTTCCATGTCTTTTGCACCTGTCTTTCTTCAAGTGTTCCATGCTTTCTCGCTGTGTTATTTATCATTATTACATGTTACTTCATTTATGGACATTATGGTTTAATTGTTTTGCCTGTGTGATTTGTATGTTACACCCTCTAACCACTGTTTGAGACCTCAGGCTCAAAAAAGCTACCTCAGACAGACGAGGCACAAATCACTCTATTTGGCAGAATCCAGAAAAACTAACACCCTTTAAACCTTATACAGGGATCTGGATTTACAACGGGGTTCAGTGGATTGCAACCTTTGGAAGGGCTGCTGTCCAGAAGTGTGAATCAGAGGTAGGAATGGGCTCCAAATGGGGTCAAAACTCAGAGGTCATGTAGAGGATGAAATCAGGATTCGTAAAAGTAGTAAAAACATAAGCCAATGTCAAAAGAAGAAACAAGGATAACAAAAGTCAAAACAGACAGGTCTCAGCTGGGAAAGCATTAGCTTATATCTGGCAGCTTCGAGCAGTAAGCTGAAGCTTTAGTAGGGTAATTTAGAAAAATGCACACAAAAACTACTTTTATAGAAAAAGTGTTATGAACTCCCCACTGCCTTTGTCTGTTATTATTGTTGTGGAAGCTGTTAGTCTGTGCTAGGTCTGGGCTGCAATGACCTGCCTTCACTTCACTTAATTAGGCCTCTACTTAAGCAAGCTAGCTACTGTATTCAGTGGCAATTGTACACTTGCTTTTTCCTGTGTATGACTGATACATCTGTGCTCTGAGCAAGACCCAGCCTGACTTTGTTACCTTACTTGGACTTTGACCCTCTGCCTGAGACCTGACTTCTCTTTTTGCCTGCTCCTCTGTATCCTGTTTTGTCCCTCTGGTTTTCCTGACTTTGACTTAAATTCAACTTGGTCTCTGACTACCTCTTGCTGTTATTGCGCCATTTCCTAGACCTGACCTTGGATCGTTTGAATTCCCTTTACTTCCAGTAAGTAGTATTAATATTATTATTTACTTTCTGTTATTGCAGTCTGTTTTCTCACCTCTGAGACTAGTTATTCTTGTAGTGACTCACGTCACAAAAAGATTAAAAAGACAATGAATCTGGAAAAGTGTGCTAAAAAGCAAAATAATCAATAGTTGGCACTGCAGACAGGGGGAGTTACGCCTGGAAGAAGACAATCCTGCTGAAACGGCACACTTGCGGCAAGCCCTATAAAATGTCTATGGGGCTTGTGGTAAGTGGGTGGCAGGTGCGGTCTTGGCACTTGCGGCAGGTGCGGCCGCGAAAAAAACCGCGGCATACCGCAGTTTTTTTCGCCGCCGCACCTGCCGCCAGTGCCGAAACCGCACCTTCCGCACACTTACTGCAAGCCGCATAGACATTGTATGGGGCTTGCTGCGATCGTGGCCGTTATGCAGTAATCGCGGCAGTTGCAGTTTTTTCACCGCAACTGCCGCGATCAGCGTTTACCTTTGATGTGAAAGCAGCCTAACTCTGACATTGCTTAGCAAACGTGCTATTAGCTAAACCTAATCTGCAACATTGTTAAAGGGAACCTGTCAGGTGTTTTATGCATCCCCAGCTATCATTGTCTGTACCTGCAGCTTTATAATACTATTCTAATCATCCCTGTCTGAGCTCATAGTGTAATGTGAAAGGTGAAAAAAAAGCATTTATACACTTACATTTTCTTATGTAATGAGGCAGTCAGTCCCCAGCTTGGAGGACGGGGACTGTTTGGCAGGTTAATAGTTAACATTTCAGCCTTGTGCTAGAACATGTTGGGAGACCTGATGTGATGTCACAACCATGTGACTACAATAGGCGGAGCTAAGTTCTCATAGAACATAATACGTTTGCTGGCTTAACTCCGCCCACTATGGTCACATGATCGTTACATCACACAGGTCCTTTAGCCATCCAAGTTAATAGTGAGTTAACTATTATCCTGCCAGACAGTCTCCCTCCTCCAAGGTGGGGACTGAAATGTAAGTGTATAAATGCTTTTCTTTCACCTTTCACATTACACTATGAGCTCAGACAGGGATGATTAGAATAGTATTATAAAGCTGCAGCTACAGACAGTGATAACTGGGGGGACATAAACCACCTGACAGGTTCCCTTTAAATGTGCATATTCACAAAAGTGACTGATAATCAACATGTGTCTGCTTCACACAGCGCAGTGGGAACACCTTGTGGAAGGTTTAGGAATGGTTTGCAACCAGAATTTTCTAATGAAGTATATTAGAAAGTTTATTAAAATCACTTGCTCTCCATCATTATTGTATAAAATTTAAATGGCGGTTATGCTTGACACTTTTTATAAAGTCTGTATTCGGCATGAACAGCGAAATTAAAGTTCCGTTTGCTTATCCCTACATATTACATATATGGTGAGAAAATTATTATACAGTATTTACTTAGAAAATTGATAATGTGTGCAATGCTTATATCACCCACTGTTCATACATCTATTCTTACCTACATTTATATCTTGCAGTTGGATGGAAGAATCAATTTCTTATATTGAAGATTTACAACACATTACACTGATGTGCTGGACATTAATCAACGTTCCAAAGAATTTAAATAGATTTACTAACTTACGCTGTTCAAAACAACCAACCTTTCCATATTCTGGATCCAGGAAAGTCAGTTTATCAATTGTGAGTTTACTGTGTAGCAGATACAGCAGCTCGCTAATAATGATATCAGACATGCTTATTTTCTGGGAAGGAATGTCTTTATTACTCGAGCACCACACGCCGGCATTCAGATGATGTCTTTTCTGCTGATGGATTTCAAGAGCAATGATAGGCGATTTATTTCCCTGAAACTTCTTTTATACAGGGTATCTTTCTTCATCAATTGTTTGGTTAAAAAATAATCCACAAATTACAAAAGATGTTACTAGCGTTCTTTGGGTGTTTTTTGCTCAAAATTTTTATCTCTGACATTATTTGTTCAGATAAAAAATGTAAAAAAAAAAATAAAGCAATCAGTGGAAAAATACCTGAAACAAAAAAGCTATGTGTAAAACCATCCTTTACGTGACCTGTAGATATAATTGTATTTATACAAAAATAAATTCAGGTTCAGGTTATCACAGGTGCAGTTGTTTCTAATCTCTTTAGATTTCATTTGTGTAAATTGGCCAAAAAAATTCCCATGGTCGCTATTTTACACATTGAATAATATTGCATCAGTTACAGAGGTCTTACATGTCTATGTGTTATGCACCGAACATATGATATAGATCTAGTGGGATGGTCATCAAGATAAAAAGTGAGGTAGGGAAAGCAGCAGCCATTTTAGGATTGTACAGCCTAAAGAGAGTAAAGCCCCCATCACTCATAGCGAGATCGCTGTTACGTCACAGGTTTTGTGACGTAACAGCAACCTCGCCATGTTTGACATGTAGCAGCGACCGGGCCGCGCTGTGAGATCGCCCATCGTCTCAGAATGGCCTGGACCATTTTTTGATTGTTGGGTTACCGCTGGCCCGCATGCATCGGTGTGTTTGACGCCTTAACAATGACCTCGTTGGCGACTCGGAACTCAGCCACGTAGGTCTGAGTCGTCAGACTAACTGCTGTGTGACAGGGTCCCAACGACCGCCGAGGTCATTATACGGGTCGCCGTATTGTTGCTGCGTCATTGAGAAGATCTGACTGTTTGACATCTCACCAGCGACCACGTAGCGACGTTCCAGTGATCCTTACCAGGTTGTATCATTGTCGGGGTCGCTGGAATGTCGCCAAGTGTGACGGGACCCTAACTGTTAAAACACAATTCTGCATTAGCGGTAAAGAGAAAATGCACTAAAGCATTGGAAGGATGATCCAGACAGAGTACATTATGCAACTGCAGCACTAAAGATTAGAGATGAGCAAACCTTTTAAAGGGATCCTGTCACCCCCAAAACGCCTCATAAGCTATTAAAACATGTCCCTAGAGCATATTATCACTTATCCTACACTCCTTTTTGCTCAGAAATGCATCTAGTGAAAATGTATCAAAACGTTATTTAACTCACTCATTAGCCATGCTAATGAGCAGTGACTATATTCATAGTCACCCAGGCGGCTCTCCTCCTCATAATATCACACCTTAATAGGCGTGATTTTGAATGCTGATTCTAATCTGCGCCTCCCCGCTCTCCTCTGTACTGGCGGGGCTTCAGTGCGGCTGTAATGACGTGAATCGCATTGCGCATGCCTGCTGGAGGCATAACAGAGCGGCGCGAGTGTACACACATCACCCGATGCCGGAAATTACGCGATTCGCGTCATTACAGCCGCACTGCAGCCCCGAAACACATTGACTAATAAATCAATATTATATTCACCCCTTGATGTCTCATGGAATATGGTAGTACAGTTTTTAACCCTTCATTCAAGCCATAATCATCAACATTTACATCATAAACACTTGAAATACATCACGCTATTTGTAATGACTCTATATAAAATATGCCTTTACCTTTTTGTATTAAATTACTAAAATAAATAAACTTTTTGATGATATTCTAATTCATTGAGATGCATCTGTATATTTCTAGCCGACCACTGCATCTATGATCCTCAGTGTTGCCCATTTTGTGGCATTCTGAATACTGAGAAATACAGACAGATACTAATCCGTCATGAAGCACCTTCAGGGAGGTATCTGAATGGATCTACATTTTTATTGTGGCAGTGCAACGACTCCAAACTTTCAGCCAGGTAAGACACTATGATAAGTGCAGTGGTTACATTCACATAGATTGTAATATCTTCTAATCATTGAATGGTAGAGTTGGACGGAACCCCAAGGGCCATTGGATCCAACTCCCCTGCAAGTGCAGGTTTTCCTAAATCATGCCAGCTATGTATTTATGAAGCTTGCACTTGAAGATTTCCATTGATTGAGATCTCACAACCTCCTTTGGCAGCCTGTTCCATTCACTGACTGCCCTCACTGTTAGAAAGTTTTTCCTAATGTCTAATCTGTATCTCCTTCCTATAACCCCATAAAGACAGACTAACGCCTAGAGGCATCGGAAAAAAAGGGTACTTATGCCTGTCTGACATCTGTAGATGTCAGTCAGGAATAAGCCTGTAGCGCCCCCCAGTGACTGAAAACCTCCAGGATTTCAGTTACTGGGGGTAGCTGAGACCTTCCAGATTATAGATCGGGGTCTTTTTTACCGGTGCCGGTAATGTGATGACTGGCAAACACCGTTTACCGGTCATGACAATACAAAAAATGTCACCACCGGTAAAAAATGCTTTCACTTTCATCCGACATGAAAACACATGTCGGATGAGAGTGATGCATTAACCCCTAAGGCCCCCAAGACCCCCAGTACTGGGGATCTTCCTCCCACCCCCACCCCTGATCTATCCCAAAATGGCAGCGGTGGGTGGGAAAGCCGCCACGTCCCCTGCATCTCCATGTGATCTGACATGCCATACATGTCAGATCGCATGGAAATTACATTGCCTGGTGGACCCTTAGTCCCCTCCAGTGCCCCTCAGCCCCCTCTGATCTCCCCCCACCACTTTTGGCCCCTGCACCTGCCCCCCTTTACCCGGTGCCGGCAATGGCAATCTCTCTTCTCGCTCACCTGATCAAGTGTCAGATGGAAGAGAACATCCTGTTCCCTGCCCTCCATTCCCTCTCTGCCCCCCCACTGCCCCCCACTGACCTGAGATACCTGCATCCAGAGGCAGGTCCCATGATCTTGGCACTGGCATTTCCTCTTCTGTGCGAGGCTCCTGCTGTCTTCTCTGCGCGCCACGGTGTGCGCCTCTAATGTGCACTCTGCTGTGTGCGCACTCAGCAGCGCAATCTCAGGTGACTGATAGGTCATGAACTCTGTAAGTTCATGACCTATCATTCCCCTGGGGTCACACAAGGGTTAACTGATCTTCATAGTGATGTCTAAAGCAGTCATCATGAAGAACACAGTTAACCCCTGTGTGACCTCAGGGGAATGATAGGTCATTAACTAAGTAAGTTCATGACACATCACAATTCAGGGGTCACCACAGGAATTAACTGTGTTCTTCATGGTGACTGCTTTAGAGATCACCATGAAGATCAGTTAACCCCTGTGTAACCCATGGATTGTGATGGGTCATGAACTTACAGAGTTCATGACCTATCATTCCCCTGGGAGAGGGCTTTCTGTTGTAGCATATGGGGTCACTTGTGGGGGAGCTCAAATGTTAAGGCACACACAGGGGCTCTCCACACGCGACATGGTGTCCACTAACAATTGGAGCTAATTTTCCATTCAAATTGTTAGCGGACACCATGTCGCCTATGGAGAGCCCCTGTGTGCCTAAACATTGGAGCTCCCCCACAAGTGACCCCATTTTGGAAACTAGACCCCCAAGGAACTTATCTAGACGCAAAGGGAGCACTTTCATCCTGCAGGTGCTTCACAAATTACCGTAGTCTGTAAAAATGAAAAAGTACTTTTTTTTTTCACAAAATTTTCTTTTTTCATTTTTACAGATCAATTTATGAAGCACCTGGGGGTTAAAAGTGCTCACTATGCATCTAGATAAGTTACTCCATACGTGAAATGGTGTCCGCTAACAATTTGAATGGAAAATTAGCTCCAATTGTTAACGGACACCATGTCGCGTATGGAGAGCATCTGTGTGCCTGAACATTGGAGCTCCCCCACAAGTGATCACATTTTGGAAGCTAGACCCCCCAAGGAACTAATCTAAATGCATAGTGAGCTCTTTGAATCCTCAGGTGCTTCACAAATTGATCCGTAAAAATGAAAAAGTACTTTTTTTTTCACAAAAATTTTCTATTGGTCTTAATTTTTTCATTTTCACATGAGCAACAGGATAAAATGGATCCTAAAATGTGTTTGGCAATTTCTCCTGAGTACACCAATACCTCATATGTGATCATAAACCACTGTTTGGGCACACAGCAGGGCTCAAAATGCAAGGAGTGCCATTTGACTTTTTGAATGGAAAATTAGCTCCAAAAGTCAAATTGCGCTCCTTCCCTTCTGAGCCCTGCCGTGCGCCCAAACAGTGGTTTATGACCACATATGTGGTATTGGTGTACTCAGGAGAAATTGCCCAACAAATTTTATGATCCATTTTATCTTGTTGCTCATGTGAAAATGAAAAAAATTGAGGCTAAAAGAAAACTTTTGTTGGAAAAATTAAAATGTCCATTTTTTTCCTTCCACTTTGCTTTAGTTCCTGTGAAACACCTGAAGGGTTAATAATCTTCTTGAATGTAGTTTTGAGTATCTTGAGGGGAGCAGTTTTTGGAATGGTGTCACTTTTGGGTGTTTTCTGTCATGTACGCCCCTCAAAGGGACTTCAAATGTGATGTGGTCACTAAAAAAATGGTTTTGTAAATTTTGCTGGAAAAATGAGAAATTGCTGATGAACTTTGAACCCTTATAACTTCCTAACCAAACATTTTTTTTTCCAAAATTGTGCTGATGTAAAGTAGACATGTGGGAAATGTTATTTATTAACTATTTTGTGTCACATAACTCTCTGGTTTAACAGAGTAAAAATTCAAAATTTGAAAATTGCTACATTTTCAAACTTTTCACCAAATTTTAGATTTTTTCACAAATAAAAGCAAAAATTAACGACCTAAATTTACCACTAACATGAAGCCCAATATGTCTCGAAAAAACTTTCTCAGAATCGCTAGGATCCGTTGAAGCGTTCCAGAGTTATACCCTCATAAAGGGACACTGGTCAGAATTACAAAAAAACGGTCTGGTCCTTAAGCTGCAAAGTGACTCGGTCCTTAAGGCAGGGGTGGCCCCGACCTGCTAGGGGGCCCCTCAGGCACCTGTAGAGGGACCCCTCCACCTCCCTGCAGGGGGCCCGGAGACCATGACAGTGTGTCAAAGGAAAGGTGCAGCCGCGGGAAGCTCCCTGTTTCCCGCGGCTGATCCTACCCCTCCTCTCCTCTCTACTCCCTGGTCATGCTGGAGACGCGGGTAGCAGCTCACACTTACTAGCACCCCCCTGCTCCTCACCCGGGACCGCAGCTTGTCACCCCCCCTCCCGCTCCTCACCTGGGACGGAACCAAGCTGCATCGGGGCCCACATGGCTCCAGCTCCGCCACTGCCTTAAGGGGTTAAGTTTGATCCCATTGCTTGTTGTACCTCCTTGTGACAATGAGAATAGGGTAGATCCTATGCATTGTGATCTTTTTAGATATTGTAGACCGCAATTATGTCTCCTCTCAACCTCCTTCCTAGTTCTTTTACTCATTTGTGGTATTTGAGTCTATTATTTACTTTTTGGACTGGTAGGAAAATCTTTAGCATAAAATATGAAAAATTTTAAATGGTATGCAATTTTTCAAGCACTAATATATATATATATATATATATATATATATACATATATACGTATCTCAGCAAATAGGAAGATACTTTCAGATAGCACAGCGTCTTAAACATTAATAAGTTTTCCATTTGTGAAGTCAAAGCATGTTTTTTTCCTTTTATTATAATAGGCTTTCATTCTTTTTATGATTTTGCCTTTCAAAGTTCCTTTTGTATCTGACAGTTGATATTGTTCTTCCATTCTGTAGAAGACAGCAATAGAGGGGGGAAAAGCCATTGTGTAGCTTCTTGTCTGTGGAACATGATTTTTATAATTAATATATGCAACTGCGCAGCGAAAGGTACGTTGTAATGAAGTGCAATTAAGAGGTATTTGTTCGCGTCCCAATGACTATAATTTCCTTTGCTGTTTAGAAGTCAGCCATCATCATTACATATCTGCTCTACTTTTGCTGTCTGATTTTATTTATTTCCAATTCAAAAACAAACATGAATTCAGCTAAAGCTGATCCTCAGGTAACATTATTTTTAATTACGGCTCTTGAGGATCATTAGAAATGAACAATCGTTGTGACTATTCAGTCAAGAGCACAACACATAATTTATTAATTTACTTCATAATGGACTCCATGGAAATGGAAGCTAAATTTAAGACAGAACAAATACTAGATACTTCATTTATTTTATAATATGTAGCAATATTCATTATTGATTATAAAGGTCAACTCTTCTTGGGTTTAAGTCGCTCAAATACCAATGGTAGGTTGCGAGAGACAACATTCACAAAGTTGAGATCTAAGGGATAAGGTTTCTCCTTTCGGAGAGTGACATGTTAGTCATGTAAATGCCTGGCATGCTCCTCTGCAAAATTAAATATGCCAAAAAGTCTCTTCAGAGGATTGCTACTTCTAATAGAGAGAGTATTTGAAATGTTTTAATTTTATTTAAAATAATTGCAGTATCACATTCGACGTGGAGAAAGAGAAAAGGGATAAAGCCATGTTGTTACAAGGATAATCCAGTCCAATTCAGATGGAGATAGGTGATTTTTTTATTTACTAAAACCATTTCAGAAAGGGATTTCTACCTCTTCAGGATGAAAACAAATCACATATTGTTGGGGTGAACATTTTGAAATGTTGACTAATTGCGTGCTCCTGGCCTAATAGATATGAACCAAGTGCATGCAAGAATGGATAACACCAGACACACACAGTCAGAAGTAAGCTCTCCTCGTTCAGGCTATGGCACAACTCGGTGAACATTTTGAAATGTTGACTAGTTGCCTGTTCCTGGCCTAATAGATATGAACCGAGTGCATGCAAGAATGGATAACACCAGACACTCACAGTCAGAAGTACGCTCTCCTCGTTCAGGCTATGGCACAACTCGGTGAACATTTTGAAATGTTGACTAGTTGCCTGCTCCTGGCCTAATAGATATGAACCGAGTGCATGCAAGAATGGATAACACCAGACACACACAGTCAGAAGTAAGCTCTCCTCGGTCATGCTATGGCACAGCTTGGTGAACATTTTGAAATGTTGACTAGTTGCCTGTTCCTGGCCTAATAGATATGAACCGAGTGCATGCAAGAATGGATAACACCAGACACACACAGTCAGAAGTAAGCTCTCCTCGGTCATGCTATGGCACAGCTCGGTGAACATTTTGAAATGTTGACTAGTTGCCTGCTCCTGGCCTAATAGATATGAACCGAGTGCATGCAAGAATGGATAACACCAGACACTCACAGTCAGAAGTACGCTCTCCTTGTTCAGGCTATGGCACAACTCGAGAGAACAAAGAGTACTATGCGAAAGTCAAATTTTATTGGAACACAATACTCCCCCTTGAGGAAGCTGCAGCTACCAGGCACATGCAGCGAAACTCCGGGTCGGGGTTCTAGCCCAGCTGGTTTTTGTGGAGGGCGGCAGACTCTGATCCAACATGGGTATGCATGGGTTCTTAACTGTTGTGACCCCCTTTGGTACTCTGATCTAGAAAAAAGCGATTGAGCATGATCACTCTAAGGATTTATGTATAGCCTATATATGTTTTGCACATGCACTTTACATGGATGTAATCATGTTCACTGCAACTACGCTTTTTTCATATGCATGATAATGAACTTCAGGGTTTTTTTTACCTTTGTACCTGTGGGATTTTGTATTACTGTGAGAACATGTTTACCCTTTGATGTATCTCGACACACTCCCGCCCTTACTTCTACCTGGTGGGCTTGATGTATATGCTTTTCTTGCCACCTTATCAACTATTTTTATTGACGTTTTCCAATAAAATTTGACTTTCGCATAGTACTCTTTGTTCTCTTGTGTTGTAAATGTTGTTTGGAGTACCTTTATGCATACGGCAGAACCCTTTTCCACTTGCACTGGCATGTGGTGGGTTCTACCTCACTTGTATAAGCCCAGTCGGGCGTTGTTTCTAATTATGGCACAACTCGGTGAACATTTTGAAATGTTGACTAGTTGCCTGCTCCTGGCCTAATAGATATGAACCGAGTGCATGCAAGAATGGATAACACCAGACACACACAGTCAGAAGTAAGCTCTCCTCGGTCAGGCTATGGCACAGCTCAGTGAACATTTTGAAATGTTAACTAGTTGCCTGCTCCAGGCCTAATAGATATAAACTGAGTGCGTGCAAGAATGGAAAACACCAGACACACACAGTCAGAAGTAAGCTCTCTTCGGTCAGGCTATGGCACAGCACCAAGTAACCTTTATTTAAACAGGTTTGGACTTATATAAACTCAGTAAGGGGCTCGGTTAGCTCTAGAATAGGAATAATTGAATGTCTTCATTGATTAATGGATAGGCGATGGGTGGATCCATGAGTTTATCAGGGTGGGTTAGTCCATGAGGTCATCAGGGGTGTGGTGTTGATCAGGTATCTCCAAGCATTGTGTCATTCTGTGATTGGTCAGTCCTTTTATGGAATTCTGCTTCCTCCCAGAACAGTGCATGATTTGATGAAACAGGAAATGGCAGCCATCTTTAGGTCTGTGTGATCTTAACAGGCTTATGTAAGGTGAAGTTATGGGTCATTTCTCCCAACTCCTTATGTATTAAGGTTAATTAACGATTTCATCCTATGGCTTTCCTCAACAATATAATCATATTATGTGTGATTTTTTTTGTCCTGAAGAGGGAGAAATCGCTTTCTGAAATGCGTTGACTTAATAAAATATCACCTTTCTTCATCTGAATTGGACTGGATTATCCTTGCAGCAGCACAGCTTTCAACCTTTTCTCTCTCTCCACATGGAATACTGTCTATAGCCATGTTAATGGCTTCAATATTAGATTAAGGATATTAGTGCATCCAGGCGCTAGAGATTAAGCCAGGCAGAAGGATGTATCTTCAGGGTGTTTAATCAGTCACAACGCGTTTCGGAGGTAAATGCCTGCCTTCATCAGGTGAATATTTTAAGGGGAAGCAATTACAACAAATGAGAACAATATTAACCTTTTGGTGTCTTTTCTAGTAGTGGCTGATGGAAGCGAGTGATTGTTTGCTACCAAAATATTACATTATTATCAAACCACCTAACAAAGAGCATAAAGATAATAAAAGGAGAATTTCCTCTACCCCAAATTAAAAAAAATATATATATCACAATAATGATCATTTTTATTGAAAAGTGCAACAAAAAAATTTAAATTAAGAAAAATTAAAAAAGAAATTGATATATATGTAGATAAAAATGAATAATAAAAAAATTAATAAAGAAAAATTATTTTTTTTATAAAGTAGGAAATTATTCCTTTAAAAATTGTATAATAAAAATTGAATATTAAAAATCAACGTGGTCTATGTGTCCAGGGATTCCCATCAAGTCTCCTATTCCAGTATTAACCCAACCTCAACTTGCTTAGCAACTGCGATCTAACGAGGGCACACACATTCAATTCAGAGTGGTCATTGAAATTAAAATGATAGTAGTTGTGGCTTCTCACAACTACACCAGGTGAGCCCACCTGTCCCTTCTGTTGGATGCAGTGTCCCCCGGATAAGACCCTATTGCTGTTCTATTGCCCATACAGTTTCCCCTGCTTCCCCTCATATCATATTTACAGAAGAGTGATAAAAAATACCAATCAACAATATAGCGTAATTGGTCTTTCAAGTAACTTTTTGGGATAAGCAGTCATGTATGTATATAACAATATCACTATTTCTAGCAATTAAGGCTGCTTTCACATCAGCGTTTCTCAGCAATCGTGACAGAACCGGACGTTTTGCGGCATTTGCCGCGTAACAGATCACTTGCGGCAAGACTGCGTTCGACCTAATGCATTCCCTATGGGACGTGCGGACCTGTGCGGCACTTACGATTTTGCCATGATACAGCAAATCCAGCAGAGTTTTTTTGACTTGCCGCAAGTGCTGCACATGTCCGCAAGTCCAATAGGGACTGAATTAGGCAGAGCACAGTCTTGCTGTGATCCGTTATGCGGCAGATGCAGCAAAACTGTCGGATCTGCCGCGATTGCCAAGAAAAGCTGATGCGAGAGCAGCCTAATGGTGCATTCACACGCTGCATATTTGCTGCATATTTTTACCTGAGTGCTTTTGCAGTTTTTGTAGCCAAAACCAGGAGTGGCTGGTTAAAGCCAGCAGTGGGTGATTAAATACAGAAGTGGAACACTAGTTTCTATTAGACTTTTCCTCTGATTGTTCCACTCCTGGTTTTGGCTACAAAAATTGCAAGAGCACTCGCGTAAAAATACGCAGTAAATACGCAGCGTGTGAACGCACCCTAAGACTTGCATTTTGCATCATCCATAAGATTTTCACTGTATGAGCCATATAACTTAATTTGTATTTGAGGAAGGGGATTATCTGCTATGATGTCCCCATAAAAAGCCCAACATGCAGAGATAAGAATACCTACTCTTTATCTCTTAGGCTAGGGTCACAATTGCATTTTTCACAAGCGTTTTTGGTAACGCATGTAAAAAACGCACCCATAGGCCCCCATGTTAAAAAAGCATGCCCTAATAGCAAAAAAGCATGTGTGACAGTACCATGCATTTTTGGTGCATTTCCAAAAACGCATGCGTTTTTTAATATGGGGCCTTATGGGAAACGCATGCAAAAACGCATGTACAATTAGTACCATTCAAAAACGCATGCGTTTTCCATAGGAGCCCATGTTAAAAAAACGCAAGCGTTTTAGAATGGCACTAAATGGTACTAATTGTACATGCGTTTTTGCATGCGTTTTCCATAGGGGCCCATGTTATAAAAACGCATGCGTTTTTCAAAACGCACCAAAAAATAGTGCATGCACTATTTTTGGGTGCGGATTTAAAAACGCAGCCAAAAACGCAGGGAGCCATCACACACCTTAAAAAACTCATGATGACATGAAAAAACGCATGCAAAAAAGCATGAGTTTTTTTAAGTCACTAAAAAAACTCATGCCAAGTGTGACCCCAGCCTTATTTAGCACACAAACATAAGCAGCGGCATGGAGAATAAATCATAGAGTGGAACCCAGAGGTGTAGATGTGATCAATCTCTGGGGTATGTAAAAGACTTGTTAGATAGCTCAGTTTGATCTCTCTGTGCTCATATGTCTGTTTTATTTCACACTGTTCCTCAATCTTTTGACCCCTACTCCTCCATAAAAAATAATGGCAGGTGTTAACCTGACACCTCATTTTTCTGGACGTCTGTTTTTTCTTTAATAAAATGTAGTTGAGCTGTTTAATAAGGAAATGTTGAGTCCAGAAGGTGGATGGTATGGCTGGGGAAGAAGTGGCTCATAAGTGGAGAAAGAAGCAGATTTCTCTGATTTAGTATACTTTATTGCAATTTTTTTATATTTGCCTGTAATATTGACCTTTTATCGACATATCATATACTATTAGGACATATAATGGCTCGATAGCTCCCTGATTTGCTGTGAGCTCAGAAACTGAGTATACCTTTGTTATCAGGTTAAATACCTCCCCCTTCCCCCCTTAAAAAATAAGAAATGTAAAAAAATATAAAAAATACACATACAGTGCATTGTGAAAGTATTTGCTGAAACAGCAAAGAAAAAAAAACAGTAAGAGGCAATGAAAACATCATAACAACCCCAAAATGATAAAAAAATCATTGACTGAGGGCGCACACATTCCATTTTTTTTATTTTAATTTTTTAATTTCTATTTACTACTTAAATAAAGAGAAAACCATACGTGTTTGTATCACTATAATCGTACTGATCCGGGGAATCAAATTTCCATGGCTTAATAATGTAAAAATGTATTGCTGAATTACTCTTATATTTGCTTTACATTGCTGCACTTGGATTTTTTTTCCCGATTTTCAGTATATCACATAATAATAAAGATGGGGTCACTCAACAGTACAACTTGTCTCACACAAGAAAGCGCTGACATGGCTATGTCAATAAGAAAATAAATAATCTATGGCTCTTGGAATTTTTGGGGAAAAAAAACGAAGCTCAAAAACATTCTTAAAGTTCCTCTGCCTTAAGAGGGTGGTCCTTCATCTAAATTGTATTTTTAGATACATACACCCTTAGGGTACCTTTACACGCCTTTACACGCCGCTACTGGCGGGTGGATACAACCAGCTACTTCACGTGCACGAGCACGCACAAACGGTTACAAACGGTAAACGCACCATCTTTACACATCGCCACAAGGTGCGCTACGCTACGTTACATCTATCTCTGGATGCACCGCCGGGTGTCTCAAGTCACCTTCTGTAGCTCATCTTACCTCATTTACACACCGCTACAACCAGCTAATATGGGCGGACCTGGTGCAGCAGGGACAGCACATAGGCGTGCCACAATTGTGGATTACGAGACGTCCGTACGCTGATAGGACAAAGCAAGAAACCCATGATTGGCCAGGCATCGCAGGAGGCTGTTTAATACATGACGCTCGAGCAATTGTGTAGTGTGACTGGTCAGCTCCTTAAATATGCCGCCCTATGCAGCGACTACCAATCGTAACGCAGGAGCTTCCACCAATGATCGCTGAAGGGGGGCGGTATCCCGGAGCCTGTGTCACACCCCAGCTACATACCAGGTACATTGCCTGGTGTCGACACATCCCTTCTGTTGCTTCTTTACACGCCGATACAGCTCGCTACAATCGCCTGTGTAGCCACCTGTTTCAGGGCAGTGCTCGGAAACAGATGCATCTGTTGCTGGGTGCCTCCTACCATCTTCACACGCCGCTACTACGGGTATTTTGCCGCTACAAGCTACATTTGTAGCCTGTAGCTGGTTGTATCCACCCGCCAGTAGCGGCGTGTAAAGGTACCCTTAGGGTGCTTTCACATTATTGGTATTGCCATTTCGTAGTTGATCTAGCAGATATTGCCTCATCTGCCGGATCTGCCGCATAATAACCGACTTGTGGCACCGATCCGGCAAGCCCCATTCATTCTCCTGAGGAAGAGACCAGGATGGTCTTGAAACGCGTCGCGAAATAAAGACACTGAACAATATCTTCTGGACGTCTATTTTTCTACACCCAGCAGCATGGACCGTATTGTTTCTGTCCTTTGTGATATCACCTTGGCCACCTCAAGTGGTGAGTCCTGTGGCAGCTGGATTAAAACACTGATATCGGTTGTGGGTCACACAACCGACTAAGGTGAGCAGTTAGTGCGCTGCATATACTATATAATAATAAGATAAGACCCATTGCGCACTTGTCTATCCATTCATAAGAAGCTGTGAAGTGGCACTCATGTCTCCCTGCTTTTATCTCTACCCCACTGATCATGGTTCATTTGAGGGCAATGCTAGAAGCTGTGGAGTGGTGCTGGTGTAACTCACTGCTTCTATCTCTGACCCCTGCCAATGGGATTTTCTGGATTTTATTTTTGATATTTTATCTCTCACTGTTAAAATTAACCTACCCTTAAATTTATAGACTATTCATGCAACATTTCTTAAATCAATGCAACTTTTTAGTTGTAAATAAATTAATATAACTGACATCTGGAATGGACACTTTCTATAAACTCTTTGACACCTTCACTCTCTCCTCAGTCCGAAAGTGCAGGCCCCCATCACTGACCTCTGTGCTGATGACCTGGCTTCCTACTTCATGGAGAAAATAGACAACATCCGCCAGGAAATCCGCTCTCAGCCTCCAAGCGCTGACACCCCCATTCTTCCCCACATCTCCTCCGGTTCACTCTCCACATTTGACCCAGTCACAGAAGAAGAAGTCTCCAGGCTCCTTTCTTCCTCTCGTCCCACCACATGCACTACTGACCCCATTCCCTCACACCTGCTCCAGTCCCTCTCTCCAGTCGTCACCACTCATCTAACCAAAATCTTCAATCTCTCCCTCTCTTCTGGCATTTTCCCCTCCTCCTTCATACACTCGATCATTACTCCATTATTAAAGAAAACCACTCTTGACCCAACCTGCACAAGTAACTACAGACCAGTCTCCAATCTCCCCTTCATCTCTAAACTCTTGGAGCGCCTGGTCTATTCCCGCCTCACCCGTTACCTCTCCGCTCACTCTCTTCTAGATCCATTACAGTCTGGTTTCCGCCCCCTTCACTCCACAGAAACTGCCCTCATCAAAGTGACAAATGACCTTCTGACAGCAAAACGTAATGGTGACCACTCTCTGCTTATTCTCCTTGATCTCTCTGCAGCTTTTGACACTGTCGACCATCAGCTCCTACTCTTTATGCTGCACTCCATTGGCATAAAGGACACTGCTCTCTCCTGGCTCTCCTCCTATCTTTCTGACCGCTCTTTCAGTGTATCTTTTGCTGGCTCCACTTCTTCCCCTCTTCCCCTCACTATTGGGGTCCCTCAGGGTTCAGTCCTTGGCCCTCTCCTCTTCTCTCTCTACACGGCCCCGATTGGACAGACCATCAGCAGATTTGGCTTTCAGTACCATCTCTATGCTGATGACACACAACTATACACTTCAGCCCCTGACCTTACCCCTGCGGTAGTAAAGAACACCAATGACTGTCTAGCTGCAGTTTCCAATATCATGTCCACTCTCTATTTGAAACTAAACCTTTCCAAAACTGAACTTCTTCTGCTCCCCCCATCCACTAACCTCCCTAAATCGGACATCTCTCTCTCAGTATGCAGCACTACGATAACGCCTAGACAGCAGGCTCGCTGTCTGGGTGTTATATTTGACACCGATCTCTCCTTCTCCTCCCACACGCAATCTCTCGTCCGCTCCTGTCGCTTACACCTGAAGAATATCTCTAGAGTCCGCCCCTTTCTCACCCTGGAAACAACAAAAACCCTGACCGTGGCCCTCATCCATTCCCGCCTTGACTATTGCAATTCTCTATTAAGCGGCCTCCCCCTCACCAGACTTTCTCCTCTCCAGTCCGTCCTTAATGCAGCAGCCAGGATCACCCATCTGGCCAATCGTTACTCAGATGCCTCTGCTCTGTGCCAGTCATTACACTGGCTGCCCGTATACTACAGGATCAAATTCAAATTGCTTGTTCTCACCCACAAAGCTCTTCACAGTGCAGCTCCCCCCTACCTCTCCTCCCTCATCTCTGTCTATCACCCCACCCGTTTTCTATGTTCCTCAAATGACCTTCGACTAACATCTGCACTAATCCGATCCTCCCACTCCCGGCTCCAAGACTTCTCCAGAGCTGCACCAAACCTCTGGAATGCTTTACCCAAAGAAATCAGGACTATCCACAACTTGCTTGGCTTCAGACGATCCCTAAAAACGCATCTTTTTAAGGCGGCCTATCATACTCCCTAATAAGTCCATTGTACTGTAGACAGTGAATGGGCTATCCCTCTGGACATTACTCTTCTACAAACTCCACCAAACCATAAAGGTCTACACAGACTGTATAATGACCATCCATGTAAGCTTAGCTCTATGCCCCATTTCCTCAAGATGCCTGGACCACCAGTGCAATAAGCCCCGCCACCTTGTGCAACCCTATCCCGATGTAGATTGTAAGCTCTTTTGAGCAGGGTCACCTTCATTTCTTGCTTTATTTATTGTATTTTTTTTTTCACATTGATTCTCTGCCTATTGTTTTGTATCCAATTATTGTACTTTATTTGCTCTCTATTGTAATTACTTACTGTATTTTCTCTACTCTAACCCTACATTGTAAAGCGCTGCGGAATATGTTGGCGCTATATAAATAAAGTATTATTATTATTATTATTATTATAAACACCTTTTGCCATTTTTACCAGTCTAAATGACAATTTCATTGAGAAAATTAGGCGTGGCCTTTAATAAGTATTGGCTAATAAAGAGAAGAGAATATTTTTGCAACAAAGGGTAAAGTCATGAAGATAGCCTGTGTAAGTTAGGTATTTTAGTAGTGGTATAGTTTGAAGGCAAAAAAGTCGTAAAGCAAAACTCTAAAGGTACGGTCACATGCGGCAATATTGCTAGGCAATTTCACTGGCAATTTGCTGGTTGCAGTGAAATCATGGACACATTGTTGCAAAAAAAATAGAACAATGTGTCCATGATTTCCCTGCAACCAGCAAATTGCCAGTGAAATTGCCTAGCAATATTGCCGCATGTGACGGTACCTTTAATGTGCCTATAGTAGACTTAGGCTGGAGAGGAAACCTTCTGCAACCTTACAGTTACATGCTGTCACTTAAATGGGTTCTACAAAACTTAAATATTGATGGCCTATCTTTAGGATATGCTATCTATAGGAGATTGACGGAGATCAACACCTGGAACGCACATTGGTCAACTGTTATCTGCTAAGCAATATGTGGGGTGGATAACAGAAGCTCAGTTTATTGCTTAGTGGTCACTGTTGGGTACTGCATCTTATCTCTTATTTACTTGGACCATTACTTATTTCATATTGTTTACCTATTCCATGGCTATATCTTAATCCCGAACAACAACTGTAATGACTTAAACAAAATGCTATGATTTCCATGTCAAATTAATGGGAAATAGCAAGAAACTTGATCCAGTGTCTAATGACTACCTAGGTAACAAGAAGGTTAAGCAGATTTATTCCGCTATGAGTTTGGCCATACAACATACGAGTAATGAGTTCATAATTGTACAAATGTTCTGACTAAAATGGGTTGCTCCAGTATAATACTCATGATTGCTGATTGCTTATGGCCTGATCATAGGGATACATACTGATCCCAAGAAAGTGGTTCAAAAGTCTTCTGTTTGAATGGAGTAATATTTAATCATGCACATTATTACTCCGCCGATGGTCTCTAGGACTGATGGAGATAGTTGAGTGCTTTTATTGTTTATCATAGATTTCTGATCTCCTGCTGGTTTCCAATTTCAATAAGAATTGAACTTATTCACAAAAGTAACAGATGGCTGTGAAAAATAAATGTACGCACCAATATTATGGTTTACTTGTATTTAGAATTATCCCAATTATGTTACCCTCATCCCATAGGCCTCCATACCATGGTATGGTTGGGGGAACAATACCGGTATATTGTTGACAGAGTATTCCAGAATTCTAACTGGACTCTGACAGTTATAAATCCTTTGTGACCTTCCACAAAACGTCTAGAAGAAAATATATGTTTCTTTTTTATGCACCGATCTCTATGTACACACTGCTCTCCTGTAATTTTGTCAATGCAATTAAAAGCAGCAAGAAATCTATTGTGCTATACTCTCAGTGAAAGTTCTATGGACAGCCAACGACTACGAATTGCAAAGACTCATTTCTTCTCAGTTGGAGATCACTTGTTCTGCTAACTTTAACCTTAAAACTCACCTGCTTATGAGTTATTTTAAGGCCCGTTCTACAGAAAGAGAGAAAGTTGTAACCTTTTTAGTTTTTACATGTGTTAAGACCTACGAATTGTCAAGAAAGTAGGTGTATAATTGTAGTCTCCATATATATACTTCTTTCCGAATTAGATTGGAACGGGATGCCTGCTGTGGAATCTTGCCCTGACTACTTGGCATGCTAAGTCATTTATCTACCCGACACTCCTAACAGCAATAAGAGTTACACAAGCTATAAAGTCATACCTTCAATGTCACCTAGTGCTGTCGAATTTTGATACGACTTGTAATGGAAAGTATCCTTCTGGGAATAGCAAGTAATCCTACTATCATTTCTAGCCTGCAGATATTGCAGTCCTCCCTTGATATTCGTACAAGTTTCCTTCAGACGTTATAATGAAGTTTTTCAAATAACTTGTAAAAGATTAAGCAAAGTACTTTAAGGTAGTCCAAGTAATACAGATATGCAGTTGCTCAATGATATAGAATTGCAATATATATGTGATATACAGGGTCTACATAACACTACATTGTATCAACTACTATACCGTATTTAGACTAGGGATTATTAGTGATAAGCAAATCTCTCAAGGTTCAGGTTCGGATGCCGAGGGAACCCATGGATGTTTGAGTATAGCGGAGCTGTTCAGAATCTGAACTTGACGCAAGCCATTGCTGATTCACTGTTTTTGTTAAGGGACAACACGCTACCGCAGAAAAATCAGATTTTCCACCCAGCGCGAGCTAATCACACACTGCAAGCGGCTCACAATGGGCCAGGCACCAAGTGTATGGGAGCACATTGCTGCGTGCGCCTGCGCTTTGGACACACAAATACCCTTAACTTCAGCTCCAAACAGGTTCAGGTATCTCGAACGATGAGGAAATTCTTTAAAACTCAATTTGCTAAATTTAATGAATTTTCCCAGCAAATTAAATTTTTGCTGAGTGAATTCAAAGTGAAGCGAAATTACTCAAAATCGTAGTTCAATTGCCCTTAAAAAGTATATAATATTAATGCATGTAATAGTTATTTACTTATACAGAGTCATTAATTTCGCTGCACTTTACATACATCAGCATATAAGACTAGAGATTAGCGACCCTTTTAAAGTTCAGGTTCGTCTCTGTTCGCCGAATGGGCATGTGTTCATGAAAAGATTGGTGAACAGTTCACCAAACTTCAAAACCCCACTCAAATTAATAAGAAGTAAAACCAAGGGCCTAGGAAGCCCCTTCAAAGGGTGTCAAACACAGCTCAAATGGTTATACAGTGGAGCGCACTATTGTGGCCCAGCTATTAGCTTCTAAGACTATTAATACTGAGCTTCAGCGCCGCTGTCACCCTGCTTCTGGGCCCGCTCAGGAACTTCACTGCTTTCCCCTTTTATTGGTTAAAGTCAGACTTAGCTCCACCCATCCTCTTTCCCAGTGTCCGTGATTGGTTGCTAATATGGCAACCAAACTGGCATAAGATAACTGAAAAAATAAATGAATAATTGAAAAAAATGGATGTGGGCTTCGTCGTATTTTTGATTGGCAGCCATGGTAACCCAGCTGAGGACTGAAATTCTTAGCGTGGTGAGGCCCAAGTGTTCTGAGCCCCCTCGCTAAAAATTACAGCCTGCAGATGTTCTGGAATTAGCATCTTCATGAGAGATGCCAAAATTGGTGGTTAACCCACTCTTCCAGTTGCTCTGGTGCCGGTGGCAGACTGGGTAATAAAAGGTTAATGTAACTTGAGGATTAGCCAGTTGACACCAAGCCCTAAATTGATAATGTCAGGCTTAATTTAGTCCTGGCCATTATTAATCTCTAAGTAAATAGTAAAAACACACAAAACAGAGAAAAACATTTATTTGAAATAAAACACCGACATCCTTGTTTCCCTTCTTTATTACCACCAAACATACCCTTTGCAAGTAATCCACACCCAGAATACATTTTCCCATGATGAACCATCTTAGTCCTGCATTTCAATGAGAGGAGACGTGTCCAGACCTTGTTGTCAGACCTTTCATCTGAGGACAGAGCATGCAGTTCTGCAGAGGCCTCAGATAAACTCTCTTAATGCACTGTGATCACTGGCCCAGTCATGTGTCAGTGTGAGCCTGATGCCTAGGTCAGTGATGGCGAACTCCAGCCTCGAGTGCCGCACACAGTCCAGGTTTTAGATTTCCATTGGATTTGACAGTTGGCAATCAAATGACCAACTGTCAAACTCTAAGGAAATCCTGAAACCTGCACTGTGTGCGGCACTCGAGGCCCGAGTTCGCCATCACTGCCCTAGGTGAACAGAAAGGTATCTACTCACAGGTATATAGCAGATTCTTTGAGGGACCTTGCTGTGGATTGTCATCAGAGGGTATATTTGGACTTAATAATAATAATTTATTTATGATAAAGTTATTTTCTCCTTTGGTTTTCCTCCTAATAAAGGATTTTTAATGCATTTTGTTTTTACCTATTTAGTCACTGAATTGGTAATGTATCTAAGACACCTTAACATTAACAATTCAGGGGTTTATGACAATATTCATCTGTCACTAACCCTTCTATTACTCCGACTACTACCGCTTCAGGGCAGCAGGAAGAGCCCAGGTGAAGCGCCATGATCTTATGGATGCACAATTCTGGGCCGGATTCATCCTGCTATTTTTAGGGTGGTGAGGGCCCATGAAAGATGGCCCTTCCCACCCTGAGAATACAAACCCAGCTGTCGTCTTTACCTTGGCTAGTAATCCAATATGGGGGAAACTACGCCGCTTTTAAAAAACAATATTTTATTGTTTCTAAATAAATAATTTGAAATAAAAATAGCTTGAGGTGAACTCTGTTTTGGATTACCAGGCAAGGTTAAACTGCCAACAGTGGCCTGCAGGCTGCAGCTGTCTGCTATAACCTAACTGGCGATGGTAAATAGGGGAATAGGGGATAACTAGGGATGAGCAAGTATACTCGCTACTATTCGGAACTCGCCGAGTAGTAGCGGTATTCGGGTACTCGCTACTCTCCGAGTATCTTATGAGTACACAGGAGTAGCGAGAAGTCCGATTACCTTCGGAGTGTATCTATAGATGCACTGTGAAGGTACCCTAAAAGTGAATAAAAGTTGTTAAAAATAATAAACTTAAATACTCACCTGTCCGACGCCTGCACCGGGACCGTCCAGAAGACCTGTGATCACCGGACAAGGACCTGTGATTTCCAGCCAATCAGAAGGCCGGTAGCGATCTGGCCAGTCAGATGGCGACACGTCACAACTACGTGATCGCTAGTGGCCACCTGATTGGCCAGATTGCAAGGTCCTGGCAGTACACCTAGGACCTTGCAATCTGGCCAATCAGGTGGCGCTAGCGATCAAGTGGTTATGACGTGTCGCCATCTGATTGGCCAGATTGCTACCAGCCATCTGATTGGCTGGAAATCACAGGTCCTTGTCCGGAGCTCTGAGCAATACTCGTCAGCTGTCCCCATCCCCTGCTTGGTTTTACAGAGAGTAGACCTAACAAGAGACACCCTATCAGGTTCACAATACACCTGAGGAAAAAGTGTAAAAAATTAATTCACAAATCGCAAAGATGGAGTCTCGGTTGACAGGGAGAAAGTCCAGCTCTGGGAATCCTTTTTAAGAAGAGAGGTTATGATTCCCACACACTGTTCCTCACTCCAGATACCCAACAACCTGTTACAGCTGCTGCACCACCTGAGAATGTAAACCAGTAAACTACTCAGAGATGGTCTGCTTCATGCTTACAGCAACAGCTGCTGCAGCTTGAGTCATAATGACCTGCCCATACATGACATTGTTAATGTCATGTATGGGCAGGTAAAATATCTACTGCATGGTGCAACATAAATGGACAGCAAGATGGAAAAAAGGGGAAGGAAGACCTTAGCAGTAGGGATCGGGGAATAGGACACCACCTGAGACTGGCCTGTTTCTGTCCCTTTCTGCCCTGACTCCCTGAGCAGGACCTTCCCCCTGCCGCCACCATGTGCCTAGTCCCTTGCCGTCACCTAACGTAACCCTGGCTACTGCAGATAATAAAACATAGGGATAATAAAACAGGCTAAGACAAACAGGGGAAATCACAATAAGGTACTTGAAAATAGGCAATAGCACTCCAAGGCAGAACAAGCCGATCTCCAGGAAAGCTTCAGTAGCAGAGAGCTACCAGCACTCACCAGGATGGTCTAGCAGAGAATGAACTCTAACAGTGACATCAGGTGATGGCTCATATGACTATTTAATCCCTTCATGACCTTGGATTTTTTCGTTTTTCATTTTTGTTATTTTAGTCGCCATGTTCATTATATGGTAAAACCGATGTGATGGGGTGATGCCTCTGGTCGGTACGAGCTTTATTAATCAATTCATTCTTAGTTTTACACTGCCTCTTAGAGAGGCACCCAGCTGCACACTCTGATCACTTCTGGGAGATATAGATGAGCTGCAGCTCATCTGTATCTCTCAGAATCGCGGACTAGTTGTGGTTGGCAGCACCTGCCAACCACAACCTGGAAGTGCTCCATGACAGCATCCAGGGTCTAGCCAGGACCACGGCCTGTCATGTGAGTGCCGGAGATCCCGCGATAGAATCTCTGGTGCAGGCGGGGAACAGCGCATTCCCCGCCGTGGCGCCTTTGGATCCCGTTGTCAGAGACAGAGATTGACAGTGGGATCCAAAGGGTTAACAGCACCGATCGGATCCCGGATCCGATTGGTGCTGTTAGCCCGACATCTCAGCTGATCACATCAGCTGAGATGTCGGCTGTTTGATGTGAGCTCTGGCCGGAGCTCACATCAAACCCCCTTACCGACCCATGACGTTGTACAACGTCATAGGTCGGAAAGGGGTTAAAAGGTAGAGGAGGATAATAAACCACATCACCTGATGAAAGACTTCAGCAGCAACAAGAAAAAACTGACTTTAACCCTTGATGGCTCAAAAAAAAATTAACATTTAATATACAGACTGCAGAGCAGTCAACTTGTGACATGTTTGATCAACATAAGGCGGCCGTCACACACACAGATATCGTGAGCGATATCGTTAGCGATCACATGCACGCGCGATCGCTAACGATATCGCTCACATCGCTGGTGAGATGTCACACAGACAGACTCACCAGCGATGTGGACCAGCGAGATCGCTGGTAACTATGGTACACATTGGGTTACTAGGCGCCGCGCGGCGCTTAGTAACCCGACGTTTACCATAGATACCGTCTCCCAGCATAGGCTCTGCCGCTGGGAGATCGTTCATCGTGGTGTCACACACCACGATGAAGCAAATTGAACAAGCGATGATCGCTTGATATGAGCTCCTGCTCTCATATCTGCGATCTAGCGATCAAGCGATTTTACATTGTAAAATCGCTTGATCGCACGTAACGATGCACAAACGATATCGCTTAAGCGATCAAAAAGCAGATCGCTTAAACGATATCGTTCAAGATATTGCAGCGTGTGACGGCCGCCTAAAAGGCAATAAACGGTGCAAGCTTAGAATCTATAGGGAGTGGGTCATTTTGTAGCTGTTTGACATCTATCTATGTAACCATTGATCCATCTATCATCTATCCTTTTGTATCCATTCATTAATCCATCCATCCATCTATCCATCCATCCATTTGAACAGCTAAAAACTTGAGTAATCTTTAAATTCTTTAAAAACATTAGCAGGCCACAGCATCCCCAGCAGTGGTGCCTCCATTACATATGCCACTCCTTGGGCTTTGCCATGGCTCTCTCACTGTCCTACTGTTTTGGCAAATAGGATAATGGTGTTTAAAATTGATGCCAGTTGGGTAATGTCAGCTGATACCAAGCCCAGAGGTTAGTCATGATATAGCTAACCAAGTCAGTAAGGAGAGAAATAACCCCACTAATAAATATTGTATCTGAAAATTGACCGCAATACATTCCTAAATATCAACAATTTTTTATTTAAATCCATTTTTGACGCCTCCTATTCCCCCTTAAAATGGTGTAAAAATAAATATAAAAAAAAATAAAAAAATAAATCCTGAAGCAGTTCCAGAATAGGGGGGCAAAATCAATGACTTCATCCCCCATGTGGTGGAAAGCAGGAAATGCACAAACGTGAGATTGTCTCAGGCTATGCAGCGGGTATCACTCAGAAGGGAATCCCACTATGTGACCTGTAATACCCTCAGTGGCATCAGCACTTGCAACACTAGCTGTCTTGCGAGAGCTGCAATATTGCACGAGATGTAATGGGCATATCTCGCCAATATTAGACAGCGTGTGTGAGGAGCAGTGACCTCAGGGAATGCCATCAATGCAGTTCATACTTGCAGGAGAGCCACTGTGTGACCCCTCGAGTCTGGACTGCAGTTATCTTTGTGACAGCACCTCTTGTCATACTGTCAGCAGTGCCTGCATTCCTGCTCTCATTGCATATAGTGAATGCTTTCTGTGAAAGTGATTCCCCCGCCCCGTATGCATGTAAGGCCCTTTGCCTTTGGTGCGTTGTTTGATAATTGTTTTATGCAGATTTTTAGAATCTGTATCAAAATCTGAATGTCTATCTTTAAGCTAGCAAAGTCTATTAGAGTTCAGCATTGCTGTACCCAAGTTAATTTATTTTTATTGCAAATTTGGTGCAGATTTGTTTTTTCTGCAAAAAATCTCGAATTTAAATTTGTAAGTAAAAAAGCAACATTGGCACAGCACTTCTGAAATCTCATAGACTTTGCTAGCTTCAAGATAGACATTCAGGATAGAGATTCTCAAAATCTGCATAAAAAGCATAAAAAAGCACAACATGGGCACAGAACCTAAAGGGGTCCAGGGAAAGCTGCAGTTGTGGTGCAAGGGTTCAACTGTTCCTCTTGCCCTTAGCCACATCCACAGAGAGTTCTACAGCAGGGGTAGGCAACTTCAGTTCTCAACTTCTGGGCTGCTAACACTGTAAGTTTTCAGAATTTCCTTATCATTGAATCATTGGTGGTAATTTAATCACCTGCACAGGTGATGATTCCAACACCTTCTGAAATGCTAAGTAAATCTTGAAAACATGCACTGTTGCGGCCCTTGAGAACGGCAATTGCCAAGTCCTGTTCTACAAGAGTGTATGTAGTGTCTTGCATTTCCATACCTTACACCTTCAGGCAAGAAGCCTGTGTTTGTTCCCATCTGTAGGGGAATATCAAAGTACCTCTTAAGTTTGCAGAAGCAGTCCGGCACACAAAGATATAAGTACAGAAAGCTTTACTGTAGCAATTTTTAAAAAAAGCACATGTTGGTGCATGATGTAATTTTCCACATTTATAATACACAAACCCTGATCTTTAAAAATCACATATATAGGCCAGGGTCACATTTGCGGTTGGACCCTGGCCTGCCGGATTCCGGTTTCAACTTAGCAATTTTTCCATCACCGCATAGCGTTTCCGCTATGCGGTGCTGGAAACCGCAATCCCTAGTTACCCGGTGTTTACCTGCACGACCTGTCACACAGGCAGCGGCTCGGAGGGCGTTTTACAGCGCCGCACAGGAAACCGTTGCAGACACGATTTCCTGTGCGGCGCTGTAAAACGCCCTCCGAGCCGCTGCCTGTGTGACAGGTCGTGCAGGTAAACACCGGGTAACTAGGGACTGCGGTTTCCAGCACCGCATAGCGGAAACGCTATGCGGTGATGGAAAAATTGCTAAGTTGAAACCGGAATCCGGCAGGCCAGGGTCCAACCGCAAATGTGACCCTGGCCATAAATATACACAGTATATATTTGTAATTCCCACAAGGGTCAGAAGACTACATTAAAATGAGGTACAGGCCATCAGGATAATGGGACAAAGTCTCTTAAGGGCACAGTATATTAAGGTATTCAGTCCCCCTGCATTCCCACAAATCCAGCAGGCAGAAGCACACCTAGTGCTAATTTTGGGAAGGGGAAAAATAAAATTAACTAATAGATAAGCCTTGCTCTTTTCAGAACTCCAAGTCCTTATCTGGCCAACAAGGTGGCTCATGGACGGTCAGCGACTCAACAACAGACTTTTTTAGAGCAGTCCTTTTTAATCAGAGTAAAAAGACTGTACCAGCGTTTTGAATGCTACCAGGGATGGACGTAGCCATTCCACCCTCTGGTCCACTGTAGGACTGTCTCTGTGAGTTGTTGGGGTTACTTTTCCAGGAGCATTCACCACCACCACTTGCCCCACACACACTTGATCATGGCCATTGCAGGAAAAGAGGACAGAGGAATTAGGGGATGGCCACCTGCTCCAGCAGATATGGGAGGAACTCAGGCAACCACGGGAGTATCTTCAGGATCTCGGCCCTTTGTCAGTTTCTCTGCAACCAGCTGGTCAACAAGATCAGGCCTGGTCATCAGTTGATGCTCCACTCTTTTGATGTCTGCCTTCTGCTGCCAGTCTTGGAATTCCTCTGAGATGGCGACCTGACTTACGCCCACTTGCTGCCCTTTACATTCATGAAGTTGACCACCTACCCAACATAGAGGAAGCAGAGTCCTGAAAGCAGATGTTCATGCAGCAGTCTTGCCTAAGGCTAGGAATCCAAACCCACTCTATGGAAGAAGGTCGCAATTCGGCCCTGGGTATTGCTCCTCAAAGGCGTAACACTAAGGCCCCTGCAACCACTCATAGGCGAGGGCATAGGAGAGCCTAATTTCTTCCAGAGCTGAGACCTGCCAGGGTGGTTCATGCCTATAAGGATACTTGCTGGGAGGGGACCTCACATGGCATTTTCTCAGTGGAAGGCCTCTGGCGAAGGTGCTACACAAGGCAGGGAAACAGGGGCTTCTGACACTATTACCTCCTCCTCTTCTTCCTCATCCTCCTCATCCTACTCTTCTTTGGTTTTCTGTTCCATAGGCTGCAGCAACGGCTGCAGGTTCAATAAAAACAAGGCATGCTGAAGGATCCACATCTCGTGCGGACTGCAGTCACATGGAAACACAATGGCATTTCCAAGATGACCAAGGTGCGTGATTAAAAACATGTGTGGAACTTTTTTGTTACATGCTCTCTTGTGACTAAGTTATAGTTGCGATTTTGCTGTAAAAAAAAGAGCAAATCGCAAATAAATCCCACACTGTTCACTATCGAATGTGACTTACTTGGAAGTCAATGGCAAATGAGTTACGACAGAGAATCCAGCACAATTGGAAACATTTGCAACTCAGTGTCACAGTCACAATATGACATTATAGGTAAATATTACATATATTTATAAAGAATAATAATCATAATATTGTTGTGTACTAATATAAACAAGTACAACAATTTCAATTACATAGCTATATAAAGTTTCCCCTTCACAAAAATATTTGCACAACATATGCAAAAACTCAGAACAGTCACTTGGGACAACCAAGCTCGCCTACTGATGCTGATTTTGGATTCCTTTTTTCTGCTCTTTGGCACTTTCATGCTTATTTTTATTGCATTAAGAATAGATATGAGTAAACCTATTAAAGTTTGGGTTCAGTTTGTCGAATTGGCAAATGTTAGGTAAATAGATTGCCAATGAGTTCGTCGAAATTCTGAACGTCATTCAAACAATAGGAGGCAAAATCAAGGGTGAAGAAAACACTTGAAAAGAGGTCCAAAAGCTGACAAACAGCTTAAATAAGGGCAGACATCAGGAAAAGTTCCATGTGTTCCCCAGAGTTAAAATGTTCTCAAAATCTACAACAAAAGAATCATCAAACAATTCACCATAGGCAAAGGGCCAAAGAGGGCCCAGGGAGAGCTGCGGTTGTGGTGAAAGGACTTGAAGATTCCTCTTGCCCCCAAGCTATTTCCACTGAGACTTATAGGGCAGAGGTGGCCAACTACAGTCCTCAAGGTCTGAAAACAGATCAAGTTTTCAGCAATTCCTTGGCATAGGAGCTGATTTGATCACCTACAGAGGTGATGATTCCAGCACCTTGTGCAAGGCTAAGGTAATCCTGAAGACATGCACTCTTTGCAGCCCCTGAGAAATGCACTTGGCCTGTCCTTTTCTACCAGTGTGTGTGTAGTGTCTTGTAATTCGATACCTCAGAATGTCAGGCCAGAGGCATGCTGCTTGTTCACAAGTCTTTGTATTGCAATAGTGCAGCACAACACAGAAGGAGTGAAATAAAAAATCTTTAATTTAACACACAGACTAAACCTCAAAGACAAACATAACAACTTACATAGTATATAAATGTAATGAAAGTCCCACAGGGATCAGCAGCAGCGATCAGACTTTTAAAGCGGTGGAAAGGTTATGAAGGGCAGAGTCCATTAAGGTATTTCAGTTGAACTCCAAGGGCTGCATGCATGCCCAGTAGAAGGAGGCGAAAACTGTTGGAATTTAAAGATAACTTTAACTAAAACACAGGCTTTGGTTAAGGAAGAACTGAAAAAAAAAACCCAACTCCAACAAGTCCTTCTGTAGCCAAAATGCCAGCTAAGGGTTGGTTTAACATCTCACTGACCCACCAACATGCTTTTCCGAAGATCCACTAACATTGTTTCTCATCGTTTTCTATCATGCAGTGATTGTCTCAGTTTTTCCTGGTACTGCCGGATAGTCTTGGGGCGATGCAGGGGCTACTCCTCTAGGGGCATTCTCTACCACCACGTGCCCTCCAGCACACTCCGTCATGACCTCCACTTTAGAGGATGATGGATAAAGTAGGGGATGTCCATGCACTATAGGACAGACAGGAACAGCTTGGGGAACACCAACAGGTCATGTGGGTTCAACTGGTTGGCCAACTAAGAGACACTTGGGCCGCATTCAATTCCAACTTCTCTCCAGGTCAGGCCCCTCCTGACATTTTTCATATTGGTCAGCGGTGGCAACTCGACAGATGCCAACTGCAAACCACCCCTTGCTGCCCCACACCTTCATGAAAGTGATCTTCTCCCCAACAGAGATGATATGTAGCCTTTGGGAAAGATTATCATGCAATAGGGTGAACTGGTTGATGTAGCACCGATGCCCAGTACCGTATTCTAGGAAACCAAACCCCTTATCCTGCAGGAATGCCACCACCTTAACTTGAAGCCATTAGCCTTAGGCCCATGCAACCAGCCCCGGGCAATGGTATCTGAGAGCCAAATCTCCTCAAGTAAGAAGAAAGGACAGGGTGATGATGTCTTGTCATATAGTTGCTTGGAGGTGGTAGGAGTCCCCACATGGCATTGCTCTAGTCGAAGGCCTCTGGAGGGGGTGATCCACATGGCTGGGAAACATGCCCTTTTGCCTCTTCTATCTTCTCCTCTTCCTCCTTGGTATCCTCATTATGATCCTAGTTCTGGTAGTATTGGCGAATGGGATCCAGTAGCTGCAACACTGGCTGCAGGTAAAATCAAGCTAGACGTGCTACAAGATCATGTGCAGTCTGACATGTGGTGCTCCTGGTTCCAGATGACATAATGAAATGTTCACCTCTTGACTGCTGTGAGCTCCTCATGTCCTTTTCTGGAATCAGAGCCCAGTATTGGATGTGCACCTTATTGCAGATGAGACCCAAAGTGGGTAGTGTGGTGGAGCTTCAGGTCACATATGTCTCCATCTAATCTGCATGCTGCTTTGGATCTGGTTCTGCTATGTCCAAACCACCTTCTGCCTTTGGAGTGGTTAGGAAGATGACATCCTCTGAGTCCAGGTCAGCCATGCCTTGCAGGGAATCCATCTCCAAAGTACTGTTAATGCTATCACTGTACCAGGTTGAACTGAAGTAGAAGGCAATGTATCTGCGTGGTACTGGAACTGCACAGGTGAGATGGCGGCAAGATACTAACTGAGTTCTGCAGTTTTGTGTGTTTGTTTTCCCTAAGGGGCACACCTCTTCCAGTGAGTGATAGGATTCAGACCCAAGCAATCACTACCAAATTTTAATGTTTAAGCAATCTTGTTGCCTAATGCCTAGTTCCTAATTAACCTTCTATGTGATGCTCTGCAGAACTAACTTCACTGTCACAAATCAATTCCCCAGTCCACAAGGTATAATAACTGGGTTGCGGTTAGGTGCAGTCATTATGGAAGCATGACATCTTTATAGGAGACATAATGATGAAAACAAATAAGTTATTCAGGACCATTCACCAATTCATATGGACTGCTGAGTGAGGCTAGTGGGCACTGGGCACTGCAGGAAGGTAAGGACAACCTTAATATGAATTATACATATAACTTGCCGAAAGTCTGTATTGTAAATGTATGGCATGAAATGCGAGCCCCAATGAGGACAGTGTTGCAAATGTATGTAACTGCTATTGAATTAATAGCGCTATATAAATTAATAAATTTTATTATTATTAGTATCATTATTATGACATAACATAGTGATTTCTCATTTTCAAGAAGCAATAATCCATACTATGGTTTTTCATCAGTGTGCACAAACCTATAAGACCATGGATGTGAAGCATATAATGGCCACATGCTAGTTTTATATTAAGTGCTATCACATAAGTGTAGAAATGATAGCCTTGTATGCTGCTGACCCTTCGAATAAAGCTTTGCTCTCCAAAAATAATAATAAATAAAATAAGAATAATTCAAAAATAAATATATAAAAAAATCCTAAATATTAAGCATCTTATAAGATGTTTTAAGGACTTCAAGCTCTGAACTTCCACTAAACTACCAAAACATCTGCATGTATCCTAAAATTCACAACTCCTGCTACTCCAGGATACTTAAAACAAATCCTGTAAAGCTCCATAAAAACATTCTACACCTAGATACAAGCCGGTAGACCAATGGTTGGGGGCACTCCTAACTATTCAATTAGGTGTTGTCTCCAGCCATCGGGTCTTCTGGTGAGTGTTTTGGTCACAAATAAACAGGTAATGTTTTAGGGCCATTTTAAATTTCAAACTTTTTTCGTTTCTAAACAAAACTGCTTTTGAGGAAAGTGTTTGGGTTTCCGATACCTGAGCCGAATCAGTCATGGTTGGTCGAAATTGAAATTGGTGAACATGTTTGAGCAAAGTTCTATAGCATCTCTATATACCACCTCACCTCCACCGGAAGTACTTTGTTTATTGCTGGCTGTATGTGGGCAGAAAGCCAAATTTCCCAATCATTGATTTTTAGTGAGGTTCAGGTCACGTTTGGGTACAGAACAGAACTTTGTTAAAGTCCGGCTGAATCTCCGGAATTCGACTGGACCGCTCATCTCTATTTCTGGATGTGGTTACTTTGACATTACTTAAGCTGTGTTTGCGTTAAAAAGTTCAAAAGCGGTTTAATAAAGTCCTAGGCGCCATTGGAAAGGTACTCATATATTTTCAGAGCATTTGAAAGCTTTACAAGTATTGCAAATCAGTAAGTTGGGTCAATTCGACAAAGTTGGCAAATTTGAATTTAAACAAAAATTGCTCTTTGGGATACTATGCTAATCAATTGAACAATGATTAGTCCTGGATATATTTTAGAGTTGTTTATTTGCAAAACAGTTTGTTTGCGGCTACATGTGAAGATCACTCATGTTTAAAAATGTGAAAAAAATGGGTTGCAACTAGGGATGAGAGAGTACCTTATTATCCGTGCTCGCTAAAACTGGCAACAAGGTAGGTAGTAGCCTAAAAGTGAGTAAAAGTTGTTAAAAAAGAATAAACTTACATACTCACCTGTCCGACGCCTGCACAGGGACCGGAAAACCTCACCTCCGATCGCTGGACAAGGACCTTTCACTACCAGCCAATTAGATGACCGGTAGCGATCTGGCCAATCAGATGGAGCCACGTCATAACTACGTCATCGCTAGCGGCCACCTGATTGGCCAGATTGCAAAGTCCTGATAGTACATCTAGGACCTTGCAAACTGGCCAATCAGGTGGCCGCTAGCAATCACGTGGTTGTGACATGGCGCCATCTGATTGGCCAGATCGCTACTGGCCATCTGATTGGCTGGTAGTGAAAGGTCCTTGTCCAGCGAGCGGAGGTGAGGTTTTCCGGTCCCGGTGAAGGCATCGGAAGATGAGTATGTAAGTTTATTATTTTTTTTAACAACTTTTAATTATTTTTAGGCTACTTTCGCAGTGTATCTATAGATACACTGCGAAAGTATTAGGACTACTCGCTACTCCCGAGGACACATAAGATACTCGGAGAGTAGCGAGTAGCCCGAATACCACTACTATTCGGCGAACACCGAATAGTAGCGAGTATACTCGCTCATCCCTAGTTGCAACATTTGATTTGGAAAATATAATCATTATATTGATAAATAAAATTATTAGTAATGCAAAATGTAATGTTATTACAATAACACAATTAATATTACAGTGTAATATTGTAATTCTTCGAGGAAGGTTACCGTACAATTAGGAGGGAAATATTCTATTTTTTTAAATTAGTATAAGTAGCAAAAGTCACCAAATTAAAAAAAATATATAATTGAAGAAATTGACTTGAAATGTCTACTGCTCTTCAGCCAAATTGTACAGTAATACAAATACTGATCTGTTCTCATGAATTTTACATTATTCCATTTTTTTTAAACATGCTAATTTGGGTGCTACCTTCATCAATTGAGACTGAAAAGCCCAATTTGTTTTAAGAAAAAATTGAAACATGAAGTTCACATAAATAATAAGCTGTCCCATGTCAGAAAATTAGACAAAATGAGGAGAGAGATGGAGGAAAATTTTTAACAACTTCATCAGATTTGATTGCCATTGTGACAGTTGTTAAGATGATTGCCGTTTTCTGTGACAGTTGAATATAAAGGGATACGCCAATTTTTTTTTTTAAAAGCTCACCAACTAAACAATATAATTTAATTGAAAAGAAGGACAAGGATATGAAAAATACAACTTCAGCATACAGTACGACATATCCAGAACTTGTCAGCTAACGCAAACTGAAGTTTTACTTTTGACGGTTTCTTTCAATCTTCATCTCAATTAAAAAAAGTTTTTCATTGCATTTAAGAATTTCATCATTTTGTAGTTTTATTAATAGAGGAAGTATTTATCAAGATCTAGACAATTTTGGCACTTCTATGGTCACCGTGTAACATTACTGATATTTATTATTCATTTATAAATTTGAAATTATTAAAATCATCCACATATCATTAGTAAATTGGAAAATAATGTGCTTGTTTTTGATGGGCATTACGATCAGTATGATCTTGGCAGCTAGTGTAAAAATAAATATCCCAGAACAGAAGGAGGGGATATTCCCATATTGTTACAATCTCCACCTTGCCCGTGTCTGTTACTATTGTTGTGGAAGCTGTTAAGGCTCCGTTACACTCTGCGATGTCCTTGCAATCCCACCAACGATCGGGATCGCTGGGACATCGCTATCTGATCGCTGGTGAGCTGTCACATAGGCAGACTCACCAGCGACCACGCAGGTAACCAGGTTGAACATCGGGTAACTAAGCATAATGCTGCGCATTAATTACCCGATGTTTACCTGGTTACCATGTCCCAGCGCGTACTGTGCGGTGCTGGGCATAGGCCAGGAGGTCGTTGATCATTGGTGTCCCGCTATCACACATGCCAATGCTGGCCGCCCAGCGGGAGACCAACGATTGAAAAATGGCCCTGGCCAGTTAGCAACGATCAGCGATCAGTGAGCTGATCGCTGGTCACTGGTACATGTCACACACAGCGGCTTTGCTATGAGGTCGCTGCAACATCACAAAACCGGTGACATTGCAACGATATCGTTAGTGATATCGTTGTGTGTAACCCAGCCTTTAGTCTGTGCTGGGTCTGTGGTGCAATCACCTGTCTTCACTTCCTTTAATTAGTCCTCTACTTAAGCATGCTAGTTCCACTATTCAGTGTCAATAGCACACTTGCTTTTGCCTGTGTAGCTCTGATCCCTCTGTGCTCTGTGCCTGACCCAGCTTGACTTTATTCACTTACCTGAACTTTGACCATTTACCTGTGACCTGACTAATCTTTTGCCTTCTCCCTGTATTCTGTCTTGTCCCTCTGGTTTTTCTGACTTCAGTTAGAATTGAAGTTCATCTCTGACTACCCCTTGCTGTTACTGCGCCATTTCCTGGACCTGATCTCGGATTGTTTGATCTCCTTTTACTTCCTTTAGTAGAATTACTATTATTATATGTACGTTAAGTTATTGCAGTCTGTCTCTTCACCTATGAGACTAGTTATTACTGTAGTGACTCGCGTCACACAGATGCAGCACAATCAATATGTCAATGTGTTTTTTTCTTATTTACAAATAGTCATATCTATATTATACACTGCCAATTTCTGCTACCGATTCCACCACCGGAAACCTATCATGAGACTGTAAACGTTCACATTATCCATTACTCAGTTAACAAAGCACCTGCTAACACTGCTTAAAAAGCATATGCATATGCAAACAATATGAAAAGCCTAATCAAAACAATTTAGACAATAATTAGAAGACTGGATGATACATAATGTAATAAGTGAGATATAGAAAATGGGAAATAATTAAGAAATCCTGAAAGAACCTCTACAAGAGGAATTGAACAAAAGATAATTATCATATCTGTAAGGCAACCAGAATATTAATATGATTTATTCAGAAAATTGATGTAGCTATGTAAAATACATATAGTAAAAAGGTAACCAAAGTAAAAATGGTACTCTCAAAATCAGCGGACAACTTTGACAATAAGCAGTTATTTCACAAACATGATGGAATACAATTAGAAGTACGGTAAATGAATTTTCACTTTTCAACCAAAATATCCTTTTTTCCTCCTTGTTATAAGCACATAGTAAATACAATTACTGTACAACTATTTTTTACATTTATGTTTGACATTTTAATTCTTCAAATTTTACAAATAAAGCCATCTTAACACTAGAAGTCCCAGAAATTTCGAGCTTCCCCCTGAAGTCCCGAAAGAGGGTCAAATGACCCTTAGTCCAAACCGACAACTCTGATGGCTCCAATGAGCATCCTTTCATTTGTAAATGTGGCCTAAAATCCTTCAGACAAATACAAAAGGGGGTGGGGAACAAGAGGCGCAATAGTGCCCTTATCACTAGACACTAAATCAGCATCCCGGTGAGCAAAAGCGGTCCACTCACCTGATCCAGTTGTGTCACCCACAACTGGTTTGAAGATGCGTTAGGAATAATATCCTGATGGCTGCTGCTGGACCTTCACCGAACCACTCAGATGTGGAAGAACATCAAGTTACTTGGGAAAAGGTGTATGGCGGTCCGCGCTGCCAGACTGACTCGCATCACAGAAGACACTTGGAGATGAAGTGTTGATTAGATCCTTCTTTTCCTGATGAAGGTGCCAGGTGGGCACCGAAACGCGTCGGTGAATAAAAGAAGGATCTGATCAACACTTCATCTCCAAGTGTCTTCTTTGATGCAAGTCAGTCTGGCAGCGCGGACCGCCATACACCTTTTCCCAAGTAACTTAAAATCCTTCAGGTCATTTGACCCGTCTCTGGGTTCCAAAGGTAGAAATATTAAATGACCCCTCTCTGGGACTTCTAGTGTTAAAAGGGATATCCAGTACTTTTCTTTTTACATTGTGCCTAAAAGGTTATAGGCAGGTAGTTGTGATCGTTGTGCCTGGTTCCATTCTCCACTGACCCAGGATGGTTACAGACCGCTCCTGCCAACGGCTATGGGATTATACAACAATCACCTAAGAGTGAAATCATCAAAGTGATCCGCGTATTATAGATGTTCTAATCGTATATGGAACTGACCTGTCATAAACATGCATGTATGTATGAGTAGCCTCCATCATCAATTGTCTACTATTGTGTTGTAATTGAAGTCTACGTTCTGCTGCTGTGATACTGTAATTTCCCCCGTTATCAATAAATTGTATCTTACCTTTATTTAGTGACTTCATCTGAAAGCAAGTCAACAGTGTAGCAACTATTTTTCACCACTGCTGACGTCATGCTGATTGACAGTCAGGTCTATGCTGCTTGATTGCGGGCAGCTGGCTGTCAACCAGCATGAATCGGTTGTCACACTCTGTCAACAGAGCAGCCCTGAAGAAGAAGAGCTGTTCTGTTAACACGGAGTAGCTAATTTGCCAGCAGGAGCTGTCAATGACCACTCTGTTATTGCACCAACTACAAAAGGTTCTTAGTTTTAAGGCACTTAAGGCTGCTTTCACACAGCGATTTTCTGTGATCCGTGGCTGTCCTTTGTAAAACTGACAGCCACGGATCAGATTTTGGCCCCATGTTATCCTATGGGCACGGATCACATCGGATTTGGCCTTATTGGCATCCGATTTTTGTCGGATCCGATCCTGGCCAATTTTTTGCTGTGCCCAAAATCGCAGCCTGCTGCGATTTTTGGCACAGCGGGTCAGATCGGACCGAATTGGATCCGACCTGATCCGCGCCAAATAACATGGGGCCTATGGAGCGAGGATCCGAGGAAACAGCTGATGTCTCCTCGGACCCGATGTTAGTGCACTGAGCATGCTCCGTACACTAACACCGCTCTGTGCCATCTAATATCACTTCTGCAATGTATATTCATACATTGCAGAAGTGATATCCAGTTAAATGAAAGGTTTAAAAATAAAAAAATCATTATCCTCACCTCTCCACGATCCAGCGATGCCTACTGCGCTCTGTGCGTCTAGGACCTGGCCTGACGTCACAGTTGAGTCACATGACCGGTTACCGCGGTAACCGGTCATGTGACTGTGACATCACGCCAGGTCCTGTTGATCAGAAGAAGCTGGAAGTAGCGCGGGTGTCGTGGAGAGGTGAGAATGAAGATTTTTTTATTTTTAAAGGCCTGGAAAGGGGGGAACAAAGGGGGCAAAAGAGGGGGCGAAATAGGGGACAAAGAGGGGGAACAGAGGGGGCAAAGAGGGGTCTGAAAGAGGGGGCAAAGAGGGGAGACAGAGGGGACAAAGAGGGGGAGACAGAGGGGACCAAGAGCGGTCAAAAGAGGGGAGACAGAGGGGGCAAAGAGGGGAGACAGAGGGGACAAAGAGGGGGAGACAGAGGGGACCAAGAGCGGTCGAAAGAGGGGAACAGAGGGGGCAAAGAGGGGAGACAGAGGGGGCAAAGAGGGGAGACAGAGGGGGCAAAGAGGAGGGGAGAAAGGTGACAGGAGGAGCAGGGATAGGATCCAGACTGATGCTGCAAAATATCGGAATCGGATGCCTATTTGGCATCCGATTGAAGTCATCAGTTTGGATCCGATGCTGTCCGAGGGGAGCAGCAAAAAGTCTGATCCCCTCGGACAGCATAAAAACGCTGTGTGAAAGCAGCCTAATATGAAAAATTCCCAGACCACCCTTTTAACTGTTATGCCAAAACCTACTAATTTTAACCCCATTATGACCAATGACTAATATAGGCGTCAAGGAAAGATGTCAGTTCCGGCACCATGACAGCTATATATATATATTGGCTTTGAACTGTCACTGCTTGTAAACAAACATTGACAGCTGAGGGTCAGGGCCAGAGGTGTGGAGACCTTTTTTAGTGGTCCATACACTCAGAGTGACGTGATCAGTCAGTCAACTTGACCAATTGCAGCATACCGTCCTCTTCTGTGCCCGCTACCCTCTTCCTCCTTCCGCTGCCCGCTTCCTCCTTCTGCCCTACAGTCCTGTGTCCCACTCTTCACCTCCGTCAGCTTCCTTCCTCCATCTTCTGCCCTCCCATCCTGTGCCCCCGCTTACCTCTTATGTCCGCTTCTTTCCTCCATCTTCTACCCTCCAGTCCTGTGCCCGTTCTCCTCCTCTATCCGCTCCCCTCCACCCCTGTGCCTGCCGCCTCACCGCCTGTGCTCTCTCCTCTCAGCCTCATTCCCTGCATGGAGGAGATGAAGCCGAGGATGAGCAATGTGACAGCCAGGGGCAGCGATCAATGTGTGATAGCTGGGCCCGGACTTTGAGTCAATCCCTAAGTGCTGCGGTCTTACAGATCATAGCACTTAGAGTCCAGGGAGAGGTAGGGCATGGTCATTCACCTCTTCCCTTAGTGATCAACCCATCATAATGTAATTGCGATGGGTCTAACACCATGGTAACCCGAAATTGCAATAGCAACCTGAGGTTGCCATAGCGACGTCTGGTCACCTGACCCAAGCCTCAGAGATCATGTGTTCTCTGGGACTTGGGTTTGCAGCACTGACAGCTGCACTGTATGGCAGATCATTGCCATACAGTGCAGAATCAGGGCGACTTCCCCCCAGAGACTGCAGCAAAAGAACCCTTGATATCTTTGCTGCAGTCTCTAGAGGTGACTGAGCGACGTGGGATAATCGTTGTGGACTACATTGGAGGGTATGTGGGGGTAATAAACATGGAGTCAAAATATGTGTTTGGGTTTTTTGTTGTAATAAAATAATTTTTTCACAATGTGGTGTTTAATTTATCATCAACTTAGAGGTTCCTAATGGATGGGTCTAAGATTGGCCTGACATTATGAACCTCGGGGTTAGTGCCAGCTGTTAAAGAACTAAATGCCAGCTGCTTAGTGCCAGCTGCCAATACAAAGCTGACATTAACCCCATTATTACCCAGTTTGCCATCGGCACCAGGGCAACTGGAAGAGTTTGGGTAAAGCACCAGGAAAAGGCATTTCTAATGAATGCGCTAATTTCTGGGATGGCTGCAGGCTGCAATATGCAGTGTGGGGGGCCCAGAATTCTTGGGCCTCTCCACTCTGAATATTCTAGCTCCCAGCTGTCTAGTTGTACCTGGCTGGAAACCAAAATTCGGTGAAGACCCACATGTTTTTTTATTACATTATTTCAAGAAATAATTTAAAAAAAGGGCTCCGCTGTATTTTTATTACCAGCCAGGTACAACTAGGGAGCTGGGGTGGGTGGCAGCCTGTAGCTGCTTAGTTGTACCTGGTTGGCAACCAAAAATACAGCAATGCCCCATGTCATTTCTTTTGATTATTTCTAGAAATTATTAAAAAAAAATTGTTCCCATGTATTTTGATTACCAGTAATGTAAAGCTAGGCAGCTAACGATGGGTGGTACCTGTGCTGGTGACCAAAAATATAACAGAGCCCCAGATCATCAGCACAAAATATACTCACTAAATGCACTGCAAATACTCACTGTGTACAGATAACATTGAGCTCTAGGGGTGAAAATTGGTCTAAAATAATTCACATGCTGCAGATTTTTCTGCTGCAATATGCCCACCATTTCTGCCACAGGAAAATCTGCAGCATGGGAACAACACTTCTGATTTCCCTTAGGCCCCTTTCACATCTCTGCGTTTGCTGCGTTTTGCTGCGTTTTGCTTCATTTGCGTTTTTTCCGCGTTTTTACCGCAAAAAACGCATGAAAACGCATGCGATTTTGTCCCCATTGATTTTAATGGGAACGCATGAAAAACGCATGCAAAACCGCATGTCAAAACGCATGTGCGTTTGCAAAAACGCATGCGTTTTTGCAAGCGCAGCTCAAAACGTGGCAAACAACGTTTTGGGCTGCGTTTGCAAAAACGCATGCGTTTTGCCTTTTTGCAAACGCACATGCGTTTTGACATGCGTTTTTCATGCGTTCCCATTAAAATCAATGGGGACAAAAACGCATGCGTTTTCATGCGTTTTTTGCGGTAAAAATGCGGAAAAAACGCAAATGAAGCAAAACGCAGCAAAACGCAGCAAACGCAGAGATGTGAAAGGGGCCTTAAAGTTTGCAGGGAGGTGCTGTACTACCGAATTGTCAAACATACCGTATATACTCGTGTATAAGCCAAATTTTTCAGCCCAAAAATTGGGCTGAAAAGTCACCCCCTCGGCTTATACACGGGTCAATACGGTAAGGTATAGTGGGGAGGCTGCAGGAGGCGGGGTGAGGCTGCTGACTGAGCGGCCCGTCACGTGGGTCGCTCATTAGATATGCACGGCTCCCCCCGCCCATCACAGCGGCAGGGGGAGCCGTGCATACAGCCCCCCAGTGTATACAGGCAGCCCCCCAGTGGCACTAGCCCCCCCATCATGTTTAGAGCCCCCCACACTTTGCAGAGCCCCCCCCGCTGCATTATCTTACCATCCAGGGTCTTCTTCACCGCGGGTCCTGCAGTCATCATCGCGTGCTGTGTTCCGGTCTCACGTGACCCGGCGCGATGACGTCATTCCACTGCGACCGCCGGGTCACATGAGACCGGGAACACAGCGCGCGAGGATGGACTGCAGGACCCGCGCTGAAGAAGACCCTGGATGGTAATATAATGCAGCGGGGGGCTCTGCAAAGTGTGGGGGGCTCTAAACATGATGGTGGGGCGAGTGCCACTGGGGCCTGCTGTATATACCCCTGGGGGCCTGCTGTATATACCCCTGGGGGCCTGCTGTATATACCCCTGGGGGCCTGCAGTATATACCCCTGGGGGCCTGGTGTATATACCCCTAGGGGCCTGCTGTATATACCCCTGGGGGCCTGCTGTATATACCCCTGGGGGCCTGCTGTATATACCCCTGGGGGCCTGCTGTATATACCCCTGGGGGCCTGCTGTATATACCCCTGGGGGCCTGCTGATACCCCTGGGGCCTGCTGAATACCTTTGGGGGCCTGCTGAATACCCCTGTGGGCCTGCTGATACCCCTGGGGGCCTGCTTATACCCCTGGGGGCCTGCTTATACCCCTGGGGGCCTGTTGTATACCCCTGGGGGCCTGCTGTATACCACTGGGGGCCTGCTGTATACCATACTGCTGGGGCCTGTATACCAGTGGGGGGGCCTGTATACCTCACTGCTGGGGGCTGTATACCTGTCCTGGTGGCTGTATACCATACTACTGGGGCCTGTATACCACTGGGAGGGCCTGTATACCACACTGCTGGGGGCTGTATACCTCACTGCTGGGGGTTGTATACCTGTGCTGGAGTCCACCCTCGGCTTATACGCGAGTCAATAAGTTTTCCCAGTTTTTGGGGGCAAAAGTAGGGGGGTCGGCTTATACATGGGTCGGCTTATACACGAGTATATACGGTATGTAGAAAAAATGTGGGGAAATCGTGGCAAAACATGCACTAAATCTGCAGAATTAACACATAACCTAAAATTCACATACCATATCCCTGCTCAAAAACGTCACTCCTTCCTCTCCAAACCCGAACAAAAACTGTTTTCCACCACATATGGAGTATCAGCATACTCAGGAGAAATTACCCAACATATATTGGGGTCCATTGTATAATGTTGCCTGTGTGAAAATGAAAACAATCCTTTTTTATCCACAAACATGTTTCTTTAGTCTCCATATTTTCGTTTTACCAGCTCAATGTCATAAAAATCTCTAAAGCACCTGGGGATTCAATGTGCTCACTATGCATCCAAATAAATTCCTTGTGGGTCTAGTTTCCAAAATGTGATCACTTGTGGGGGGGGTTTCCACTCTTTCAGCACACAGGGGCTCTGCAAACAGGACATGACACCCCCAGATCATCATTCATTATCTGCAATCCAAAATGTTACTCTCTCCTTACAGAGCCCTGCCGTGCGCACAAACAGTGGTTTTCCGCCATATATCAGGCATCGATGTACTCGGGACAAATTTCTCAACACATTTTGGAATCCATTTTATCCTCTTACCCGTGTTAAAATTAAAAAATTGAGGCTAAAATAACATTTTTGAGAAAAAAAAGGATTTTTTCATTCTCACAGCTAAACTATCTCGAATTCTGTGAAGCACCTTGGGGTTCAAAGTGCTCACCTCCCATCTAGATAAGTTCCTTGGGTGGGTCTAGTTTCCAAAATGGGGTCACATGTGGGTAGTTTCCACTGTTTAGGCACATAGGGGCTCTCCAAACGCGATATGGTGTCCGCTATCAATTGCAGCTAATTTTCGGCTTGAAGTATCAAATGGTGCTCTGTCCCTTTTGAGCCCTGCTGTGCTCCCAAACGGTGTTTTTTTTTACCACATGTGGGATATCATCGTACTTGGGAGAAATTGCACAACTAATTTTAGGGTCTATTTTCTCCTGTAGCCCTTGTGAAAATGCAATATTTGAGGCTAAAATAACATTTTTGTTGGAAAAAGTAAAATGTTCATTTTTTTCCTGCCACTTTGCTTTAGTTCCTGTGAAGCACTGGAATAATCTTCTTGAATGTAGTTTTGAGAAGTCTGAGAGGTGCTGTTTTTGGCAAGGTGTCATTTTTGGGTGTTTTCTGCCATGCAGGCCCAGCAAAGTGACTTCAAATATGATGTGGTCCCTAAAAAAGTGGTAAAACGAGAAATTACTGATGAACTTTGAACTCTTCTATCTTCCTAACAAAAATATTTTCATTTCCAAAATTGTGCTGATGTGAAGACTGTGAGCCCTCGTGGACAGGGTCCCTGCCCCTCCTGTACCTGTACGTCCTGATCGCCTAGATTTAGTGTACTTGTTCTTGTCTCCCTCATCCTCATGTAAAGCGCCATGGAACCTAATGGCGCTCTATAAATAAATAATAATAATAATAAGTAGACATGTGGGAAATGTTATTTATTAACTATTTTGTGCGACAGAACTCTCTGGTTTAACAGAATAAAAATTCTAAATTAGAGATGACCCCTGTGTTCGAATTCGATTTGATTTGTCGAATTTGCTGTGTGTTTGTTGAATGTTCGTCGAATGTTCGTCGAACACGTCAAACACAATTGAAAATTAATGTAAAATATGTTTTAACGTTAATACCGGGCGGGGGGAGCAACTACAGGGAGGGTGAAGTGCAGAACCGGGAGCGGGGAGCGAAAGACACAGGCGGGGAAGCTGGCGGTGAAAAGAGGACTTCACCGCCGGCTTTCCTGCTCAGTGCTGCGCTCCCCGCTCCCTGATGCCCGCTCCCTGGAGTGATGAGGGGGCATCAGGTGGCGAGAAATGCAGAACAGAGCAGGGAAGCCGGCTGTGAAGTCTCACCGCTGGCTTTCCCGCCGGTTATTTCAAAAGATCAGCTGATGCAGATCAGCTGTTCATTTGAAGAAGCTGCGCAGTGCTATCCGGGAAAGGTTCATGCAAGTTCATGCAGCATGAACTCACATGAACTTTCCCACGGCTGCTCAGCTCAGCTACATCTCTGGTATAGGTTCTCTACCAGAGATGTAGCTGAGCTAAAGAAGAAAACCTGATTGGACTACGTCGGACGGAAGAGGAATTTTTTAACAAAGATGGAGTCTCTAAGTGTATTTTTTGTTTTATTTCTAGCAAAATATTTTTTTCTGTGTGTTGTGTTTTTTTTTTTAAATTCACTAGAAATTCATTACTGTCATGTCTAATATTGTCGTGACCCCATGATTTTCGGGCTTAGTGCCAGCTGATAACACAAAGCTGGCCCTAACCCCTATATTACCCAGTGAGCCATGGCACCAGGGCCCAGGATGAGCTGGGTTCAGCTCCAGAAGATGGCGCTTCTCTGAACGCGCCATTTTCTGGGGTGGCTGCGGACTGCAATTCGCAGCAAGGGGCACCCAGAAAGCTTGGGCCTCCCTGCCTACGGATTCCATCCCCCAGCTGCCTAGTTGTACCTGGCTGGACATGGAAATAGCGCGAAGCCCCACGCATTCAGGGCAGGATGAGGATACAAATCATGAAGTAAAATGTTAAATATATTTTATTTCCTGTAAGTACATGGTGGTGACCCTCACTGTAGTTAACTTTCTGGTGCGACAAGTGTGATTTTTTTTAAGTGCCAAACCCTTTTTATTAATATTTTTTTATTATTTTGAAATAGTAAATATTTTGTTGATAATTGTGATTTAAAGCTGAATTTGTTGTAGAAAATAACGCTTTACAGACAAAATATCAGCACCTGGGGCTAGTGACCGATGCATGTAAGTTCACGTTGTACTTCTGAGCTTTGCCGTTTTTAAAGACTTCCTTCCTGACTTAACCTGATCATTTGTATCTTGCAACGCTGCTGACAGTTTAACCCAAGAAACTCCCAATCTGTCCAAGCAGTGCGCACAAACAAAACACTCAAAGATGAAGAAATTTTCAGGTGAGTGTCAACACGCCGACCAACTCACCCTAGGGTAACCCGGTACGCTACATCTATGCGAGACTGAATCTCTTGCACCTGGCGATGAAATGAACCAGCCTTATAAAAAATGTCAACATCCAGTGAAACGTAAGACTTAAGAGAAGAAATGATTGATTGTCAGGAGACATTCAGAGATAGTTTTTCTTCCCTATTTATGACTTAGAATAAAAAGAATGTGATAGTTGGGATATTTCTAATGTTTCGTTTTTTTCAAAGGATTATAATAATCTATAATGCCGAGGATTATTTTTCAAAGCAAAAACAAAACTGAATACAAAAGTGTGTATATTATATTTCAACATCTTACATGTTTCATATTACCAGCAGTGAATGAAATAATCATATTTTTCAATTTTACATATTAAAATCTTAAATGGTTGTCCTGCTGACGGTGAAAATGACTTAGAAATACAACATGAAGTTAAGAAAGAAAGGGACCATGCATATAAATATTGAGTTGCATTGATCTAATGCTCATAAGAAAACTTTACAGAAAAGGACACGAGCTTCGCAGTTTACTTTTTAATCAAAGTGTATAAGCCCGCATTTCCCCGCCTCCTGCGGTGATGTCACCGCCTTTCCCCGTCCCACTCCATGGTTAACATGGAGCAGGGTGGTATAAGGGGTGATTTCACCGCAGGAGGTGGGGAAATGCGGACAGCACTGCAATAAGCGATCCCTCGCTCTGTGTACTATGCAGCAGGTGAGGGAGAGAATGAATGACAGGAGGGAGGCGCTGGCGGGCCGATACAAGATACAGGGGGCATGAAACTGCCCTGTGAGGAGTGGTGGCTCCAGCCACTAGACCCCTCCTATCCAGCTCCAGTGTGTAAGTTTTCAAAGACAATTATCTCAGGGTACAGGGGGGCTCAAGGGATGGGGGACCCCTTGCCTGAATGCAGCAGACAGGCTGCAATTAGATCACCATGCATGGGAGGTGACAGGTCCTCTTTAAATTAGGATATGTCCATATTGGACATATTGGACATAGTTTCAGCGCATTTAAAAATCCTATATGTATTGCAGTTACTAGTGGGGAGTTTTTATGAAATCTCATTTATATGCTACGGAGGAAATGTACAGCATACATTGAGATGTGCCAATGATACCTGTATGTGTCTTTAGCACGTAAATTTATGCTGTGGATATATACAGCTGATTTCATCCTTTGCAGTGTAAACACTAAAGTCATAACTTCTTCCAGAGTACAAATTATTTGTGTGGCTGAAACTACAGCGATATCCATTTAATGTAGCATAGATATTGATGTTGTAAATTCTAAAGATAATCAGAACAATTCCCACTGGCCCTGTCAGTCATCCAATTAGGTCTAGCAGGGAAACTTGTCTTTACTTCTGCATACTTGGCCCCACATACAGGTTGTGCTTGCTAGACCCTGCAACATCGTGATGTCATGGTGCAACTCACAATTTGGCTTTGTGGATGGCTAAGTGACTCGAGATGAGTGGAGATTTTGAAATTAAATTTGCTAACTTTTGCAAATTTACAACAAAATTTAATTTGCAGCAAATAAATTTGCACAATTTTCAATGCTAGAAATCTTGTACTTAATTGGGAAATACACATGTGAGAGATGCTAGAGAGAAAAAACCCCACTGACTGTAATAGAGAAAGAGAGGGAGCAGTAAGCTGACCATAAAAGATTACACTCTACAGAACAGAGAGGACCCCACTGTTTATAAGAGCGTACACTCTACAGGAGAGAGCATGACAGAAGACCCTGCTGACCATAAGAGCTTCCACTCCACAGGAAAGAGAGAGAGGACCCTGTAAACTATAACAACTTATACTCTATAGGACAAAAAGAGAGAGGACCAAGCTAACCATAAAAGCTTACACTACAGAAGAGAAAGGATCCCACTGACCATACGAGCTTACACACTAGAGAAGAGAGAGGACCCAACTGATCATAAAAGCTTACACTTTACAGGTGAGAAGATCTCACTAACCATAAGAGCTTACACTCTACAGAGGACCCCACTGTCCATAACAGCTTACTCTCCACAGGAGAGAGAGAGGACCGCACCAGCCTTACTAGTCTTAAGGGCTTCAACACTACATAAGAGAGAGAGGACCCCACTAATCATAAGAGCTTATACTCTACAGGAGAGAGAGGACCCCACTGACCATAAGAGCTTAATCTCTACAGGACAAAGAGAGGACCCCACTCACTAGGCATAAGAGCTCACATGCTACAAGAAAGAAAGAGAGAGCCATGCTTACTATAAGAGCTTACACTCTACAGGAGAGAAAGAGAGGGCCAAGTTGATCATAAGAGCTACATTTTACAGGAGAGAGACGACCTCACTAACAATAAGAGTTTAAACTCTACAGAATAGAGAGGAGAGAGAGAGGACCCCATTCACCATAAGAGCTTACACTCTACATCAGCCCAGCTGATTATAAGAGCTTACACTTTATAGGAAAAAGAGACAGAGACTTACCCAGTGACTCTGGAGATGGAAAATGACTGCTGTAAAACTGTGCTCCACTGGGAATTGCTGATCTATGATAGCCCATGAACTGACCACCACTGATAAGGTAGGATAATTCACTAGATATCATAGCTGCAGGGCATTATGGATAGGCCCACATGGACAACACAAAAAAAATAGACAACTCAATAACTCTTCAGGAGTAAGGGAAGTGATGTTGTGCAAGTTTCTTTTTTCTTTTTTGTCAAACCGCAAATTGAATCTCAAAGTGATAGAGTAAGAGCAGGGTCTCAACAGGGGCTGGCTGGCGACTCTAACCCCGGGTGGCAGTTTTGTTCTGCCAGCCCTTAGATGAGGACCAAGGGGGGGTGGTGCTGTCAGACTTTTTGGTGACGGGGGGGGGGGGGGGGGACTTTTGCTGTCAGACTTTTTAGGTGGACTGGGGGGGTGCTATCAGCTTTTGGATTGGGATGCTGCTGCCAGTCACTCACTGTGTCACCCGCCATGTCTGCTGTACTTTCACGGCGCCAGACAAAAAGCCCTGCCGGCCGACCCATTTCTGTGTGGGGGGCGGCCCTAGATGAGGGCTAATACCACCAGCCCAGGGGCACTTGCCCCCCTCTCACCTGGGCCAGTCCGCCCCTGGGTCTCAAACTCCAGGCCTCGAGGGTCGTACACAGTGCAGGTTTTCATGATGTCCATAGCATTTCACAGTTGGTAATCAAATTACCAGCTGTCAAATTGAAGGCAATCCTGAAAACCTGCACTGTGTCCAATGCCCGTGGCCTGGAGTTTGAGACCTGAGTTAGAGGGAAACTGCAAATTTCCAGAAACTTGACTCAAGCTTGATCCTTCATAGATTGATCATTTCATCTCTATTAGTGATTAGTAAAGCACTAGAGGTGCCCAGAATGAAGGGCCGAGGTACAGGGTGCAGAAGTCATGACCGGCTACATTGAAAGACTGGATTGGAAATCAGACCGGGACAACACATATCGAATTTCTCATCTCTATAGAATTTGGACATACCTTTCAAGAACTTGGACTGAATTGGTGGAGTGCTAATACTTCGGAAAAATAGGAAATAGAATATATTGTTATGCGTTGGTGTCAGGCGTCTGTATATAAGTGAAATAATGAACATTTTCTCGTTTCCCCCCAAAACTAGATACTGTAAGTGTTAAGATGATGATTTACTCTTAACATTACCACCATATGGGTGGCTTCATCCATGACAGTAATGGCCAAGTCAAAACCATTTTAATCAAGATCTCACATGCCAATGAATCAAACAACACCACGCAAGTAATCGCTAAGTGATTAAAAAACATTACACAAGATGTATTGCTGAAATTACTCTTCTAAATAGAACAGTGATTTTGTTTCAACTAAAACATGCCTTATCATTATCTTTTAATCTGTCTCAGCATTGCTATCTCGGCTTATCACAAATCATTTTAGAATTATAAAAAAAGTAATTGCTGGAGATAAAGAAAAATGCAGATATGATGGTTTTCTTCATCCTTCGTGCAATAAACAGAATTTCCAATATAATAGCAGGGGTAATGTGAAGGAGGCGGCATTTAATAAAATAATGCATCTGTTTACACAACAAGTTTCATCAAATTAGCGAGAATGGCACCATTTGTTTTGGAAGTTTATCTCGAAATGACTGATTGGAGGGCATGTCAAACAAAGGTGGAATTTCGGGTATTAAGATTGAATACTGGCTTCATTGTTAGCCAGTATGCTATTTCATATATCCTATAGTGTGTAGTGTTGCAGCAGATATATTTTATAATTTGAAGAATGTAATGTCTGATCAATTCTGCTGTTCAGAGCGATGCTTCAAAATCCACTTGAGCAGCAGAAATGATCATTTTCTGGTAATGCTGGTGCTCAAAACAGCATTCACAAGAAATACATCATGAAAGTGACAGGGGTCATCATCTGATCCATTGCTGTATTACAACCCATTAGCACCCCATGATAGTGTGGCACCCCTGCTGTCCAATCGTCACAGCGGTACTGAACCCCAGCCAGAGTACCCCACTTTCAGGTAAGAGGAACACACTGACCGGTATCCAGACACCAGGCAAACACTACACACTCCAGGTCAGGGTTAGAGCGAGAATGTCCCTGATCCTGTCTGGAGGCGAGGAACCAGGGTAGTTGGTTTGGATGGAGAGTGGAGTTTAGGGGAAACTCCCAGAAGGGAGTGAAGCCTGGGGGGGACACACTTATTGACATAGTAACACTTGACAGGCAGTATAAAAAAGATGAGAGAAACATGTGGAAGACAGTTGGTGGGTGGCTGGCATGAGCTAAAGGAGTCTGTGAGGGCCAGAGTGTCTGTCAGAGAGGGGTAACATCTGGAAAGAGACGTCCTGGGGATTCGGAGCCAGGCCAGTAGGGGACTCATGCTAAGACCTGAGAGAGGCAAGACTGGACAGGAGAGCTGAGAGAAAGAGGGTGCTCTAGAAGACGGAAGGGGACACAGGGGACCAGGTAGTGAGCAATCCACCTGGGGATTCCCGCATCCACATTGACTGAAAATTGTGTGGAGAGACTAGGCCACAGAGTAGGGGTACTGGGCCCCAGACTAGTGGACAAGAACCGGCTCAGCTAGCGACCCAGCAGCTGAAACTGCAAACATCCACTGAAAAGGTGGTCCATGTAAGGTCAAGGGACTGGCACTGTAGACACCCTACCAAGACCTGTGGCCACTGGCTCGGGGTACTGTGTGTGAGGGGCAGGTGGAGAAAGCAGGCACAGAAGAAGAGTTGACATGAAAGGATAGTAGAAGGGGGTACCTGTTTAGTGCCACCACATTACCCGGGAGTAGCTGGATTCCTTCCTCCCCCTTCCAAGGACTCAGTGCCCCTGCGGGCTGTTGCAATGGTTTATGACTGTTGTAACCAAAAATGACAAAGCTGTGAGTAAACATCTAGAGACTGCACCTCACTCAGTCTGTGACTTTCTTGCTGCGCGCCTGCGCTGTAACAGCAGCACCAACTCACATAGTAATATCTGCTACCATGAGGGGTCAGCCCTACCCATAGAGGGCTTTCCAACTGAGCTGCTTTGTCACCAACCCTCAGTGAAACTGTGTAGCAGTGGCGGCCATCACTAGCCACAACTCGCGGGTGGTGTCACGTGAACAATGATCCCCAAGTCTGGTACTCCTCTCCCTAAAGACACCTTCCCTCATCACTGATCCCCAATGTAGAGTCATCTTCCCCTTTTTATTGACCGTTCCGGGGCCAGGACCGGACCACGGCACTGTAATATCCAGCAACGTTTAACGATCCAGTTCTGAGTACCACAGGGTCCCCACAAGGTGAGTCAATAGCATCACAGGGCCACCAATGGTGGTGGGGAACAGCATGATCCCATCTGGTGCATGGTACATTGCGTTGTCAGAGTTTGACACTGCAATCTAACTAATGAACAGTCACCAGTTAGTAACAAATGTTGGCTGATCATATTGGTCAACATGCGGGGGATGATGAATACATCAAAGTCAGGGACATGACTAAGTATGTATGTGACCCACCCCAGGTCTGTGGGGTACCCGGTTCCGGGCATTGAATTACTGGGAGATGTCACGGGCAGCCTGTGCCCGGTCCCGTGGCCCTGGTGGTCGCAGAAAAAGGGGATTAAAAAAAAAAGTGTTTTTGCAACTTTTTGGTTAACGAATGTACAGATCTGTGAAATATTTTTGAGTTGAGTCGACAAGAGGTGGCACGGGCTTGGATATGTGACTAGAAGGAGAGGGCAGAGTCAAGGATACCCCAAGACACCAAACATGCGGGACTGGGGAGAGTGAGAAGCCATTGACTTTGATGGATAGGGCTGGTGGAGGGGTAGAGTGAGATGAGGAAAGATGATGAGTTCTGTTTTACCCATGTTCAGTTTTAAAATCAAGCAGAAAAGAAAGATGAAATAGCTGACAAACATTTTGGGGTCCTGGTTAGTAAGGAGGTGATGTCAGGTCCAGAGAGGTAAATCTGCATGTCATCAGCGTAGAGATGATACTGAAAGCGGTGAGACTCTATGAATGGTCCTAGGCTGAAGGTGTAGATGGAGAAGAGTAGGGGTCCTAAACTGAGCCTTGTAGATCTACAGTGCCTACAAGTAGTATTGACCATGCGGAATTAACTTGCATTGTGACATTTGGACTGTAGATCAGCCTGGAAGTGGAAATCACTGCAGCCAAAAAGATTTTTTTTTTTTTTTTTAAAGCGTTAAAAGTTAAATTCAGAGGGTCATTTATTATTCAACCCCTCAAACCACCAGATTCTGTTTGGTCCCCCTAAAGTATTAAGAAGTAGTTTAGGCACAAAGAACAATGAGCTTCACATGTGTGGATTAATTATCTCTTTTGCCAGCCTTTTCTGACTATTTAAGACCCTCCCCAAACTTGTGAACAGCACTCATACATGGTCAACATGGGAAAGACAAAGGAGCATTCCAAGGCCATCAGAGACAAGATCGTGGAGGGTCACAAGGCTGGCAAGGGGTACAAAACCCTTTCCAAGGAGTTGGCCCCACCTGTCTCCACTGTTGGGAGCATCATCCGGAAGTGGAAGGCTTATGGAACTACTGTTAGCCTTCCACGGCCTGGACAGCCTTTGAAAGTTTCCTCCCGTGCCAAGGCCAGGCTTGTCCGAAGAGTCAAGGCTAACCCAAGGACAACAAGGAAGGAGCTCCGGGAAGATCTCATGGCAGTGGGGACATTGGTTTCAGTCAATACCATAAGTAACGTACTCCACCGCAATGGTCTCCGTTCCAGACGAGCCCGTAAGGTACCTTTACTTTCAAAGCGTCATGTCAAGGCTCGTCTACAGTTTGCTCATGATCACTTGGAGGACTCTGAGACAGACTGGTTCAAGGTTCTATGGTCTGATGAGACCAAGATCGAGATCTTTGGTGCCAACCACACACGTGACGTTTGGAGACTGATGGCACTGCATACAACCCCAAGAATACCATCCCTACAGTCAAGCATGGTGGTGGCAGCATCATGCTGTGGGCTGTTTCTCAGCCAAGGGGCCTGGCCATCTGGTCCGCATCCATGGGAAGATGGATAGCACGGCCTACCTGGAGATTTTGGCCAAGAACCTCCGCTCCTCCATCAAGGATCTTAAGATGGGTCGTAATTTCATCTTCCAACAAGACAACGCCTCAAAGCACACAGCCAAGAAAACCAAGGCCTGGTTCAAGAGGGAAAAAATCAAGGTGTTAGTGGCCTAGTCAGTCTCCTGACCTTAACCCAATTGAAAACTTGTGGAAGGAGCACAAGATTAAAGTCCACATGAGACACCCAAAGAACCTAGATAACTTGTAGTAGATCTGCATGGAGGAGTGGGCCAAGATAACTCCAGAGACCTGTGCCGGCCTGATCAGGTCTTATAAAAGACGATTATTAGCTGTAATTGCAAACAAGGGTTATTCCACAAAATATTACACTAGGTTAATAATAATTGACCCACACTTTTATGTTTAAAATTGATTAAAATTCAACTGAGCAACATAACTTTTTGGTTTGTAAGATTTATGCTCTGTTAATAAATCCTACTCTCGTTTGCAGTTTGAAGGCTCTAACTTATTTGCATCTTATCAAACCACCTAAATCTGCAGGGGGTTGAATACTACTTGTAGGCACTGTATATGCTCTTTTTATAAGAGTTTGGAGTTATACTTGTAACCAAATCATATGTGCACAATTGTAAATCTACATGGAAATATGTATTACCAAAAGCCTAAAAACAACAACTGTATTACCTGCATGCATATTTACAGTGGTGGACCTTGTGCCGAGAGGGGGGTTGCGAGTGGATGTCGGCGAGGAGCGGGGGGTGGGGGTTGTGCTATAGCTGCTGCATCTTCTAACCTGCGCTGGGCCGCGCAGTCCTGAGAGCCGAGGCGGCAGAGGAGAGGAGGGGCGGGATCAGCCGAGGGAAGCTTCCCTCAGTTAACCCCTCTCCTCTGACACGGGGACATGGGGGTCGGCTGGGGGCCCACCTGCAGGCTTGAGGGGCCCCCTAGCCGGTCGGGGCCCTGGTGCAGCTGAACCAGCTGCAACACAGTAGGTCACCCCTGCAATTTATTCTCACATTATTTTTCCATGTACATATTTACTGAAAAACACAGCAAAAACTGTGTCAACATCAGCATGTGTGAACAAAGCCTTAGAAAAGATTTTTTTTAAACACATGACATAATGTACAGTTGTTTGAAGAGATGCAATGTGCAGTATATAAAAGAAATAGCAAAAGAAATATTTATTTCACATTAGAGACGTTACACTTCAGGTGAAAATGTCTCTGGGAAAGTCACACCGGGGTAAAGGAGAAAAATGTAATCAGCTTTTAGGCTTTCGGCCAATTTATTTTTTTTCTGCTTCCGTGTTATTTATTAGTTCTTAAGGTATTTAAAACTAGAGCATTAAATGTGCAGAATGATTTGCAAATGAATGTAGCTGCAGTTGTGGAAATATAACTCACGGCTCAGTGTGGCTTATTCAGACAAATGGACGCTTTGTTTGGGCTGGTGAAGCAAAGTCCAGAGTTAATTTATTACAAACTGCGGGCATTTTATCCAAGATGTCCAGGCAACAATGTGGGTTTTTTTTATGTCCAGTAATTTATAAGAGGCTCTTCTTTATCATGTGACTGTAATGTAAACCTATTTACTGTGGGAATTTGTTTTTAATAAAACCCCAGCAATTTTTATTCCTTGCTTTTCCTACAGTAAATCTCGCACTTCGCAATTAATCAAAGTTAAAGGTCATGTGATATTTTTTTTTAATACTTCACCTTCACATAATAAATGAATTAAAGGTACAACAAATGTGAATCCCTAGTTTGGAACTACTTATTAATAGTATAACTGCGAAGATTAGTAGAAATGAACAGTGTGGTCTTCAGGGTTTTAATTCATTTAATCACAGAGATATCGTAAGGCATCAACAATAGGGAGGGGGATTTGTAGACATAGGATGACGGTGCTTCAATGGGTCCTAACGGTTAGGAATAAAATGAATTAAAATGAATTAATTAAAACCCTGAAGATCATACTCACGGTGAGAGCCTCTTACTTTCTTCTAATCCTCACTGTTATATGGAGTCTGTTTTTTTTTTTGTGGAGGAGAGAAACACCGCCCGGTCTATGCCCCAGTGTGGTAATGCTGAACTTCTCGGAGGTGTCTGTGTCCAATTGTTATACAAAACAGAGAGATAGGAAGCGCTCCCATAGAGGATACCCGGTATACCATTAGAGGTATTTGGGGGGGTGTGCGGGGGGACTCTCACCTGTACTGGTTGAACCGCATCCGCACAACCTCAGTGAAAGCTATCACCGGGTTCTCCTGGTACCCATACTGATTGACGCTGCTCTTCCGCTTCCGCATCACACGGGGTGCAATCAGGTGATCCAAGCGTCACAGGGCTCCTACGTCACTGCAGGTCCTGTGTCCAATTGTTAGCAGTGCCGGCTTCTCTTGTTGATTCAGCTACTTATTAGTGATTTTTTGACTAAATAAATTACCTCTAGACAACAAATACATTAGTGGCCAATGGCAGAGCAAGGAATATCGGTTGTCCTAACTCCTCTGAGGAGCTGACTCAAAGGCAAACCCAATTTTTACGCTTCCCATAGTAGGGTGCAATCTTGAGTTCAGCATAAAGGCACAGTTATTGATGGTTATAATACAGCTAAAACCTTGATGAGACAGAATGTAAACAGAAAGATTACAAACGTTTTGTCCTGCGGAGATTATCAGACGGCTCCAACTCATATGAAGTGCGGGAGCAATCTGTGTCTATATCTCACCATGTATGTCATGCAGGGGGAGACGGGCGGCAGACATGCAGCACGACACAGTGGTAACAATGGAGATTGTACAGAAGGAAGTTTCTGGATATAGGTAGAGGGGAGAAGGCTCACATCCTCACATCCTGAGGCTGATGATCCCTGCACTCCCTAACATCTCTATACAGGACTTTCCCGCCATCCTTGTCAATGTGCCTAGGCCCCCTTTGCCATGGGTTATCCTGGATAGTGTGCAGGCTGGTAGGGACACTAGCCTCACCTCTACAATAATACAAGGTGAGGGACAAAGAAAGAGGAAAAATAGACACATAAAGTTATAACACAAAAGTCCTCGATTACAGCAAAGAACCACGCTGCAATTGTAACAACACCACTGTTTCTTCCAGAAACAGGCTACTTCAAAGTGGTCAGAATAAAGAATGAGATTCTATCAACAGTGTCAGTTGATAAGACATTTGAGTCTTTATAGCAAAGGGCAGTGGTCACCGAAATCTGCACCTGAGAATAAGGCTTACTAAGAGTATCCAGATAGTAAAGAGTCCCTAACCCATGCAGCACCGAAAGAATATAAATGCATTTAAATACAAGTTATAGGTCAGTGATCTATAGGGTGTTTTAACCTTCAACACCATGAATTGTCAACAGACTCCATAGGGTACAATTGTGACAATCCACTACAGCTATGAGCATGAGACTACATTCATTTTTTAGACAACCATCTTTGCTATCTCAATCATATGTTTTATTTGCAATTATTTAGCATATGATTAGTTATGCAGATTCTTTTCATGTCAGTATATTGTTACTATTTTGCTACTGAAAATTGACAAACATAATATGAGTGCCATGATAGTTGGAAGAATGCAAAATGAACTCAATTCATTATTCAAAAGTCAAAAGGTAGATCTCTGGGCAAAATATTGGAGTCACCAAATTGGCTCATCAGAAGACCAGTTTTGGTGCAAGCAAACACGGCAGTGGAGGTGGCTCATAAGCTTCGTAATAGTGAGATCACAGATGTCCATTCAAGCACTGGTTGATGCACGTTACACAAGTCGGAATATTGGCCCAAAAAAGGTGAATAATCCTTGACTTCAATATCATCTTAAGAAATGCTTGAGTTTGCAAAAAAAGTACAAGAAGTGGACAATAGACGCTCAGAAGATTTAGAATGAAGAGCCAAATCAATAGATTTGGCTCTGATGGGTCAAATAGGTCTTGAAGAAACAAGGGAAAAGGGGCTAATGTATCAAGAAATTGAAGGAACTGCCAAGTTTGGTGGAGGAAGCCTGATGATATGGGGTTGTTTCAGGCATTGGATACTTGATCAAGCTCAATGGTAGTCTCAATGTTGAGCTCTATATGGGTATCCTACAAGACATGTTACTTCTTATGGGTAGGAAAAGGATGGCAAATTGTTCCAGCAGGACAATAACCCGAGGCATATGTTGAGATTGGTTGAAGAAATGGTTCAGTGACAATGAAGTAGAGGTGCTGGTTTTGCACCCACAGTCCCCAGACCTTAACCCAATTGAACACTTGTGGATAGAGATGAAGAAAAAGCTATTTACATACCCAAGTGAGTTGACCAGTATGAACCAACATTGGGAATGTGTAGAACAGGCTTGGGATCACACTTGGGTTTAGACTTGCTTGAATCTGATCGAGAGCATGCCAGAAGGAGGCAGTGTTGAAAGCCACAGGAGGATTTACATATACTAAGTATTAAAAATTTAAAATTTTAATTTTTTTTTGCAAGAAAAACTGTAACAATGAAGTGACATCACAATTAATCCACATATCTAGAAGTTGCAAGTCAAATATATGCATGAGATTTTCAAGAAAATTGTCTCCAAAATGAAGGTAGTCTCCTGCTCAATGTTACATACTCTTTCCCCGAAAATAAGTTCCCCCCCCCCCGAAAATAAGACAGGGGGGGGGTGAGGGCCTGCTAATATAAGTCGCCTGGCGGGGGGGCACTGCACAATATATACTACCTTGTCCGGTGCCGTTCCCCGCTGTCATGCCCCGCTTCCTCCGGCCGTCCGGTGGTGTCTCCGCTCCTCTCCTGGTCTGGGTGCGGTGTCCCGGTCCAGTTGCATGCTGATCAGTGCGGTGCCCGGCCGACTTCCTGCTTCCTCCGGCAATCCCCGCCAAGGTCAGGCCCTGCTGCCAATGAGAGCGCAGGACCTGTGACGTCAATCACCGCCCAGACGCGGCCAGATGACGTTGGGGCCTCTGATTGGCCCGACGTCATCAAGCCCCGCTGGGCTGTGATTGAGTCACAGGCCTGCGCTCTCATTGGCGCAGGGCTGACCTGGGGGGGATTGCCGGAGGAAGCAGGAAGTCGGCCGGGCACCGCACGATCAGCATGCAACTGACCGGGACACCGCACCGCAGACCAGGAGAGGAGCGGGACACCACCAGACGGCCGGAGGAGCGGGGCATGACAGCGGGGACACCACCGGACAGAAACTGGGCAAGGTAAGAAGCGGTGCATATGTGTGTGTGTGTGTGTGTATGTGTATGTGTATGTGTGTGTATGTGTGTGTATGTATGTGTATGTATGTTTATGTGTATGTGTGTGTATGTATGGGCTGGGGCTGCCAATATAAGTCCCCCCCCCGAAAATAAGACAGGGGGCCACTTTTGGCCCCCCAAAAAATGTAAGACAGGTCTTATTTTCTGGGAAACACGGTAGTAACATCGTAACATAGTTTTTAAGGTTGAAGGAAGACTTTAAGTCCATCTAGTTCAACCCATAGCCTAACATGTTGATCAGAGAAGGCAAAAAAAAAACCATGTGGCAACACTAGCTCTACTTTGGGGGAAAAAGTTCCTTCCTGACTCCAGATATGGCAATCAGACTGTTGTAATGGATAATGAGATATGGAGATTGTAAGTCAGAAGTTCAAAACATTGTTCCCCTCTTGCTCGTCAGTGTATGCATGTCTGATGTTATTTGAATATGTATCTTCTAAAAGCATAGTGTGTTGCCGCTATATAATAATAATAATTATTATTTTCCATTGGCCAAAGTTGCCAAGAGTGCAACCACAAGTCATTAATGACTGGTATAAAAAGAGGTTAAAAACCACAGAAGGGTGAAGATGAAGGGTAATGTAGTTTAATTGTCCTCATAAAAATACATTATTACAAACATGCAAACATATTCTTTTATCTCAAGAAGAACCATTATTATAGGTATCTTAAATAAGGCTATCCTAGACGAAATCTTTGCTAACTAAAGCAGATAATTGTTTATATGCTTCTCCACGTAGCTTTATTGAATCATAATTACATGGCATCTTGACATTACATATTGCAAAAACACTTGAACACTTTTAAAAAAGCCTACAGATCCTTTTAGACATAACTGTTTATGAAAACAGTTTTACGGCCTTTGATGAATTCCTTTAACTGATGTTCAAATGCCGCTATAAAATGAGCAAGCACTAAAGGAGAAAGAGTTTTCTTGTTGGTTGTACGTGAAATAAATTCTAAGGAACAAAGAGAAACAACTCGGGTCAGATCTTTTCTTTTGATATTGTACTGTTTGTGTATTGAACATTTAGGTTGCTTTTGCTTTTTTACTATATATGTATAGTCATGGCCAAAAGTTTTGAGACTGACACAAATGTTGTTCATCATACATGTTGCTGCTTCATTACTTCTAGATGTTTTTGTCAGATGTGTCAATGGTTACTAAAGTACAATCATCAGCGTTCCATACGTTTTTAAACTTTCGTTAATAAATAAATTAAGTTTATGCAAAAACTCAATGTCTACAATGTTGACATTTGTCCTTCGATTCTCGTTGGCAGCTCCCTGGTAGCTTTTGAGTCAAATCCTGACTGATGGTCATCTATTATTGCCTAATCAGTGCTTGGAGTTTATCATAATTTCTGGCAAATTTTGGTTGCTTACCCCTTTTTGAGAACTGACTACAGTCGATTGGTTCAACATTTCCCCACATCCGAGGTTCCGTGATGCGATCAAGTGATCTTGATCTCTTGCCTTGACATCATGGGGTACTGTGATGACTAGGATTCTGTCTGTAATCACTTCCTGTGGATGCCTGGCGAGTATCCGGCATCCAAAGAAAGTGATGATTTCTCCTGTGCAAAGACATGCAGCAGCTCATCTGTACACAAGAGAACGTGATCGTATTGTGCAGTGCTGAAGCCCCATAGAGGCCAGTGTAAAATAAAGGAACATTAAAAAAAAGTTTTTAAAATTATAAAAAAAACATAAAAATACGAGAAAAAAACCCCATAAAAGTTCAAATCACTCATGCGTTTCGGACAGTAATTTGTCCTTCATCATACATCAAATAACTACTGTCCAAAATGTGTAAGGTTCCTTACAAGTTTTCTGGCCATGATCCCAAAAGGTCAATATTTTGCTCACTTTAGTTATCACTTTTGCTTTGTGGAAAAAGTATTGTTCCTCCCCAAATTGCTTATATAATGTTTGGAGTAATTTCTTCTGAAAGATGTTTAATACTATTCTTTATTCATGGCAAAATTTTGAGTGGCTCCACTCCTTAAATGAATAGCAACCCCATAGATGAATGGTCTCAGAATGCTTGTTTGGCATGACACGGGACTCATGGAAGCCCTCATCTTTCCTTCCAAATATCCCAAACAGTATGAAAAGGCCTTCATTAGAAAAAATCTATATACTTTTCAGGAAGAACAGAATTCCCACTCTGCCTTTTACAACATTTTCTTCCAAATCTAGTCCCGTGTATCATCTATTTACACCCTCTATGGCCTTAATAGAACTTTACATGTACTTATACAGATCCTGGCTGGTGATCGATTCATGCAGCATGTTTGAATCCTCTATTTATTATATTGATGTCTGGACCATATATGACGGCACTTTTCACCACTAACTTTTGTGCCTCAACTATTTCCCCTATTATAAATTGTATTTTAAACAAATCATGGAATGAAACTTGTATTGTAACTCTTTGGTGCTTTTCTTTATATATATGCTGATCCACTATATGTGTATAAGTTTTATGAGTGGAGGGTGGACAGACCTTGAAAATACTGCTGGGATGCAGGCTATGTTCTGGACATTTCATAATAAGATCAGTAATGCATGAGAAAATCAACCCTGAAGAAGGAGCCTGAGTAGCTCTGAAACTAGTTGGTTTTCCCCACCTCAATGTGACGTCACCACTGAGCCTCACGTCCTATGCCTTGCCTGCTTGCTGGAATCAAGAACACTAGTGACCCTAGGATTCATCTATTATGGGTAGAAGATATATATTTAAAACTCCAATGCATATAATTCAATGAATTCTAGAATATAGGTGCTGGTGTCATGGGTATAAAATTCATATCATGGCTCCCTTTTTTAATGGATATTTTTAATATTGTAATCTGGAGCAAGTTGGTATTGACACACCTGTTCATTAAACAAACTCTATAAGCGATACTATATTTTTTTTAGTGCATCTCTGCATTGTATAGATATCTTCCTGAACCAGGTTGGAAACAGTGAAGAATTAAGGGCCCACAGATTATATGTATCAAACACATTTAACAAGGAGCCAACACTGTTAATCTTCATAATTTAGAGCCAGCAAGGTACTTATTCTTGCAAGATAATATTATTAATCTGTTGATACATTGAATTTTGTGAACTTAGTCTGACTCCCTTGGTTTACATATAAGTGCACAGTAGCATACATATACAATAATATAGACTTTTTCATCTATGAACCTGTGTGCAGTTGTGTCTTTACTCTGCGCAAAAAGATTCCTGAGTTATCCATTATAATTATTACAACAGAAGTCCCAGAGGACTGGAGAAGAGCAAATGTTGTCCATATTTTCCAAAAGGGGAAGAAGGTGGTCCCAGGGAACTACAGATGAGTCATCCTGACTTTTATTCCAGGAAAGATCTTTGAACAAATAATTAACCCCTTCATGACCAAGGATGTATATATACGTCATTGGCCGTGTCACTCCCTCTGATGCAAGCTCATGTGCTGAGCTTGCATCATTCCTGGTACATGTCATCTGATCTGTTCAGCTGACATGGTAAGCTAACAGCATCAATAGGATCAGTATTCCACAGCATCCAAGGTTTCGTGATGCGATCAAGTGATCTTGATCTCTTACCTTGACAGCATGGGGTACTGTGATGACCCGGGATGCTGTCTGTAATCTCTTCCTGTGGATGCCTGGTGAGAGCCGTCATCCAAAGAAAATGATGATTTCTCCAGTGCAAAGACATGCAGCAGCTCATCTGTACACAAGAGAAGTGTTCTGATTGTGCAGTGCTGAGGCCAAATAGAGGCCAGTGTAAAATAAAGGAAAAATAAAAAAACGTTTTAAAAATATAAAAAAATAAAAGTTCATATTCACTGTTTTTATAAAGTTTTTAAAAATACAAAAAAAATAACAGAAAAGTTCAAATCACTTATGCGTTTCGGACAGTAGTTGTTTGTCCTTCATCATAGATCAAATAACTACTTTATGAAACATGTAAGGTTCCTTACAAGTTTTAATGAAGATGATTTAATAATTTTTAATCACTCCAATGAATGTGATTTTATACAAAATATTTTCCTTCACCTTTGTGCTGAAGTATACAATGTAATTAAATTAAATAAAGTAATTGCACATTTTCAAGAAGCAATATCCATAGTATGGTGTTTCATGAGTTTGAACAGTAGTGATGAGCAAACATTGCTCAAACATGTTCGTCAATTTCAAATCCGGGCCAAATTTAGCATTGTTCATTCGGCCGCTCGAACGCAAACGTTTTCCTGAAAAGTCTGCAAGTTTTTATTCAGGAAAAAAGTTTGAAATGTAAAATAGCCCTAAAATTTCCCTGTTTGTTTGGGGCCAAAATGATCGCCAGAAGACACGTTGCCTGGGTGCAACACCTAATATTAAGGTTTGGAGAGTTCCCATCATCAGGTCTATGGGTTTGTATCAAGCTGTAGAATTTTTTTGAGCTTTAAATTAATTTTTTAAACTTCCTGGATTTTGCAGATGTTTGAATTTTTATTATTATTATTTTTTTTTTTTTTTAGGTAGAGGACATACTTTTATTATTACAGAGGATAAGCAGCATGTAAGCGCCCTTTCACATCAGCTGTATTTTCAAATCGCGGCAGATACGGTGAAAAAACCGCATCTGCCACGATTACCGCATAACCGCGACACTTGCGGCACACTTGCGGCAAGCCCCATGCAATGTCTATGGGGCTTGCAGTAAGGGTGCAAGCAGCGGTTTTTTTCGCGGCCACACCTGCCGCAAGTGCCGAAACCGCACTTGCCGCACCTGCCGCACCCTTACCGCAAGCCCCATAGACATTGCATGGGGCTTGCCGCAAGTGTGCCGCAAGTGTGTCGGTTATGCGGTAATCGCAGCAGATGCGGTTTTTTCACCGCATCTGCCGCGAATTTCAAAAAACGCTGATGTGAAAGGGCCCTAAGGCCACTTCTACACTTTTTTCTATCAATTTAGATAAAAATAGCATATGTCCATTACTTTGCACTGATGAGGCTCTGCTGTATTTTTAGTCTCCAGCACAGGTACAACAGGCAGGTACAGGCTGCCACCAACCCCCAGCTGCCTAGTTTTATCTGGATGGTAATCAAAAATACATTTTTTCAAAATTATTTCTTGAAATAATAAAAAAAAAGACATGGGGGTTTGTTGTATTTTTTGTTGCCAGCCAGGCATACCAAACTCGCAACCAAAAGTATGGCGAAGTGCATGCCCCTTTTTTCAATGATTTTCAATTTTTTTGTACAGTAATCTGATGTCAGTTTAGTGCCATACTGGCAACCAATTCCAGATGCTAGCAGAGAGGGTGGGAGGGGCTAAATCTAACTTTATCAAATTAAGAGGGGGAAAGCAGTTACATTCATATACAGGCCCTAACTCTGGAAGCATGGTGACAGAGGCTTGGAAGCTTCGTAAGTAGGGATGAGCGAGTACCTTAATATTTGTGCTAGGTACCGATACTCGTTGCGAGTATAGCGAGTACGAATACTTTTGCAGTGTATCTATAGATACACTGCGAAAGTAGCCTAAAAGTGAATAAAAGTTGTTAAAAAATAATAAAATTACATACTCACCTGTCCGACGCCTGCACAGGGACCGACAGATAAGACATCTGATCGCTGGACAAGGACCTGTCACTACCAGCCAATCAGATGGCCGGTAGTGATCTGGCCAATCAGATGGCGCCACATCACAACTACGTCATCACTAGCGGCCACCTGATTGGCCAGTTTGCAAGGTCCTGACAGTACATCTAGGACCTTACAAATTGGCCAATCATGTGGCCGCTAGTGACCACGTGGTTGTGAAATGGCGCCATCTGATTGGCCAGATCGCTACCGGCCATCTGATTGGCTGGTAAGGACAGGTCCTTGTCCAGCGATCGGAAGTCTTCTCTGCCGATTCCGATGCAGGCGTCGGAAGGTGAGTATGTAAGTTTATTATTTTTTAACAACTGTTAATCACTTTTCTTCAATAGAAAAAGAAGCCGAGAAAGCAGGAAACCTTTTGGGAGAGCAGTAAGATATCAAAGGGTGAGTAAAACGTTCTGTTCTGCTTTGTTTCTTCTTTAGATTATGGTGGGCCCTTTATTAGAAAAAAAAAATCAGCTTGACAAGCCACCTATAGAAAATATAGATTTAACCTCTCTTGAAAGAGGATTCCCAAATCATACTGCATCGGTATAATAGTGGCTCCAATAGACTGTATATGGAAGAACTCAAGTCATGGCCTGCTTTCTTCCTCCAATCAAAAATAAGCCATAAACATTTGTAGTTGAAATACTTTTTTTTTTTAGAAAGCAACTAATTACAAAGTTTTGGAATAAAAAATGTTGCGAAATTTAATTGAATTCATAGCTAAAGCTGTTAAAAATTGGAGTCTCTAAAATGAAATTAAAATTTAAATCGCTCAATTATATCTGTTGTGCTCCAAAATGAAATATATACACGGATCACTGTATTTAAATTGTAATTTGTACTAACTTCATTTTACTGCAAACTTTAATAAGAAAGAAAATAAACTCTGCAGCCTGGTGTGGATAGAAGTTCATATTTTCCACCAGGAATCATTGCTTTAAACGTTTAAATACTCAATTTATTCTAAAGACATCGAACATTTTGCATTAACCTCAAAGTGAATCTCAGGAAAATAATGTCGCTGACAATTCTTCTGGCGGTGCATTCATAAGAATTCTGAAAACATTTTAATTAGTCTCTACCTCACTATAGAAAGCTCCAAAATAATAAGTGGGAATTTCACAAACCATTTTTGCTGAGAAAAAAAAACAAAAACCTTTTAATTGAAAAAAGTGGGAACAAAAGTTCAAAAATAAATATGGACAGGCATTGCTTTGAAAAAAAATTTATGGCACAGCGGGGGGCATATATAAGTACTTAATTAACAAGCTGAAGCCCCTGCTTGCCCTCTTAAAAAAAAAGGAACACATTAAAGTTTGGCCAATTAAATGTCAGTAGCTTGTTGATAAAGACAAGAATGTGATTCTTAGTGTACAGTTTACATAAAAAGAGTTTCATCAAAGAAGGCCAACAGGTTTTCTGTTTTTTTTTTAATTTAATATAAAAAGTGCAGATTTTCTTAAAAAAAAATAGGTTGAAACATAATTTAAAGTTTTCATGAAATGTATATTTTTACTTTTACAATTTAACATTGTTATCACTGCATTCTATCATATGTACACACAAATAGAACATTTATCGGTCAGTAAAGCTGAAAATGTTTGAAACAGGTCTTTGAAATGATAGAAATAGTTATTTTCCATCTTGGAAAAATAACCTATAATGGCCCCTTTACACGTCCCGATATCGTTGTCCAACAACGATAAAAAGTCACGTGGTTCGTGCGTTGGCCCCGATATCGTTCGTGCGTTGTATGGTGTAAATGTGCAATTCGATGCAAGAACGATGCCAAAACGATATCGGGGAAGAATAGTGCAGGCTCTCCAACTGCCCGATATTGGATGGACGTTCTGGCAGGATCGTGCTGTGTGACGGCCCAACAACGATTTGGAGCACAACTTCCCCTATTCACTCCCATGTTAAATGGTCGTTCCCTGATTTGCTCGTGCAAGGGGGCGTATACATCGCAGTTGTTTTGCCTGCCGATATCTCCCTGTGTGACAGCTACTATGCGATCTTGGATTTCTGCCAAAAATGTGCGCGCTCTCGTGCCATTGTATACGATATCAGAACGATGTTGGGACGTGTAAAGCGACCATAAATCTCGAGCTGTGTTCACTCAAGAATTGTAGCACCCCTGAGCCACTGTTGTGTTTAAAGGACTTTTCCATTAATAGGAAAACCCCTAATTATTTACCATGTTTGGTTCCTCTAAAATTAAACAGCTTATACTCACTTCCCATGCTAGTGCTCTTACCTGTGACAGTCCGCTGGCTTATTTCTCCTCGCCCATGTGCATATGAGTAATCAACGGTAGAGATGAGCCACCACCCTAGTGTTTGTGTTCAATTCGATACGTCGAATCGGCGTGGGTGTTCGACGAATGTTGTCGAACAGCGTCAAACATCCCGGAACACTAAATATACAGTTTTGTGGGGCTGTTTCACTTCCGCAATGTATATACATTGCGTATGTGAAATTAAGTAAAATAAAGCGTTAAAAATAAAAAAAATGTATGCTCACCTGTCCAGCAGTCCACCGATGGCTCCGGCAAGGTTCTGTTGCTGATAGGACCTGTGGTGATATCACAAAACCGGTTATTGGGGAACTCCAGTCATGTGACCGGTTTTGTGACGTCACCACAGGTCCTATCAGCAAGAGGACCTTGCCGGAAAGGTTAAAATAGACATTTTTATGTTTTGAACACTTTCTTTTACTTAATTAAGTAACAGAAAATGCTCTAAATATAAAAATGTCTATTTTAATCTTTCCGGCAAGGTCCTCTTGCTGATAGGACCTGTGGTGACGTCAGAAAAACCGGTTATCGTGGGAACTCCGGTCATGTGACCAGTTTTGTGACCGGTTTTCTGATGTCACCACAGGTCCTATCAGCAGCAGGACCTTGCCGGAGCCATCGCTGGACCGCCGGACAGGTGAGCATACATTTTTAACACTTTATTTTACTTAATAGCTGTTTATTTTGGCTGAAAATGCGGCAGATGTGGTTTTCTGACCACATCTGCCGCATTTTCGCAACCAAAATCGAACAGCTTCTAGAACTGCCAAATTTGAACCAAATTGTTTGAATTCGGCGAATGACTCGAACACCGCCAAAAACAACTTGAATTTGAGATTTGCGAACAATTCGAGTCGAACACTGCTCATCTGTAATCAACAGAATGTGAGCGGCAGCCTCAAGTGAGCCTCATGAACATGATGTGATGCTAGTCATTAATGACAATTCATGAGGCAGGGTAGTGAAGCATTCTGGGGTCAGGTACCTGGAAAACACATTAAAAATTAAGGTATTAAACAGAAGTGTAGTCGGGCCACAGTCAGAATCAGAATACCTGAAAGGTAACGGAGAAGATCAAAGGGAATAAACAAACAGATGGTAAGAATGAAGTCCAAGGTTAAGAAGCAATAGATTTCGTGAAGAAAAAAGAAAATGATGGCACTCACCCTGATTGTTCTTCAAGTGCACTTCTTTTTATTCCATAAAATGGAGTGGATTACATGCAGTTATGGAGGAAGGGAGGGGGGTGCGGTGGAGGACGACGGGCACACCGTTTCGTGTTGCTCACACTTCTACGAGTCCAACATGGACATGATTTGTTCAACACCCTATGGTTGAAGTTGGTTAGAGCCTAATAATGCGCCACTAGTGCCCAGGATCTCCAACAACCTGAATTAGGAAGCAATAGATCAATCAAAGAGAGCACAGAAATACAGGTCAACAAGCACCAATGAACGAAAAGCCATGACTGGCAGAGTTCTGGGGAAAACTGCTCAGCTAAGTAGCTGGGCAATAATTAGGAACAGCGAACATCTGAAACACCCATCACACCCCAGTACCGGATTGAATGAATGAGCTGTCACTCACCAAACTGACAGCTCAGCATGCCCAGATTTTATAGTTATAGCAAACAGTCACTCATTGCATCCTAGATACACTAAGTGGAGAAATCACGGGGGGTGAGTATAAACCTTTTTATTTAAAGGTACAGTGCCACTATAGAATTTGGCAGCTTGGTGCCTTTAAAAAACTGCTAGCCAATTGGCTGTCAGGGGCTGTAGCCATGCAGTACTTTGCTTTAAACCATTTTTGGATGCATCTCAATGTGTAGGATGCACCAAGTCTGCTACACAGTGTGATTAAACTTCTAATGATTAAAAAATACAGTATTGGTAAAATTCTCCATGTTCAAAGATGTCTAACTGCAAATGTTGCCTACTGTTAAAGCATGTAGCAGAGGACTATCTTCTGTCATATGCATCCACAGAAGAGTATTAGGAGCTTCATATTACTGACCTCTCAATCTTTGGCAATGTATGAAATAGCACTGAAGATCTTTTTTACAATTTGGGCAAATCAATCATATAATGTTTGAAGTGGCCGGGACCTGTGAAATTCAATTCAAATTATTTTCACCGCAGACCAATTTGATCATCTCTACAGTAATAAAAAATAAATCCCTTCTCTATAATAATAATAATAATAATAATAAATTATAAATTGACTCTGAAGACCCTATCTCAGTGTAAATACAAAAGCTGAAAAGTGAGATGGTGAAAGCAAGAAAAGAATCAACCTCTAATGGCTCCCTCAGCCTTCTGACATCATTGATCCAATCTTGGATCATAATGCATAGATCTAAATATCACTCAACCCAAACATGACAGTCTCATTAAAATATATGAAGCTGTCACACTTTGGTTATTCGATGCATCTTAGATCGGACAGATGATGAGGGACATCAACGGCAGACGTTGCGGGTGAGCTACGCAAGACTCATGTGAGTATCTCGCATGCATCTCGCTGAATGTGTCTCCAGCCTTATCCTTAGAAACATTGCTCATCTCTCCGGTCAATTATGATTGGCGGAAAGGAGCAAAACACAAAAGCTGTATGTCTTTGTGCGAGTTTGGTTTCTGACTTAATGTATAATAAATTTTACACCAGACATGCGGAGTACTGGCTTTGATGACTTACAAAACACTGGTCATCCAAGTTTTTTTTAGTAGGGAAAAAATAAAAGCCCAAATGTTACAGCTGCAATTTTGGCTGGGGTCTCATTTGGAAGGCACAATCCGGTAACCAAATCCAGTACCGGATGCGAAATTACCGTGTGCCTTCACATTTGGCATCACATTGCAGATCTGGATCCAGTAATGGATCCAGATCTGCAATGTAAAAAAATTGTGGCACCAAAAACCAGATCCGGTACCGCAAGGTACATTCATGTACCTTGCGGTACCGGATCTGGTTGCCATAGGCACCCATTATAAAAAAAATGGATCCGGCTTTTAAACCGCTCCGAAAAATGCAGCCTGCATGATTTTTACCGCAGGCTGCAAAACTGGATCCGGTAACCGGATTGCATCAAGTGCAATCCGGTTTTTCTATTGCAGCCTATGGCTGCGGAACCGGATCCACTTTTGACCATTTTTTTAAAACAAAACCTCAAATGTGACCCTAGCCTTACAATGATACGCGACAACAGCAATCTGAAATAGATCTATTAGCAACATAACTTTAAGATAGTGTAAAAAAAAGCAAAAAAATATTACTAGAGCCTGTTAATTTTGATACAAAGTAAGTAACGAAAATCAAGCACTGCATAAAAATCAAAACTGCTGAAAAATGTCCTTGTAGCCAATACTGCACATTGTTCTATGAAATTATTCTAGCTTTTTTTTTTATCTAAAAAAGAAGAAAATGTGCACTCCAGAAATTCATTTGTATATGCCACCCTCCTACTGAGGAATTTTCAATTACATATATCTAATTATGGCTGTCAGTTGATGAATTGGGGGAAAAGAAGACATTTTTGTCCCTTTTTCTTCCCAACTCCCTTGCTTTTTTTGTCTGTTCCATGATTACAGCACACTTATACAACTAATTGCCTTTCTGCTTATTAGTAATACAATTATGCAGGCTGGTCTTCTTGTGTGAACAGCCATCTGTAGGAAGTGGAAAAAAAAAAGTGACAATATTAAGAAATTCATAATTTAATTAATGGTATTCCCATGCAGGAAGTTGTGATAAAGACATAATTTCAGACATTTAGGAGACAACATTTGGTGTAAGCTTAGAATGAGAAATCATGGATTGCTATAGAGCATCGAAAGTAATACATCTTGCTATAAAATGTGAATACAAGATGTCAAAACTAAGAAAATAAGCAAAATATGATAACTAATAGTTCCGAGGCATAAGGTTGTATTAGTGTATATTAACATCTAATCTCTTTATAGATTTTAGTAATATATCTGTTGTTTCTTTGTAAATATTTTTAAAGGATGTTAAAGAAATATGTTGTTTTTTGCATTTACCAAGTGCCATTTCCATCCTATGGGCTCGCGCACCCCACCATACCAATCGGATGAGTGTCCTATGATTCTTTCACATAGGAAGCTATCAATGAATGGTGGGGAACTCCAGACTTCAAGGGCCGCCAACAGTGTTTCTTTTCAGGATTTCCTTAGTATTGCCCAAGAGTTGGAATCATCCCCAGTGCAGATATTATCACCTGTGCAATACTAAGGGAATCCTGAAAACCTGACCTGTTGGCGGCCCTCGAGGCCTGGATTTTCCTACCCCTGCTCTAAATGATTGATAGCTTTTGAATTAGAAAATGGATTGCACACGAATGACAATCCAGATGAAAATAGGACAAATGACATTATTTTTATGCTTGTGTAACATCAGCCAATTTCTGACTAATTATAATAAAAAAGTCCTTAAATTATACACAAATCACATGATCAAATGCAATAATCCACAAAGACGAAGCCAATCCCTATCAGTAACTGATAGTAGCAAAGGGAGAGTTCAGGCAAATCTGAGACTGGAGAAATCAGCACACGAAGGCACTACTGTATTAGGTAAAGTAGTAGCAGAAGATGTATCATAATCCTTTGCAGTCCATGTGGATAGAATCCTCGTGATGATGCACAGCTGACAAACCCAGGACCGGTGCATCGGTGTTGGGAGATATGGGTTTGGAGCATCGGTGTTGGGAGATATGGGTTTGGAGAATCGGTGTTGAGAGATATGGGTTTGGAGCAATGGTGTTGGGAGATATGGGTTTGGAGCATCGATGTTGGGAGATATGGGTCTGGAGCATCGGTGTTGGGAGATATGGGTTTGGAGCATCGATGTTGGAGATATGGGTTTGGAGCATCGGTGTTGGGAGATATGGGTTTGGAGCATCGGTGTTGGGAGATATGGGTTTGGAGCATCGATGTTGGGAGATATGGGTTTGGAGCATCGGTGTTGGGAGATATGGGTTTGGAGCATCGGTGTTGGGAGATATGGGTTGCCTCTGAGGTGGCTGATAGTATCCTGCTAAATGCAATGATATTTGTAAACGGCCAAATTTGGTGAGTTTTTTCTACTTTGTAGTTTATGTACCAATTCGGTGATTTTTTTGCCCAACCCAGGACCGGGTAAGAGCAGAAATCCAGATAAGAACATGTCAGCAGCACACTAGCAGGAAAAAAAATCTTCATTTATGTTACAAAAGTAAAAAAACTAATGAAAAACACAAGTAAAGCATGCTAGAGAGAAACACAATTACAGGTTGCACAAGGGCAACATCCATTTTGTGAGTGTGCGCTTCTACAGGTCCAACCTGTACAAACGCACATGCGCGAAACAGCAGTTGTTCTTGTGCACCTTGCAGTTGTATCTCTCTTCCCCCATGCTTTACTGGCGTTGTGCACCAGTTTTTAGGCTTTTATAAAATAAATGAAGTTTTTTTTTATCCTGGAAGTGTGCCGCTGACATCTCATGTACTACAGGTAAGGAAAATAGTAACTACTCAAAGAATAGCTTAAAAAAAGATATTTATTAATAGAAAATACAAACAAAATACATAAATATGTATGAGAATAATTAAAAGGATAATACCTCACACTGGAGGGACGCTGAAAGGCCTGAGGACAGCTGAAATTACATGAATAACAGTGAAGCAACACCCATTAATCCAATGAAAATTTTGATCAAGCAATGGTCAAGTGACTTTGCACTCAACAGACAAACAGAAATTGCATGTAAACAGTAATAGCATATAAAGAGTTAATACTGAAAGAATAGTTTGTATGTCAGCATGGCCAAGGGGTCCAGAGCCTCTTTAACCCCAGTGTATGTTTCGTCTGCTTCCTCAGGGGCCTATGAGGAAAATGAAGAACTTGGAGGAAACCCACACAAACATGGGGAGGACATACAAACACATTGCAGATATCCTAGTTGGTGGGATTTGAATCCAGATCCCCAGCACTGCAAAGCAGTAGGACTAACCACTGAGACATTCTGCGTGGAAATCCTTGAAACTTCAGTCTCTGCCTGCACATACACAGGTATTTTATGGAGAAATGCTTTGTCCAATCTTCAGAAAAGTGCTATATACTATGTGATATCAAATCAGAGCTTAATAACAAGCATCACTGCTTACTATTTTCAGTGTCAATCTTTAGTCTCTATTCAGATCTACATTGAAAATTTCTCATATATTGTGACAGTAATGCTGGTCCAACTAGTGTAGACTTCTGACCTTTTTTGTCCATAATTGGGACAAAAATCATTCTGGAACGCAGATGAAAACTATTGTACTTGTTGTTGTATGTAAGGTGCAATTGATATCCATCATGAGATGGATCTGGATCGGTCATCATTTCTCTATTATGAAGCAGATTGGTTGAAATTAAGAATGAAAATGTGAAAAGAGCCTTAGATACAATGTTCCAAACCCAATACTGCTGTTGGGTATGTAGGGTTGTCTTAAGGCCGGGTTACACGCTTCAATGCGTCGGCAAACCAAACAACGATCCGACTTGACCTACATCACTGGAACAATGTTCAATGATTGCTAGTGAGGTGTCACCCGTACTGATATCGAGAACGACGCAGCAACGATTCCGCGACAAGTGAACGATACTTGCGGTAGTTTGGTCACCTACGTCCTTCAGTTCTGAATAGGCGAAGTCGTAAACGACATCATTATCAAGGTGTCACACACACCGATGCTGCAGGTTGGACAGACGATCAACAACTGATTTATGGCCCGGTTCATCAACAATCAGCCGACTTATCGCTGGTCCTATCGATGTGTCACACACAACAACGTCGTTACGACATCGTTTGAACGTCTCAAAACCCATGACGTTTGAACGATATGGTTCATGATATCGTAGCGTGTGACGGGCCCTTTACGATTCTCCACTAGAACTCTTGTCCCAGATAATTGGTTGATTATTGATGATTGGATAACAATGTGAGCTCACTTAAAATACTTATGAGCATCAACAGCAAAATGTACTGCTCCATAGCTCACAAACAAAAACTGGAACATTGCCATTACCTGCAGGGTTCCATTTAAAGTGCTGAAAAACATAAAAACGATTACTAAATAAGGCCTCACTCCCACTTGCGAGACAAAAATCGCTTTACAATCAGCCCCATGTTATTCAAAGAAGCAGTGCTGATTAGTGATGAGCGAGAGGCGTAATATTCACACTCACTATAATCGTTACGAGTACTTTTTAACACTCACCTTAATCGTCTGAACAGCGAGTATATTGTAAGTCAATGAGTGATTGGCTCCGCCCACACACATCCAGCTATAAAACAAGTTTTTCCGAGACAGAGCGGGAGGGTGGGCTTTTTCACATTTGAATTGCATAAAACACCTTGCAGTGCCCCCCAGAGAGACCCTAACATTCAATCTGCACTGACTGAGGTGCCAGATCACCTTATGTAGTGGAGGGAGCTGTCTACTTGTGTTATACCGATAATGATCGATACTTTACTCACAAGCACCAGTGATACCCGCCGAGTAATGAGTATCACGAACACTGTACAAACTGTGCGAATAGTAACGATTACACTTACTCATCACTAGTGCTGATCTCTGAACTTTTCCCCAGCTGTAATTGGTCTGAGGAAAAAAATCACAGCATGATGCAAATGTTCACGTAAAACAACCAGAGACTCGCCAATGCAAGCATATAGGTGTGAGAAGAAAATGTATGACACAAGGACCATCTTAGTGTCATCCACTTGTACGGAAACATTACTATTCTGTAAAATAGTACACTGTAAATGGCTCTGTAAATGATTGTAGAATAATACATGTTGAGAAAGAAAACACATTGCATACGGATGTGAGGCGAGTAAAAAAAATCAAACACTTGGTTGATGTACGTAATACCAAACGAATTTCATGTCTCCAACTTTTCTGGATGAAAATTGGGGCAATGTTTTTATGCATGTTTGGCTGTACCCTATTGGTACCTTTACACGCCGCCACTGAGGGCAGCAACAGGTAGGCACCGAACGTGCACGCGTGCGTTTTTAACGGTTGCTAATGGTTGCCGATGCCGCATATAGACGCGGCCACAATGTGCTCCACTGAAGGTATTTTTGTTCCCCGGAAGTGCCGACGGGTGCCTTCCCTGGTTTACACGCCGCTACCACAAGGGAATATGGGCGTACATATTGCGCGCCGTAAGTTCATAGGCGTGACAGAGTTGTGTATTACGTGATGCTCGTACGGTGATTGGAGAATGCAATAGCATCATGATTGGCCGCCTGCGCAGGAAGGCTGGCTAATACATGACGCTATTGCAAATGTGTAGTGTGACTGGTCAGCTCGTTATATATGGCGCCCTGTGCAGGGACATCCAATGGTTACACAGTAGCCCCCACCAATGATAGCTGATGGGGCATGTATCCATGATGCTGTGGCACGCCCCGGGGATTTCACTAGGCCACGCAAATACCTTGCCTGTGCCCCGAATACACGTTGCCACCATAGGAAATGTTCCTTCCTGTTTTTGAGCACGGCTCAGAAACAGGTATCCGAAGGAACTGCAAGACACAGAAAGGAAATTCCTGAATTACACGCCGCCACTTCGTAGTGATTTCATGGCAACAGGCACAATTGTGTCCGATGCCAGGCGGTTTCTTCCTTCCTGTGGCGGCATGTAAAGGTACCCTAAGGGTACCTTTACACACGGCTACATTTGTAGCTTGTCACCAGGTAACTTACTGGTTGCAGCGAAATCATGGATACATGATTCCATTTGTACACAGCAACAAGATAGAACCATGTATCCATGTATTTCACTGCAACCAGTAAGTTACCTGGTGACAAGCTACAAATGTAGCCGTGTGTAAAGGTACCCTTATGGTGAAAATCATTTTACATTCATACTTTTATTAAGCAAATCTGTTTTGTACAAACATTTTGTGACACGGACAAAATGGACCACGACTGGGAGAGGCGGGATGTCGTCACAGCTCATATAATTCATGATGACCTGTGGCATTTCTTATGTCTTTGACTGTAGTCAGATTTGCAGTGAGGTGCGTAGATTAGATGCACAGGCCACTTTTCAGATATGCCAGATTAATTAAATGGTATGTGCCTTTCAATGTATCAGGAGCGTCTGACACCAACACTACGTCTCATCAAAACTGGCATGGTTCACACTGGCCTTGATCAATTGGGATCTTAATGTTTTCATTTTTGACACAGATCTTTTTAGACTTTCTCAAGCACAAAGACCTGAATGCAAATTCCAACTCTACTCTCCCTATGGTTACATAGTTATGCCCATGACGAAAATCTGGAACGGAAAAGACGCAGTCTAGAGTGTTATCAATATAACAATTGGAAGTGTTCAATAGGTACCCACTCACCTGGCAGGGTTGTGTAAACCACAACCACTACAAAAGCATGTTAGAAGGTTTGCTGCAGTCTTCCCAATAAAATTGTGTCAATAAAATAGAAATAAAAAGAAAGGGAATATTGATCATGCTACCATATATGACAATCAAAAAATTAGTGGATTGATTGTGATTTTTATTCTCTACGCGTTTCTAGGCTCTCTGGCCCCTTCATCAGGAAAAAATGTACATCTGTGATTTTTTTCCTGAAGAAGGGGCCAGCTCAGCTGAGATGACGTACTGTGCTCCACAGAGCATACGCAATGTGCAGCTTGAAGTCGGGCGATACAACCTTTTAAGATTTCATGCCATATGCACTGCTGGCGGTGCAACAATGAGTGTCCATAATCTTTAGGATGACGTATGAGCATTGCACATAATCCTGACGACAACGACGTGCTGCGTGCTCTAAAATAATCATACATTTTGGAGATATTACATTTAGGTGTATCTACCCCGCAGTTCCGGAAATGACGCGTTCAGCATCATACCCGGAACTCAACAGAGCGCTCCGAGGCAGGCTGGGGGCGCACATTGGAAATTCAATATCACGCCCATCGGGGTGTGATAAAGACTGCAGGATGCAAGAAAAGGGACAGAAAGAGGACACTCAGGGGGCTAGTAACGGTAGCCCCCGCTTCATTAACATACCAGCCAGTAAGTTTATAAAAACATTTTATAAAACATTCACAGCTCACATTTAGGACAGAGAGAGACAGTTAGATTAGTCATAGGAAGGTAGTGATAACCTGGGGGGCTTTATCTAGGTTCACTTTAAACATAATGTAAAAGCTTTGCGTATAACAAGCACATTACACACTAATTACACATGTCACTCATCCTACATGTGCCATTCACACTACACACATACCAATCACATTATAAACTTATCACTCACACGGTAAGCATGTCACTCATAATACACGCATATCACCATTATGCGTCACTCACATGACTGGCATGTCATTCATTATACTCATGCTGCACACTTGATCTACATATGTAATTTATACTGTAGACATATCACGATTCATTTGTAACAGCAATACTACCAAGATCATTGTGATTGCAGAAATGTATCAAAGTGCACCACATACAGGTATCTACTTTGGGAGGTGCAATGCCGCCACCAAATACTAAATGATACTATTTAGTTCTTTATCTAGTTCCAACTTAGTATTAAATCTGAGCATATGTACGCACTCAGTATATGATGAGTTAATTATTGTGAAAATGCACAGACTAGTTTTATGATCTGCATGACTAATTAAAAGAAAACAGAATTAGCGATCACTCCGACAGCGCAATATTATTCTTAAAAGTAGGGAGATATTATTCATGATACACAGTTATTGAATTTCCTCTATTAATGTTGACAGGATATAATGACACACATAATGGAATTATCTGAAATGAAGAAATATCACTTTCATATTTTTTATTTGTTTTTTGCATAATGCATTTTTCTCCACCTCTGTCATTCCAGCCTCCCGTCGTATTCAGTTTCCACGAAGTACAAAGAAGATCAAATGTTTAAACATATACTTTGCACCTTTTATCTGGACTTCCACCATCCAGCTGTAGAGTGAGCACCGGCCGGCAAAGGATCTCTTTTTGGTGTCCCTTCACTGTAAACAATGTATACGTTTGGTGTCTTTGTGTATTGACAGTTCTAAAACCATGAAAAATGTTGCATTTGGGCCAAAGAAATGGAAAACGTCAGGGAAATTCCATTCAGAACATTGTGAATAGAACTTAGAAGACTGAGATGAATCTATTTCTTCTTTTGAGCCCCATAGAAAATCCTTGAGCATTTTTTCTACTGGCCAAACGTACGAGCGCATTGTTGTCTTTTGGTTCATTGTACTCAATAATACAATTAAAGCCCGTTTCAAAAGGCAGAAGTTTTTTTATTCTCATAAATATGTTCAGAAAGTGTGAACAAGAGCAGAGGGACTGCACTTAAAGGGGTCCTGCCACCTCCTGGGAAACTTTATGAAGTAGAAGGTGAACATAATCTAAAACATTTGTCACTCTACTGTACATGTTTAGAAAAAAAATAAAACATATTTTTTGGGGGAATTTAGTTCTGGAGCTCTGGATCATTAAAGAAGGAGATTGATTAAGTCAAGCTCTTCACTGTCTTATTATATTGACAGCTTTGTGAAACTTCCTGCTTCTGAACTGGAGACAACCACTACATCAATTCTTAACACATATTGGGATCTGTGGATCAGCCTTCATGCTAAATGTAGAGATATATGGAGAAGGTAAGGGCATTTCTGTGTATTACAAAGCATAAACATGAGGGATTTGAGGAAAGGGCTAGAAGAATCAGTAATGAAAGTACATTATATCAGACTTATTTTCATTGCTGTGACCCAGCGTGCAGGTGCACTTACTCAGGTAGCTGCCATCTTTGAACACCTGGGTGTACAAAGATTGCAATGGCATGACCCGGTGTACACATGTGCACTTATGTGGCGCCCCGCAACGAGTGCGTCACAGGAGGGTATTGCAGCCACAAAAGCAGCCGCAATATCCTCTGACTCAGCAATGACCTGGTTAATTTAGAAATCCAACCCAGCATACATCACCTAGAATAGAGGGCCAATCCTAGGTCCTGGTGGGCGGAGTGCTAGGGTAGTGCAGGAGAACAGACACATGGTCTAGAGAAGAAGTCTAGAACCTGACGAGAGCAGACTAGAACTTGGAGAGGAGCGGGGGCTCCGTACCCCGTGCGGGCACCTGGGCCGTCACCGGTCGGGTGTCAGCACCTGAGGCCTTAACCACCGGGATTGGGCATTTCTACACGGGTTCCCAAAAGACTCCCGTGCCCACAACTCACAGCCGGTTCACTGGTACCGAAGCTGGCAGCAGTTCACCTCTGCCACGCGAACCAGCAGAGTGGAGGATCAGCTTTACAGGAGCACCCCACCACCCAGCCAGTTTCCAGTCGTCTAACCAGCGGTGTACCCACTGAGGGACCCAAGGCTCCCCAAAACATCCAGAACGTACAGCATGGATAGGGCATTGAAGCAGCCTCCCCGTACCCGATCTGGTATTCCTGGGCGACATTGGCAATCACTTAGCTAGAATGGAGGAGCACTACGGATTTCTAAGGGACACCATCACTGCTGAGTCCACCCGGTCTACTACTCAACCACTGTATACCATGTATTGCCTGCTGGTTACAGTAAAGACCGTTATAGAGACTGTCTGTGTCCGTGATTCCTTATGAACTGTCCGTCATTAACTAGAAGGTAACCGCAGCTGCCGCACAACATCTTGAGCAGCTCCAGCCCCCGGGGATCACCGCTCAGCCTGTGGGGAGCGTAACATCTTGCTGCTGTCCATCCCCCGGGGGTTCCGCAGCGTCGGTAGCCCTTACCGAACTACTCATAGGTGGCGTCACGAAGAAAACAAATTAAAACCCCTTTAATCTGTTCCCGCAAGACGTCTTCACTTTTGATCTGCACTACACCGGGCCCCACTACCGGCAGGCGCGGTCCACCCGTGACAAGGAAGGAGAAGAATCGCCTGTCTAAACCGGAGTCAGCCGGCCGTGGTGAGTCACTTACTCATGCAGCCACTATCTTTGGACAACATAGGGGGGAGAATGCACCGAGGGGTACAGACAAAGCACAGGGGGTGCACACAAAAGGGGGAAGAGGGAGCACACGTGAGGCAGAGAGAGTGCGCAAGGGGAAGACAGCTCAAAGGAAAGAGCACAAAGGGAAGAATACATCACAGGGGGAGTGAGACCGCATACAGGGAACAGAGCACAGAGGGGAGAAGACCGAACAGGGGGGAGAGAAACTGCATACAGGGCGGAGAGCACAAAGGGTACATAGCTCAAAGGTAAGAGCACTCCAGGGGAGAAGACAGCGTACAGGGCGGAGATTGCACAGGGGGGGGAACACAAGTTAAAGGAGAGTGCACAGAGGGAAGAATACAGCACAGGGAGGAGAGAGAGAGAGAGAGTGGACTGGGGGAGAAAGCCGTGGCATCCAGCATCACAGAGCCCGGCCCTATCGTGACATCACCACCCTCCCAATATGATAACATGGGGCCCACATCTAGTTAATAAATAATGCCCCTATGCATCCTCATAGTAATAGACCCCTGCATCCATAATGCATCCCTGTGCATCCTCATAATACTGTCAACTGTACCTTTAGTGCTTATGTCTGTAGAAAATACCCCCAAAAAAATACCCAAAGAAAATACCCAAAAAAGTCAAATGTGCATTTTGATTCTTCAATTTAATAAAAAGGAACCTTCACAGACATTTGTATCACTTTTCTTTGGATATTAGTGTTGCTGTTAGTAAAATCATACATTTTTTAATTACTATGCCTCAGACTTAAAAATTATTGTGTTTCTTGTGTGTCACGCTAAAAACTCCTACTTTACTTCACTCGCTTGACTTAATGAGTGCTCTGAAGCTACAGTCAGCTAATGCTTAGGATGAGTGGGCTTGAGTGGGCTTCCTATTATTTTAAAGAAAGAAGTTCAAAGAGGTTAAAGAAAATAAAATGTAATTATAAATATAATTTGTTTCTAGAATAATTTAGGGGATTGATGATGATTCAAGGCTGTATCTTGAGACTATGTTGACATAATACATGTATATTGGGCTGGCTCGTCATGCGGGCAATATTCTATTAAAATAGTTGGAAAACTTTAACCTAATCACTTGTTACATGAACATTTTACCTTCAGGATAGCACTAGCTGCATCTGCACCAAATCCACAAAAAAAGTCTTCAAGACCTTAACGCTGACTTATGTTGTCATGATGTTCTAGTACTACATATGTCATGAAGTTGTCTAGTCAGTGTCTAGGCCTCACAAGATGCCAAAACTAGAGAGGAGTGGACTCCAGGAACTTCAGGCTATGGAGGTTAAGTAGCACTGACCCTAACCTCACTGGAAGTTACTGATAGGGTCATTATAAAAATACTTCTGGGGGAAGGAGGGCAGGGCTTTTTATTTTATTATTTTTGGTACACAATACATCTGATAACACTGATTTTACCCCCAGTGTGAGCCATTCAAACACTGGGCAGAGCACCGAGTATACCCGAGTCATAGAAATGCTTGCTCCATGGATTTAGGCCGCTTTCACATCAGCGTTTTGCCCTGATTTCGGCAGTTGCGGTGAAGAAACCGCAACTGCCGCGATTACCGCATAACGGCTGCACTTGCGGTTCACTTGCAGCAAGCTCCATACAATGTCTATGGGGCTTGCGGCAGGTGCAGCAAGTGCGGTATCGGCACTAGTGGCAGGTGCGGCCGAGAAAAAAAACGCGGCATACCGCAGTTTTTTCGTGGCAGCACCTGCCGCAAGTGCCGAAACCGCACTTGCCGCACCAGCCGCACACTAACCGCAAGCCCCATAGACATTGTATGGGGCTTGCTGCAAGTGTGCCGTGATCGCGGTTGTTATGCGGTATTCGCGGCAGTTGCGTTTTTTTCACCACAACTGCTACGATCAGCGAACAACGCTGATGTGAAAGGACCCTTACTTACGTAAACACCTGAACTCCAAACCCGAACTCTGAAAAACATTTTAAAGTCTTTGTTCGGTGCAAACACTGAACTTCAAAGTCCGGTTCACTCATCTCTAGTAATGATGTGTCACATCATGATGTTGTGGAAAATTCAAGGGAAAAAATTCAGCAGCTCTACGGTCCCATGTTAAAATGTTCAGCTTTATTTATAACAGAGATAAAATTACATCAGGGAGAGGTGCGGAATGCGATGGACGACAAGCTTGTTTCGCATCACTTGATGCTTCAACCGGTCCCTCACATCCCGTACATCTCCCTGATATAGTTTTATCCCTGTTGTAAATAAACCTGGACAAATGTCCAGGACCAGAGTGGTGCTGATTCTTTTCCTTTGGATACTCTATTTTCTTCAAGCTGGTTACCGGGCTTACATGAAATGGCCAATGCATAAACTAAGATTCTCATATTTCATATGATAGCAGTTTCTGTAGTGTTCATTCCCCTCTTCAAAAGTTGCATTAGTTTCCTATATACCAGACATGTATCCTTTAGTCATTCTGTTTGGTAGCTTTACTACAGCAATTAACATTTTCCAAAAAGATTATCGAAAATGTTGGTACTATTTGGTAAATATTTTTGTAAGCAATTTCCGTGAACTTTTTACCGAAAAAGCAAAACAGAATGTTCAAGTTTAATTCTAGAAATGTTGTTTGAACGGTATCTTGATGTACATCTACCTGTTCAAACTTTATTTTATAGCGGACTATTTCTTTATTTTATTAAAACTTAAACTATTACTAGAATAATTGTAAAGCAAGACCCAAACCAGATATTTGTACAACTCCTCGCATTACAATGATATTAGCGCATGACAATCTGTTACACACTCACGTTCTCTTCCAGCTCTGCTGACTCTTTAATTCTTCACAAGCTGACTATCCAGTCAATAGACGGCTGAGTATATTAGATGCAGATCACTAGGCTTTACTTTTGCTGTAATCAAACAAATGCTGAGTTTAAAAAGTGTATGTTCAAAAAGTTAATGGCATCATCAGAAAATTAAACATTATTCAATAGAGGAATTATCTGGCAGAATTGTTTCCAGAGAAGAGAATGTGCTTTGCGTTTATTGTATTATAAAAACCAGAATATAAAGTTTATGCTCGGAATACAGTTAGACGGGGAAGTCATGCGTACAGTTATGGCCATGTATCCTGTTCATGCACCGTGATCGAGATAAATGTGTGAAATATTAAAGCTCATTATACAATTAGAAAATGCTATGTTATGGAATTATTGAAGAATAGAAGCTGATGTTTAAGAAATTACTTTAGTTCCTACTGCTAAAAATATTTAACATTATTATACCATTATACAAGGATGCACTCATTGATGACATTTTAAAATTTTAATTACCGTATATACTCGTGTATAAGCCGACCCGTGTATAAGCCGACCCCCCTACTTTTGCCCCCAAAACCTGGGAAAACCTATTGACTCGTGTATAAGCCGAGGGTGGACCCCAGCACAGGTATACAGCCCCCAGCAGTGTGGTATACAGCAGCCCCAGAGGTATATACAGCAGGCCCCCAGAGGTACGGTATATACAGCAGGCCCCCAGAGGTACGGTATATACAGCAGGCCCCCAGAGGTATATACAGCAGGCCCCCAGAGGTACGGTATATACAGCAGGCCCCCAGAGGTATATACAGCAGGCCCCCAGAGGTACGGTATATACAGCAGGCCCCCAGAGGTATATACAGCAGGCCCCCAGAGGTATATACAGCAGGCCCCCAGAGGTATATACAGCAGGCCCCCAGAGGTATATACAGCCGGCCCCCAGAGGTATATACAGTCGGCCCCCAGAGGTATATACAGCAGGCCCCAGGAGCTATATACAGGCAGGCCCCAGGAGCTATATACAGGCAGGCCCCAGAGGTATATACAGGCAGGCCCCAGGAGGTATATACAGGCAGGCACCAGGAGCTATATACAGGCAGGCCCCAGGAGCTATATACAGGCAGGCCCCAGAAGGTATATACAGGTAGGCGCCCAATGGGGTATACAGCAGGCCCCAGGGTATATACATGCAGCCCCCAGTGGTAGTATACAGGCCCCCAGTGGGGTATACAGCAGGCCCCAGGGTATATACACGCAGCCCCCAGTGGTAGTATACAGGCCCCCAGTGGGGTATACAGCAGGCCCCAGGGCATATACACGCAGCCCCCAGTGGTAGTATACAGGCCCCCAGTGGGGTATACAGCAGGCCCCAGGGTATATACACGCAGCCCCCAGTGGTAGTATACAGGCCCCCAGTGGGGTATACAGCAGGCCCCAGGGTATATACACGCAGCCCCCAGTGGTAGTATACAGGCCCCCAGTGGGGTATACAGCAGGCCCCAGGGTATATACACGCAGCCCCCAGTGGTAGTATACAGGCCCCCAGTGGGGTATACAGCAGGCCCCAGGGTATATACACGCAGCCCCCAGTGGTAGTATACAGGCCCCCAGTGGGGTATACAGCAGGCCCCAGGGTATATACACGCAGCCCCCAGTGGTAGTATACAGGCCCCCAGTGGGTTATACAGCAGGCCCCCAGTGGCACTCGCCCCCCCCACACTGTGCAGAGCTCCCCCCTCCCGATGCATTATCTTACCATCCAGCCGCATCACCGCCGGTCCTGCCGTCCTTCCTCGCGCGCTGCGTTCCCGGTCTCATGTGACCCGGCGGTCGCAGTCGGATGACGTCATCGCGCCGGGTCACGTGAGAGCCGAACACAGCGCGAGAGGATGGACGGGAGCACCGGCGGTGATGCGGCAGGATGGTAATATAATGCATCGGGATGGGGGGGGCTCTGCACAGTGTGGGGGGGGGGGCGAGTGCCATTGGGGGCCTGCTGTATATGGGGGCCTGCTGTATAACCCACTGGGGGCCTGTATACATATGGGGGCTGTATTGCACGGCTCCCCCTGCCGCTGTGATGGGCGGGGGGAGCCGTGCATATCTAATGAGCGGCCCCATGTGACGGGCCGCTCTGTCAGGAGCCTCCCCACGCCTCCTCCAGCCTCCCCAGCACCCGGACACAGCCCCCACACAGCACATACCGTATAGACCCGTGTATAAGCCGAGGGGGGGACTTTTCAGCCCAATTTTTGGGCTGAAAAACTCGGCTTATACACGAGTATATACGGTACATAGGAGATGTCTTTCCCAAAATGTCTTTGGAGTTTAAGTATTAAGAAGATAAAGATTGATATACTAGTGCATCTCAATGAATTAGAGTATCATAAAAAAATCAATCTAAGGGCCCTTTCACATCAGCGGTAATTTCAAATCGCGGCAGATGCGGTGAAAAAAACCGCATCTGCCGCGATTACCGCATAACCGCGACACTTGCGGCACACTTACGGCAAGCCCCATGCAATGTTTATGGGCTTGCGGTAAGGGTGCGGCAGATACGGCAAGTGCGGTTTCAGCACTTGCGGCAGGTGCGGCCGTGAAAAAAAAACGCTGCTTGCGCGGTTATGCGGTAATCGCGGCAGATGCGGTTTTTTCACCGCATCTGCCGCGATTTGAAATTACCGCTGATGTGAAAGTGCCCTAATATTGCCATATTTCAGGGCATTTCTGGGAGCCCTGAAACATGTTAACTAATAAATCAGTATTATACTCATCCTTTGATGTCTTGTGGAATACGGAGGGTGGCTTTTAACCCTTCATCTTCCCTACTTTAATTTTCTGATATAATGACCTTTGGGTTTTCATTGGCTGTAAGCCATAATCATCAACATTTACAGAAATAAACACATGAAATAGATCACTATTTGTAATCACTCTACAATATATGCATTTCATTTTTTGCATTGAATTACTGAAAGGAATTAAGTTTTTGATGATATTCTAATTCATTGACCTGTACTAGCACATAAACTTAACGGGAAGTCAAGACTTTTTTCAAAAAGTTGGTAAAAGGCGTTCATGGGATCACATATCTTCTACTGAATAGGTACTACATTGTCCACCCCCTACTTCCATATCAGAATTTTGCTAGTGTATTTTAGCAGCATATTTTAACTCTATAAACAGAAGGACATGAATTCCAATGTGCAAATAGAGTCCGTGGAGCCTTGTTTAAGAGTCTGAAACACCGGACTAGCCAGATATCCCTCCAGGGAAAGACCTAGCCCTGGGGTGGACTCCTTGCAGAGACCACCATAACCATCATATTAAGTGGCCCTTTCAGTCACTATCCCACTCAGTTACGAGCTTAAGGATATGACAAGGGAATTACCAAGGCTTGGTATCCATCCACAGACAGCTTTTTCGGGGTATTGCCCCTCATCAGTGTGGAGTAGGATTCTGGCTAGGTGGGAGCAATACCTGGTACACCAACATCACAAAGATCTCACTGATCTCAGGGAGACCAGTCGAGGAAAACACTGCGGGCAGCCGGCTAAAGTGCTCAAACACAGTGAAATCTATGGTGCATTGCCCCTTGGGTATTTTAATATGCAAATTGAGTCCTTGGAGCCTCGTTTAAGAGTCTCAAACACGGGACTAGCCAGATTTCCCTCCAGGGAAAGACCTAGCCCTGAATTCCAATGGGAAGGTTTCTTGCTGCTTCTCCCAGGCCACTTAATGTAAGGAGTCCAATATGTAGCGATTCCACCAATAACATCATCTAAAAGGAGTTTGTTCTCCCCATGTTTGTGTGAGTTTTCTCCAAGTTCTCCTGTTTTCTTCCACACTCCACAGACATAGTGATAGGGAATTGTTGCTTGTGAACCCCAATGAGTACAGTGATGACAATGTCTGTGATTTGTTGTGGAATATGATGGCACCAGAAAATATATGTCACTCCATGTGGGGAAGTGTTAGAGTAGGGTTGAAATCCATAAGTATAACCACATGAAAAACTCAAAATCCAAAGAAGAGGTGTAATGCCGGGCTGCCAGGAAGAGACACATCAAGGGCGAGGATGTTGTACACAGTGATTTCATTTTTCTTCGCACTTTGGAGCACTAAGTGGTTCCTTCTTCAGGAAAATAATAGCGTTTTATGATGTGAAGATACAAATTACGTTTTTTTTTCATTTCTTTATTTTTATATTGAGAAGAGGACTACCGTATATGCTCGTGTATAAGCCAACCCGTGTATAAGCCGACCCCCCTACTTTTGCCCCAAAACCTGGGAAAACCTATTGACTCGTGTATAAGCCGAGGGTGGACCCCAGCACAGGTATACAGCCCCCAGCAGTGTGGTATACAGCAGCCCCAGAGGTATATACAGCAGCCCCAGTGGTAGTATACAGCAGCAGCCCTAGTGGTATATACAGCAGCAGCCCCAGTGGTACTATACAGCAGCCCCAGTGGTAGTATACAGCCGCCCCAGTTGTAGTATACAGCAGCCCCAGTGGTAGTATACAGCAGCCCCAGAGGTAGTATACAGCAGCCCCAGAGGTATATACAGCCCCAGAGGTATATACAGCAGCCCTTAGGTAGTATACAGTAGCCCCAGTGGTGTATACAGCAGCAGCAGCCCCAGGGGTGTATACAGCAGCAGCCCCAAAGCTGTATACAGCAGCAGCCCCAGGGCTGTATACAGCAGCAGCCCCAAAGCTGTATACAGCAGCAGCCCCAGGGCTGTATACAGCAGCAGACCCGGAGGTATACAGGCCCCCCATCAAGCTTCAGGGCCCTCCCCCTTGCGCGGCAGCCTGTAAAGGAAAATCATACTTATCACTGTCCCGCGCTGTCCCGCTGCTGCCGACACACGATCCCGGGCTTCAATCCGCGGCTTCCGGCTTCCTGTGGTCGCGGGCAATGACATCATTGCCCGCGACCACAGGAACACGGAAGACGCGGATTGAAGCCCGGGATCGTGTGTCGGCAGCAGCGGGACAGCGCGGGACAGTGATAAGTATGATTTTCCTTTACAGGCTGCCGCGCAAGGAGGGGGGGCCCTGGAGCTTGATGGGGGGCCTGTATACCTCCGGGTCTGCTGCTGTATACCGTATATACAAATATACCGTATACAAATTTTGGGCTGAAAAACTCGGCTTATACGCGAGTATATACGGTAATTGAAACTTGGCATATTTTTTTTCTGTAAATATTTTTGTAAACATTAGAAAATGAACTTTCACTTTATCTTTTGCCCTTACCCATGAGAGTTTAACCTGTGATAACCTTCAATTTGAAGTATACAGTATAAATATTCATTACCTATGAAGTTCAGCCAGTGGTGGAGGTGACAGAAGCCTTCAGAAGACAGCATTGCTTGCTCTATAGAGTCAACTCTATGCACCCACACCCTCTACAGCATACACAATTAGGTCTCAGGGAGGGAAGATTTTAAAAGAGACTTACTTTTGCTTGAATAATGAATTAAAAATCCAAAGCATATTTATTATTTTTGTGAATTCCATACATGAAAGTTTTGTGGAAACAGTGTTTGGCACGAAGAGAGGAATTGTGAACATGACACACCAAAGAGACCGGTTCTGAAAGCTAGCAGAGGGAAGAAGGTAGTCCAGCCACCTAGAAATAAGCTAGTTGGGTGAAGATTGACCATGAAGGATGGAGAGTCTTTGAGGAGCAATGAAAAGGTGAGTTCTGGAGGAGTTTTCATGCAAAATATGGTGCACATTAGTATTGAGACTGATGAATCTAGAAAAAGGGTCAAAGAGAAGCTTTGGAGGAATTTTCATGAGAAATATGGTGCACATTAGTAATAAGACCAGCAGATCCAGAAAAACAGTCAAAGAGAAGTTGGAAGGATTGTGAGTCTGACAGGTGGGTGACAATTCAAACTAAATAACTAGAGGTTTAAAACTGATAACTTTGACTCAGGAAGAGTGCGTAGTGATATTGGCTACCCAGTAGGGATGAGTGGATCATGCAAAATTCAAATTCACTGTTTAATAAAGTTTTTTGCAGGAAATTTGATTTGCTGAGAATTTATTATCTGCAAATTAAATTACTCTTATGCTCTAGGGACTCTACAGACCTCAAAGTGTAATAAATGTAATATGTAAAAAAATAATTGCTCATTCTTAACTCACCTGTCCGGTCAATCCATTATTCACAGTTCTTAAATCAGTGTTAAGGCGGCTTCACATGCTAGGATATCGGTGAATGAGATCGTTAGCAATGTCACGTGACCGTGATCCTTCCGACATCATTAGTGCGTTGTCACACGCAAGGATATTTTTAGCGATCTTAAATTTGGCAACGCTCCAGGTTTTTGGAGAAGAATGTTTGAACGATTTTACAAAGCGGCAGGAATAGGAGAAATATGAACAACATTGTTCACAGAGGTGTCACACTGAGCGATGTTGCTTCTTCCCAGAATATTAATTGGACGACGAACGATAGATTTGAGGTCAGGATCTCAAATTTTTGATGACCGTTCTAACGATTTTTCCTTCCTACATCGTTTGTTTACACGCAACGACGCATTAACGATATCGTTTGAACGATCACAAATCCGTGATGTTTCAACGATATCGTTAACGATATCCTAACGTGTGAAGCGACCTTTAGCCTCATCGGCTGATGCCCCCATTACTTATGATGGATTCTTCAGGATTCTCGCACTGTGCCAGATTTCTGGGTGCCACAGCACATGAGAAGTTTCAGCCTAGGCATGAGCAAGATCCACGGTGTTATGAAGTCACAATATGTGCAATGATGTCTAGAATGCTTGCACAGAACCCATTCAGGTACCATAACACCCAAAATTGTGGCACAATGAGAAAGACCCAAAGATTGCAGATTCCATCATAAGCTGTGCGGGATGAGAAGATACAGTGAAGACCTGACAGGTGGCCAAAGAGTTAAGCAATGGGGTAAGTGTAAAGGTACCGTCGGGGCGATGGGGCTGGGGATGTCGGCGGTGACTGGTGGGAGCGCGCACGTTTTTAGTGCCCCGCCAGAGTCGCCATCCCCCATTTACACGGGGCGACATCTCCAGCCCCGCGCCAGCGAGCTGTCAGGCGGCGTCGGGGTGTCTGAAAACCCAGCGGCGATGCAGGACAATGGGAGACTATGGCTCCCATCGCATGACAGGTCGCCAGCGGCCGGTTACAAGGGATGATGTGTGCACATCGCCCCAGATCGGTCGCCTGGTTTCAGAGCAGTGCTCTGAAACCAGGCGACCTCCTGGCGGCGCCGACATCGCCCCTTTACATGAGGCAATGTAGGGCCTATGTAACAGGCAGTGATGTCACCCTGTGTGACGGGGCCTTAAGAGGTTTTACAATTTTTTTTTTACCTTTTGAAGTCCCACAAAAATAGGAGCCACTAATTTGCTTAGTCGATGTGGTAGCAAATTACATACAATCCACATTATGAGGAATGCAGATTTTTGGAAATGTCAAGTGAAATTCAATTCCAATTGAATTTATTTCCTTGTTTTTACTAGCCAGCTTTGCAGAGAAAGGCTTGTGAAGATTCATTTAGATATTATATTATTGTCCTTATAGCAGCATATGAATGATATTTTCCATAAGTGTTGCAAAGTAAAGTTATGTGACTCGGAGTATATTATGAGTCTAAGTTGTAAAATGAAGGGCACGTTTGGTGCCAAATTGTGCTCTGCTGTTGTGGTTTCAGTTTATATGTGCATAAGTGGTTTTCTTAAAGAAATAACGTCCTGAGATGAAAGACTTGGACTCAAGCAGCTTGAACCACATGATGGTCAGGGACCGCACTCTTGTAGCACAGCATTTTAAGCTGTATACTGTACACACTAGTGTAGTCAGAAAGTTATTCTTATGGTTGTAAGAACCAATGGAGGCACCACACAATTGTGAACAAGTAGCCTCCAGACACCGACACGGGCAAAGATTGACTTGGATAAAGACAGCAATCATTTCAGAAACGATCTAAAAGTCTGGAGAGCTTGTGAATCTGAACTGCAAGTGTATTATACAATTCAACCTCTCATGGTGGGGTTACACGTAGCGATATCGTCCCGATATCGCTATACAACGGCGCGGGAGCGCGCATTTTTAGTGCGCTTTTCCCGATATCGCATCGGCGGTTTACACGTTGCGATATCGGGAAACAACGTCCCTACGATGTGTACGCCCACCAACCCAGTAACGACCATTTAACATGGGAGTTAATGGGTAGCGTCGGCGTACACATCGGAGTTGGATGTTTACACGCAAAGATCCGGCTCCAACAGGCATCCGATATCGGGCGGTTGAATAGCACGCTCATTCGACCCCCGATATCGGATTACCATCGTTCCTGCATCATATTGTACCTTCAAACAGTACGATGCAGGAATGATATCGGGTCCAACTCATGAACCACGTGACTTTTTGTCGGAGTTGGACGCCGATATCGCGGCGTGTAAACCCACCATTAGTGACCGGGTGGCTTTTCATTTTTGCGCCTTTATTTTTCCTTCCCCTAAATTCAAAGAGTCATCATTTTTTATATTTTTCTGTCAATGTAGGGCTTGTTTTTTGCGGAATGAGGTGTACTTTTGAATAACACCATTCATTTTATATGCTTCGCTGGAAAGTTGGCAAAAAGTTCAATGTGTGTCGGAAGAGCAAAAAAGTTCAAGTTGACGTTTTTTAAAAAAAATTTCCAGCACTTATTTTACAACAAAAAATGTCTTGGCAATATGATTCTATAGGCCAATAGAATTATGCAGATACCAATAATCCGTTGTTTCTGTTTTACTTAAGTGGTGAAAAGAAATCCTAATTTTTAAATAAATATTTTTTTTGCCTGTTTTGTCACAATCCTGAGCCGTAATATTTGTAAAAACTTCGAGATATGGCTCTGTGTGAGGGCTTGATTTTTCGGACCTGACATGATGTTTTATTTATAGAATTTTGGGGTATATACAATGATCTGAGACTGTTTTTTTGTGACATATTGATTGTACTTTATGTTAGTGATAAATTGATATTGCTTTTTTTGTATTTATTTGAGAAAATATTGGAATTCTGGTGAAAAATTTTATATTTTGCAATTTTCAAACTTTCATGTTTTATATCCTTAAACCAGATAGTTATGCTATACAAAAATAATTAATAAATAACATTTTCCATATTTTTACTTCTGCATCATTTAGCAAACATTTCATTTTGTTTTGTTAGGATGTTAGATGTTATTCAGTACTCGCCGACTAGTACGGTATTAGGGCTACTAGCTACTCCGCGAGTTTCCTTGTGATTACTTGTTAGGAATAGCGAATAGTACAGTCACTTTTGCAGTGCATCTATATACACTGCGAAAGTGAAATAAAAGGTGTTAAAAAAAAAAAAAAAAACATACTCACCCATCCGACGGTTGTCCCGGGACCCGAAAAGAACACATCCGATGGGCTGCCAGGACCTTAAGTCTGATGGACAATCAGATGGCCGGTAGCGATCAGGTGGTGTGTGACTTCACACACCACCTGATCGCTACCGGCCATCTGATTGGCCATCAGATGTTGTAACACATGGATGGCCTACAGGACCTTAAGTCTGACGTCACACACCATCTGATCGCTACCGGCCATCTGATTGCCCATCAGACTTAAGGTCCTGGCAGCCCATCGGATGTGATGATACTCCATATGTGTTCAAAATCTGCTGTTTGGACTCACGGTAGGGCTTGGAAAGGAAACAGCGCTATTTGATTTTTAGAGAGTAAAAGTTTCTGGAAAAGATTGCGGACACAGTGTAACATTTGCAGGGCCCCTGGCATGCCAAAACGGCAGAAACCCCCACAACTGACCACATTTTGCAAACAAGGTCCTTCAAGGAATTAATTTAGTGGCTTACTGAGAATTTTTAACCAATAGGTGGTGCATAAAACTTTATAATATTTAGATGTTAAAATGAAAAATGACATTTTTTCCTATTAAAATACTATTTCAGCACCTAATTTATAATTTACACAAAAGTTAGTGTACATGAGAGCATTCCCATATGCATGACAGCACCCTACATATACATGATAGCTCCCCCATATACTATACAGCACCCCAATATACATGACATCACCCCCCATATCCCATACAGCACCTCCATATACAGGGCAGCACCCCATATACATGACAGCACCCCCCATAATCCTCCAAGGGACTGGGACCCTTATCTGAGTACATGTAACCACATCCTGTAATATAACCCACATCCTAAAAGCCACCTCCATTTTTTATAACCTGCAGTGAAAGTATAACCTTGGGAATCGCTTTCCCAGGTTAATGGTACCTTTACACGCCGCTACTGGATGGTGGCAACAACCGGGTACTTCACGTGCACGAGCACGCACAAACGGTTGCAAACGGTAATCGCGCCACCTTTATATGCCGCAACAATGTGCGCTACAGTAGGTTACATCTATCTCTGGATACACCGCCGGGTGTCTCAAGTTACCTTCTGCAGAGCACCTTACCTCATTTACACACCATTACAACAAGCTAATATGGGCGGACCTGGTGCAGCAGGGACAACACATAGGCCTGCCACAATTGTGGATTACGAGAATTCCATACGCTGATAGGACAAAGCAATAACATCATGATTGGGCAGCAAGCGCAGGAGGCTGACTAATACATGACGCTCGAGCAATTGTGTAGTGTGACTGGTCAGCTCCTTAAATATGTCTCCCTATGCAGCGACTGCCAATCGTAACGCAGGAGCTTCCACCAATGATCGCTGATGGGGCGCGGTAACCCGGAGGCTGTGTCACGCCCCAGCTACATACCATGTACATAGCATGGAGTAGAAACAACCCTTCTGTTCCTTCTTTACACGCCGATACAGGTCGCTACCATCGGCTGGGTAAGCACCTGTTTTAGGGCAGTGCTCGGAAACAGGTGCTGCTACTGGCGGGTGGCTACAACCGTCTTCACACGCCGCTACCACGGGTTGAATTGGCATGCAAGATACATTTCTCTCATGTACCCGGTTGTTGCCACCATCCAGTAGCGGCGTGTAAAGGTACCATTACGGTGTGTCTGTAAGATTTTCTTTATCAAATATTAGGTTGGAGATATAGGGGTTTTGGAGCACTTTGGCACCATAGCAATGGTAGATAGAAAACTCTTTTCTTTACATTCTGCTTGCTTAACAGATAAAGAGATAAATCTGGAGAACCAATGGAAGATTACAGTGAGAGTGGGTGAAAAATTTGTGAAAAAAATACGACTTTGAGATTTTGAAGAAATAGATAACTTGGACACAAATTCTACACTGTTGATGACTAAAGTGCCGTATAGGAAAGGTATTAACAAAATTAATATTTAGGAATAGTGGGGAACATTTTTAAAGAAGATAGTCATATATTACTTACAAATGTAGCCATCAAATAGTATGCAAACTATAATTCCAATTTCATCCATTTAGTAGTGTCTGACTATTGATTACAATGTGAGCCATTTTCCTCCAAGATCTCTGATGTTCATTCCGATGTCTGCCATGATGGTATCCAGCTAATGGGCTTTAGATCTTCTGCAACTTCTCTACTGCCACTGACCATACCAAGCATCATGATTTTTTCTTGAAGGAATTTGCTTTCATCAAATGGCCAAAGTAAGACAGTTTCTGTTTTATGACGTTTCCTACCAGGGACATCTGTGTATTGAAGCATTCTAAAACAGGCTTATTTGTGCTCTTGGCTGTCCATGGGATTTGTAGGAGTCTCCTCCAACACCACAGTTTGAAGGAATCAATATTTCTTAGATCACCCTTTGTTAAGGTCCGAGTCTCGCAGCTGTACAATGCGATTGGGAATTCAATGGCTGTGACCAATCATCACATGGTGGTGATCGAGATGTCCCTGCACTCCCACAGTTGCTCCATGTTCATCATTGCCAGTCAACCCGTAGAAAGCCATTGCTTGATTTCAGCTGTAGAGCCACCATTACAATCAATGAGGGTCCCCAGGAAGATGAAACTGTCTTTCTTTTCTATTTCTTCATTGTCGATCTTCAAATTTACCTTCTTGCTGTTTGTAGTCTTTATCTTGGTCTTCTTCACATTCATATGTAAACCAAATACTTTGCTTTCTTTCCTAAGCTTTAAGGTCAGCTTGCTCAGATCCTTCACATTTTTGGCCAAAAAGAGTTGTATCATCTGCGTATCTCAAGTTATTAATGAACTTTTCACCTATCTTCACCACTACTTACCGTATATACTCGTGTATAAGCCGAGTTTTTCAGCCCAAAAATTGGAAGTTAGCAGCGCCGCACGGTGGGAGAGACACTAACAAAGCCCGCCACGCTATCGCCAAGTACCTAAACCATGGAGACAAAGAGGAAATAATATGGGCGTACAAAGCTAAAAGACATCCTCTCGTAGTTCTCAGAAACAAAATTCTGTTTTTTGCGGACTATTCCATCGAAGTGACAAGGCGCAGGAGAGCCTTCAGCGAGGTGTGCACAATTCTATACAAGAGAAATGTTAGGTTTCAGCTAAACTACCCTGCCACCCTATAATTCCGCTCGCCAGAAGGAGTGTTATTGTCTTTTACCGTTCCGGACGAGGCAATGGCGGAAATCATGAAAAACAATGTGTCACCTAGATCTGGAGGATCAGATAGCCCGATACGGATGGACATCCCAACTGACCTAAGCCAGGACTCCGTTAGGTCTTACAGACTACAATCGGACTCTGCCCTTGAAGAAGGAGCGATGAGAGCTTCAACACCGAGACAGCAGCGACAATCGTCCACGAGATGGAATAAGAAAAAAACAGCGTGACCTACCTATTCGCGGAGCATCTGGTGTGACTTCCAACTTTAAAGTCGCCATTGCAATTGGTCGACAATGAAGGACGGTAAAGAAGAGGTAAAAGTCGTTGACGTGCTGTCTATGTGAAGTATAATATCATCCTACGAATAAGTTATATGTTTTATTTATTTAATTTATTTTTTTTTTTTCCTTATTTTGAGGACTGGCATAGGTCCTGAGTTATAGCTATTCGCAAGATTTAGAGGACTGTGATAGTTGCTCTGTCTGAATTGGACCATTTGAATGCAATAGTTGATAAGTTTGGGGGGAGAGGGGGAGGCGAGATCGTTGGCTTGGGGATGGTTGGCCGATTTAACTTTATTTTTCTTTATTACTACGAATATACATATGTGGCGGGTTAGGAGCGGATGCACCTGATCTCAGAAAGGAAAAAAGAGAAGTCACTTGACTACGTCATGAAGAGGGAGAGGTTTAGTGAAAGGGGAAAGAGAGTTCTAAAGAAGCATTTGGTAGAGTATGGAGTTATCTCAGATTTTGATGCACAACTGTGGTCTTTTCCGAATACACCTATTTGCGTTTTATACAGTAATTCCCAAAGTAATTGCAACACTCAGTCGTACCAGGGGATCTCTCTGACAAACTTAAATATATTTCACGATCATGGTTAGGTGGGTCTCTTGGAATGTGAAGGGGCTGCGCTCCCCGGCGAAGCGCATGATGGTCCGCCGACATCTTAAGCGATTACGTGCAGATGTGGTCATGCTCCAGGAGACCCACCTGAAGTCTGACGACTTTTTCAGACTAAAGAAAATGTGGGTAGGCGACATTTATGGATCTGGTGGGATCAATAGAAAAGCTGGAGTAGTCATCATGATTAATAGAGCTTTAGCACACACGGTCCTATCCTCCAATGCAGACCAAGAGGGCAGAATGATTCATCTGAATCTCCAAATACAAAAAGGCACTTACAGCATATATAATAGTTATGCCCCCAACGTAGCGCAAAAGCCCTTTCTCCAGAAATTACAATCTCACTTATTGACTGATCAACATAATATTAGAATAGTGGGGGGAGACTTCAACATGGTACTCAATGAAGAGGAGGACAGACGACACAGCTCAGACACTCGACCCACTGATCCGGGGACGGTATCTGACCGTGGGATTCATTTCCTGGAAGACCTGTTTAACCAATGTAACATGCACGATATTTGGTGCTCGCTCCACCCCCTTGACAGAGAGTATACTCATTACTCTCAGGCTCATAAATCCTGGTCTAGGCTGGACATGTTTTTTGCCATGCCCCTGACTTTTCAGAGGGTGGAAGAGGCTGTGGTTGAGAACATGGTCATATCTGATCACAGCTCAATAGTCATGGGAAAGAGAGATACATATCAGAAAGGGACGGACTATCTATGGAGATTCCCAGATACTCTAGTTCGAGAGGATAATTTTGTTAAATGCCTCGTTGAGTGGTGGACAGACTTCTCAGCCCATAACGGGGAACATCGCTCTGACCCCTCTCTCTTTTGGGAGACAGCAAAGACAGTACTCAGGGGTAACATTATGGCATACAGTTTGAGATTGAAAAAGAAGATTAAAGAACAATACTTAAAAGCCAGCGTAACAGTGAGGGGGGCTTACTCTCTATATAAACACACTATGTCCAATGTGGACAGGGAGGCTTGGTTGATAGCTAAAAAGGAATTTGATATATGGGCAGAGAGACGGGAGACTCTATATAGGAACAGACTAGAGCTAGACTTGCACAGATTTGGTGACAAAGCGGGTCGATTGCTGGCTCGTTTAGCTAAAGGCAGACTAGTGTCCAAGCCAATTAAGACACTCATTGATAAACATGAGAATACTTTGTCGGATCCGAAAGACATTGTACAAGCATTGGGGAAGTATTTTGCCTCAATTTACAAAGAGGTGGGTGACATTAACTTGGGCGAAGATTCGTGGCTACATTCGCTCAAACTACCCAAAATATCTACGGAAGACACCCAATTCCTTAATTGTCCCATCTCAGTAGAGGAAATAGAACACACCATTAGGTCATTAAACCCGGGCAAAGCCCCTGGCCCTAATGGCTATAATGGGGCCTTCTTTAAAGCGAACCTGTCACCCCCCCGGGCATCAAAAGCTCTAATAGCCACCTTCTGCAGCACTAAGGCTGCATTCTGAGAAGGTGCCTATAGGCTTTTGATGCCCTTTATAGTATGAAATATTAAGTTAGCTAAATGCTCACTCTTCTGAAGATCGAAGACCGGGAGGCGGGGTTTCACGCTCCTCCGGCCCGCCCCCTCTTGTCAATCATTGTGCGCGCCTGCTGCTGTCTCCCCTCAGTGTGGAAAATGAACGCGCGTCTCCGTTCTCATGCACGGAGCCGCGCATGCGCTGTGCGCCCGGTGTCGACTTCCTGGACACCGGGCGCACAGCGCATGCGCGGCTCCATACAGGAGAATGGAGACGCGCGTTCATTTTCCACACTGAGGGGAGACAGCAGCAGGCGCGCACAATGATTGACAAGAGGGGGCGGGCCGGAGGAGCGTGAAACCCCGCCTCCCGGTCTTCGATCTTCACTAGAGTGAGCATTTACCTAACTTAATATTTCATACTATAAAGGGCATCAAAAGCCTATAGGCACCTTCTCAGAATGCAGCCTTAGTGCTGCAGAAGGTGGCTATTAGAGCTTTTGATGCCCGGGGGGGGTGACAGGTTCGCTTTAAAGCTTTAAGGGAACAAATCTCACCAGTCCTCAAGGATCTTTTTAACTCCTTTCTTCGGCGCTACCCAATCCCGGATAGAATGAATATGGTTCATATAAAGTTAATTCCCAAACCGGGTAGACCCCCGACAGAGCCAGCAAGTTATAGACCCATCTCCCTCATTAACCAAGACCTAAAAATTCTATCCAAATTATTGGCCGACAGATTAGCACAAATATTACCAAAATTGATAGCACCTCACCAATCTGGTTTCATTAAAGGACGCTCGACCGCCATTAACATAAAGAAAGCGATGCTACTATTGGATGTGGTGGCGAGACGGACTGAGAGTGTGGAGGGAAATCCAGCCATGATCACCCTAGATGCCGAAAAAGCATTTGATAATGTTAGGTGGTCATGGCTGGATAAATGCTAGATTCCGTGGATTTGATGGGCCCCTTCCGCCAGTTTCTGCAGGCTCTATATGCTCAACCGAAAGCTTGTGTTAGCACACCTGGTTTTCTCTCGGACACTTTTAAATTAGAAAAGGGTACCCGTCAGGGTGCCCCCTGTCCCCTTTGCTCTTTAATCTAGCGATTGAACCCCTTGCATTATATCTCGAGTCCTGTAGTCCCTATGAAGGAATAAAAGTAGGGAAAAAAGAAGAGAAACTGGCACTATTTGCAGACGATATCATTTTGTTTGTACAAAACCCCGACAGAGATCTCCCTTCTATTCTTTCGGACATTGACAGACTGGGCAAGTACTCAGGCTTGTGACTAAATAGGATAAATGCGAGATCCTATTCATTAAGGGGAAGACGAAATCTTTAACAACTGACAAGTTCTTTGGGATGAAAGTAATGAAAGATAGCATCAAATACCTGGGTATTTATCTAGCTAAATTATCAGGTCAGATATACAGTTAAACTTCACCCCGATCATAACTAAAATTGAAAAAGAGCTGGACAGATGGAGAAATCTACCCTTGTCGCTCTTGGGCAGGGGACACCTTGTCGCAAGATTGCTCCCAGACGATCCCTTTGTTGCTAAAACATGTAGACATTAGGAGAATCAATAGTGCTTTCTCAAAATTTCTATGGAGAGGTAAAAACCAAGAATAGCCTTCAACATTCTAATACAGCCAAAATTAGAGGGTGGTCTTCGACTCCGGATGTCAGGGGCTATAACCTGGCATGTATATTGCGAAATGTGTCAGATTGGGTCAATAACACCAACAGATACTCGGACATTGGGTTGGAGGGAGAGCTGTCGAGTCCTTGGGATTTACCTTCAGTTTTACACTCCCCATTAGCTAGCCTTCCATCAAGCATCAAAAACACTACTATACGCAGAGATACGATATCAACTTGGAAGGCAGTGAGAAAGAAAATGCGCCTTTCCTGGAAAATTTCTAATGGCGGGTTTACACGTTGCGATATCGGCGTCCAATTTCAATGAAAAGTCACGTGGTTCGATCACTGGACCCGATATCGTTCCTGCGTTGTATGGTGTGAACGTCCAATATGATGCAGAACGATGTCAATTGGAATGCGGGGAATGAATAGTGCTATTCAATTCCTACGGTATTAGAATGATTTGGGCCGCGTCGGCTTTGCCTTAAATTCAGAATATCATGAAATTTTCTCTATTTCAGTAATATGGAGCGAGAAGAGAAATGGTGGATGAAATGCGAAGAGGCTGTACTGGACCCCTTAATCAGCGACCAGAAGAGAAGGAGAAGGCGTTTGGGATGATGAGTGAAGAGATTTTGGCAAAGTTTGATCTCTTCTAGAACACATGTTCTACAGTGCCGTCAGGTTTTAGGCTTCCTCAGATCTAACCTAGATGATATCTCTGGAGAATTAACGCACTCTCTATGGGACGACCTCTTGGCTTTGGGGGGCAATGACACAATCGATATCTCATATTTATGGGAAACTACAGAGCACACTCAGGCCACTTTGCTCAGAGAAACTGTTTTCTAAGTGGAAAAAACATCTAAAGGACCCGGATCTATCGCAAAACATTTTGGAAGGCTGGAGACTAGTTAGAAAATTTATAACGAACGAAAGGTGGAGAGACTCTCAATTCCGTCTCATGCATGGGTCGGTGCAGGGATTTAATATACCGCTTACTCCTAGCAATCCTGGGCGGATGACTCACTGCCCCAAATGTAAAATGCATGGGACGGACTTGGAGCACGGGATGTGGTCCTGCGAGAAATCAAAGTCATTGTGGGTTTGGGATTGCTTCATATGAAAGATGGTTTGAACCCTATGTTGTGGCTGTTCCACTTCAGAGAGGGGGAGGAGAGTGGAAGAAATTTACATATCCTATTTCACACAATTACTATGGTGGCAAAGAGACTGCTCCTCCAGGGTTGGCTTGGGGACCGCGCCCCGGGGCTGGGTATGGTACGTGATTCCTTAAGAAAAGTTCTAACCTAGAGTCCCTAGAAACACTGAGGAACACAGATAGACTGGCGGAAAATTTTTTTATGAAGTGGAGACCCTTTATAGAAGGGGAACTGAGTGATGCCGACATTAAAACGTTCATGCTGCCCTATAAAAATTCGTCATGGTATGCTTTGGAAGATCTTAATAGAACACTGGGGTGACTAAAAACAATTTGACAACTATGGGGAAAAGAAAAGAAATGATATTCGGAATCACCAAATTTCTGGTATATCTATACTTTATTGATATGAATTTAATCACATAATAGATACGTGACTCTCAGAGACATAAGCTAAAGTAAAATATTTGGGTTTTTGATAACTAGCCTTCCAGGCTGAAAATTAGCAAAAATTAATTGTTTTCTTTGTGTTTGTGTATTTTTATTACTTTAATCACCTCAAAGGAGAATTAGGAGGATCATTCTGATAGCGAGAGAGAGCGGATAGAAATCTGACTACAAGAATGTAACTATTTTATTATGTCTTTCTTTGGACACTGTAATGACTAATATCTGTCTCTGATTTACTTTATACTATGATTATTACTTTATTTTTCTTCTTTTATGTGTTGAAAACAATGAAAATGATGTTTCAAAAATAATAAATAAATAAAAGTACCGTATTTTTCGCTTTTTAGGATGCACTTTTGTTTCCCCCAAACCGTGGGGGGAAACGGGGGTGCATCTTAAAAAGATAATGTGAAAAAAAAAAATGTAAAATTTTATATTGCACATTAGCGGGCCGGGGGGTGAGGGTGCCAAGCCGGGGTGCCGGGGGCAGGTTCCGGAGGGTGAGGGGCCCGGGTGTAGGACCGTAGGTGCGGGGGAATACCGGCGGCAGCGAGTGCTGGGCGCCGCCATGTTTTTTGTGGGCGGCTGCATTCAGTATGTGCAGCCGGCCGGTAGAGGTAGACACTGCAAATTGGCCGCGGGTCTCCTCTATGGCCGCGGCCATTTTGTTGAAGTCTATGCTGCCGGCTGCACATAGTGAATGCAGCCGGCCACAAACAAACATGGCGGCGCCCAGCGCTCGCTGCTGCCGGTATTCCGCCGCACCTACGGTCCTACACCCGGGCCCTCACCCTCCGGAACCTGCCACCGGCACCCCCGCTCAGCAGCCCAGTTCCACCATCGGTAAGGCCATATATAGGGTATGGGGGCACATACACAAGATGGGGGGACATAACAGAATAAGGGCATATATACAGGATGGGGATGGGGGCATATACACAGGATGGGGGAACATATTTTCAGGAAGGGGCATATATACTGGATGGGGAACATATAGATAAGATGGGGGAATGTGTATTCCAGGATCGGGGTATATATACAGGATTTGGGACCATATTTACAGGATGGGGACATGTGTGCCATAATGAGGGTATATATACCAGGATGGGGAGGCATATGTACCTGGATGGGGACATATATACAGGATGGTGACATATATACCAGGATGAAGGACATCAATACCAGGATGAGCGATATATGTAGCAGGATGGGGGCATATATACAGGATGATGACATGTAAGCCAGGATGAGGGACACATATACCAGAATGGGGGGACATATATACCGGGATACCAGGATGGGGGGGTTTATGTACCAGGATGAGGGACATTTATACTGATTATAAGACAGACACTGGCATTATAAGACAGACCCCATTTAACATTAAAAATTATTTTTTTTCTCTTTTCCTTCACCAAATTTGGGGGTGCGTCTTATAATCAAGTGCGTCTTATAAAGCGAAAAATACGGTATACATGTTTCGTATCTATAAACTCGTACTTACCTAAGGCATCACACCGACATGTCAGTTTTACCATATAGTGAACATGATGAATAACCCCCCATCCCCCCACACCACAAATTATCTAATTGCACTTCTTTGCAATTTCACTGCATTTGGAATTTGTTTTTCACATTTTTCAATACATTATATGGTGAAATAAATGATGTTATTCAAAATACTACTCTTCTTGCAAAAACAAGTCCTCATGTGTCTATATTGACTGAAAAATAAAATGTTATGACTTTTGGAAGAAGAAGAGGAAAAATGGAAAACAAAAAATGGAAAATCGCCAGGTGGGGAAGGGGTTAAATGGAATCTGTCTTTAGGATTTTGCTATTTAATATGAGAGCAGCATGATGTAGGGTCTAAGGCTGGCTTCACACTTGCAGATGCATCTGCAGCGTTTTGCAGATGCATCTGCAAGTATCAGCATGCAGACCACGGCCGTGGTGTGAATGCTCTCATTGATTCCTATATGTGAGCCGTAAGCAGGCGTATGCCTGCTTACAGATCACACTCTCCCGCCCGCACTATGGACGCGAGATGTTGCGTCCAAGGTGCGGGGCGGGAGTGTGTGATCTGTCAGCAGGCATACGCCTGCTTACGGCTCACATATAGGAATCAATGAGAGCATTCAGACCGCGGTGCGCCCTATTATAAACATAGGGACCGCGGTCTGCATGCTGATACTTGCAGATGCATCTGCAAAACGCTGCAGATGCATCTGCAAGTGTGAAGGCAGCCTAAGAGCCTGATTTCACAGATGTTTTTCTTGCTCAGTAGCTTGTAGTTACAATACAATCAGGGTTTTATCAGCTACAGATTTATTCCAGCTGGATTGTTTGATGAGTGTCAGCCAGTCCAGCTAATGTGTGTAACCTGCTCCCCACCACTGATTGGCAGCTTTCTGACCATGTTCAATGTATATAGGAAACTGCCAATCAGTGTGGTGGGTGGGATTATACAGAGCTCAGCATTCTGAGAACTACTAGATCTGCAGCAAAGAAATCAACGATTCTAACAAGCAGTCCACCCAGTGATAGATTACAGGCATCAGGCTCTCTGCCCCTAAGTCATGCAGCTCTCAGATTCCACAGCAAAAATCTACTAATAGATTTTCTTTATTAGACTCTATATTATGACCTTACATAAAATATCATCATACTGAAATATTCTTTTTTTCTCTTTCTTTCTTTCTCTTTCTTTCTTTCTTTCTTTCTTTCTTTCTTTCTTTCTTTCTTTCTTTCTTTCTTTCTTTCTTTCTCTTTCTTTCTTTCTTTCTCTCTCTCTTTCTCTCTCTTTCTTTCTTTCATTCTTTCTTTTTCATTTTCTTTATTTTTCTTCCTGCGTTTTTCTATTTCTTTTTTTCTCTTTAATTTCTCCTTTTTCCTTTCTTTCCTTCTTTTACTTTATGTTACCTTCTGTTTCCTTCCTTTTTATCTCCTTTTCTTCCTTTCTATCTCTTATTTTTTTCTTTCTTTCTTTCTCTTTCTTTCTTTTTTTCTTTCTTTCTTTCTTTCTTTCTTTCTTTCTTTCTTTCTTTCTTTCTGTCTTTCTTTTTCTTCCTGCATTTTTCTATTTCTTTTCTTCATTTCTATTTCTTTTTTTCTTTTTAATTTCTCCTTTTCCCTTTCTTTCCTTCTTTTACTTTATATTGCCTTCTGTTTCCTTCTTTATCTTCCTTTCTATCGCTTAAGGCCACTTTACACACCCCAACTTATCTGTCCAACTTCTGAACAACTTACTGGTTGCAGTGAAATCATGGACACATTGTTACATTTTGTGGCTGTGTACAAATATAACAATGTGTCCATGATTTCACTGCAACCAGTAAGTTGTTCAGAAGTTGGACAGATAAGTTGGTGAGTGTAAAGTGGCCATAATTCATTCTTTCTTTCTTTCTTTCTTTCTTTCTTTCTTTCTTTCTTTCTTTCTTTCTTTCTTTCTTTCTTTCTCTTTTTCTCTTTCTTTCTCTTTCTTTCTTTCGTTTCTTTTTCACTTTCTTTTTCTTCCTGCATTTTTCTATTTCTTTCTTCATTTCTATTTCTTTTTTTTCTCTTTAATTTCTCCTTTTCCCTTCTTCTTTTACTTTATATTGCCTTCTGTTTCCTTCCTTCTTTATCTTTCTTTCTATCTCTTATTCTTTTTTGTTTATTCTTTTCTTTTTCTTTCTTTCTTTCTTTCTTTCTTTCTTTCTTTCTTTCTTTCTTTCTTTCTTTCTCTTTCTTTCTTTCTTTCTTTCTTTCTTTCTTTCTTTCTCTTTTCTTTCTTTTTTTTTCTCTTTCCTTTCTTTCTTTCTTTCTTTCGTTCTTTCTTTCGTTCTTTCTTTCTCTTTCTTTATTTCTCTTTCTTTCGTTTCTTTTTCACTTTCTTTTTCTTCCTGTATTTTTCTATTTCTTTCTTCATTTCTATTTCTTTTTTTTCTCTTTAATTTCTCCTTTTCCCTTCTTCTTTTACTTTATATTGCCTTCTGTTTCCTTCCTTCTTTATCTTTCTTTCTATCTCTTATTCTTTTTTGTTTATTCTTTTCTTTTTTCTTTCTCTTTCTTTCTTTTCTTTCTTTCTTTCTTTCTTTCTTTCTTTCTTTCTTTCGTTCTCTTTCTTTCTTTTTTCTTTCTTTCTTTTTCTTTTTTCATTCTTTCTTTCTTTCCTTTTTAATTTTTATAATATTTTATACATTACTGGCAGTCATGAATAGGTTGAGCTGTCACATTAATTAGCAGTGTTAGTAGTAGCTCATCTTTTGCCTTTCTTTTTTCTCATGCAGACTTTAGAGAACAGGCACAAATGAAATTAACAAAACATTTTTCTATCAGAGTTTTTTTGTAATTGCATCTGATATGGAAAGAGAGGACAGAATGTACCACACAAGATGAGCCCAGATTCCCAGGCTGGATGAAGTTCATCAGTCAATTGCAGCCATCTGGTTTCACCTAAAACCTTTTCATTCAGACCATTTTGAAAAATATCAACAGTTATGTAAGGAACACAAGTGTGTTAGTGCCCGGCCACAAAAGCCCGGCTCTTTGTTAACCTCGAATGAAAGATATGGTGGAACAAACTATTTTATTCAGCCTCATTAAGAATTGTAAATTAAAACGCAGATGTCTTGGGAGATACTTGTTTTTTAAACTTTCATATACAAAAGAAAAGGGTTTCCAGCCATTCGTTCTCAGCATTAGGATTTACCACTATCAGCAATTCCTTTACTGAATTATAATTAGATTAGGCAGAAAAACAATTAGTGAAAAAAAAATATATACGGTATCGTTTTCTGGAGGTTGAATCAGAAAATAAAAAATAACGGCATATTTCATGAAATATCCAAAAACTGGTACAATATGAGACCAATTATGGCCAAAGTGCAAATGTTCTGACCCAGATATCAAATATGAACATATGCATGGGACATTAGTGAAAGCTTATTGATTCACTGGCTCCCTACTTCCCAGAGATCCCGGTTTAAAACATTAACCATGACATACAAAGCCACTCACAACCTGTCCCCTCCATATCTATCAATGAGATTCAGGTCAAGTTTGGGTCCAGAACAGAACTTTATAAAAAGTCTGGCTGAACCATTCACAACCTGTCCCCTCCATTCATCTCTGACATGGTCTCCCGATACCTACCCTCACGCAACCTGCGATCCTCCCAAGAGCTTCTCCTCTACTCCCCTCATCTCCTCTTCGCACAACCGCATACAGGATTTCTCCCGTGCTTCACCCAGACTCTGGAACTCACTTCCCCAACACATCAGACATTCTCCTACCCTGGGAACCTTCAAAAGAAGCCTGAAGATCCACCTGTTCCGCCAAGCCTACCACCTGCAATAAGACCCGGTCCACCACACCGCCTCATGACTGGAACTTCCCCCTCCCACTGTATCCCCACCCGCCCCTCGTAGACTGTGAGCCCTCGCGGACAGGATTTCTCCCCTCTTGTATCTGTATGACCGAATTGTCCACATTTATTGTTACTTGTATTGTTACTATGTTACTTGTCATAGTCTGCCCCTTTTAGCATGCAAAGCACTATCTAATATATAATTACCCTAAGGCCACTTCCGTCATATTCGGCAGTGTTTCCATCGTCGTATGCGTGGCTGCCACACTCGCAATGCCTTTGCGAGTCCTTCTAGAGTCTCTCCTCACTCGCAATGCCTTTGCGAGTCCTTGCTGACTCTCTCTCTCTCTCCTGCCACACTCGCAATGCCTTTGCGAGTCCTTCCAGAGTCTCTCCTCACTCGCAATGCCTTTGGCAAAGCCTTTGCGAGTCCATGCACAGTCTCTCACTCTCAGGACCTAAGATGATGTCACTGGTATGGGCGGGGCTATATCACATGACTGTGACATCATCACAGGCACTTTCATTGCTGCAGTCAGCACAGGAGACATCATGCCGCTGTCTCACATCAGACGTGTCCTCATCACTGATTCTCTGCCTCTGACATCCTGCGATCACAAGGGAACATACAGCTGACAGAGGACCCCGGACTGAGCCCCCAAGAGCTGATCTCCAGGATACAGGTGAGAGGAGGCTACACAGGAGCAACGCTCTGCAGTGAGCAGCCTGCACAGGAGCAATGCTCTGCAGAGGGGAGGCTGCACAGGAGTAATGCTCTGCAGAGAGCAGGCTGCACAGGAGCATTGCTCTGCACAGGGGAGGCTGCACAGGAGCAATGCTCTGCAGAGATGAGGCTGCTCAGGAGCAATGTTCTGCAGAGAGGAGGCTGCACAGGAGCAATGTTCTGCAGAGAGGAGGCTGCACAGGAGCATTGCTCTGCAGAGAGGAGGCTACACAGGAGCAATGTTATGCAGAGAGGAGGCTGCACAGGAGCAATGTTCTGCAGAGAGGAGGCTGCACAGGAGCATTGCTCTGCAGAGAGGAGGCTGCACAGGAGCAATGTTCTGCAGAGAGGAGGCTGCACAGGAGCATTGCTCTGCAGAGAGGAGGCTGCACAGGAGCAATGTTCTGCAGAGGGGAGGCTGCACAGGAGCATTGCTCTGCAGAGAGGAGGCTACACAGGAGCAATGCTCTGCAGAGAGGAGGCTGCACAGGAGCAATGCTCTGCAGAGAGGAGGCTGCACAGGAGCGATGCTCTGCAGGGAGGAGGCTGCACAGGAGCAATGCTCTGCAGAGAGGAGGCTGCACAGGAGAATTTCTCTGCAGAGAGGAGGCTACACAGGAGCATTGCTTTGCAGAGAGGAGGCTACACAGGAGCAATGCTCTGCAGAGAGGAGGCTGCACAGGAGCAATGCTCTGCAGAAAGGAGGCTGCACAGGAGCGATGCTCTGCAGGGAGGAGGCTGCACAGGAGCAATGCTCTGCAGAGAGGAGGCTGCACAGGAGCATTGCTCTGCAGAAAGGAGGCTGCACAGGAGCAATGCTCTGCAGAGGGGAGGCTGCACAGGAGTAATGCTCTGCAGAGAGGAGGCTGCACAGGAGGATTGCTCTGCCGAGAGGAGGCTGCACAGGACCAATGCTCTGCAGAGAAGAGGCTGCACAGGAGCAATGCTCTGCAGAGGGGAGGCTGCACAGGAGCAATGTTCTGCAGAGAGGAGGCTGCACAGGAGCATTGCTCTGCAGAAAGGAGCCTGCACAGGAGCATTGCTCTGCAGAGAGGAGGCTGCACAGGAGCAATGCTCTGCAGAGAGGAGGCTGCACAGGAGCAATGCTCTGCAGGGAGGAGGCTGCACAGGAGCAATGCTCTGCAGGGAGGAGGCTGCACAGGAGCATTGCTCTGCAGAGAGGAGGCTGCACAGGAGCAATGCTCTGCAGAGAGGAGGCTGCACAGGAGCAATGCTCTGCAGAGAGGAGGCTGCACAGGAGCATTGCTCTGCAGAGAGGAGGCTGCACAGGAGCATTGCTCTGCAGAGAGGAGGCTGCACAGGAGCAATGCTCTGCACAGAGGAGGCTGCACAGGAGTAATGCTCTGCAGAGAGTAGGCTGCACAGGAGCATTGCTCTGCAGAGAGGAGGCTGAACAGGAGCAATGCTCTGCAGAGAGGAGGCTGAACAGGAGCAATACTCTGCACAGAGGAGGGGGCTGCACAGGAGCAATGCTCTGCAGAGACGAGGCTGCACAGGAGCAATACTCAGCAGAGAGGAGCCTGCACAAGAGCAATGCTCTTCATGAGTGGAGCCAACATGCTGGCGACGGCGGAGTGAAAATGCCGTGGCGGGGAAGACGATGACCCGCTGGTAAGTATGACAGGCAGAGTGCCTCTGTCCACTGCTGACCACTCTGCCCGCCGCACTGCGCTGACCACTCTGCCCGCCGCACTGCGCTGACCACTCTGCCCACCCCACTCACTGCTAACCACTGAGTCACCATACTCCTGCTAACCACTGAGCCACCGCGCACTACTAACCACTGAGCCACCGCGCAGTGCTAGAGTGCTAACCACTGAGCCACCGCGCAGTGCTAAAGTGCTAACCACTGAGCCACCGCGCAGTGCTAACCACTGAGCCACCGCCCAGTGCTAACCACTGAGCCACCGCCCAGTGCTAACCACTGAGCCACCGCGCAGTGCTAACCACTGAGCCACCGCGCAGTGCTAACCACTGAGCCACCGCGCAGTGCTTACCACTGAGCCACCGCGCAGTGCTAACCACTGAGCCACCGCGCAGTGCTAACCACTGAGCCACCATATACAGTGCTAACCACTGAGCCACCTGAATACACACAATTAATTTCACCGCACTCCCCTAAATATTAGTAAATAAACTATATATGCATTCTAGACTACCCGATTCTTTAGAATCGGGCTCACAGCTAGTGGAATATAATGGCGCTATATAAATAAATAATAATAATAATAATTGATGGTCATTCCCCTCATACCTCTTAGGGTACCATTACACGTTGCAACATTGCATGCAATTTCACTGGCAATTTGCTGGTTGCAGTGAAATCATGGACACATTGTTACATTTGTACACAGCAACAAAATAGAACAATGTGTCCATGATTTCACTGCAACCAGCAAATTGCAAGTATAATTGCGTGCAATGTTGCGACGTGTAACAGTACCCTTATTAACCAGATACTAACCATCTCATACGTTGAGCTCGCATTATTCCCCGCACATGTTGACTAATCTGATAAATAGACATGTGTACAGTCATGGCCAAAAGTTTTGAGAATGACACCAAAATGATATTTTCCCATAATCTGCTGCCCTCTGGTTTTTATTTGTGTTTGTCTGATGTTTATATCACATACAGAAATATAATTGCAATCACATTATGATACCAAAAGGTTATATTGACAGTTAGAATGAGTTAATGCAGCAAGTCAATATTTGCAGTTTTGACCCTTCTTCTTCAGGACCTCTGCAATTCTCCCTGGCTACTCTCAATCAACTTCTGGACTAAATCCTGACTGATAGCCGTCCATTCTTGCATAATCAATGCTTGCATTTTGCCAGAATTTGTTGTTTTTTGTTTGTCCACCCGTCTCTTGATGATTGACCACAAGTTCTCAATGGGATTAAGATCTGTGGAGTTTCCAGGCCATGAACCCAAAATCTCTATGTTTTGTTCCCTGAGCCATTTAGTTATCACCTTTGCTTTATGGCAAGGTGCTCCATCATGCTGGAAAAGGCATTGTTGGGCGCCAAACTGCTCTTGGACGATTGGGAGAAGTTGCTCTTGGAGGACATTCTGGCACCATTCTTTATTCATGGATGTGTTTTTAGGCAAGACTATGAGTGAGCCGATTCCCTCGGCTGAGAAGCAACCCCACACATGAATGGTTTCAGGATGCTTTACAGTTGGTATGAGACAAGAGTGGTGGTAGCGCTCACCTCTTCTTCTTCAAATAAGCTGTTTTCCAGATGTCCCAAACAATCGAAAAGGGGATTCATCAGAGAAAATGACTTTCCCCCAGTCCTCAGCAGTCCACTCCCTGTACCTTTCCCCAGTCCTCAGCAGTCCACTCCCTCTACCTTTCCCCTAGTCCTCAGCAGTCCACTCCCTGTACCTTTCCCCCAGTCCTCAGCAGTCCACTCCCTGTACCTTTCCCCCAGTCCTCAGCAGTCCACTCCCTGTACCTTTCCTCCAGTCCTCAGCAGTCCACTCCCTGTACCTTTTGCAGAATATCAGTCGGTCCCTGATGTTTTTTCTGGAGAGAAGTGGCTTCTTTGCTGCCCTCCTTGAAACCAGGCCTTGCTCAAAGATTGTCCGCCTCACAGTTCGTGCAGAAGCACTCACACCAGCCTGCTCCCATTCCTGAGCAAGCTCGGCACTGCTGGTAGTCCGATCCCGCAGCTGAAACAGTTTTAAGATACGGTCCTGGCGCTTGCTGATCTTTCTTGGGCGTCCTGAAGCTTTTTTGACAACAATGGAAGGTGTCATTCTTACTTAATCATGACTGATTGTTCGCCAGCCCTGTCCTCATCAACACCCACACCTGTGTTAATGGAACAATCACTAAAACGATGTTAGCTGCTCATTTTAAAGGCAGGACTGCAATGATGTTGAAATGTGTTTTGGGGGTTAAAGTTCATTTTCAGGCAAATATTGACTTTAGCAAGTAATTGCTGTTAAGCTGATCACTCTTTATGACATTCTGGAGATATGCAAATTGCCATTAGAAAAAGTGAAGCAGTAGATTTGTTAAAATTAATATTTGTATCATTCTCAAAAAATCTTTTGGACCATGACTGTAGTTTACAGACGCATGTGGATCAGATAACCACTGGGAATGTTAATGAGGTAGATTGTGCTGTCAAACTCAGACAGCGGGATCTAATCCACACTGGCGGGGATCGCACTGTTCCCTTCCTCCATCAGGTTTATCATGAAAGCAAAGGTGTCATATGATGAGTGCTGGCATTCAAAGGAGATCAGCATTTCTGCTGTTCAGATGGATTCTAAAGCATTGCTCTGAACAGCAGAAGCGATGTATAGTGTATGCTTCAAGTTCCCTAAGTGGAACTTATAAGATCAATCAAAAGGGTAAAAAAGTTTTAAAAATATGGAAAAACAAGTTTAAATACCCTTTGACCCATTGAAAATAAAACCATTAAAAAAATTACACATATTTGGAGTCACAGTGTTCAATGCCAAACTTATCAAAATATAAAATAAACTACCGTAATCTGATTAAAGGCGAAGTGAGAAAGTAAATCAAAACACCAGAATTACTTATTTTAGTCTCCACCACATTGCAATAAAATGCAATAACATACAATCAAAACAACGTATTAACCCAAAAATGGTATAATTAAAATTATCAGCTCAAGATGAAAAAATTAAGCTGCCACAAGCCCCAGAGCCTGAAAAATGAGAAAGCTTTGGGTCTCAGAAATCAGTGACAAAGGTGCAATTTTTTTTAATGACAAATTTCAGAATATTTTTTCACCACTTGGATAAAAGTAAAAACATAAGAATAATCTGTACCTATGTAGCGCCAACATATTCCGCAGCGCTTCACAATACAGAAGATCATATTTAACTATCATAAGGAACAGTTATCAGAAAATACAATACAGTACAAAAACAGTACAATACCAAGCATAATACAATACAATAATTAGAGCAAAATAATGACAGCGCTGCTCATAAGAGCTTACAATCTAACATGAGGTGGGGGTGACACAAAGTATAGGTGCTAATTTACAGTGATGGTATAGTCAACTTAAGGAGATGGGGAACAGATAGGAGCAGTATAAGTGGCCACTAACCTTTATTTGTGATCCACTTGAGACAGGTGGAGCGGATATGCTATGTCTAGATGAGTTTGACTAGGGATCATGATAGGACGCCCTAAAAAGATGTGTTTTTAGGGATGCCTGAAACTATGTAAGTTGTCGATTCACTTAATTTCTTGTGGTAGAGCATTCAAGAGAACTGTGCAGCTCGGGAGAAGTCTTGGAGCTGGGAGTGGGAGGTTCGGATTAATGCAGAAGTGAGTCTAAGGTCACTTCCAGAATGAAGAGAACAGGTGGAGTGATAGAGAAAATGAGGGAGGAGATTTAGGAGGTGTGCACTGTGAAGGGCTTTGTGGGTGAGAACAAGCAGCTTCAATTTGATCCTATAGTGTATAGGCAGCCAGTGCAGTGATTGGCATAGAGCAGAAGCGTTCGTGTAATGGTTAGCTAAATAGGTGATCCTGGCTGCTGTATTACGGATGGACTGGAGAGGGAAGAGTCTAGAGTGGGAGAGGCCAATTAAAAGAGAATTAAATAGTCAAGGCAAGAGTGAATCAGGGCCACAGTGAGGGTTTTTGTGATTTCCAAGGTGAGAAAGGGGCGAATTCTAGATATGTTCTTCAGGTGCAAACGGCAAGAGCGGGCAAGAGATTGTATATATGGCATGAAGGAAAGATCAGAGATAAACATAACACCCAGACACTGAGCCTGCTGACTAGGCGATTATTGTGGTGCCTCACACTGAGAGAGAGTTCATATTTAGGGAGGTTAGTGGAGGGGGGAGCAAAAGAAGTTCAGTTTTGGAGAGGTTGAGTTTCAGATACAGAGCGGACATGATATTGGAATCTGCGGTTAGACAGTCATTTGTGTTCTTTATTAGAGCGGGAGTATAATTGGGGAAGAAGTCTATAGTTGTTGTCATCAGCATAAAGATGATACTGAAAGCCAAATCTGATGATGGTCTGTCCAATTGGGGCCGTGTAGAGAGAGAAGAGAAGAAGTCCAAGGACTGAACCCTGAGGGATCCCAATAGTGAGAGTAAGAGGGGAAGGAAGTGGAGCCAGCAAATAAAACACTGAAAGAGCGGTCAGAAAGATAGGAAGAGAACCAGGAGAGAGCAGTGTCCTTGATGTCGATGGAGTGCAGTATGAAGAGTAGGAGATGGTGGTCAACAGTGTCGAAGGCTGCAGAGAGATCAAGAAGGATAAGTAGAGAGTAGTCACTGTTACGTTTTGCTGTCAGAAGGTCGTTGGTCACTTTGGTGAGAGCAGTTTCTGAAGAATGTAGGGGGTGGAAGCCAGACTGTAATGGATCTAGAAGAGAGTGAGTGGCGAGGTAATGAGTGAGGCGAGAGTAGACCAAGTGCTCCAGGAGTTCAGAGATGAAGGGGAGATTGAAGACTGGTCTGTAGTTGATTATGCAGGATGGGTCAAGAGAAGTTTTCTTTAATAATGGAGTAATGATAGAGTGTTTAAAGGAGCATGGGAAGACGCCAGAAGACGGAGAGATTGAACATTTTGGTTAGGTGAGTGGTGACCACAGGACAGAGAGACTGGAGTTGGTGTGAGGGGTTGGGGTCAGCAGTGCATGTGATGGGACGAGAGGAAGAGAGGAGCCTGGAGACTTCTTCTTCTTTGACTGGGTCAAAAGTGGAGAGTGAGCCGGAGGAAAGGGGGAGAGGTAGGGTTAACAGTGATTTGCGGTTGGGAGTTGATTTCCTGATGGATGTTTTCTATTTTCTCTGTGAACTAAGAGGCCAGGTCATCAGCACAGCGGTCGGTGATAGGGGCCTGCACTTTAGGAATGAGGAGAGAGTGAAAGGTGTCAAAGAGTTTTATTAGGTGTTGGATAGTGAGGAGATCAGGGTGGTGAAGTATGTCTGTTTGGTGAGGTGAAGGGCAGAGCTGTAAGTTCTCAGCATGAATTTATAGTGAATGAAGGTTTTACTCCATAGACATTCAGCACTCCTAGAGCATTGCTGGAGGAATCGAGTTTGTGATGTGGGCCAGGGTTGTTTAACTCTGTGTTTGGAGGTTCTGAGGGTGAGAGGCGCTACTTGGTCCAGGATGCTTCTGAGAGAGTCATTTAAGTGATTTACTGCCAGATTGGGACAGGAGAATGGGGAAATTGGGGACAATGGGGACAATGATGAGTGTAGAGAGTCTGTGAGTGTATAAGGGTTCATCTATAGATTTCTGAATGTATGCTGGTCTGACTATGTTTGGGTGGGTGAGAGTTTGTGAGCGTGAAGGAGAGAATGTTGTAGTCAAAGAGGGGAAGTGGTGAGTTTTCTAAGGAAGAGGTTGAGCAGAGCGGACAAAGATCAGGTCAAGGGTGTTACCATGTTTGTGTGTCTCAGAGGTTGAAAGCTGTGAGAAGCCAAGAGAGGTGGTTAGAGATAGGAGCTAAGATGCAGATGGGGAGATGGGGCTGTTTATGGGGATGTTGAAGTCTTCCAGAATAAGGGTTGGTAATTCTGAGGAAATGAAATGCGGCAACCATGTGGAGAAATGGTCGAGGTACTGGGTGGGTGACCCTGGGGGGCGGTTACACCGCTACTCTGAGGGTGGTATCTAGTGCAAAAATTACTAGAAAAAAGCAGCATAAGTGAGGGTGGTATCTACAAACACGTACTGACCAGGGAAATTATGATGACATGTCAGTTTTTCCCTCCAGTTAACATGGTAATTAAAAAAAAATCAAAAAACAATTGTGACATTGCACTTTATTGCAATTTCATCACACTTGGAATTTTTTTTTACCATTTTCCAGCACACTATATACGTAGTAAAATGAACGACACCATTTAAAATTACAACTCCTCGGTAAAAACAAGCTCTCATATAGTTATATTAACAGAAAAATAAAAAATGTATGGCTTTTGGAATAAGGGAAGGAAAAAAAACAAACTAAAATTTACCCGGGGGTGAAGGGGATAAATGAACATAGTGTAGCTGATACATGATCTCAGACTGTATCATCACCGCCACATTCATTTTGACAATGGAAACCCAGAGGTGCCAACAAATACGCATCTACAGCAGTCTACCTCCATACAAAGTACAACTGTGAATTGTGCACAACAACATATTCTAAATTAGACCATGATTAATTATTCATTAGAGATTCTGAAATGTTTTTTCTAAATCTACATTTACCCACATAGGATTGTACTATATAATGTCTATTTTTCTTTTTTAATGCTTACTAAGGGACCTTACACATTAGTGTTTTTGCTGATTTGCAACAGATGCGGCAGATTTACCGCATCTACCACGTAACGGCCTACTTGCGGCAAGCCCCATTCATTCTCTTTGGGACTTGCGGCATGTGCGGCAAGTGCGGTTTTTGCCGGGATCCAGCAAATCCAGCACTTACAGGAAGTCAAAAAAAATGCCGTTGGCTGTGGTTTGTTGACTTGCCGCAAGTGCAGGATTTGCCGGATCACGGCAAAAAAAGCACTTGCCGCACCTGCTGCAAGTCCCATATAGAAAGAATGGGGGCTTGCCGCAAGTCGGCCATTACACGGAAAATCAGCCGGATCTTCCGCAAATCAGCAAAAACACTGATGTGAAAAGGGCCTTAAACTTCCAAATTATCCATAATATTCCAAAACTGGGACTGATGGCAGTACATTAGACTTCCTAAAAACTGAAATTCTTCCCAGCTTAATAATATGAGATTTATTCATTTATATAGCGCCCTAGCACTTTACATACATGAGAATGCTGTCTCTCTTGGAGCTCACAATCTAAACATCTATCAGTATGTCTTTACAATGTTGGAAGAAACTGGAGTGCCTGGAAGAAACCCATGCCAACACGGGGAGAACATGCAGACTCCTTGCAGATGTTGTCCTTAGTGTTCTTGGTGGGAATTGAACCCAGGACCTTGGGACCTCAGTGCTGCAAGGGCTGCAGTGCTAACCACTTGAGCTACCGTGCCGCCCACAGCTTAAGCAACATTTGAAGGTTCTTGCTCAAAGTCAATAAGAAAAGAAATTTCTTGAATGCAAAAACTTGTTAAAAAGTTTTTTGTGGTTCATATTTTACATTATTAACTGACTAATACATGTGGGGGGCATTTGACTGGCCCTATTATGTAGGGAGTACTCCATCGAGAGTATAAGTATGAATGTATTGCTAGAGCTATTGGTGGTATATTTATAGGGGACACTATGGCCTCAATTCATTACAGCAATTTCGACAAAATTCTAAAGTTAGTTTTTTTTTTAAAGTTTCAAAATTTGGACATAGGTAAAAGTTTTGTTAAAGTGACTTTTGGTGTTTTTACACCAGTTTAACCCAGCTATGTCAACATGGGTGTAGCTGAGTAGCTGTTGGTCATAATGGGGCACAACAATACAGCTAGTCTAATTCACGATTACTTGTAATTTGGGACTGATGTAAGATTTCTGGCCGGGTGCACAGAAGTGAATATCACTCATCAGATGCTTCTGATTTAAAAACGAGGTGTGCACCTCTTTATGAATTAGGAATGTCTGACTTCACCAAGACCTCTAATTAAGTCACCGGAGAAGATCGCTAGTCTTGATGGATTTGGGACAATGATGTCAAATTAATCAGGTATTTAGGTGGAACTTTTCTTGCAAGCTCAGTAGGAGGCAATGTAAAAGGGGCACTTCAGCTTTCATAATGGGAGCAGGACATATGAGCGGGAAGTACCGTATGTTGTATGTTGGAACACTTTTACTTCTTACAAACTGTGCCACATATTACAGCCCTCTAACTTGCTCTCAATGCAAAACCAGATCTTCTATTTAGTGAATGAAGAACGAAATTCTTTTAATACCTTCATGAATGATAATTCTGTTTACGTCATCGGCTGTGTACCTGCATTTGATGCCGGCACACACACTGAGGCCACATCTTTCATCATAATTTATGGCTGATTTAATCAGCCATCAAGTGCCTCCAACAGCGGCAGATGGATATGAGGTCCACCTGTGGTTGTTAATCAGTTAAATCATGCTGTCAATCACTAATGGCCACTTTACATGTCCCGATATCGGTGTCCAACTCCGACCAAAAGTCACGTGGTTTGTGCGTTGGCCCCGATATCGTTCGTGCGTTGTATGGTGTAAATGTCCAATACGATGCACGAACGATGTCAAACCGAAATCGGGCATCAAATGAGCCTGCTCTCCAACAGGCCGATATTGGATGGGCGTTGTGGCCGGATCGTGCTGTGTAAAAGCCCAACTACGATGTGGAGTACAACTTCCCCTATCCTCTCCATGTTAAATGGTCGTTCCTGGGTCGGCCGTACAAGGGGGCGTAGACATCGTTGTGGCGTTGCCTGCTGATATCGCGCTGTGTAACATCTCCTATGCGATCTTGGAATTCTGCCCAGAAAAAGCGCGCTCCCACGGCGTTGTATCCAATATCGGACCGACGTTAGGACGTGTAAAGTGGCCATTGTAGCAGCATATAACAACCAAAGGCACATTATTGATCCAGCCATTGGCATGTTCATCATGTGATTGTGGGGTGCCGATGAGTTGTAATGACAGCCGTGGGTCGCTGATGAGTCTTGAGCCTGTTATCATCATCCTTCAGTAAATTCCAGGAGAGGTTGGCATCTATAGGAGATTGTGATTTTTGCTGTACAGGGCAGTGCTGATTCATTGCTGTGTATAGTACAGGTGATAGGACAATCGCAGCTTTATGTCTCCTAAAAGAACTAATAAATACTGTGAAAAATAAAAATAGTTTTAAAAAAATATAAAAAAATATCAAAAAACACAAAAGTTCAAATCACCCTTCTTTTGAACCATTAAAATAATACAATTTAAATAAAGTTTAAAATACAAGTAAAAAAACAAAAAGGAGGTAGGAGGAAGAAATTACTTCAACTCCACATCCCAACTCACTAGTTCAGGAAAAAATAAGCAGTATGGACGAGTTTAAAATAAAACGTAACTTTTAAAATATCATATTTTTTTGGACTATAAGACAAAGCATACCATAAGATGCACACAGACTTTAGAGGGGAAAAATAGGGGAAAAAATTAAGCAAAAAATGTGGTTATAATGCAGTCTTATGGGGGGGGATCTGCTGCTGCCTCTTAAGAGGGTAATGTCTATCTTGGGCCCCTTCCAGGTAGTATATGTCCCACATCCTGGATAGGGCCACCCCATCCTGCTATATGATCTCTATCCTGGAAATGGCCCCCCATTCTGGGATTTAACTTCCCATTCTGGGATATAGACCCCCCCTCATCCGGGTACATTATCTCCATCCTGGATATGGCCCTCTCATACTGGATATGCCACTGATCTTAGATATAGCCCCCATCCATCTTAAATATAGCCCCTCTTCCATTTAAGATATAGCCCCAATCCATCTTAGATATAGCCCCCCATCTATCTAAGATATGATCCCCCTTCGTAGGATATAGCCCTCCATCCATCTTAGATATAGCCCCCCATCTATCTAAGATATGATCCCCTTCGTAGGATATAGCCCTCCATCCATCTTAGATATAGTCCCTCATGATGCCACACACATAAAAATAATAAACAATGTAACTTACCTCTCCGGCGCTACCCTTCATCTCTCCCTTCTTGCCGCAATTTGTGTCCTCCTGCATCCCCAGCATCCAATCATTTGAGGAGTACAGCATAGTGATGTCATGACTGCGCACCCCAATCACATGATTCTATGCAGGAGAAATCAGAACGTGAAGTGCGGCAAGCATGGGGAGACAGAAGGGTGCGCTGGAGAGGTAAGTTATATTGTGTATTATTTTTGTGTGTGGCAGACTGTGGGTCCACATATTGTGCCATAATTTAATATGTGCCATCCCCCTGCCCACCTGTGAGCACTGGCTTCAGCACTGAGAGGTGATGGACTGGGGGATGCAATGTATATTAAATGAGCCTAATGAATGGGGGCACGTGACCTCCTGTTGACTCTGTAGCCAGTGTCAGCCTCCTCCCAGCCAACCCAGAGCTGTTACTTCCCCCAGGACAGCCACACAGTCCGTATATTCAGACTATAAGATACACCCACCACTTTCCCCCAACATTTTTGGAAAGAAAACTGCATCTTACAGTCCAAAAACTATGGTGCATACATAAATTAATCTAACTGGTAGACTGAGAAATGAGAAAAAGATGAAAACACATTACATTTTTTGCTAGCTGCAATATTGCAATAAAAAGGTATCAACCTATTGCATCTACAACGAAACTCTATCCGTAAAAAATGTCAGCTCAGGGTGTAAAAAATAAGTCATCGCACAACCCCTAATCTCCAAAAATGAGAATGTCGCAGGTCTTGGTAAATGGCAGCAAAAGTGAAAAAAAACATTTTTTTTTCCAAATTTCTGATTATTTTTCAATAGTTAAATAAAAATAAATACACCTGTTTGATATCTGCATCCTCATACTGACCTGTAGAGTCATATTGTATCTCATCTACCTAAAAATGTTAACTGTAAAAGTGTCAGTTCAAAGTGTAAAAAATAAACCCCCAAAATTAGAAGGTTACGTTGTAGAAAATGACAAAATCAAAATCATTTCTGAGGGTTTTTTCACCACTGAAATTGAAAAAAAAAAAACATATACTAGTACATCTCAATGAATTAGAATATCATCATAAAGTTCATTTATTTCAGTAATTCAATATATGAAGTGAAACACGAATATCATATAGAGTCATTACACACAGAGTGATCTATTTCAAGTGTTTATTTCTATTAATATTGATGATCATCTCAGAAAATTAAAGTAGGGAGGATGAAGGGTCTGAGAGATAAAATATACCCTAAACAGGTATCAGAGGCTTCACCTTGTGTGGTTTTGAGAGTCACAACCACTGTAAAAGCAGATCACGGCTGCTGCAGTCCCCAGCGTGGTGCAGATAGAGTAGGGAGGATGAAGGGTTAAACACCACGCTGCCATATTCCATGAGATATCAAAGGGTGAATATAATATTGATTTATTATTCAATATCTTTCTGGGCTCCCAGAAACGCCTTGAAACATAGCAACATTACATTGATTTTTTAAGATATTCTAATTCATTCACATGCACTAGTACAGTGATGGCGAACTCCAGGCCTCGAGTGCCACCAACAGTGCAGGTTTTCAGGATTTCCTTATATTGCACAGGTGATAATATAATCACCTGCATTCGTGATGATTCCAACCTCTGTGCAATGCTGAGGAAATCCTGAAAACCTGCACTGTTGGTGGCACTCGAGGCCTGGAGTTCGCCATCACTGCACTAGTATGTTATCTGTGTACTAATATTGACCTGAAGAATGATATTGCCACGTCAGTTTTTCCATACAGTATATTGTGGGACAGTGAGGGGGATGATATGCGAGGGCCGCTATGTGTCCCCCACAAAGTGCACTGTCACGTATTGAACCCGGTATGGAAGGTAGGATAGAGGGACGCTCCACTCCAGGCCGGGTCTTGTAGGTTTTCCCCGGAGGGAGACACGGGGTTAAATGCTAGGTTAGGAGACAAGGCAGGGTTCTCTGTGGAGAGCTTCGGCCTGGGCTGACTGCTGAGCAGTCAGGTCAGGGCTGTGAGGGGCTGTGTGCTATTACAACACTGCCTAACCCGGGAGCCCAGTGCAACCTAGACCGGAGAGAACTTCTAACCTGAAGGGATCGAGTTACTGTACGGTGGATGTATGCATTGTACCCGCCTGCGTCCGGGAACCCGGCGGCTTGTGCCACTTCTGTGCCTCATCAATAAACCCTACTGTATGAACTGATACCGGGCTCACTGCCGTTTGTCTTGCAATCCCGGTGCTACCTCACAATATTGAACATGAGAACAAAAATATATATTGTGGAATTACTTTTTTCACCTCATTTGGAATTTTTTTCCATTTCCCAGAACACTATGTTGAAGAATAAATGGTGTCATTTCAAAGCACAACTTGTCTAGAAAAAATAAAAAAGCAAGCATATTGCTATATGGCTGGAAAAATAAAAAAGTTACTCTTGGAAGAAGAGGAAAAAATGTTGCCCAGTCATCAGGGGGTTAAAGCAATTAAAGTAGTAGTGAATGATGACTAAAGGTACCATCACACAGGGAAACATCTCTGGCAACATCGCCGGCAACTCAGGGGCGAGGTGAAGTTGTCGCAACATCGCCAAAACGTAACAGGGTGATATCAACGGCGATGGTTGCTCAGGCGATCTGCCAGAATCGCACAGTGTGACACCGCAACTGCAATGTTGAAAGCAACTTCCCCCCATTCAGTTCAATGATAATGATCAATTCCAGGTAGGAATTTAACCCTGGCAGCGATAGTTGCTTTCATCATCGCTGTTGCATTGCTGGCGATGTCTCCACAGCGATCTTGGCTAGCGGCCAAAAACGTGCGCGCTAGTGTGAGTTGCCGGAGATGTTTCTCTGTGTGACGGTACCTTAAGTCTGCCAAAAATGTTAATTTAACACATCGCACGAATTTGGCAAATAAATTTGCTTTGAATTATTATTTTTTTATTTATTATTATAGTGCCATTTATTCCATGGTGCTTTACATGTGGAAAGGGCATACATAGACAATTACAATATACAAGAACATTATAAGGGTACCGTCACACCTGGCGACGGCCCCGGAGATGTCGGTGGCGACGGGCGGGAGCGCGCTTGTTTTTGGCGCCCCGCCAGCGTCGCCGCCCCCCGTTTACACAGGGAGACATCTCAGGCGATGGGCCAGCGAGCTGAGAGGCAGCACTGCCGCCGGAGTGTCTCAAAACCCCAGCAGCGATGCAGTACAATGGGAGGCTATGGCTCCCATCGCCTGTCAGCTCGCTGACGGCCATTTACATGGGGCGATGTGGACACATCGCCCAAGATCGGCCGCCTGGTTTCAGAGCGCTGCTGTGAAACCAGGCGACCAGTAAAAGGCGCCATGCCCCTACGTCACCTATGAAATTTCGGCAGCGATGTCACCATGTGTGACGTGGCCATTAAGGCACACACAGGTACAGGAGGAGAAAGGACCCTGCTCGCGTGGGCTCCCAGTCTACAAAATGTTCCCTATTATGTTCTGGTTTCTGGCGAAGAAGTGTAAGGTGTAAAAAATTAAATTACTTGGCACAAACCCAACCCATCACTGCAGGTTACCATCCTGCCCTTTGTTCCTCCCAACCTTCTCTTCCCTCCACCATGCGTCATCCTATTTGGCCATCTTGACCCCATACCTAGGCATCTTCAATTTGCAGAGAGGCTTATACAGGACTTCATGTGCTAAAGGAAAGGGGATGCTGGACAGAGCTGAGGACAGAAAGATGGGTGGAACAGGTGGAGAGTCAAGTGACTCATTATTTTTCCCCTTCTCTAAGCCTTGTTGAATTCAGCAAAGTATGATCCATCTGGATGCAATTTTGCTGAATTTGCAGTATACAAATTGCAAAAAAAAAATCGAATTCATGAAAATCCAAATTTTTTGTGAAATTCACAAATTTATGTTGCCTTTATCCAATTCGCTCATCTTTAATGATAATACAGTGTTGCATTTACTCGCTAGAGATATCTAGATTTTTTAGATAAGGGTTGCCTGAACAACAACAACAGCATTATATCAACAACGTAGTATATAAGTGTCCATCAGTTTACTCTTTACCATCTAAACATATAATTGTACTTCTAACACTCAATAAATAAATTGCAGGTTTTATATATCGGAGAATAGAAGAAAAAAACTTCACCAGCAGAGCGTTCACTTATTAACTTTATACGCTTGGGAGAATAGAATAAATGGCATCCCTGCTGAATGATGCTGGTTAATCTACTAAGTAGTAAGACCGGAATTTTACACATAAACGACAATCAAAATAAAACATTAAACTCTTTCCTGTAAAGTAGATCAAGAAAAAAAATTATTCAAGCTGATGGTTAAAAGCTACAAATATTGTGAAATGGAATGAATCACATTCCAGATCATTTTTAAGGTAGTTTGTAATACTTTGCAATATTATATTCTTCTCAAGCCTTGAATACAGTAATATATAGGTAAGACTTTCATCATCATGATTCCTTTACTTTACTGTTACATCATAGGACTAAATACCAAACATTCTCAATCAACTTTTTTAAGGGTGCGTGCACACGATCAGTATATGCAGCGTTTTGGACGCAGCATCCAAAACGCTGCGTCGTACAGTATAAGCATAGTGGATGGGATTTAAAGAAATCCCATCCTCACTATGCTTATCTCACCTGCAGCGTGTTTGGAGCTGCGGTGCGTGTTGCCGGCAGTCCACTCCTCCGCAGCATGTCGGAAGCGGCGGCCACAGAGAGACTGGACAAGCCGCCCGCAACCGCCGCACATGGTGAGTACAGGGCGGCTGCGCTTTCATTGCGGACACCCGCGGCTTCACTCAGGTCCGGAGGAGCCGCGTCCAACACGCAGCTCCTCCGGACCGTGAGTATGCAGCCTTACTCTTGTGGATTCTTTTGGGTCACCATCATGATGTTTGGTATTTCCTATAATTAATAATGTTGATAGAACATGCTATAAAGAGTCACAGAGATTTAGAGTGGCACGTGGGAGGTAGCCGTGGGCAAGATATTGACAATGGACACCTAGGCATGCTACATGAATACTGAGGTCCTTGCTGGGTGCATGGACTTGAGTAGTGTAGGCCATACCTTTCTGCAGACCGCATACCACTGCTACCTTTGGCAGGCAACAATGAGTTATCAGTTCAAACTGAGATGAGGTCAACAGTTTGCTTTAAATAACAATTCTTCACATGTGAAATAGAGGGCACACTAGTGAAGTACAGTTTCAGTTTCACAGCTTAGCATAGAAGAAAAGGTTTGGGTACTGTGTTACCCACTTGAGAAAATGTTGATTGCTCTCAGTAGGAGAAGCAAGATAACAATCTTGTAGTTGTGATACCTTTTAATGGCTAACAAAAATAAAATAAGTGATGTTACAAGGGAGCTTTCGAGACGTCTTAGGTCCCTACATGTTTTCATATAAATTAGTGTCATATAAACTTACACATCACTAAGCCTGTCAGATGAGGACACTCTCCAGGCTATTTTGTTTATTTACTTAAATGTCCAGGCTCTTTTTTGTTTATTTAGTTAAATGGCCCTTCATTCTAGTTGTGCATGTATATATTTTGAGTTTCTTTCAATATTTTGTCATACCAGCCTGATGAAGGGACCTAAAGTGGTGTCACCTGCGAGTCGCTAGCGACATGCCGAAAGTCGTATCAGCGATTGCTAGCGACGTCGCGCTTGTAACGAGCGCGACGTTTTATCGTGGTCGAGGTTGAGGTTTACGGAGACGTAAACCTGTCAACGGGCCTGCGATAAGGCTGGATCGCCGGTGACATGCCAGAGCGATGTCGCGGGATCACGCTATACTGCAGCGTTGTTGGATCGCTCGTGGCTAGCCAGCAGCACGATGTCACTGCCCGCATCGCTGGGTGTCGCGCGAGCGATGCGTTGAAGCTGCAGCATGTCGAAGCGAGTGGGCACGCGATCCTTCGACATTGCTGCAGATCGTTGTGACAGCACTAGACGTCTCAAAGCTGGCTTGTAATATCATTTTTTGTTTGTTACCCAAATTAAAGTATCACAACTACAAGATTGTATCTTGTTCCTCCACTGAGAGCAATCAACAGCTATGCTCGACCCAGTTCTAGTTCCCATGAGATGTTCGTGACTTTTAGCTAATGAGTTCAGCACCAGTGCAGTCTGTGACAGTCACTATGCCATACTTGTCGCTCCCTGTCTTCTCCCATAGGGAAGTTAGTGGTCTAACATCAGCAGAATAGACTCTTGCTTCAGAGTTTCCTTGTCAAGGTCTCTTCTCCCCATGAGGGGTAGGGCATTTGCCATAGTGTAAGCGAAGAGCGTTTTGCTTGCAGTCACTTGTGGATGTCTAATCCTGGAAGTATGACTTGCACCATGAACAGTCCATTCCATACCCATTACCTCTTAGGCTAGGGATCTTGTCACTACGTCTTGTTCTCTGGACCCTCTCTGAGTTAAACTCACTTTAATGCACAATGGTTCAATAGTTAAAGCAGTGTATATCTCTTGTGTCTTGGATCACACTTCAGGATTGAGCTATCTTACTTTGTTCTCAAGTTTACAGTTGCCATGAGTCATCCACAACATGTGGCCTTGATAGCTTACCAGAATTGTACATACTTACCAGTCACTAGCGGGGCCCTTTCTGCAGTTGTGCATGAAACAGCCACTTACACTAGATACTATGTCCCCTTCTTGTGGACTATTCCAAATACTTTACAGTTTCTTGCCCTACAGTAAATTACTGAGTAAACTCCTTAACAAACATCTTTCATAGCAGCTTTATACCATATACATTATATTATCACATTTCCTCATCACTATACATTACACTCTATGGGAAAACAAAAAAATAGAAATAAAAATGAGCAGATACGCTAAAATAAATAAATAAATTGCAATAGTTCATAAAGAATAGGGTATTTGGTAACATTATTTTGATAAAAAATGTAACAGCCACCTCACCACATCAAGGTGACTTTATCAGGATGATCATAACATAGCATCAAATATTAAAAATCTTACTAGATGTCATGATGTAACCATGATAGGAACTGAGCAGGGCCCGGGGCCCAAAGAGAACACCAAGCAATGAGAGGCTGTATACACATTGTGACCAGCTCATAGAAAGGCAGACCACACCTTAGTTTGCAATGAAAGCAAAAAAAAAACAAAGAAAACCAAAAACTTAACTGGAATGCAAGTATGTGCATGCAATATGTAGGTGCATGTTCACACAGACCAAAACAGGAAAACCAAAGAAAAAAAACAAACATGACCAGATACCCCAAATAAGTAAATAAATAGATTGCACATGTCCTTATACTAGTCATATGAAAAATTTTGGGCACCCCTCTAATCTTACTCATTTTTTTTTGTTTAAAATTGGGTTTTTGCAACAGCTATTTCAGTGTGATATATGTAATAACTGATGGACACAGTAATATTTCAGTGTGATATATGTAATAACTGATGGACACAGTAATATTTCAGTGTGATATATGTAATAACTGATGGACACAGTAATATTTCAGTGTGGTGATATATGTAAATAACTGATGGACACAGTAATATTTCAGTGTGATATATGTAATAACTGATGGACACAGTAATATTTCAGTGTGATCTATGTAATAACTGATGGACACAGTAATATTTCAGTGTGATCTATGTAATAACTGATGGACACAGTAATATTTCAGTGTGATCTATGTAATAACTGATGGACACAGTAATATTTCAGTGTGATATATGTAATAACTGATGGACACAGTAATATTTCAGTGTGAAATATTTATGGGACTACACGAAAATGTTGAAATAGATTATTTCCAAAAATTGACAGGTGCAAAAGTATGGGCACCTCAAAGAAAAGTGACATTAATATTTAGCAGATCCACCTTTTGCCTCTAGTCGCTTCCTGTAGCTGTTAATGAGTTCCTGGATCCTGGATGAAGGTATTTTTGACCATTCCTCTTTACAAAACAATTCCAGTTCAGTTAAGTTTGATGGTCGCCGAGCATGGACAGCCCGCTTCAAAACATCCCACAGATGTTCAATGATATTCAGTCTGGGGACTGGGATGGCCATTCCAGAACATTGTAATTGTTCCTCTGCATGAATGCCTGAGTAGATTTGGAGCGGTGTTTTGGATCATTGTCTAGCAGAAAGATCCATCCCCGGCGTAACTTAAACTTTGACACTGATTCTTGAACATTATTCTTAAGAATCTGCTGATACTGAGTGGAATCCATGTGACCCTCAACTTTAACAAGATTCCTGGTATGTCATTGGCCACACAGCCCAAAGCATGATGAACCCTCCCCCAAATTTGACAGTGGGTAGCAAGTGTTTTTCTTGGAATGCTGTGTTTTTGTGGCGCCATGCATAACGCCTTGTTGTATGACCAAACAACTCAATCTTTGTTTCATCAGTCCACAGGACCTTCTTCCAAAATGAAACTGGCTTGTCCGAATGTGCTTTTGCATACCTCAGGCGACTCTGTTTGTGGCGTGCATGCAGAAACGGCTTCTTTCGCATCACTCTCCCATACAGCTTCTCCTAATGCTGTGTGCACTGTATTGTTGACCGATGCACAGTGACACCATCTGCAGCAAGATGATGCTGCAGGTCTTTGGAGGTGGTCTGTGGATTGTTCTTGAATGTTCTCACCATTATTCTTCTCTGCCTTTCAGATATTTTTGTTGGCCTGCCACTTCTGACCTTGACAAGAACTGTCTCTGTGGTCTTCCATTTCCTTACTATGTTCCTCACAGTGGAAACTGACAGGTTAAATCTCTGAGACAACTTTTTGTATCTTTCCCCTGAACAACTATGTTGAACAATCTTTTTTTTTCAGATCATTTGAGAGCTGTTTTGAGGAGTCCATGATGCCACTCCTCAGAGAAGATGCAAATAGGAGAACAACTTGCAAGAGGACACCTGAAATAGCTTTTCTCATGATTGGATACACCGGGCTATGAAGTACAAAGCTCAATGAGGTTACCAAACCAATTTAGTGCTTCAGTAAGTCAGTAAAAAGTAGTTAGGAGTATTCAAATCATGAAAATCAGAAGGGTGCCCATACTTTTGCACATGTCAATTTTTGAAATAATGCATAGTTCACATTTTCGGTTAGTACAATAAACCTCATTTCAATCCTGAAATATTAATCTGTCCATCAGTTATTACATAGATCACACTGAAATAGCTGTTGCAAAAAAACAATTTAAAAAAAAAAAAAAAAGAGTAAGATTAAGAGGAGTGCCCAAACTTTTTCATATGACTGTAATTGTTACATCACTTGACAGCTGGTATGGTTTTTAATATTTGATGCCCAATGGGGTCACCTTGACATGGTGGGATGGCTTTTACATTTTTGATCAATTTAATGTTACCAAATGTGGTATTTTTATTTTCATGCAGTATTGCAATTTATTTATTTACTTATTTATCTGCTCATCTTTGTTTCTTTTCTTTAGTTTTGCTATTTTGTGGTCTGTGTGAACATGCACCTATATACTGCATGCATATACTTGCGTTCCAGTTCAGTTTCTGGTTTTGTATGGGAAAACATTACAGTTCACATAATACATTATATACAAAGACACATGACACTATTGACGTTACCATTCAATGGTGCGATTAGCGTTTTCAGTGAGGGATGTGACTACCAGTCCACCTCCTTACAGAGGAATCTTTGATGTAGATGTCAACATAGCCTAATATGAACATAACCCAAGTCAAAATGAAGAGGGTTCTGATTTTTTTTCCTACAATATGTGCTGGAAATTAGAGGTGAGTGAATTGATTTGCAGATGATTTAGACCCTTTCACATCAGCGTTTCTGTCCGGATCCAGCCGATCCGGCAGAAATACTGCTTCTGCCACCTAACGGCCAACTTGCGGTACACTTGCGACAAGCCCCCATTCATTCTCTATGGTGCTTGCGGCAAGTGTGACAAGTGCGGTATTGCCGCGATCCGGCACTTGCGGCAGTTGCGGCTGCGTGGTCAGCTGAAGTTGTTTTGCATGGCCACAACTGCCGCAAGTGCCAGATCGTGGCATTACTGCACTTGCCGCAAGCCTTATAGAAAATGAATGGGGCTTACCACAAGTACACCACAAGTCATCCGTTAGGTGGCAGATGCAGTAAATCTGCCGGATCTGCGGCAATTCAGCAAAAATGCTGATGTGAAAGGGGCCTAATTTTTTTTCAAATTTAGAGAAATTTGCAGGTTCCCATGAATTCGATCACTGAGTTTTGATTCACAAGAAAAGAATAAATGAAACTGTAACCTATCTTTTCAGGATTGACCGATATGCAAAGTACTGCTACCATTTTGGAAAAATGGCAAAGTCTTTCGTCGCTTCTAGCCATTCATTAAACATAAATATTTAATTATTAATAAATAGGCATTACAAAACAGAAAAGAACACCGAGATTGTCCAATAAGCAATACCCCTCATCACCATCTATTACAAAAAGCGTCTTTTGGATTTTTTCCATAAATTTAGAGTTTGACCCTTTAACCCTCAGGTCAGGCCTTTTTCAAATCATCTGATTAACACTTTTATACATCTTCAGGAAGTCCATTGAGAGAAATCCCATTAATCATGGGATAATAGGATCACTGTCAGGGAATTATAGTGCATGTTCTAGAAGGTGGAGGGTATTCTAAATGTCTAAATGAAAGCCTTTTACTGAGGGCTAGTGGACAAGTTGTGTTTTGGGGATATTAGTAGTGTTTTTTTGGTTATTATTTTAAGACAACTGAAAAAATATTGAAAATGCTAGGAAAATAACCATTTGAGAAAGGTAAACCTAATAAATGTTGTATTGTGGCTTCAGCTACAAGAGCTAACAGTGGTGGAATGTACGTGAGCCAAGAACATCGAGCCCTGGTGCGAATGTTTTATTGTCACTTGCCAACGTATGTCATGTTGAGATGTAAAACTGAGATTTGCCTATATATGTTGATTTTTATCAAAGGGGCCATTACACATCTATCTAAGGGTACCGTCACACGGTGCAACGGCACTGGAGATGTCGACGGCGACGGGGGGGAGCGCGCACTTTTTTGATGCCCCGCCAGCGTCGCTGTCCCCCATTTACATGGGGCGACACCTCTGTCTCAAAACCCCAGCGGCGATGCAGTACAATGGGAGCCTATGGCTCCCATCGCCTGTCAGGTCGCTGGTGGCCATTTAAATGGGGCAATGTGGGCACATCGCCCCAGATCGGCCGCCTGGTTTCACACCACTGATGTGAAACCAGGCGACCACTCAGAGGCGCCGACATCGTCCCTTTACATTAGGCGACGCAGGGGCGATATCGGCGCAGATAAGCCACGCCCCTACATCGCCTAGTACATCGGCGGTGCCATCGCCAGGTGTGATGGCACTCTAACACATGACAAAAGCGGAAGGTATAATTGACCTACAGTACTCATTTTTATAAAAGGGTTTGAGATGTAAGTGCTAAAACCCAACGGACTATGGCCAACTCATCTATTCCTCAGTTCACTTTATTTGTAAATTATTCTGTTATGTTCAGAGAAGCTATTTTTGTCGACCACCATCTAAATCAAGTTTGAAGCTGATAATACTGAAACTGTGGCCTAATTAGTAATTTGCGTTAAAATGTACTGTAGGTGTTGATATTGCATAGAAGTGAACATGATACTTCCAACAAAACTGTTCTGAAAGAATAACAATATGCATTCAATTTTTGACGTAATCAGATAACCCTATATGACAATGTGACAATGCATAAGTTATCTATTCAACAAACACATATGTATAATGACTCTTAAAGGAAACATGCCATGCCCCCATGTTACTATTTACTTGCAGGATATACGAGTTAATAGCATTACAATGCTGTCCAGCCGCCCTACTGAAAGCGCGGCTACTAAGAGAAAATGATCTTTATTCTTCTCAGGAGCCACTGGATGGCAGTCATAGAGGCGTGCATGGAGTGTATGGTCATAGTTGCCCCAATACACATATAATGTTCACTCTTGTCTTGCAATTAATAAGAAAAACATTTTTTTGAAACGTTTTCGCTTCCACAATGAGCAGTTCATTCATTCTACAACATAAAGAAAACCTCCAAATACTGTATATGGTTTGCACAATAAGGAAATTATATCTAGGAATTGAGAAGAATCATATGATATTGTTCAACCTTACAACTGCAATACATCTAATGTTACTAAGCACTTTATTCATCGTTGCAAATGCAACCTTTCCACATATGTTACTTAAGCAAATAAATAAAAAACACGGCAAATATTAATGGAGCTAATAGGAAATGTGTTTTCCATAGAAGGAAAGCATATTTAATAAATACTCTTAACACCAGACACCCCGTAGATTTCAAACATAGAAATGAGTGAAAATGGAATTTTTCAACTTTGCTGAATTTTTCCAAAAAATTTGATCTGCAGTGAATACTGTATATGCAAGTATTCCTCAATTGTATATTGAGTATATACTCACATTCTGAATGTTCATATCCACTCTAGTATCTAGATTATGTAGTCCTACTTCATTACATAACTGGCAAAGTCTAGATAGGCAAAAAGAATGGACTTGCATGACCTGTAGAAAGTGTCTGCTTTCACCATCATTTCTTGTGGGCTCAGCCATCATGTAACCTCCATATGCATCATATCCCACGCTTTCCTCATGTTATCACCTGCTTGTCGTATTGCTTTTTTGAAACTCCCTTATAAAAACTCCCCACTAAATCCATCTAGGACTGTTGCTTTCCTATTTTGGAGATGACTTATGGTTAGTCTCACATCTCCTTCTGTTATTTCTGCATTAATTGCATCCTATTGATCTTGTGTTAGTTTTGGAAGAGTGACTTGTTGGAGGAATTGTGTACCTTCTGCCAAATTAGTATATGAGGGTTTATATAATTCTTTGTAAAGATTTTGTAGTATTTCATTGATATTCCTAGGGTCGGAGGTTATAGTTCCCTGGCCGTCTCACACCCTGGCCGTCTCACAGTCTATAACTTGGATTTGCCTGCAGATGCCCTTTTCCCTGTCTTGCCAGCAATTTCCCCACTTTGTTCCCATTTCTCAGCAATTCAATCTCCTGTGTAGAGCGGTATATCTTCCATACCCACCGGAGCATGGTCAGATATGACCAGGTCGTAGATCTCCACTGACTTCATTCTATTTAATAGTCTCTCCGAGGTCAGCAGATAGTGTATCCTTGACCAGGATTAGTGTGCATGAGAGAAGTGGGTGAACGCTCTATCCTCTGGATGTAACAAACGCCAAACATCCCTCAATCCAGTTTGTTCATTGAAGGAGGGGAGAAGAGTCTCTCTTTTTGGAGGAGTCAAGCTCTGGCTCTTTCTGTCCTCTTCCCCATTGTGAACCGAGTTCAAGTCTCCCCCAGTAATTATCACAGGCGAGTTGTCCAAGACGATCTTCCTCTCCAGGTCAGCAAAGAAGACTCTGTTTGAGCCACTAGGTCCATATACATTGTAGATTGAATAGATTTCTCCTCCATGCTCTATGGTGACCCAAACCCACCTCCCTTGATCATCACACTCCTGGGACAGCAGATTAAAAACACTAATTTACGATGGAAAGGTAACTCTGCGTGTCTACCTTGAGCTGACGAGCCCACTTCTTTCCCTACCCACAATTTCCTGAGCCTAAAGAAATCCTCTTCGTTTAGATGTTTTTTTTTTAAGCAATACAATATCGGGTGAGTACCTTTTCAGATGTCTCAGTATCTTTACTCTTTTATTCGGGGATCTTAGGCCTTTCACATTCCAAGAGATGACCTTCATGGTTCCTGTCACTACAACCTAACACCTCTTGCTTTGTTTTCCTTATGAGGGTTCTAGTGATTAAACGAAGATCCTCAGGTGGTTTGAGAAGGGTAGAAAAGAAAGGAAAAAAGACTTAAAGATATGAGAGGGGATAGAGGTTTATACCTTAAAACAAATAAACAGTGAGCTCTCAATACGCTGTAGTGTATTTCTAGCTTCTTACACCACTAATAGCATTGTGGACTTCGCTTTTTTCTGAGGAAATAAGAGCTACCAAAAAGAAAAAGAAAATGAAAAACTTGTGGAAGAAGCATATCCCACACTACACATTATAAATAATTGTGAAAATGCCATCTGCATCCTCTCCTCCGCCCTGATCCATACCTTTGCATAACTCTTTGCCCTCCATCTCTCCAGAACCCGAGTCCCTTCCCCAAATAAGCAGCAGATGGGCACTTCCCACCAAAACCCATCTTCATTAAGGCGCAACATACATCAATTGGCAGTACTCAACACATTACAAACAGCATCCAGTCTCCTGATGCCAGTTATAGAATTGAAATCGATCTGAACTAACCACATTAGGAGAGAGGAAGTCTTTGGAAGTTGTTGGAGCTGTGTTGCCTGCGGCACTGTTGTTAGGCTGCAGCCGTGAAGCCTTTTTATCTTTGTCCCCCTTTTTGTCTTCCTTCCCCTGTGTTTTATTACAGCATTGGTGTAGTCTAGTGCGCTCAATGGAATTTGCACTACACAGAGTGAATGGAGGGACAGTCAAGGACTAGGCACGAAATGGCGATGAGGGGAAAGACTCATATGGGGATGTTAGGGGAGCTGAAGGATCAGACACAGGTTAGGGTCAGGAGGTGACCCATCCCCTGCTCTGTATCGTGAGGGCCTTCTTCTCCCTATCTATAAATTGTTGTATCATCCATCGTTGTGCCATGCATCAGGCATTCCCTTGCCCAAACGTGACAGATACTCTGAGAATAAACCTCTAATATTAGATGTTGCCTGGCGCAGAGATGTGTGTAGTTGTATAGGCTCCATGAACATGACTTTGTTTCCTTCAAATTAGAAACATGAAAGGGCTTTTCTTTTCTGTTTTAGAAATCAGAATGGACATTTCCTCTTGTGTAGTTCTTTTGGGGTTTATTTTCATTATGCACATAGCCAATGGCCTTTCCGATTGCGGATTAAGAAACATATCTGTTAACAGTTGCAAGTGAACTACACAAATCAAACATTAAATTTATTGTTTCGGAGGGTCTGTTCTTCCTGCTTAAATCAGTGAAAAAACAACAAATGATCAGATTTATCTCTTCCCACTTTATCCCTTTTCACTTTAATTCTTAAGATATATGAAATAGACATCAAAGTATTAAACAAGGTTTAAATATGTTCCAGTCGATTGGCTTATCTAAATACAGGGACCAATTTATCTGAGGTCCAGAGTCATGCCATAGACACATATTAATTATTTTCATTCCTGAAGTGTTCATCATATTTCAAGCAACAAAATCAATTATAGCAAAACATTTATAGTTTTTCACATGCTTCAAAAAATGACAGAATTATGGCTGCCATAAATAACTTTCTGCAGTTTATAAAGTCCAACTTTAATTATTTAACTCCCGGGTTTCCAGCCTAAAGCTTATAAAACAAGCCTGAACTGCGAACCTTTTTCCATCTTGCTTGTTCCTTTCATTTATTAATAGTTTTTATTTTATATTTTAAAGGGGATTCGGAAAAAAGGTAAAGTGGTGTTTACATTACTGGCACTGACTGTAGGTCACGTAATTCAAAGCAATAAGGAAATAGATTTTTAATAATACATTTATTTACAATTATTATTTTTAGAGATGAGTGGACTCAGGTTCACTGAGTTCAGACAAATTTAAAAAAAAGTCAGGTTCCGATCACCATCGGCTTTACTATCCCTACCTCAATATAAAGTCATAGCTGCGGCTGGTTTGATGTTTGATAAGTCAGAAGGCGAGGATGGCGGGGCCGGCACTGGTTGGGCTCCTGTGATGTGGCGGTGTCATGTGAATCCTGGGAATGCAAGTGCTGCTATAGCTGGAGCAGCGCTGGCACCGGAGGTGAGTGTAGGTGTTGTTATTTGAATGGAGGCAAATATGGTGATTGAGAAGGGGTTGTACAAGTAATGAACAAATACTTTAAATGTTTGGTTTTTTTTAGCCAGAATTTAGCCAGACGGAGATAAAGAAAATGGCTGCAAAGGCAATGCATGCACAGACTGAGATCTCCGACAAAATGGCTGTGGAGGCAGCGCAGGTACAGATGGAGATCTCCAAGATAATGGCTGCCGAGAGATCTCCAGGATTGCGCTGCCTCCACAGCCATTCTCCTTTCGGCCATAGCGTCAACTGCCAGGAGATTAACGGCGCCTGTCGATAAGTTGCTGGGGTCACCCCATCCACACAGCCTTGTGCCCCATCATGCTGCTGTCCTCCACCATCACGACCCTTCCTCTGTGACCGCGCTTGAAAACCCCCGTGCCCTCCCATCCCCTGGGTAAGCTGCTTGCTGCTGTTTGGAAAAATACCCCCATTTTCCCCCATTTTGGGGGCAAAAAAGTGCATCTTATAATGCAAAAAATATGTAGTATCCCCACTAGAGATGTGGGACTCGATTTGCAGGACTCTGGTCTATCAGCCAACCAAGTCAGTAATCTGTACCCTCCGGATGGCGGAACTGTGAATCTCTTCACCTACCGCTTTCCCGATTCAATTATTGTTATGTCGTCTATATAACTTTGATAAACTTGATATGAAAGGTTCCATTATAAGTCCGGATACACAACAAAGGGACATTCATGGGATAGATTTTAGGTTTGCAGTGTATTCTTTGTTTATAAATATAAATATAACTAAGTCTATGGACTTATGAAAAAGAAAAAAAAAAAAGTCAGGTTCAAGACCTGGACTTCATCAGAACTTGACCCTTACCCCATAAAAGCTAATGAGAACCCAAACTTAAGTAGTTTAAAATGATGGTAGTAAGGTCAAAATGGTTGTAATAGGAACCAAAAAGGGGATTAAAACAACACAATTCCACATACCACGTTTCTCCAACAGATAAGGCCACCGTCATACTATTTCCAGGCCGGATATTAAACCTTATGAATATTCACATTTTCCCCTGCCCACCCTCTTTTCTCCTATTACAGTCCCCTAACCTTGATGTTTTAGCTTAACCCAAACGCTAACACAGGCATACAGTTTGAAGTTTTTGTTCAGGGTTTAGCACATGACACAAGGTGTCCGGTCAAGCCCTGAACTAAATACATATCAAGGAAAGGTAGACAACTTCGGCACTGGTCCAATTGGTAAAATCCATTTTATTGCGATATTAAAATTTGGATTACATTAAAACAGGTTACGTGTTTCAGGTATTGAAAGCCCTTATTCAAACCTTTCCTGTATATGTTGATGAGTTGTTTGCACCAACTGGTAGCGGCACCCATTGACTGCAGGAAACCTCGCCGCAAATATACCTAGAAGACATGGTGAGCTCTATTCCTCTTTCTACTCCTGAACATTATAGTTTGAGTTCGCTCATGACTAAATATTATTCTTACACGTCTATCCATTTATCTGATACAATGATTGAAAGTCGATTACAAACATAATCTGCTCCTTTCATATTTATATAAAAAATCTAATAAATGTAATGTAGCTCACTATCTTTGAAAATAATGCATTATCTACGATCTACTTTTGGTGATTTGAAAGTTTCACTTAATAATAATAATAATAATAATAATAATAATATTCATTATTATAGTGCCATTTATTCTATGGCGCTTTACATATGAAAAGGGGCATACATAGACAAGTACAATAAACATGAGCAATACAAGGCACACACAAGTACAGAAGGAGAGAGGACCCTGCCTGCAAAACCTCACAGTCTACAAAGAAAGGGTGAGGATACAATAGGAGAGGGTTGAGCTGGTCATTTGGCAGTTCGGTAGACTGAGGATCATTGCAGGTTGTAAACTTGTCAGAAGAGGTGGTCTCCTGGTACTTACCTACACGCAACCTCCGATCCTCTCAAGATCTCTTTCTCTACTCCCCACTCATCTCCTCTTCCCACAACCACATGCAAGATTTCTCCCATGCTTCCCCCATACTCTGGAACTCTCTGCCCCAACACATCAGACACTCGCCTACCGTGGAAACCTTCAAAAGGAACCTGAAGACCCACCTCTTCCGACAAGTCTACAACCTGCAATGATCCTCAGTCTACCGACCGTTATGCAGTATTTTCTAATGTATGTATTCCTATTAGGGAATCTACTTTAATTACCACTTGCACAGCAAGAAGCCCACTCTTCTTTCTACTACTGTATGTAAGCATGAATACAAGTGTACAGTGCCTAATATACATAGATATTAAAGGTAGTGACCAACACCCTGTTTCGAACAATATGTCACTTACTGGGCTACTTACTTTAGTTTTGATAACAAACCATTTTATCATTAGATTACCCCAAAAGAACCAGTAAACCTTCTGCAATGTAGTCACATTCCTGAGTTCTGTAAAATCCCACCTTCACCATTGATTGGCAGCTTCTACCTCAGCACAGTCTACTCAGAAAGCTGTCAATCACTAGTGTGGGCAAAATTATATAGAGCTCACATTTGGAAAACTGGTAGTTCTGCAGTAAATAAAACTTTGCAGTAAATAGAATTTATCAAAACCGGTACAAGTGGGTATGTGCTGGAATCACATACTTCATGCTGCTTTTTGATGGGGCAGCAACACACTAAAAACAGATGCATTTCAAAACGAGATGCCACAATTCCTCTGAATGGTGAGTCTCAATGATGGGAGTGACACTTCTGCTCTCCAAATTTGGGCAAGCGCATGCAGAGCTGTCAGCATAATGATGGACAGTTCAGCCCTGTCATATCAGAGGCTGGGGCATGCTGAGCTGTCATTATAGTTTCCTCTATGTCTCTCCTGTGAAGAGCGATTACCTGTTTATTTAGATGGTTCCCTTTCTCTACTTACTGCCAGTTGTAGCTTATGCTTGGTGGTGTCTGCATGCCATTGCTTCTTGTGCTCTGTATCTGATCAACTGTTACCTGATCTTGGATCATTCTTCAGACTCTCAATTTACGGTACCTTATGTGTTTGTTTATGTGTGTTTCCTTCCCCATCCTCTTATTTATGTCCCCTACCCTGTTTTGAAAAATCCCTAATAAAAATATTTTGGATACAGACAGTTCATTTGCCTAGCTCATTTGTCTTTATCCTCTAGCTAACTAGAATTCCAACCTTCAACATTGACCTGACTATACCTTTTGTATTTCCCCTTTGTGTGGCAAGCCTTCTTGGTATCTGACTCCAGACCTCTAGACTACCCAGTCTATTGGCTAACCCACTAATGGTGACTAGAGTCAACTTACATCTGGCCTGACTTCTTTCTTCCACCAGTATCGGCCCTAGTCATACACTGTGCGATCAAGTGATGAATCTCACCTAGGTGGTTCAGTATCTAGACAGAGAGCACAAGAGATTAGAAACGTTGCGGTCTCAGTGGCAGGGTCAGTTTTCTAGCATGATGTGTGATTACTATTTTCCTTTAATTGGTCCACTTACCAGAGATAGAACCAATGGAATTTGGACCTTCCAGCTCTCAGATCATTGAGAGAAGATATTGGAATGATCTTAGACACTGTCTCTACTGTGGTCACACTGAACATTTTCTCAAGGACTGTCCCATATACACTTAAACAACCAAACTATTGGGAAAATCCTAAATCTGCATAATTGTGGTTTGTTGAGGAGGTCACCCAGACTTCTAGGTACATTTGTACTCCTCAGATAAAGTACTACTAAATGTTGAACTACTTTTCCAGACGTTTTTCAGTCATTATCAGCATTCTCTTTCATGTGGGTTAGCTGCCAACTTCATTGATTCAGGACTGGTTCTAGTAATAGAATTAGGTTAGGGTCACACTTGGGAGGCAGTATTTTTGACGCCAGTGTTAATGGTTGCAGTTTTTTTCTGTTGACATTGTTATGCCATTTTAACGCTGGCGTTAACGCATGCATTAAACTATGGTACATATATGTACCATGCGTTAGCGCATGCGTTTCCCACAGGCTCCCATGTAAAAAAAAAACGCATGTGTTTTTGCAAATGCCCCCAAAAACGTTGCTTACCACGTTTTTGGGTGCTTTAGCAAAAACGCATAGCGTCAAAAGTGTTGCATTTTTATCATGCGTTTTTTGCATGGGGGCCTATGGAGGCGTTAACACTACCGTTTTCCACAATTTGGAATGCTTTTAGGGCTTCAATGGCTCAAGTGTGACCCTAGCCTTAGAGACAGTTTGATTGGATTGGCCCATTCAAATTGTTGCCATTGAAAGGACGCTGTTTTTCCAGGACATTGTCAAGCTGGTAACGGTGGAATTCACACTTACATTGGGAACACTTCAGTCTGAGTCCATCTCCATGTATTGGATAACTTACCTGTGGAGTTGGTATTGGGAATTCCATGGCTCACAATCTTATCATTGAGTGGTGTCAGAAGGATATTGTTAAATAGAGCCTAAATTGTCATAAGAGAAGTCTTACTTCTGTATTGGTGTTCTCCACTAGTCTGGAGGGACTGCCAGAATACCATGTCCTTATGACTTTGCTAAAAATCTTATCCGTAATACCAAATGACAGAAAGCCCGCTTATATCGTGGCCCAAGCGTAGTGCCATGAAAGAATATAGAAATAAAAGATTACCAAAGGATTATATCGATCCTTCCTCCTTGCCTTGCTGAGTATTTCTTTGTTAAAAAAAATATGGGAGTCTTCATCCATGCCTCGATTTCCATGAATTAAACAAAATTACGGTTAAGAATACTTACCCACTTCCACGCATCCCTGACTTATATAATCATCTTACTGAGGCTAAATGATTTTCTAAACTTGATCTTAGAGGCACTTACAATTTGATATCCATTTTGAATAGTGATGAGTGGAAGACCAACAGGGGAAGACGAACCAGTGGAATGCACCAACAGTAGAAAGAGCTGACAGGTTCCCTTTAAATGATCCCACTGGGTCCACAGTTACACAGATAGCTAATGCTAAACCCTTTGGTTGCCATCCATGCTTAATTTTATTAAAAATTAATATCTACTTGGGAAATTTTTGCATGTGCAAAAAAAAAAACTGTAATAACCAGCTGTCCAGGAATTGTATTCCATTGCCAGTCCCAGGAATACTGTGGACTCATTAGTCCATGAATTGAATCCTTTTATTATCAGATATACTGAATGCTAAGAAACCTTCCAGTTTGTTTATTAATCATGTCGCTAAAGTGCATGGAGTCCATCTGAAGATTGTGTCTGAGAGGGATGTACACTTTGTTTTGAAATTCTGAAGAGTGTTTTTAGGAAATTAGAGATTAAATTGTCATTTTTCTCTGTTTACCAACCAGAAACTAAAGCCGGGGTCACACGCGTCAATATCGCTAGCGACATCGCCGAAAAGTGACGCATCAATGATGTCACTAGCGATATCGCAAGTGCATCGTGCTGTGTGACAGTGCAACGCAACTGCAATTTATTGTTGGTCGCAGCTTGACAGGTTTACGAGAATGAACGTAAACCTGTCAATCTGCAACCAGCGATTAGGCTGGATCGCGCCGTCTGAGACCGCAATAGCGATGTTGGCGGCGATGCAGCCTATACCGCAGCGTTGCTGCGGATCGCTTGCTGGGTTGATCCCAGCCCAGCAAGCGATGGCTCCGCCCGCATCACCGCCGCGTCACTGGCAACATCCTGCTGTGTGACAGCTGGAAGAGTTAAATGTTGGCAAATTTAAGATCGTTAACAATATCCTTGCGTGTGACAACACACTAACGATGTCGGAAGGATAGCGGTCATGTGACATAGCTAACGATCTCCTTCACTTATATCCTAGCGTGTGAAGCGGCCTTTACATCTCTGAGGCCTTCATTTCAGTTGTAACAAGGAGGACATCAGAATGGAGTTTAATGGATCTTCTTGCTTTTATGTGGGTTTCCACCAATTTTAAGATTTCAAAAACATATTAAGAGGCTAATTTGCAATTTGGATTGTAAACCACAGTAGGGACTAGGACTGTAGCCTCCCTGGCGGTCTGTTTAGGTCTTGAATTTTTTGCTAAAAGCGGGCTACCCGCGTTCGCGGTAGATGCGGTTAAAAAACCGCATCTGCCGCACTTGCCGCATAGCTGCCGCACTTGCGCCGCACTTGCGGCGCGGTTGCGGCGCGGTTGCGGTAATCTGCATAGGAACCAACCACCTCGGATGACCCTCATACACTGTTAATATGTGCCCCTGCAGCCTAGTAAACCATTAGCAGCACTGTTTTAGTGTGCAAAGTGGCTGCAGTAGAAGTGAGATAATGATTTTATACACTTACATGCCTGCGTACTTGAGGGCGTCTCCCTGTGTGTGCTGGCACTTGTGGGCTGTGCTCATCATGTCTGCTCTCCCCCTCCCTTATGCACGCCCCCTCTCAGCCTGCTATAGTGATGTGAGGCTGAACTCGTCATAAAGGGGCGGGGCTAAATCGCGGCATCCCGGTAGCCCCGCCCCTTTATGACGCAATCAGCCTCACACAGTATAGCAGGCTGAGAGGGGGCGTGCATAAGGGAGGGGGAGAGCAGACTTGATGAGCACCGCCCACAATTGCCAGCACACACAGGGAGACGCCCTCAAGTACGCAGGCATGTAAGTGTATAAAATCATTATCTCACTTCTACTGCAGCCACTTTTCACACTAAAACAGTGCTGCTAATGGTTTACTAGGCTGCAGGGGCACATATTAACAGTGTATGAGGGTCATCCGAGGTGGTTGGTTCCTATGCAGATTACCGCAACCGCGCCGCAACCGCGCCGCAAGTGCGGCAAGTGCGGCAAGTGCGGCAGATGCGGTTTTCTCACCGCATCTGCCGCGAACGCGGGTAAGCCCGAGCCTGACTCGGGGTTAACGCTTCTGGTAGTGAATGTTAACCCCGAGTCAGGCTCGGGAATAACGCTAGGAAGGTTAAACAAAAACACATACTATCTCTGTACAACATACTGGAATGTAGTGGTGTTATATAAAACAATGATCCCCGACTCCAATTCTCAGTAGCCAGCAAAGGGCACGTTTTGAGGGTTTCCTTAGGACTGCATAGGTGATAATTTAAATTCCTGCACATTGGATGAGTCCAACACCTGGACAATACTAAGGAATTCCTGAAAACCAGCAATGTTAGTGGTTCTTGAGGACTGGAGTTGAGGAACACTGATATAAAATATACCAATAAATGTAGAAATCTTTGTAACTTTTATTTGCAGAGTATGAAAGTTTCTTTTGAATTATTGGAAAGTCCCTTAAAGACAAAACTGTGATTTTCTTGTCGTTATTAGCTATGAAAAATTGGAGATGCCACTCTTCTTGATAATCCCTGTCAATTCAGATAACAGTAACATCTGAGTTATATTCTTAAAAATAACTTAGCATGAAACTCTAACAGTTGTTATGAAGAATTAAACTTAAATCTGTAAATGCAAGAAGACTACACTCATTGACAAGTTGTGGAGGTGATGGAAGTTATAGATTTGACAGCTTAAAGGGAACCTGTCAGGTCATTTACACCCCAAAAATATATCACTACCTGTCACTGCAGCTGCCTACTTCTTACCTAAACATCCTTGGCTGACCTAAATGTAAAGTATAATGGTTGAAAAAATAGCTTTCTATATCTTCCATTTTCCCCATCGTCTAGATATGTTGGTGACGTGTGAGTGTTCACTCTGGGTCCATTCTCCCCTCTCGCTCCATGGTGTCATGCCCCAGCGGGCGTGACAATTCATGCACATGCACAGGCCTGAATGTATCAAATCTGTGTGATGATTCTTCTCGGTATGACGCATAGGCCGTGTGTCACTTCTGGTCCTGTGCAGTGTGGGTATTATTGGGTGTACTCAGTAGCTCTGGAGCATGCGTCCTATGCATTCTGAAGCCACCAAATGCACCAAATAATCCCCACACTGCGCAGGATCAGAAATGACACACGGCCAACGCACGATACCCAGAAGAAGCATCACACAGATTTGAAACACAGGACTGCTCTTATGTATGAAATACCGGGGCTTCATTACAACGGAGCAAGGGAACATGGAGCCAGAGAAAACACCCACGAAATCTGCAGTCTTGACGACACCCTGCTTATTAACATAGGGACATGTGTGTTATAAAAACATTTTCTCAGCAATTGCAGGCCCCTTTTACTTAGGGATGTAGTAGAAAGCTGCAGGGACACGGAGTGATAGATTTGGGAGCGTAAACTAGTTTTTCAGCCCAAAAATTGGGCTGAAAAGTACCCCCTCGGCTTATACGCGAGTCAGTGACGGTCCCTATGATTATACAGCAGCCCCAGTAATCCAGGGCCCCCCAGCCTTGCTCCGGTCACCTGTAAAGTAAAATATACTTATCACTGTCCCGCTGCCGTCCGCGCCCGCCGCTGCCGACATCCTCCATCTTCATGCGTCTTCTTCCGGTTTTCTCTGTTCGTCGCAGGCAATGACGTCATTGCCGGCGCCGAACACAGGAAGTCGGAAGAAGACGCATGAAGATGGAGGATCGCGGATGTCGGCAGCGGCGGGCACGGACGGCAGCGGGACAGTGATAAGTATATTTTACTTTACAGGAGACCGGAGCAAGGCTGGGGGGGCCCTGGATTACTGGGGCTGCTGTATACTACTGCTGGGGCTGCCGGGGCTGCTGTATACTACCACTGGGGCTGCTGGGGCTCCTATATACTACCACTGGGGCTGCTGGGGCTCCTATATACTACCACTGGGGCTGCTGGGGCTGCTGTATACTACCAATGGGGCTGCTATGGCTCCTGTATACTACCACTGGGGCTTCTGGGGCTGCTGTATACTACCACTGGGGCTGCTGGGGCTCCTGTATACTACCACTGGGGCTGCTGGGGCTCCTATATACTACCACTGGGGCTGCTGTATACTACCACTGGGGCTGCTGGGGATGCTATATACTACCACTGGGGCTGCTGGGGATGCTATATACTACCACTGGGGCTGCTGTATACTACCACTGGGACTGCTGGGGCTGCTGTATACTACCACTGGGGCTGCTGAGGATGCTATATACTACCACTGGGGCTGCTGTATACTACCACTGGGACTGCTGGGGATGCTATATACTACCACTGGGGCTGCTGTATACTATTACTGGGGCTGATGTATATTACCACTGGGGAGGCCTGTATACCACTGGGGGGGGCCTGTATACCTGTGCTGGGGTCCACCCTCGGCTTATACACTAGTCAATAGGTTTTTCCAGATTTTTGGGGCAAAAGTAGGGGGGTCGGCTTATACACGGGTCGGCTTATACACGAGTATATACGGTAGGTTGACAGGTTCCCTTTAAAACTATAAATGCAAGAAGACTACTCTCATTGACACAAGTTGAGGAGATGATGGAATTTATAGATTAGACAGCTAAAATCAGCTGATCTACAGTAGACCATATCCACATCTAATAATTGATATTCAAGGTAGGAAAACAACTGTTATTAACGGGCTAATGTGTGAGTCTTTCACTACATATTTAAAGAGCCAAATGCAGCTACAATAAGCAGAAGATTGGGAAAGCGTTTGCCTTTTTCACAGCTTCTTCTATCTTCCTTCTGCTCCTGTTACAACAGACAAGGATTTTTTTTTACAATGCTTTCTTTAACAATTTAACAAGAAGTAAGATACGTAGTAGCTCATATCTCCTTTTTTTTGTATGCAGCACCCTCAATGGCTCTCCCATTTGTATTGGTATTTTCCCTCTCAAAAGCAGGAAGTCTCAAACTAGCTAGACAGCGGAGAGCCTGACTCCAGCCACTCCAGTTTCTTTTTTCTTATTACGGTATGTACATGTTAATTCATTACATAGGATTTTTTTTATAATTATATACTGAATATTTGAAGACAGTTTACATTTTAGTATGTATTATTTCTTGAAGATTCCACGGAAGACATGTTTAAAGGCCAAGCAAATTCTCTATTTTTTAATCAATGTTAACAATTCCATAACTCAAACCTCTAGCGAATTCAGACTAATTTAATATATCACATCAGTTATAAAAACGCTTTTCATTATACTACAATTACAAAATCAGAAAATGAAAATGTTGAATGAAACAATATTATCCGTTTGAATAACGCAGTAGAGAAAACACTCTCGGTTCATTGGAAATGTCAAAAATTAAGTGTATTTGCAGAATATGATGAGGCTGTAATTTCAAATACTAATCTGAAGTTTAATTTTAATGGGAAGCATTACGCATTACTTGTGCAATTAGCGCTTCATTTAAATGTGCATCCATCAAAGTCATTAATTACATTTTATTGAAGTCTGGCTGGTTTATAAAATGTTTTCTAATTGATTTTAACTGTGGGCAGTGAAAGAAATGTATGCTGGTATTGTTAACCAGATCATAGTAACAGGCGTCAGTAAGAGATTGTATTTCATGGAGACAGCCATCTAACAAACATGAATGCTTTCAATTTATGTTGGACCTCAAAATATTGAAAGTTCCTGTCATTTATGTGGGCATTTCTAAACAGATTAAAAATTAAAATTCCCCGATTGACCCTTCATTTCTTTCACTACTTTCTCTTTACCATGCTATTGTGCTCTACTTTATTAAAGCTAACCTAGACTAATACCTTGATATACAGATATCAATAGATGTACATTTAGGGCAGCAAAATAAAGTGACAGATGTGTTATTTGCATAAATGGATATCAAAATTAAATATATTGTTCCGTTTGGCTACAAGTACATCAAGTACATGTTTTGCCTTATAACCAGGGCCGCACCGTCCATTGGACAGTGTGAGCCCTGAGTACCAAGCGGAGCAGCCAGGGGGAGTGGCATTCAGAGAGGGCGGTGCCAGCACCAGAGACTGGCTTCTGCAGCGTCACCGGTAAGATAGCGGCTGGAGGCTAATAGCTTTCTCCCCCCCCCCGGTTCTCACCCGCGGCCACAAGCTACAGGGGGGCGGTGCTGGAGTCTGAGACCCAATATCCCCTCCCCCGTCCTTTAGCTTGTGGCTCAGGCGGCAGAGGGGCTTGGTACACCCCTGTTTATAACTAACAAGTATTAGTATTAGAATTAGTTTCAAAGTGAACCCACTTTTTACTCAGGAAATCACCGGATTACCTGCCGGGTTGGTGAGGAAGGAGTGGGTTCACTTAGAAACAGTCGAAGTAAATCTACCTGCATAATCCATCCAGTATACTGATCTCCTTTAGTATACATCCAGCAGCACATAGGTATCCATATTGCACTAGAGTAGGGTGACCAAACTTTAGAGTTGGGTGTTTGCACCGAACACAAACTTTGCAGAAAATTTCAGTGTTTGGGCTCGGAGTCCAGGTGCATTACATCTGCAAACCACTGGAGCGAGCATTGCTGTGCTGAGGTACACTTGGTGCTCGGGTACTTTCGGTGCTCGACCCAGTGTGAGCCACTTGCAGTGTTTGAATGGCTGCACTGGGGGTAAAATCTGCAATATGTAGAGTGTGCAAAAAAAAATTGAAAAAAAAACTATCCTCCCTTTATCGGAAGTGTTTTGCTAGCCGCTGGCTGTGTGTAGGTGGAGACCTGAACTTCCCAATCAGTGATGACCAATGAGGTTTGGGTCCAAAATGAAATTTTATATAAAGTCAGGCTCAACCCCAGAAAACAACCCCCCGCATGTAACTCATCCCTATTCTAGTGTTCCTACACAACGTCCTGCTCATAATTAATTACAAGAGGCCAATGAGTGTAATTGTTGCCTAAATTTGATATTATGAATGCCCAGAAAGCTGGTGCTTGTGTTCATGGTGGTTCTTCTGCTATTAATGGCTTACACAATTTTTTATGGGTTTTAATCTCTCACACTATGTCATCCATTGACATTTTTTTCTTTTAGTGTACAGTTTTCATAATGCTATAATTAAATATTGATATTAATTCAAATACCTACAATACAACCCTTCCCAAAAGGATATGTGGCGCCCCGCAACGAGTGCGTCACAGGAGAGTATTGCATCCCAGACTGCAGATGTACCCGTATATACTCGTGTATAAGCCGACCCGTGTATAAGCCGACCCCCCTAGTTTTGCCCCTAAAACCTGGGAAAACCTATTGACTCGTGTATAAGCCGAGGGTGGACCCCAGCACAGGTATACAGCCCCCAGCAGTGTGGCATACAGGCCCCCCCAGTGGTAGTATACAGCAGCCTCCCCAGTGGTAGTATACAGCAGCCTCCCCAGTGGCATATACAGGCCCCAGCAGTATATAAAGCAGCCCCAGTATATACAGCAGCCCCAGTGGTATACAGGCCCCAGCAGTATATACAGCAGCCCCAGTGGTATACAGGCCCCAGCAGTATATACAGCAGCCCAGTGGTATACAGGCCCCAGCAGTATATACAGCAGCCCCAGTGGTATACAGCAGCCTCCCCAGTGGTATATACAGACCCCAGCAGTGTTACAGCAGCCTCCCCAGTGGTATATACAGGCCCCAGCAGTATATACAGCAGCCCCAGTGGTATATAGCAGCCCCAGTGGTGTGGTATACAGCAGCCCCAGGGGTATATAACAGCCTCAGGGGTATATAGCAGCCCCGGGGGTATATAGCAGCCCCGGGGGTATATAGCAGCCCCAGGGTTATATAGCTGCCCCAGTGGTATACAGCAGCCCCAGGGGTATATAGCAACCCCATGGGTATATAGCAGCCCCATAGGTATACAGGCCCCCAAATGCTAGCACTCTCCCCCCCTCCTTGTAAGGGCCCCCCCGCTGCTTAACTTACCAACCCTGGTCTTCTGCACAGCGCCGGTCTTCTGTGCTCCGTCTTCCCTGCTCCCGTCTTCGCTGCATCCGGGATCCGACGTCATATGCCTGCGACGGCCGGGGATCCAGGATGCAGCCGGACGGGAGCAGCGAGGACGGAGCACCGAGGATCGGCGCTGTGCAGAAGACCGGGGATGGTAAGATAAGCAGCGGGGGGGGCCCTTACACAGAGGGGGGGCGAGTACCAGCATTTGGGGGCCAGATATGCACTGCTTCCCCCTGCCGCTGATTGACAGGGGGAAGCAGTGCATATATAATGAGCGGCCCCACGTGATGGGGCACTCATACAGCAGCCTTCCCCCCACCTCCTCCAGCCTCCCCAGCCCCGGACACAGCCCCCCACCACCGTATTGACCCGTGTATAAGCCGAGGGGGAGACTTTTCAGCCCAATTTTGGGCTGAAAAACTGGGCTTATACACGAGTGTATACGGTAATATTCTCTGACTAAGCAATGACATGGTTAAAACTCAGAGCTTCATACCCTACATGCAACACCAGCATAAAGGGCTAATAAGGTCTTGGTGGGCGGAGTGTAGGAGTAGTGTGTTAGAGGAGAATGTAGGAGAAGGAGGAGGAAGAAGAGGTGGTCGGGAGGAACATAGGAGAGGGGGCTGCACAGTCCCGTGCAGCCCCTAGACCACTTCCGGTTGGCGCCAATGCTTGGTGCCCTGAAACCGGACACTGGGCGAACATCCACGGGTCAAAATACACCCGCGTCATCTACAACCGGATCACTGGTTCCGAAGCTAGTAGTCGTTTATCACTGCTATGCAAACCAGGAGTGGAGGGACCGCTCTACAAGAGTACCCCGCAGCCGCAAGCACAGCCATCTTGCCAGCGGAGTACCCACCAAAAGGACCTAGGTTACCCCTCACACCGGAACGTACACTCCGGCAGGGAAATTTAAGTAACCCCTTGTACCCGACCTTGGCACACAAAGGCGACATTGGCAACTCACTTAGAACAAGCTTAGAATGGAGGAACACCGCGGAGCTCTGAGACAACACCGGTCATTACCCGTTACCTGTATACCATGTACCATTTGCTGGATACAGTAAACTACCCGTTGCAGAGACTACCAGTGTCCGTGCCTTTTTCAGAACTGTCCATCTCCGCATGTTAGAAGTACCGCAGCTGCCTCACAACATCTTGTGCAGCTCCTGGCTCCGGGGACTCTCACTCGCCCAGCGGGGAGCGTCCCATCCCCCGGAGACCCAAGCAGCACCGGTGAAATCACCGGAATTCCTGCAGGTGGCGTCACGACAAGAATTAACCCCTTATCTGTTCGGCCAACTTTATCGATCTGGACCACCGGGCCCCTCAGCGGCAGGCGCGGTTCCGTGACAGGGAGAAGAAAAACGCCTGCCCCGTGAAGTCCCGGCTACGGTGAGTCAGATATAACAAAAAGTTATAATTAGGTAAGTAGACATGCAGAAAGCAAAATGTGGGAGAAGGCTACAGTATACAAGTGTGCCATGTATAATAGTAAAATTGGACTAGTAAAACAGTTGTCGTAAACCAGACAAGCACAGTTCAGAGAAACCTGTCGTGTGTAAAAATGCAATAAATCTGCAGATATGGGGTCAATCCGCACCTTCCTGGTGCCTGCACATTCACCCCTTTCTCCTGGCAGCATTCTGGTGTCAGTCAACGGGTTGGTGCTAGTTTGGATTCACTCATTGCTCCTTGTACGGAAAGTGGCAACTGCAACCATGTCTAGTGCACTGACTGTGATGCTCCTCTAATGCTGAGCAGTTCCAAATCAGTGGGGGGGTGTGTTTACAACTGCCGCCATCCATAGACAGAGCTGTGGCGTAACCCATGCCCGAACTACTATTGTGCAAGACTGGAAATTACGTGACCGTGTTGTCTTTCCCGGAAGCAGAAGATTCATTTCAGTTGCCGGGATTGCACATTTGAATTAAGTTAATACTTCCATCGGGGCATGTTAACAACGGAGGAAGGGGGAACATGAAACCAGATAAAATGCCCACTGAGTCTGCAGTTTTGAAGACACCCTGCTTATTAACATAGGGACATGTAAGTTGTTAAATTCATTTTCTCAATGATTGAAGGACAAATTTAACTCAGACCAGGATGCTAGGGATGTAGTAGGAAGATGTTGGGACAGGTAGTGATAGGTTTGGGGGCATAAACGACCTGACAGGTTCCCTTCAAATGGTGAGTTGTTTCAAAGAAGAAGCTGCTCATAGAATATACATGCTTCTTTTCTTTTAATTGTTTCCTTGCTTTTAAATTCTGAAGCAGTTAAAAGAAGAGACAAAAAGTGGAACATATAGTGAAATCATTTTTACGTTGCTAGCATTATATTCATAATAATAATAATAATATTATATTATTTATATAGTGCTATTAATTCAATAGTGCTTTACATACATTTGCAACACTGTCTCCATTGGGCTCACAATCTAAACATCCTATCAGTATGCCTTTGGAGTATGGGAGGAAACTGGAGGAAACACATGCAAACCCTGGAGGAACATGCAAACTCCTTGCAGATGTCATCCTGGTGGGAATTAAACCCAGGACCCCATCGCTGCAAGGCTAACCGATGAGCCACTGTGCCGCCCATGTTTATACTTTGTAGCATCTTTTAAGTGCTTTTACAGTGGGGTTCCCAAGTGAAATCTATAAGAATAAGACTCTGTGTGCACATACGCTGATGGGCAAAGGGGAAACAATGTTTAGAACTTTTGACTTTCAGGCTCAATATCTCACTATCCACGACAGTTTTGAACATAAGATTATTTTACAGATAATCATCTTGGCTATTCCTATATATAAACTTGACTTGTATATGATTAGATATGCAGATTCTTGTCATTACACTACATTGTTACTGTTTTGCTCCTGTTTTTTAAGCTTTCTCTTTCTGTATACAAGTTACAATCTGTTCTCACATTCCTTAGAAGGTCACTGGTTTGAATCAAGGAGCAGTGAAGAAGCAGATTTCCCAAGAAAAGAAAAACAGCACCATCCAGCTCATGGATAGTGGTCTCTCAGCCAAGAAATTTGTTTAACTGCATCATGCGAGTGCCATGATAGTTGGAAGAATACAAGCTGAAGCCCGTCAATTCATTAAAAGCCATGAGGTGGGTGTTCAGCCAATATATTGAAATCAGCACATCACAAGGCAAAGCTGTTCTTGTGCGACAAACACAGTAGCAGAAGTGGCCCATATGCTTCATAATGGTGAGATCACAGACATCCTTGCAAGCACTGTGCATTGCACATTGCACAAGTCTGGAACTGAGGCCCCAAAAAGGTACAGAAGCCATCACTTCAATACTGTTGTAAGATGCATCAGATTGAGTTTGCAAAAAAATATTAAAAGTTGACAGTAGAAGATTAGAAATGTGTCATTAGGAGCAGACAGATGAAAGTCAGTAGTCTAGGCTCTGATGGGTACAAATGGGTTTGGAAGAAGCAACGGAAAAAGGGTCTAATGGACTGAGAAATTGAAAGAACTGTCCAGTTCAGTGGAGAAAGCCGATTATATGGGGATGTTTGACAGCCAAAGGTGTTAGATACTTGAATAGTGATCTGAATGTTGAACTATAGGTGAGTAACTTACAAGGTGAGTTACTTCATACACTCGAGTACTATGAATAAGCAAAAAGAGCCAGCACCACCAGGAAAATTCACCAAAACAGAGTAATGATCATGATGAGACCATCACAGAAACACACCAGCTCTACAATAGTGTCAAAATATTACAAATTTTATTAATAGATAAATAACAAAGACATACAAGCGTAGGATAATATATCATAAATATCCAATTGGAGAGTATACACAGAAAATTAATTCGTGATACAGTTGAAAAAACCCCTCAGATAGGGGAGAGAAGACTAATACGTATGGGAAACATATCCGGACATCCTTAATATAGAAAATTCTAGAATAACTATTACAGAATATTGGAACAGCAAATCCTGATCCAAAGAATATATAAAAGAGTCAAGTAGAAATTAGACCTACTCTGTATAGATAGTATTATTGCTATATAGCATACAAAAGAAATAACACATGGAAATCCTGGAAAATCAATTACAGCCCATCAAGGCAGACTAAGACACATGTCTCGTCTGTCCTATAATGATAAGATCACTGTGCTAAGCATATAAAATATTTGATTTACCCTGTGCCATGGTATAGATCCTTTGAAGGAGCCCGATATGGATCCCACACGACAGAACCTCGACGATCGTTTCGTCAAGAAAATGACTTCGTCAGGAGGTGTGGTATTGCTGGAAACATTTCCTTATATATTGCTCCCCTATGCTCCATAGGATAAAGACTTAATTAAAAAAACCTGTCCACCCATTGACACAACCAATCACCTCCTTTTTGTACCACACTTGTTAGGGCTGAAGGCCTACTAATAGTAACAGACTGTGTGTAACCATGGTAACCCTTTTTGTTTTGGTAGGGCTCACATGGCTCTGCTTACCCTTATCAGCATACAAAATGCCTCAAGTAAATCCCCTCTCTAGATTCACATACAGGCTGCAATAAGGGACACTAGTATATCATTCAGGTCGCATACTGCCGATGTGTTTACATCGCAGCGTGCCTGACTACTGGTATACTTTACCCAGGCTGCTACTCCACGATGTGCGCGGCTGCTCGCATGATCCCACGCTAAATACAGTCGGCAGGCCGGGCCGCTCCGACACAGCATGACGACTCGGAAGCGGTAACGCGTCCAAGGCGTCAGCTGCATCCAGGCAACCGGGCCGCCGACAGGAAGCGATGGAGCGCATGCGCAGTGCTGCGGCTGGGAGGTAAACAGCGCCCTTGCATTAGGAGGAGCTGATTCCATTCCTCACAGGGACATATCTATTTACTATGAAAAACGGGCTCTCTGTAGATAAAAAATGGTAATAATAGACTCATACATAAGCCTGATATTTACAGTCTAATTGTTTTAAACAATCTGAGCTACCATTTTTTGCACTTGTGCTGAAATAAGTATATACATTGGGCAGAGACCAAGTTTACTCTAATGAGACACTATGTTATATATAACAAAACCTCTCCACTACCAATATTACAATACACTGTAGTATATATAATAATATGATTTCAAACACACATTGTGTATCAGTTATACATGGCAATGGAGGCGTTCACAGAGTCTTCATTATTCAATCTCTTGAGGATCATGGAGGCACACAGATTCTGATTCATAAGCAGGCCGCCAGTTCTGTTGGTCATAATTCTTAAGGTAGACAGTGAAGATATAAAATCTAAAACATGGAAAACAAGTAGGATTAGTTAAAATATTGCAAGGGTGGTAAAAGCAACACCATTCATAGAAAGGACCTGAAACTAACGGCTTCATTTAAACCCAGAGGTGTCATGGTGTTAAGAATCACCATCCATCGGGTTTCTTTTTGAAGGAGCCGTCTTTTAATATCTCCCCCTCGTATACTCATATACACTCGGTCTATTCCGCAGACTTGCAATCCTTTTGGATTGCTATTGTGTTTGTCATAAAAATGTCGCGGAATAGTTTTTAGGGTAATATTTTGATACTATTGTAGAGCTGGTGTGTTTCTGTGATGGTCTCATCATGATTATTACTCTGTTTTGGTGAATTAATCTTGGTTGCCAGCTCTTTGGTAAAATAAGAGGTATTTCATTTGCAGGTTATTATATATATATATATACCACCAGGAAAATACTTGCAATAAAAAATTGTGCAATGCACATATTCCCTCCAAACTCTATAATGTAAATATTTGAGATTTTGGCAAAAAAATTGATCGATCCTTCTGAGCCACTCTGCTACATCAAGGCATCTCAAGTAGAGCGGTCCTACACTATACTTTTTTTATTTTAGTTGTGCATTGTTGCCACAAACAAAACTATAGTAGAATATCCAAAGCTACACTTACCTGGTGCATCTCCAGCATGCTCTCATGTGGCCAGCCTAATGAAAGAGAATAAAGGAAACTCAGGACCAGCACACCTGCCACTTTTTGTTTTCAGTATGGAAATAATATGTGTATTTACACAATTTATTTTTCAGTCTTTTGTCTGGCTGTGCTGGCTCCCTTTGTTTTAAACTTGAATGGTTTAGTGGCTGACCACCACTTTGCTGCGCACGTCAGATTCTGCCTGCTTCCATCTGTATGTACAGTAGCATTCTTGGTAACTGTTCACACATGGTTATAAAAGAAAAAAAAAAAAAAAGAAAAAAAGGGACAGCGCCACAGACCTTTGATGGTGCAAAAAAATTCCTTAGTGTTTATTCCATGGTCACTCAAGCTTGATAAAGACCACAGGAGTGGTTGAAACGTCGCTGTATTATGACCATGGAATAAACACTATGGAATTTTTTTGCACCATCAAAGGTCTGTGGCGCTGTCCCTCTTTTTCTTTTATATCGTTGTGATCCGGATTGGACTCTCCGGTTTGGACGTGCGTCCAGGTACTGGCTGGAGATACGGAAGGCCTAGCATGCAACCCCAGGTGCTGTGACCAATTATCCTTTATATATATGTTCACACATGGTTATCACACCCTGCCCTCAGGCTCAGTTTATTTAAACTTCATTCACCTGAACCTAACCTGCTTTCATCCATAAGTGCTGGTTTGGTGCAGTGAGGATTAACTGTGAAAAGCCCAGACATTTGTGGTATAGGCTGCAGGTGTAGGGGCCTGAGTGACCTTAATTCACTTGTACTGACATGGCACCTTGGAAGCAGGTCTGAGTGAGTGCTAGTTTTATATGGTCCACTTGATGTTCATGTTTTAGGCCACATGACACAATAAAAATTAAAAATTATAGAGTAGGACCACCCTATCTGAGATATGCCTGGACGTTGGCAGGGTGGCTCAAAAGATTATTTAATCTTTTGCCAAATGTCTCATTTTTTTACAGTATGGAAGTAATATGTGTATTTACACAATTTATTTTTCAATATTTTGTCTGGCTGTGCTGGGTCCCTTTGTTTTTCACTCGAGTACTATGGGTATGATTAGACTGACACAGTGTTTGAGAAAGACAACGATCCGAAGCATACGTGAAGATTGGCAAAAAAAGGTTCAATGACAATGCATGCTGGATTGGCCCCCACTGTCCCCAGACCTCAACCCAATTGAAAACTTGTGGGTAGAGTTGAAGAAAAAGCTGTTTACATACCCAAGGGAGTCAACCAATATGCCCCAACATCGGGGATGTATAGACAGACCTGGGATCAGATTTCAGTCAAGTCATGCTTGAATCTGATGAGAAAACATTTCTCCTTATAAGTAGATGACATGTCAAGTCCGGTATGTGAGTATGATCAGACCTAAATGCCCTGCAAACTTCCCTGGGAAATCAAATATGCAAATTGCCTCTTGAAATAGGACTTGAACTCTAGTGCCACCTATTGGGAGTAGCAGTCCTAAAAGTGAATATCAACCCTTTAATAAGCCTTTTCATATAAAGGATTCAAGCAATGTTGAAAGCCAAAGGTTGACTTAGAAACAACGAAGGGCCGCTTCACACTGCGGCATGACCCGGTCCGGTTCTGTCCGGGAGGACCCAGACAGCTGCGGACCGGATCAGCACACAGGACTGGGGAGCTATTATGCCCTCCGGTCCTGTGTGCAGCGCACGCAGTACCCGCTGCTGATAAGTCAGGACCGCGGTCCTGACCTTTCAGCGGCTGCAGCTGCGTGTGCTGCACACAGGACCGGAGGGCATAATAGCCCCCCAGTCCTGTGTGCTGATCCGGTCCGCAGCTGTCTGGGTCCTCCCGGACAGAACCGGACCAGATCATGCTGCAGTGTGAAGCGGCCCTAACAAAATAGTAACATTTGCAATTTAAATTTTTGATAACAAAGGAGAAACAATGCAGTGACTTAACAAGAATCTGTATAACGAATCATATGCTAATTAGTTGTAAGTCAAATTTATGTATGAGATAATCAAGATTCTCTATAAAATTAAGATATTTCCACACTCAAAGCTGTAGTGGATGATGAGATACGGAGCCTGAAATTCAAAAATTCAAACCATTATTAGTGTATCCTAATACAAATCCCCTTAGAATTTCATAGATTACCGTAGTCTGTATGCATAAAAATAGGACATTCTCTTAGTCTCTTGGACCCATTTTTAAATTGAATGGATGTATGGACCAATGGAACTCAATAGGGCAATGTGCTGTGCAAGAAAAATATGTGAACAGGTCAGATGGGCTTGTGAATGTAGTCTTCTAGTACTTCCTGAGACCATCTTTTTCTCAAGTAAACTAGCAAGTCCTATACAGTCCCAAACGGTGAAACATTCTCTTTTGTTTTATTTCCACACTTATCTTCTTCAGAAACTTGTTCTATAGTAGGTTGGCTTTTTGATCCAATCCAAAGAAAAAAACCTTGTCAATACCATAGGTGCCCTGTGATTACTTATGGGTGCACCACCGTTATGCGATGTTTAGGATAAATAAAAAGGATGGGGTGCTGCTTGTCAACAGAACATAATTATCATTAGAAGAAAAAGAATTGACAGAAAACCTGCACTCCACATCCGAATAATGTAAGATGAACAAATATATCTTTATTTGAGGCAAAATGACACACAAATTAAAACCATTTAAAACCAATAACGAACATTACAAAAAGCCACAAAAATAATGGGTATAATACCACATAGGGGAAGGGGGCCCCTTCAAACCCTGTATTCATGCCTGATTCATTAACACCAATGGTACAACAGTAATCATACACTGAAGTCAAACAATACAAGTCTGCACCAAATAGTTAATCTTATTGCACCTTGCCCCTGGAAACAGTGAGCTATATAAAATGACAAATTGTACAAAGAATGAATGGAGCACAGAAATGATGACAACAAAACCTAATATTTGGTGAAGCTAAAATGACAATTGACATTCAGCCTTTTGCAGCTCCTGTGAGCTGTGCTGCCTGTCAGCAAAGAGTCAAAGCTGGAGATTTCTCCCCTCACCTGTCCATAGACAGCATGGAGCTTGCAGCACAGCAAAGGAGATCCCTATATCCCTCAGTGATCCCAGGGAATAGGAATAGGTATTTGCTAGTAAGAAGCACGGTGTGTGCAGGCATGAGCAGTGGGGGCCCCTAGATCCCACGCGTATCGCCGCACAGGGCGGCTTCGTCAGGGAGGTGTGACTCTTTGCTGACAGGCAGCACAGCTCACAGGAGCTGCAAAAGGCTGAATGTCAATTGTCATTTTAGCTTCACCAAATATTAGGTTTTGTTGTCATCATTTCTGTGCACCATTCATTCTTTGTACAATTTGTCATTTTATATAGCTCACTGTTTCCAGGGGCAAGGTGCAATAAGATTAACTATTTGGTGCAGACTTGTATTGTTTGACTTCAGTGTATGATTACTGTTGTACCATTGGTGTTAATGAATCAGGCATGAATACAGGGTTTGAAGGGCCCCCTTCCCCTATGTGGTATTATACCCATTATTTTTGTGGCTTTTTGTAATGTTCGTTATTGGTTTTAAATGGTTTTAATTTGTGTGTCATTTTGCCTCAAATAAAGATATATTTGTTCATCTTACATTATTCGGATGTGGAGTGCAGGTTTTCTGTCAATTCTTTTTCTTCTAATGATAATACCATAGGTGCCCATGATTCTGCCATCGGTTCATTGGTTGTCAACTGAGCATTTGACCTGGACTAGAAGAAGGATGGGAGGAATCACATTTACTTCTACTTACTGGGATGTACATAAAGGAAAAAAGGTATGACAATTTGGTAAGCAAATTATACATGTATTTATATAGATGTTACTTTAAAGGCCCCGTTACATGGCACAACATCGTTAATGATATCGCTCAAACGTCACGAATTTGGAGTTGTTCAAGCGACATCATTACGACCTCGTTGCGTGTGACTCTGCAAACTTGTAACGATAGATCGTTGGATCGCTGATTGCAGGTTTGAGAACATGTTCTCAAATCACACGATCAATGTTCAGCCAACCTAGTATATTGTTGTGCTTGACACCGCGATAACGATGTTGTTCACAGCAATGAGCAGATATCGTTTGCTGGGTTGTGTGAACGATACCTGCTCACAATATCGTTGGTGAGTCATCCACGATATCTAGACATGTGACATCTCACCAATGATGTCAAAACAATGTCTGAAATGACAAACACGAGATCGTTGCCAACATCGTTCCAACATCATGCCATGTAACAGGGCCTTAATATGCACCACCAACGTAAACTTTGTTGAAGACCAAGTACACCCCTTCATCCTTATTCCATAAAGCCATAAAACCATTGGCCTCTTTCATCCTTAAGGGTACCGTCACACCTGCTGACATCGCCGGAGATATCGGTGGTGACGCCCGGGAGCGCGCATGTTTTTGGCACCCCGCCAGCGTCGCCATCGTGTGTTCTCACGCGGCGATACCTCCGGCGACGCACTGGTAATGTTACAGGCGCCATTTCTCCCATCGCCTGTAACATCGGCGATTGCCATGTTACATGAGGTGATGTGTACACATCGCCCCAGAGTGCTTGCCTGGTTTCAGAGCAGTGCTGCGAAACCAGGCGACCACTCTAAGGCGATTTTTCGGCAATAAATCGCCTCTTTACACGGGGCGACTCGGCGGCGATGATGCCGCCGATAGGCCATGCCCCTGCATCGCATGTCTCCAGGTGTGACAGCACCCTAAAAGTTCCGGAACAATTGATAAAATATTAAATGGTGTAAGGTGTTGTTGTGGCCTTCAAATTTCTTAGATTTTAGTTAATCTATGGACAATGAATAAAAAAAAAAAGAAAAGAATAATGGTTGTTTCTATGGTTCCCCACTACTAATGGCTTTATGCCAGATACCAAAGGGCACTTTAAGAGGTCTTGTGGAGTCTATGCCTTGCTGGGCCAAGGCGGTTTTGTTTGCATAATGAAAAAATGCAGGATAATAGGAGATTTATTTGTTATGACTGATTCTTGGTAAAGCGTAAAACTTTGCACTTTCATATCCAAAGAATCCATCTGCAACTCTTCACCCAACCAAGGAGTGAGAAAAAATTAATTCATCTATAAAAAAAGGAATATTAGTTGCTTTACGGCTTTCATATTACAGAATGAAATAAAAGCACATTGTATCTACAATATAAATAAAAGGTCAGCCATGTTAATAGATGTTCTACACTCCGCTCCACTAGCCTTGTTTAACCCTACGAAAATCAGTTACTTTCTTGGTCTTTGTAATTCAAATAATGTCCGGTCAAATCACAACCTCGCTATTTATGTTTCTTGTCTGGAGCAAACAATATAAGATTTTTTTCCTTATTCTTTGTTCATGCGTAATCTCTGAGCCACAGCCAATACCCATGTAAAGACCTTGTAAACTATATTGACATTAATATTAGGCAGCCATTGTTTACGGTACATGCCCTTTAATGTATTCTCAGTGATAACACATGAATGTTTTGTTTCTTCTCTTCTGCTAAAGAAATTTCAATAGTCTTTGTGGCCGTCGTGTGATGTCACCGGCAAGCGGCGCATTCATTTGACTTTCTGGAAGGTTTGTAATCTGATATGAGGATTGTCACCGTTGTCATCCTTCACTTCTTATCAGAGTTGTTCTTCTGGTTGTAAGACATCTTCTGTCAAATCAACAGCAGATTAACGTCAGTATATTCCATCTTCAGAATAAGTCCCATTGTGTCCAGATTCCTGTGGCGATACATAGTATCAATTTATTTCCTTGACAGATTGAAGAGTCGTCACCTATCCAAAGTGTATATCTATATCGAATATATATATATAGATAAACACACGCACACATATATATATGTATACCTATATATATACATAAATACAAACACACATATAGTATGTATATTTATTTGTGTATACAGTATATGTGTGTATATATAAACATTAGTGATGAGTGAGTAGTGAAGTACTCGGAATCGACAAGTTCATAACGAGTAGTTTGTAATGATCTCGTACTCGTTCCGGATAGCGAGTCCAATGCAAGTCAAGTACAATGCAAATAATTTCCTGCTGAACCCAACAATGAGGTCTGGGGGCCTGAGAAAAATGATGAAATGGATGGAAAGTGATGACACAGAATGGGAAGAGCCTGGACAATGTGCCGGCATGCATTTCTGACTCACATATGGTTTCTGGAAATAGGTTTGTCACAGTATTACACCACTTTTACAGATATCACAAGAACATCAACCAAACCTAACCTAAATTGCATTTTACAGGCAAAAATGTTAAGGAAAAGTTGTTTTTTCTTCTGCATAATCATTTGTATATACAGTCATATGAAAACGTTTGGGCACCCCTCTTAATCTTACTCTTTTTTTTTTGTTGTTTAAAATTGGTTTTTGCAACAGCTATTTCAGTGTGATATATGTAATAACTGATGGACACCTCCTCTTCTCCTAGTTCTAGTTCTCCTAGAAATAGCAAAAGCTATTTCAGGTGTCCACTTGCAAGTTGTTCTCTTAGTTGCATCTTCTCTGAGAAGTGGCATCATGGATTCCTCAAAATAGCTCTCAAATGATCTGTAAAAAAAGATTCTTCAACATAGTTGTTCAGGGAAAGGATACAAAAAGTTGTCTCAGAGATTTAACCTGTCAGTTTCCACTGTGAGGAACATAGTAAGGAAATGGAAGACCACAGGGACAGTTCTTGTAAAGGCCAGAAGTGGCAGGCCAACAAAAATATCAGAAAGGCAGAAAAGAAGACTGGTGAGAACAGTCAAGAACAATCCACAGACCACCTCCAAAGACCTGCAGCATCATCTTGCTGCAGATGGTGTCACTGTGCATTGGTCAACAATACAGCGCACACTGCACAAGGAGAAGCTGTATGGGAGAGTGATGCGAAAGAAGCCGTTTCTGCATGCACGCCACAAACAGAGTCGCCTGAGGTATGCAAAAGCACATTTGGACAAGCCAGTTTCATTTTGGAAGAAGGTCGTGTGGACTGATGAAACAGAGATTGAGTTGTTTGGTCACACAACAAGGCATTATGCATGGCGCCACAAAAACACAGCATTCCAAGAAAAACACTTGCGACACACTGTCAAATTTGGGGGAGGGTCCATCATGCTTTGGGGCTGTGTGGCCAATGACAGCACCGGGAATCTTGTTAAAGTTGAGGGTCGCATGGATTCCACTCAGTATCAGCAGATTCTTGAGAATAATGTTCAAGAATCAGTGTCAAAGTTGAAGTTTCGCCGGGGATGGATCTTTCAGCAAGACAATGATCCAAAACACCGCTCCAAATCTACTCAGGCATTCATGCAGAGGAACAATTACAATGTTCTGGAATGGCCATCCCAGTCCCCAGAGCTGAATATCATTGAACATCTGTGGGATGTTTTGAAGCGGGCTGTCCATGCTCGGTGACGATCAAACTTAACTCAACTGGAATTGTTTTATAAAGAGGAATGGTCAAAAATACTTTCATCCAGGATCCAGGAACTCATTAAGGGTACCTTTACACCCGGCAACTTTTCTAGGAATTTCACTGGCAACTTACTGGTTGCAGTGAAATCATGGACACATTGTTCTATCTTGTTGCTGTGTACAAATGGAACAATGTCTCCATGATTTCACTGCAACAAGTAAGTTGCCAGTGAAATTCCTAGAAAAGTTGCCGCATGTAAAGGTACCTTAACAGCTACAGGAAGCGACTAGAGGCTGTTATTTTTGCAAAAGGTGGATCTACTAAATATTAATGTCACTTTTCTGTTGAGGTGCCCGTACTTTTGCACCTGTCAAATTTTGAAATAATGCATATTTCACATTTTCAGTTAGTACAATAAACCTCATTTCAATTCTGAAATATTACTGTGTCCATCAGTTATTACATATATCACACTGAAATATTACTGTGTCCATCAGTTATTACATATATCACACTGAAATATTACTTTGTCCATCAGTTATTACATAGATCACACTGAAATATTACTGTGTCCATCAGTTATTACATAGATCACACTGAAATATTACTGTGTCCATCAGTTATTACATATATCACACTGAAATAGCTGTTGCAAAAAAACAATTTGAAACAAAAAACAAAAGAGTAAGATTAAGAGGGGTGCCCAAACTTTTTCATATGACTGTAAGAATAAGCAAACCTGAGAAGAAAATATCTACTTTAGCGTTAGTTCACATGTAGCATTTTTGCTTTTTCATACTTTTACTTTTGGTAGGGCCCTGGCCCCTGACTTAAACATTTTGTAGGCACTTTACAATGCTGGCCCCAACGTGCCCATTGGTATATTGGGTTTTGTCCTCCCACTCCCAGTACCACCTCCAAGTCATTATGCTGCCGCCAATGCACGTTTAGAGAAGGCCAGCAGGTATAAGGAAACTGAAATTGTGAGGGCCTTTATAATGCATTTGGGAAAAAGTGCTCTTACTCCTACATTTGGGATTTCCATCCCTCATTGTTATTGAGATAGTGGAATACATATTCCACAGCAATTTACAATGCCAGCTAAAACATACCCATTGGTATGTTGGGCTTTGCTCTCCTCCACCTTCATTTCATTCTGGGGCACTCAATTCAAGCTTTCAGAGGTCCTGCAGGTGTCAGAAAAGCAGAGTTTTGTGAGGGGGCTCGGGTAGGCCTGTACCATACAATTGGGAGGGACTGCTCTTACTCATACATTTTGGCACTATGCCCCTATGTGTTTTGGTTTTTGCCCTCCTCCACCACCACCACCATATCTACCCAGTCATCATGTGCACCTCACTTCAAATTTTGAGAGAACCAGCAGGTGTATTAAAACCTGAATTTTGTGAGGAGCTTCAATAGGCCCTTGTACCATACATTGGAAGGGACTGCTCTTACTCATACATTTTGGCGGTCCCTCACCCATTGTTATTGAGATAGTGGAATACATATTCCATAGAACTTAACAATGCCAGCTAAAACACACCAGTTTTTATATTGGGCTTTACCCTCCTTTTCCTCTTACACCAAATCCATGTCTTTATGCGGCCTCCAATCTACAAGGTGGGCTATTTATGTGGATACACCTAAATAAAATGGGAATGGTTGGTGATATCAACTTCCTGTTTGTGGCACATTAGTATATGGGAGGGGGAAAACTTTTCCAGATGGGTGGTGACTAGTGATGGGCGAATCCTAAATTACTCGGAATCGCTTGACTCTAGCGAGTCCGAGCCCGGGACTCGCTACTCGTTGCGTGTCTAGCGAGTCCAATGTTAATGAATGGGGAAGCGAGTAATAGCGAGTAGTGTGAGATTTACAAATCGTAGATGTGTCTCGGAAGCTTCAGCCTGAAGCAATCCTAGTTTTGTCATTTATTTGCATTGCTCGTTTACTTTGTAAGTAATCGCTGACTCGCACAGATAAGATCCTGTCTTCTCTGTGTTCTGGCTGCCCCAGCTCCAGGGTCCTAGAGCCTGCCTGCTGCCTGATGTAGCAGTGCTGAGATTGTTCTCAGTCTGCTCATTCCCTGTGTACAGACATGAATGTCTGTGCACAGAGATGATGTAGCAGTGCTGAGATTGTTCTCAGTCTGCTCATTCCCTGTGTACAGACATGAATGTCTGTGCACAGAGATGATGTAGCAGAGCTGAGATTGTTCTCAGTCTGCTCATTCCCTGTGCATAGAGATCTATATCTATACACAGGGGATGTAGCAGAGAGGACATCGCGTTTTGGATTGCGTCGGACGGAAGAGGATTTTTTTAATTAAAGATGGAGTCCCTAATGGCTTTTTTTTTTATTTCTAATAAAAAATTTTCTTTGTGTTGTGTTTTTTTAAAACAATTTAATAGAAATTCATGGCGGTCATGTCTAATATTGGCGTGACCGCCATAAATTTCGGGCTTAGGGCCAGCTGATAATACAAAGCTGGCCCTAACCCCTTTATTACCCAGCGTGCCACCGCTACCAGGGCCGCTGGAAGAGCGGGGTTCAGCGCCAGAGGATGGCGCTTCAATGAACGCGCCATCGTCTGGGGCGGCTGCGGGCTGCAATTTGCAGCGGGGGTGCCCAGAAAGCTTGGGCATCCCTGCGCTGCGGATTCCAGCCCCCAGCTGCTTAGCTGTACCTGGCTAGACATAGAAATTGCGCGGAGCCCCACGCATTTTTTTTAAATTATTTCATGAAATTCTGAGATTCTGACTCTGACTCTGAGACTCTGACTCTGAAATTCATGAAATAATTTAAAAAAAATGCGTGGGGCTCCGCGCAATTTCTATGTCTAGCCAGGTACAGCTAAACAGCTGGGGGCTGGAATCCGCAGCGCAGGGATGCCCAAGCTTTCTGGGCACCCCCCACTGCAAATTGCAGCCCGCAGCCGCCCCAGAAGATGTCGCGTTCATTGAAGCGCCATCCTCTGGCGCTGAACCCCGCTCTTCCAGCGGCCCTGGTGGCGGTAGCACGCTGGGTAATAAAGGGGTTAATACCAGCTTTGTTATACAAGCTGGTATTAAGCCCGAGATTCTTAATGTCAGGCCACGTTTGACCCAGCCACTAAGAATCTCCAATAAAGGGTTAAAAAAACACAGAGAAAAATTTTTATTTGAAATAAAAAAAAAAGCCATTAGGGACTCCATCTTTAATTAAAAAAATCCTCTTCCGTCCGACGCAGTCCAAAACGCGATGTCCTCTCTGCTCATCCCTGTGAATAGATAGATGTCTATGCACAGGGAATGAGCAGACTGAGAACAATCTCAGCACTGCTACATAATGTCTGTGAGCAGGCGGGCTCTAGGACCCTGGAGCTGCACAGAGAAGACAGCTGGACTCGGCTCGCAAAGAAACAGCAGTTACTTTGCGAGTTTCCCTGCTATCACTGGCACAGTAGCCAGTGATTACTCCCACGAGTCTAATGCAAACAATGGCAATCCTAGTTTTGTCAGCGTTTCTGACAAAACTAGGATTGATATTGATTTGCATTGGACTCGTGCGAGTAATCACTGGGAAACTCGCAGAGTACCGAGTCCTGCGAGTCCCTTACTACTCGCCGAGTAACGAGTCCTAGCGAGTAGATTCGCCCATCCCTAGTGGTGACCATGGTGGCTATTTTGAAGTCGGCCATTTTGGATCCAATTTTATTTTTTTCAATGGAAAGAGGGTGACAAATGAATACTATTGAGAATTTCATAAGAAAAGCAATGGTTTGCTTGGTTTTATAGTAACTTTATTTTTTTATGAGTTATTTACAAGTTTATGACCACTTATAAAATGTGTTCAAAGTGCTGCCCATTGGGTTGGATTGTCAATGCAACCCTCTTCTCCCACTCTTCACACACTGACAGCAACACTGCAGAAGAAATGCAGCACAGGCTTCCAGTATCCGTTGTTTCAGATGCTGCACATCTCGTATCTTCACAGCATTGACAATTGCCTTCAGATGACTCCAAATATAAAAGTCTAAGGGAGTCAGATTGGGAGACCTTGGTGGCCATTCAACTGGCCCACGATGACCAATCCACTTTCCAGAAAACTGTTCATGTAGGAATGTAGGACCTGACATCCATAATGTGGTGGTGCACTACATTATGGGTGTCAGGTCTGAGAATTCCTACATGAACAGTTTTCTGGAAAATGGATTGGTCATCGTGGGCCAGTTGAATGGCCACCAACGTCTCCTGATCTGACCCACTTAGACTGTTATCTTTGGGGTCATCTGAAGGCAAGGAGATCGCTAGCGAGATCGCTGCTGTGTCACAAACAACAACGACCTCAGCAGCGAATCTCACTATGTGTGACAAGTAGCAACGACCAGGCTCCCGCTGTGAGATCGCTGATCATTACAAACCGTTCTGGACCATTTTTTGGTCGTCACTCTCCCACTGGGCAGCGTTGACAGGGACAACGACCAACAATCTCAATACTACGCCCGAGATTGACAGGTTCCCAACGACCGCTGTATCATTCCGTATCGTTGCTGTGTCGCTGGTGAGATTTGACTGTTTGACATCTCACCAGTGACCATGTAGCGATGCACCAGAGATCCCTATTAGGTTGTATCGTTGTCGGGATCACTGCAACGTCGCCAAGTGTGATGATACCTTTAGAGGAGGAGGTACTGTCACAAGTTTGGGACAGCTTTTTGTGTTCTTTTATTTGAGGTGTTAATTTCTTCAGTACCAGCAAGATTTAAAGTTGTTTATGGCGAGTGATGTAGGTGAGTGACATAGGCAGTCAGCTGATGTGATCTGGTCACCATAGTAATCAATTCAGGTGACCAGATCACCGGACGCAACTGGTCACGTGACACGATTACTATGGCCTCTTAGACACCTCTTCATTACTAATCCAGGGCTTGATTACAGCTGTGATATTACATAAATCACATTTGTCTTCACAGGGAACGTGTAACCCCTCCAGGGCCTATTAAACTAAAAGAGCTACCTTCAGCAGTGCCTATGCTGCATTTTGTGAAGGTCGCTGTTATCATCCTGCCCCCGAGGTATACTCTCCTCCCAGGACCTAAACCCCTTGCTGATTTTAACCCTCCTCCTCTGCTGTCCAGGACTCACCTCCTGTGTTCATTATGAGCGGCGTTGGTGCCTGCGCACATCTCTCAGCTCTCGATCATCTCCAAGAGCTCTGCCCGAGAGCTGATGTCACATGATGTTGGGACACTGCGCCTGCGTAAAGGGCAGGGAGCAGATCCCACCCAGTGTGGCCTTATGTTTTATGTAAGCTGCAGGGCTGTGAATCTGGTGAGGAGGGCACAGCATGACTGCACCTGTTCTCTCCTTCAGATTCCCTGCCCCGCAGTTTGCATAAAATATAAGTCCACACAGGGCAGGATCTGGTGTCTGCCCTATATGCATGAGCAGTGCTCCGACATCATGTTATGTGAGCTCTCGGGAAGAGCTCACACAAATAGCCAAGAGATGAGAGATGCGCACAGGCACTGACTCTACTCATAAGGAACACAGGAGGCGGGTCACAGACAGCAAAGGAGGAGAGGTAATATCAGCAAGGGGTTTAGGTTCTGGGAGAAGAGTAGACCTCCCAAACCTAAACTAATTTCTAATAAAGTGTTTATTTTGGGGAGGTAGGATCACAAAATGCAGCATAGGCGCTTCTGAAGGTGGCTCTTTTAGTTTAATAGGCCCTGGGGGTGACAGGTTTCCTTTAACCTCATATATTATCCCTATTGCCACTGCACCAGGGCAATCGGGAAGAGCTAGGTAAAGCACCAGAATTGGCAGATGTAATGTGATATTATAATTCTGAGGCAGCTGTGGGCCTGGGACAACTTATAAAGTCCCATAGCTTCCAGTACCACCTATATTCTGATAACACTCATATCTACCTCTCTAACTCACACGTCACCACTCTGCTGTCCAGAAATCATGGACTGTCTATAGATCATACCCTCCTTCTACTCTTGCTTCCTAAAGCTCAATGTGGACAAAAATTGAACTCATCATCAAAATTGAACTCATCATCTTTTCCCCCCATCTCATTTACCTCCCCAACCTTTTCTATCTATTACTCTAAATGACACCTCACTCTCTCCAGTAAATGAAGTCCGCTGCCTCGGGTAACCTCAACTGTGCTTTTCGCTTCATACAGCACGTTCAAACATTCACCAACTCCTGCCGCCTCCAACTCAGAAATATTTCCAGAATCTATAATTTGCTCAACTCCCAATTTATAAGAATGCTCGTTCATATCCTCATATCTGAATATTTAAATTCCCAGAGATGCAAAAAGAAAAAGAGTTGGGAGCGCATGTGAAGATCTGTTTATACAATGTGTCTAAGGGCCCTTTCACATCAGCGGTTTTTTCAAATCGCGGCAGATGCAGTGAAAAAAACGCATCTGCCGCGATTACCGCATAACCGCGACACTTGCGGCACACTTGCGGCAAGCCTCATGCAATGTCTATGGGGCTTGCTGTAAGGGTGCGGCAGGTGCGGCAAGTGCGGTTTCGGCACTTGCGGCAGGTGCGGCCGCGAAAAAAACCACAGTCAGCAGCGTTTTTTTTCGCGGCCGCACCTGCGGCAAGTGCCGAAACCGCACTTGCCGCACCTGCCGCACCCTTACCGCAAGCCCCATAGACATTGCATGGGGCTTGCCGCAAGTGTGCCGCAAGTGTCGCGGTTATGCGTTAAACGCGGCAGATGCGTTTTTTTCACCGCATCTGCCGCGAATTTCAAAAAACGCTGATGTGAAAGGGCCCTTAGTCAAGTGGTCACTCACCCGAATGGTTGTGCACGCCTTGCACAACTTTGGTAGATAGCCTGTTGAATGACCTCCTCCATGGAGGTGTTCTAAGGTGCTGCCGCCCACAAATATCGCCGCTCCCAGGGAACTTCCTGTTTGGTCACGTGACCGGACTAGACCGGATACACGTCACCGCAGATCGTAAAGCGGTATTTTCCAGCGATCACAGCCAGCCAGGTCCTTTGAACCAGGGCCTATTGATAATATGTCTAATACCCAGAGAGGCTCCTGCCAAATACCCTGAAGGGATGAGGTAGCATGAAGTGAAGTTATCGGTCTATGGAGCGCTAAGGTTAGAAATACAAGGCCACAACGCGTTTCAACAGGAAAGCACTGCCTTCATCAGGTGATGTCCTTCATTACCTGATGAAGGCAGTGCTTTGGTGCTGAAACGCGTTGTGGCCTTGTAAGGGGTTAACAAAAACCGTTGTGATTATAACACTGGTCCCCCCTTCTATTTCTAACCTTAGCGCTCCATAGACCGATACTTCATTCATAAATTCCCAGAGAAGTATTGCATTGTTTATAAATCACAATAAGCAGCCATCGCACTCTCCATCAGGAGAACTGTTCCCCCGTTCAACCAACTCACAAAACAGCAAAACTATATTTGTCAAATAAGTCGATCGCACACAGCTTATATCCTGAAAGAATATCTAGGCAGACATTAAGTTCATTAGGCCAAGCTTCACCTTGTGAAATCTCACTGACCCAAGTATCGAAATCTATCATATGATAAAGTTTGGATACGACGTCTGTTCGTCAATGAACCAGGAGGCATTTAACGTAAAATACTCAAAAATAATATTACACCTATTTTTACACTGAAAACATGTAATATTTTGGTTGACCTTCTAAATTCTATACCTTTACCATAATCTGTTGATATTGTTTTATATAATGTTAACAACTGATCGTGCTATCACTTTTCATATTTATATTATTTTTATTCAACATGCTTCATTATAGAGATAAAAATAATTAACCTTTTGCTCTTGGTCACTGCTTTAAATCCATGCATCATTACCATATATTGAATTCTGTTCCAGGAAATATATTGTCATATAATGAACGAGGGAAATGGATTTATATTCTAACTGACCACAGGCAGATTACATTTACATATTAAAAATGCTATTGCCAATACATCATAATAAAGTAGATATGGATTATGTAATTTATGTATTTATGCTTAAAATGTAAATTTCTATTAACCATAGAAACAAAAAACAAAGCATAGTACAGTTCATACATCGATAGATTCATCGATAGGTAGACAGACAGACAGACAGACAGATAGATAGATAGATAGATAGATAGATAAAAAAAAGGATTGTAGCACTCCTTCATTAATAATGTACAAATGCCTTTATTCGGCCCCTCTCGCACGCTTTGCTCTTGTATGTCCCAGTGGTAATCGGCACAAGCTAGTGAGGGTGGTCCCAGTGGTGTTCGGCACAAGCCAGTGAGGGTGCTCCCAGTGGTGATCGGCACACTGGGTGCGGTGCCTTTAAACCTTGGCCAGCACTTGAAAACAATTGGAGTTGACAAAATAACGATCTGTCAGCTGCAAAAGGCAACAGGCAACAGGACACCCTACTGTATATCTTGCAGCACTAGATGCTTGACAAGTGTTCGACTAGTTATTTAATACAAATCCAGCATAATGATCTTATATGCTGTGTGTAACTGTTGTATATGTATAGTAATAATAATAATAATAATAATAATAATATCAGCTATTGACATAAAAGCTCCAAATACACTTGTTACCGTATATGTTTCTGTAAGAATAAATATGCAAATTTCCTTTTGAGAAAGGAAGACAAGAAATCTATGGCCACATATTTAAGAATAGATATTCTTTTATCACTGTAAAGCAGGAGGTCTGACTTGGCTTGATGAAAGGCCTCCGGCATGGGTCTAATGAGAAACATTTCTCCTTGTTGAAAGTTGCAAGCCAGCATTAGGAGGCTTGCATGACCTGTAAGGCTAGGGTCACATTAACGTTTTCAGCACTCCCCGGGGGTAAAGCTGAAAACTTAGGTTTTGGCAGCATAAATGCGGTGCTACCACCATGTCAGCGCCGCATTAGCGCTATCCATACTAACCTATGGAGGCCCCGCCCCTAACGTGACTCCGACTCTGTCATCAGATGGAAATCTCGCTGTATTTCCTAACGCTTTCCACAGCGTCTTTTCTCGTGTTAAGAAATACTGTGAGATTTCGATCTGATGACAGCGTCGGAGCCGTGTTAGAGGCGGTGCCTCCATAGGTTAGTATGGGCAGCGTTAACATGGTGCTATCATGGCGGTAGCACTGCGTTTATGCTGCAAAAACCTACGCTTTTAGCGCTACCCCCAGGGCAGCACTAAAAACGTGCGTCTGACCCTAGCCTAAATCTTCATGCCCTCCTGGATCCTCCACAACGAGAAACAAGCACATGTAGAATTAAAGTTAGACAATGCAGGCCTACAGAATGGTATTTTACGGCTATAGTCACAAGCCAAGAAGAAAGAAAAATGAAAAAAATGTGCACCTTCAGTGTTCTGGACCTGCTCCTAGCTTTGACATAGAACACGTGCAAAATACTTTGAATAAAGCCTCATATTTAGCCCCTTAGTGACAAAGCTAAATCTTTCAAAGCTGACCAGTGTCACTTTATGCAGCAATAACTGCAATGTTTCAACATATCCCAATGATATTGAGATTGGTTTCCATGATATGCTAGAAATTTTATGATAATGGTGAATTTAGGTCAATATGCTCTGCAATTTTCTGACTTTAAATGATTATTCTTTTAATACAGATAGTCCCACCACACAAAAAGCTAATAAAAACCATATATCTCATGTCTGCTTTACATCAGCACCATTTGCTAAATGTTCTGTTGTTTTGTTAGAATGTTGGAAAGGTTGGAACAACACAATGGTTCCTATAGGGCTTCATCCTAAATATAGGATAGAAATTATTATTTGTGAAGTTGCTCATCTGAGAAGGTTGTGAGCAGTCCCAACCACCACAATCACTTGTAGAAAGACCGAAAGGGCTGCCATAGTCCCCAAAGCATGATAATACAGGAACAGAAGGGAAGGGGTTAAATGCATTTGTGATTTTTCCTGAAAAAGAATATTTTCTCTGAAACGCGACGAAGAATAACTGACTATCAAGTTTCCTCTTTGTTACAATGGTTTATGCTATTCCAGTGCGGTGATTTAAACCCTTCTCACCCGTTGAGTCATTCTTTTGTGTAAAATTTACAAAACTTATTTTTTTAGGGACCTATTCAGTTTTAAAGTTACTCTGGAGGACCAATATATTAGAATACCCCCAAAGTCATGCAATGTTTAAAACAGCGCCCCTCAACAAATTCAAAACTGTTGACAGGTAGTATATTAACCCTTCCAGTACTTCTAAGGAATTAATTTAAAGTGGCATCACAGGAAAGAAAAACCTAAATGATCCTTAGATTTTAATATCCGGCAGAGTCTAAGGCCATTACTTGACCATAAATTCTTATGGCAATTATGAGGACCACACAATCATGATCTTAAGATGCCAACTGGACTCAAGAGGGAGCCCACACACACTCTGTTTACCATCTAAATGCCATAAACACTATTGTCAGCAGCATCTAAGGTGTTAAATGGTCTTGGTCGGTGTCAATATATATCATGACTGATACAGTAGGGTGTTAGCTATAGTGTATAGCCAACAACTACTGCATTTCCACCCATTGTGGGATGCTATTCACTTACATATCTGAGGTCAGTTTTAAGTCATATTGGTGGTCACTAAGGGGTTAGGGGTACGTCACACACAGCGCTATCGCTAGCGATATCGCTGAAATCAGCCACCTCACCAGCGATATCACTGTGTGTGACATGTAGCAGCGACCTGCTGTGAGGTCACTGATCGCTGCGCATCCTTCAGGACCATTTTTTGGTCCCTGGTCTCCCGCTGGTCAGCACGCATCACTACGTGTGACTGCAAGAGACCAGCAGTCAGCGACCTAACAGGCTGGTAACCATGATAAACATCGGGTAACTAAGCAGCACGTGCTGCCTAGATACATGGTGTTTATCATGGTTACCAGCGTTAAGCGGGAGGATGCTGGTAGCCATGATAAACACTGGGTAACTAAGCAGCGTGCGCTGCCTAGATACTCGGTGTTTATCATGGTTACCAGAGCCCTCCCCAGTGATGTGGAGGAGGCTCCCTGGTCCCTGGTCGCTGAGGAGATCTGCCTGTTTAACAGCTCCCCAGCGACTACACAGTGATGTTCCAGTGATTCTGGTCATTGTCGGGATCGCTGGAACATCGCTGTGTGTAACGGCACCCTTAGGCATTCACACATTCAAGACAATTTGTTATTTCATTTAAATAATATAAATACTAATGATATGATATATATAAGTAATATAGTTTGCAAGCCCATATAACAGAATAAAAGACCATTGGGACAGTAGTCCATGGGAATTTCACAAAAAAATAATAATATTTTTCACTTTAGTGCCTTCTGTGCCCTAAACCAACATCCGTAGGAGACACAGGGAAAAGTCATAGAAATACAGGAATTGTTTTCTGAGTATTGCCATGAATGTCCTTCCTGTAATTAACCTCAGCTAATGTTTGTGAATCAGCTTTGCCCTGTAAAAGGGACTCAATTTCTATTATACAATGACAAGATGAATCATTGCAATGGAATGTTTATCTCAGACTAATATTTTCAGACCTGAGAGACACTTTTGTAAAAAGGATTTTCACATGGTCAGTGAATAATGCCATGGTATTTTTTCTATATCCAGCCTCATGACTGCGCATGAAAGAGTTTCTAATTACGAGCTATAAAATGAAATATAAATATTCAATTCACCTCTGTTTATGGTTTACGGTTGGATTTTGCACCCACCACCTAATCTACCAAATGTAAAGAAGTTAATATATGTTAAAACTATGAATTTTAGTTTAGCTTCTTTTCATTATAGTTGTACATATATATTCTACTGAATTAAAGTCATAATTAGGGATGAGCGAGTATACTCGTTACTATTCATTACTCGATGAATAGTACAGTATTCGGGCTACTCATTATGAGTTGCGACTTTCCTTGTAATTATTCACTAGGAATAACGAGTACATTGTAAGTCAACGGGAAATGCAAGTAATTTCTCTGCTCCACTCTATACAGCGGTCTGGGGGCTGCGGAAAAGGCTAAATGCCCCACAGTAATACAACAAACAATCTCAGCCACCGACGCTATCCTGCAGCACTATCTCTCCTCCAGTCTTCCTGCTTCTGTCCGGGAGTCTAATCATGTGACCGACGCAGCAGTGATGTCATCATTCTGTGCTGCACATTTGGCCCTCCAATTCTGTGTGCTGATCCGGTCCGGGGCTATCAGGGTCATCCCGGACAGCCCCGGACCGGATCTCACCGTGGTGTGAAGCCAACCTTAGAAAAAACATTTCAGAATCTCTAATGAATAATTAATCATGGTCTAATTCAGAAAATGTTGTTGTGCACAACTCACAGTTGTACTTTGTATGGAGGTAGACTGCTGTAGATGCGTATTTGTTGGCGCCTCTGGGATTTCCAATGTGAAAAAGAATATGGCGGCGATGATACAGTCTGAGATCATGTATCAGCTACACTATGTTCGTTTATACCCTTCACCCCGGGCAATTTTTTTGTTTGTTTTTTTCCTTCCCTTATTCCAAAAGCCATACATTTTTTATTTTTCTGTTAATATAACTATATGAGAGCTTGTTTTTACTGAAGGAGTTTTACTTTCAAATGGTGTCATTCATTTTACTATATAGTGTACTGGAAAATGGTAAAAAAAAATTCCAAGAGCGATGAAATTGCAATAAAGTGCAAAGTCACAATTGTTTTTTGATTTTTTTAAATTACCATGTTAACTGGAGGGATAAACTGTCCTGTCATCATGATTTCCCTGGTCAGTACGAGTTTGTAGATACCACCCTCAGAGTAGCGGTGATATACCGCCCCCCCCAGGGTTACACACAGTTCCTCCACCATTTCTCCGTGTGGCTGCCGCATTTTATATCCTCAGAATTACAAACCCTTATTCTTGAAGGCTTCAACATGTCCATAAACAGCCCCATCTCCCCATCTGCATCCCAGCTCCTCTCTCTAACCACCTCTCTTGGCCTCTCACAGCTCTCAACCTCTGAGACACACCAAGGACGTTAACGCCCTTGGCCTGGTCTTTACCTGGCTCTGTTCAACCTCCTCCTTAGGTAATTCACCTCTTCCTCTCTCTGATCACAACATTCTCTCCTTCATGCTCACAACCCTTGCCCACCCCAGCACACTCCTACCTATCACACATTTAGAAATCTACAGGCCAGTAACCCTCATACACTCACAGACTCTCTCATCTCATCACTTTCCCCAGTTTCCTCAATCTCCTGTCCGAATATGGCTGTGACTCACTGCAATGACACTCTCAGAAGCACCTTGGACCAAGTAGTGCCCCTCACCCTCAGAACCCCCAAACATAGAATAAAACAGCCTTGGCTCACATCGCAAACTCAATTCCTGCAGCGATGCTCTAGGAGTGCTGAACACCTACGGGGAAGAAAACTCGCTTACTACCGTAGAAAGCTTTAACCATTATAAATTCATGTTAAAAACCTACAACTCTGCCCTTCACCTCACCAAACAGACCTACTTCACCACCCTGGTCTCCTCACTATCCAACAATCTAGAAACTGAAAGAAAGCAGAAAAGCGCACATAGGGTCTTATTCGAGTGTGAACAGGATGTGTGCGTGTAATTGCACTAACCTTATGTTGTTGTGAGAGTCACAACAATTATTATGCAGAAAACCGGCTTGCAGCACTCCGCCCAATGGTAACGATTAAGGCAGTGGAAGAAAGGGAGGTTGTAAATGCACTGCCGTTTATTCAATAGATCCAAAGATGCCAAGGAGTCACAGGAACGTAAATCGTGTTGCCATTAACGTTCCTGCGACTGCTTGGAATCTTTGGATCTATTGAATAAATGACAGAGCATTTACAACCTCCCTTTCTTCCACTGCCTTAATCGTATCCAACAATCTAAAAAAACTCTTTGACACCTGTCTCTCCCACCTCAGTCCTAACGTGCAGGCCCCCATCACTGACCTTGGTGCTGATGATCTGGCTTCTTACTTTATGGAGAAAATAGATAACATCCACCCAGAAATAAGCTTCTGGCCTCCAAGCGCTGCTACTCCCATTCTTCCCAACATTCCTTCCGGCTCACTCTACATATTTGACCCAGTCACAGAAGAAGTCTCCAGGCTCCTCTCTTCCTCTCATCCCACAACATGCACCACTGACCCCATTCCCTCAAACCTACTCCAGTCCCTCTCTCTGGTCGTCACTACTCTCTTAACCAAAATCTTCAATCTCTCCCTCTCTTCTGGCAACTTTCCCTCCTTCTACAATCTCCTACTGTCTATGTTGCTATGTTGCACTCCATCGGCATAAAGGACTCTGTTCTCTCCTGGTTCTCATCCTATTTTTCCGACTGCTCTTTCAGTGTATCATTTGCTGGCTCCACTTCCTCTCCTCTTCCTCTCCCTATTGGGGTCCTTCAGTGCTCAGTCCTTGGCCCTCTTCTCTTCTCTCTCTACATGGCCCTATTGGACAGACCATCAGCAGATTTGGCTTCCAGTGCCATCTATATGCTGATGACACACAATCTTACACTTCAGCCCCTTTCCTTACTGCTGTGGTACTGCAGAACAGTTTCCAGCATCATGTCAAATTTCTATTTGAAACTCAACCTTTCCAAAACTGAACTTCTCCTGCTCCCACCCTCCACTAACCTCCCTAAATATGACATCTCTCTCTCAGTGTATGGCACCACAATAATGCCTAGGCAGCAGGCTCGCTGTCTGGGTGTTATGTTAAACAATGATCTCTCCTTTACCTCCTATATACAATCTCTCCCCGCTCTTGTCACTTGCACCTGAAGAACATCTCTAGAGTCCACCCCTTTCTCACTATTGAAACAACAAAATCCTCACTGTGGTCCTGATCCATTCCCGCCTTGACTACTACAAATCTCTATTAATGGCCTCCCCCTCACTAGACTTCCCCCCAGACCATCCTTAATGCAGCAGCTAGGATCACCTATCTATCTGCTCTGTGCCAGTCACTGCACTAACTGCCTATACACAACAGGATCCAATTCAAAATTGCTTTTTCTGTTTGCTTTTTCTCATCCACAAAGTTCTTTACAGTGCACCCCCCCCTACATCTCCTCCTTCATCTCTATCTATCACCCTACTCATTCTCTACATTCTACAAATGATCTTCAACTAACATCGACACTACTCCAAACCTCCCACTCCGACTCCAAGACTTCTCCTGAGCTGCACCAATTCTCTGGAATGTTCTACCCCAAGAAATTAGGACTATCCACAATTTACACAGCTTCAGACGCTACCTAAGAACACATCTTTTTAAGGTGGCCTATCATGCTCCTTAATAGAAGTCCTTTGTACTGTATCTAGCCCATTCACCTTCTCTCTGGACATAATCTCTTTCATAGGGATGGGCGAATCTACTCGTTAGGACTTGTTACTCTGCGAGTAGTAAGGAACTCGCAGGAGTCGGTACTTTGCGAGTTTCCAAGCGATTACTCGCACAGTAACGAGTCCAATGCAAATCAATGGCAATCCTAGTTTTGCCAGAGTTTACATTCAGTATTTTTCTCAGTCGCTAAACTCGCTATCACATCGCTATCTATGTAGCTGGATTGTCCCCAAATTGTTTAAACAATAGCACCAGTTCACGGATACCCGCTGTCAGCAGCGAGTCTTAGGGATGAGCGAGTCTACGACTCTTGTATACTGTATTCTGGACTCGCTGAATACAGAATATGTTAATGTTCCGAGACAGCCTAGCATGTTAGCAGCCTAGCATGTTAGGTCAGAAAACTGTGAAGATGGACAAGCATGTTAGCCAATCATATTCAGTAATGCCACAGCCTTGTTGGTTGTGGCATTACTATGATTGGCTGCTGTCCATCGTGATGCCTATGTCATGTATGACAGGCAAGGCTGTATATAAGGCTTGCCCCCACCATTTTGGGCACTTTCCTGTGACGATCTGAGCTAGTGCTGAGTGAGTAGGGAGACTTGGAGCAGATCCTAGCTAGGGAGTGTCAGTGAGTGTAGGAAACCCACCTCAAGATTCCTCACATTTAACCCAAACAGCTCTTCTGAGAGCTACCAGGACAGAGGAGTTCTGTGTACAGGACTGTAGGCAGGGAGACAGGCAGGTAGGAGCAGCCTTACAGTGCATACAGCACCGACCTCAGAGCTTAGCTTAGTCATTCAGCTTTCCTCAGAGCTGAAATCAGAGGCTTAGCTGAGCTAATATTTTTTTTTTTTCAACAAGATATTTTTGGGTTCATATTTACCCCTTCAGCGTTATTTTTTCTGTGGCAGACCAGTGCGTTGCTGCTCTCCTACCAGCTAATAGCACGCACGCCACCTGCTTGTGCGACTGCTTGTGTGCACTAATTTTTCAAGGGAGAGTGCGTTGCTTCTCTGCTAAGTGATAGGGATTTTTCAAAAAAACAAAATGACGTGGGCTTCACCGTATTTTTGTAACCAGCCGGATCCAGCAGGCAGCGACGGGCTGCCCCCAAACAGCTAGGTGCCTTTTTGTACCTGGCTGGACACAAGAATATAGGGGAGCCCCTTTTTTTCTATTATTTCATGAATTTCATGAAATAATTAAAAAAAAAATGCGTGGGGCTCCGCGCAATTTTTATGTCTAGCCAGGTACAGCTAAGTAGCTGGGGGCTGGAATCCGCAGCGCAGGGAGGCCCAAGCTTTCTGGGCCCCCCCTTGCTGCAAATTGCAGCCCGCAGCCGCCCCAGAAGATGACGCGTTCATTGAAGCACCATCCTCTGGCGCTAAACCCCACTCTTCCAGGGCCCTGGTGCGGTGGCTCACTGGGTAATAAAGGGGTTAGGGCCAGCTTTGTGTTATCAGCTGGCCCTAAGCCCAAAATTTATGGCGGTCACGCCAATATTACACATGACCGCCATGAATTTCTATTAAATTGTTTAAAAAAATACACAACACACAGAAATTTTTTTTTTATCAGTAATAAAACAAAAAGCCATTAGGGACTCCATCTTTAATAAAAAAAATCCTCTTCCTACCTACGTAGTCCCGAACGCGGTGTCAGCTCTGCTACATCCCTCTACATAGACACACATGTCTATCCAGAGGGACAGCAGGCTGAGAAATGTTTTTTTTTTATATTCTTTAAAAGCCGGCGGCTTTTTGCGCTGGCTTTTAAAGAATAAAATGGGGAATTGCAGGTTTTTCCTCTGCTGCCAGACCCTTATAGGGTCCAGCAGCACAGGAGTCGCTGCAATACTCGCTTCCCCATTCATTAACAGTGGACTCGCTAGACTTGCAACGAGTAGCGAGTTTCCAACTCAGATTCGTTAGAGTCTAGCGATTCCGAGTATTTTAGGATTCGCCCATCCTTGCTCTTTCAAAATCCACCAAATGCAAATCTCTATACAGATTGGCTGGTGACTATTCATGTAATTTTTTCCAATCCTGCTCTTCCTCAAGGTGCCTGGACCATCATTGTAATAAGCCCCTGTACTTTGTGTAACCCCCATCTCATAGATTATAAGGTCTTTTGAGCAGGGTCACCTTTATTTTTACTTTAATTATTGTATTATATTTTTTACATTGTTTCTCTGCTTAAATTATTGTTTTCTACTTTTTACATTGTTTCTCTGCTTTAACTATTGTATTTTTTACATTGATTCTCTACTTTAATTACTGTATTGTATTTTTGTTACATAATTGTTACCTATGACCATTTGTATATGAACCATTGCATAGTAAAGAGCTGCGGAATATGTTGCCGCTATATAAATAAATAAATATTATTATTATTATTATGATTATTAACACTATGAATATCAATAGAGTATATGTACACATACAGTTATTTAGGAGTTTACATAAAATATCTCCTTTTGTCTCATGATTAAGGATGAGCGAGTAGTGAAATATTCGGACTCGCTATACTCGTAACAAGTAGGTCCTAATACTCGGATACTCGTTATGAGTAGAGAGTCCGATGTAAGTCAATGGGAAATGTGAGTACTTTCGCAGTGTATCTATATACACTGTGAAAATGAAATACAAGTTAATAAAAGGTGTTAAAAATAAAAAATTAGCTACTCACCTCTCCGATGGCTGTCCTAAGACCTGAAAGGAACACATCCGATAGGTCGCCAGGACCTTAAGTCTGATGGCCAATCAGATGGCCGGTAGCGATCAGGTGGTGTGTGATGTCACACACCACCTGATTGCTACCAGCCATATGATTGGCCATCAGACTTAAGGTCCTGGCAGCCCATCGGATGTGTTCTTTTTGGGTCCCGGGACAGCCGTTGGATAAGTATGTTATTTTTTTATTTTTAACACCTTTTATTAACTTTTATTTCATTTTCGCAGTGTATATAGATACACTGCAAAGGTGAATGTACTACTCAATGCTCCTTAACGAGTTATCACAAGGAAACTCGCGGAGTAGCAAGTAGCCCGAATATATGCATAATGACAGTGCCAACAAGGTAATAAAGAATTGGAACCCCTTTTAAGGTCTCCAAGTTAAACTATCAAAAGTATCAAATCTGATTCCAAACACACTAATACTGAAAAAATATTGGCAGTTTGATTACTCTATGATAAGCAATTCTTCAAACTTGTGTCACCTCAATACAGTCACTTCCAGACACATAATCGTAATTCATTACTTTATTGTCTTCTTTCTTCTTTCAGACTCTGCTGACACACCAGTGACAAATTTGAGAGGAATGCTGTTAGATAAATGTAGATTACCAGTAACACCACTATACGAAATGTTCAAAGAAAAATGAATCTCAAAAAGAAGGTATCAGCTCTGCACAAAACATCCTGATCTTCATGTGTTTCTCATTCAGATATGCATACACAGTATATAGAGGAAGAGCAAAATATTGAGTGAAAGAAGATGCTAACATGTCGACAGCACTGCCGCTTGCACAAAAATGATTATTATTATCATTTCATTGCCTTCAGCTCGATCTCAAGTCATGGCAGGTTGATTGATGAATGATTTTGTGCAAGCCTAGATTGGTCTACCAGTGTCTTCTCCTCCAATTTCTTGACAGTATAAAGTAATTGATTGGCTAGGGTTACACTTGGTTTAGGACCCGTAATTCCAGGCAGCACTACTACCGGACAGCGTTAACGGCAAGCGCTGCCTGGAAACGGAACCCCATAGGAACCCATTGTGTACCTTTGTTACAGTCACACACAGAGCTGCATGACGGCCGCTTTTCATCAGCGCACAGAAAAACACTGCAGGCAGCATTTCCTATGCACTGAAGAAAAGCGCACCTCCTGGAGCTCCGTGTGCGGCTGCTACTAAGGTACACAATGGGTTCCTATGGACCGACGTTTCCAGGCAGCGCTTGCCGTTAACACTGTCCGGTATTAGTGCTGTCTGGAAACGTGGGTCCTAAACCAAGTGTGAACCTAGCCATTGGGTTGCTGTTTCTTCCTCTTCACCTTGTTCCTCCTATTTCTTCTAGTGTGATGTCCTTCTCATCAGCTTACTCTTTATATGATGTGTCCAAAGTGGGCAAGTCAAATCTTGGTAATCCTTGCTTTCTCCTTCAGATATGCATATATAGTATATAGAGAAAGAGCAAAAGATTGAGTGAAACAAGATGCTAACATGTCGACAGCACTGCCGCTCGCATCTAAATGATTATTATTATCATTTCATTGCCTTCAGCTCCATCTCTAGCCATGGCAACTTGATTGATGAATGATCTTGTCAAAGCCAAAATAGTTCCACCAGTGTCTTCTCCTAAAATTTCTTGTCAGTATCAAGCCATTGGGTTGCTTTTTCTTCCTCTTCACCTAGTTCCTCCTATTTTTTCTAGTATGATGTCCTTCTCAAGGACTTGCTCTTCCTATGATGTGTTCCAAGTGGGCAAGTTGTATCTTGGTAACCCTTGCTTCCCGTTACATGTCTGGTTTAATTTGTTATAAAATTGATTTTTTTCCTGCTATATTTATAAGATCCTTCTCTACTACCACACTTCCAAGGCATTGAATCTTCTTCTGTCTTGTTCTTTTATTGTCCAGGTTTCACGCTCACATGTTACTGCAAAGAAAAAAAACTATGTACGAGCCATATCTTTCTTGCCAGTGAAATGTTCCTCAATTTGAACAACTTTTCCATTATCTTCATTGTTAATTTTCCCATAGCTATTCTCCTTTTGACTTCTGGTGCCGTCACTGCGTCTTGAATGAACAATGATCCAAGTAGGTTGAAGTCCTTTACAAATTCCATTCAGTCACCATCCATCTCCCAAATGTCCCGGTTGTACCAGGCAGTAGTTAATATCGTTGTCTTCTTTGTATTGAGTAGGAGTCCCATGTTGGAGGTTTCTATCTTAGCACTCTATAATAACTCCTTTATTCCATCTAGGCTTGTTGCTATCAATGTTGTGTCAACTGCATATTTAAGATTGTTAATTACTTATCCAGCAATTTTTTTTCCTGCTTCAAGTCCAGCCTTCCTGAAAGTAGTTTCTGCATATAAATTGAAGAGAAATAGTGACAGAATGCTGCCTTCAATTTCCTAAATGGGACAAACAAAGACATAATAGGGTCTTATCTCCAAATGAAATGGCAAATAATGGTGATATTCACTGCACACCTTGTTGGGTTGTGTTACCCACAACCGGTATATACGCCTGTACAGCTGCTGTGGGACCCACACTTCCACATGTGCAATGGTGGAGATACAGGGTTCAGAAAAGATGGTGTGTCATGGTTTGCTCTGCTGCATACAAATAAAGGGCCACATGGTATATTCCTGAGGAAGGAGCAGGGACAGCTCTTAAACGCGTTGAGTGAGAAATAAACAATGTTGCAGATCACTTTATGGCCCTTTATTTGTATGCAGCAGTGCGGAACAGGACACACCGTCCCTTCAGGATGTTGCCTTGTCTGACACCTTGCTATACTTTTAACCATGCAGTGTACACATGTTCCATTGGAAGTGTGGCTGCTGCATGAGATATAAAAGGCCCCCTTTTTGGTGACTTTTTTCTGAACTATTTGTCCTCTAGTGTTTATTCTGCTAACACAGACATATGGTTAAGACTCGCAAGTGTGAGGGCCCTTGACGGTGGGTTACGAGCTTACGTATTTTGGCCAAAATATCCACTAACACCTCACATCTTCATCTTTAGTGTTTTTTGCACTTTTATATCTTATGTAGTGTGCATCTGAGCCCTCTGGGGGGACGTCTGTCATATGTGTCATGTATGTACATGGTGTGGGGCAGGCTGCCTAATCTAATAGAAAGGGTGTTACCAATAGGTTACATACCGACAATATGTGTTACACATGCTTGTGTGACTGACATCCTATGGTAACCTTGTGTGTAAAAATACCACCAATCACCTCCTCCATAGCATGGCTGGTTACAGGTGACACAAACTGCCCCCAATGCTTTGGCTGGTTGCAGGAGATTGTGCACCGGTATTAAGACACCTGAGTTACCTCTCAGTGGAGCTAACAGCCTCCTGCTAAGTGAAATGGATGTTTTTCATGGCAATCTTTTTGGTGAGTTTTTGTTTAAGGGCCCCCAGCAAACTAGACCTACACATGTCACTGACCCCCTGAATAATACTTCATGTAAAAATCAATGAAACTGATATTTGTGGCACCTGAAAATTTATTGGAGCAGTTGCATGAGGTACGAGGACCCTTAGACCACTAGGCCTACACCTGTCACTGACCCACCTGAATAATTCTTACTATAGTAGTTTCTGGAGCTGATATTTGTGGCACCTGAGTGAGGCAGAGCATAAAATTCATGGGAGTAAATAAATTAGCTTAAAATTTAACTTTGGGGAATAGAAGGCACTTTTCCTGTTGTCTACCCCTAATTTGAGGTGTTTTGGCAACTTTTGGGACCCTCTAAAGATGTTTTATCTACCTTTGGTTTTACCTCCCTTTGGATCCAATGGGGTTTGGGAAGTTTGCCGAACTGTTCATCAAACTAATTGGCGAACTTCCTGTCGTTCAGCACAGCAACCCTAACTCAAACTTCAAAAGGTTCGCTCATCTTTAGTTATGAGATTAGATAATGAACAGATGTGGGTGAAGATAACATCTATTATATGTCCGTCTGTGTGAGTGACTGTGGAGCAACACTGAGTAAGTCCTAAAGATGAAGTAAGCAACAGGATTTAGGAGGCTGCCTAGTGGCAGGTGATAGTAGGGATATTAAAGTCACAAATGATGAGGGTGAGAATGTCAGCAGAGAAAAAGTAAAGAAGTCATTAGGAGAATTGGTAAATATAGGCAGTGCCAAGGCCCATTGGTTGGTATATGAAGGCCATTTACAGTTTAGAGGGAGACTAAATACACGGAATGCACTTTGAAAGAAGGCAGGATAAGGGAGGGTAGAGGTTGGATAGGGTTTAAGGTGTAGTTGGTAGAAATGAGAAAACCCACTCCTCCTGTCTTGTGCCAGAATGAGGAATGTGGGTAAAGTGGAGGATGCAACAACACAGTGCAGCAGTGGAGGCAGTGTCACAAGATGTCAGCCATGTTTCAGTGAGGTCCAGTAAGGAAAGGTTGCAGGAGATAAAGATGTCATGGAACTTGCTGCAGATCGACTGGGTGTTCTAAAGTGCCTCAGATAGAGGGAGCAAGGGGTGGGTGTCAAGTGCTGGTTTTATGTCTACAAGATTGCAGTAGTTTATATTAGTTTGAGAATGATAGGAGAAAGAGTTAGTTGGAAGTATCAGGTAGGGAAGGGCTAGGATTGGGAAATATATCACCAGCAGTGAGAAGAAGCAAATAAAGGGAGAGCCGGTGAGAGAGGGGCCAGCTTGTTTTATGTTTTACTAGAAGAGACCTGAGGTTAAGGAGCAGTCCTGCAGTTTAGATGAGTTGGGGGGTAGATAAGAAGGAAGGAAATACAATTATTTGGTTAGTGGATGCTGGGGTTTGGGAATAGCAAAGGAGAGTAAATATTAATGAAGCAAAAACTTTAAGGAGAAATGTGAACATGGTGAAAGATTAAGTGAGGCAAATATATTTATTAAACAGTAGTAACTCTTACCCTTTGGTCACATCTATGCTATTTCTGGTATGTTTCTGCAGAACACTTAAAGAATTTACCCCTTTTGAAAAATGATAAATCTGACTACAAAATGTGGAGGTGTGGACTTATTTGCTTTCTCATACTTTCAGAGGGGGTCTTTAAAATGAAGTTATGTCTAGGAAAAGTCTCTGATTATACATCTACTAGATGGTGGCCCGATTCGAACGCATCGGGTTTTCTAGAATATGAATGTAGTTTATTTATGAAGATTTAATAATAATGCAATGCGAAGCTTGGTTCAAATCCCGCGCCAATTCGCGGCCGGGCTGCACCTGTCACTGATTGTTCACGGGTGGCTGGCATGACCAATCAGCGACGCGGGATTTCTGTTGCAGACAAATAGACAGAATTACATGATTATATAGTAGATACCTACAGCAGTGCCAGTGTTCAGTAGCGTCAGTGTTCAGTGGTGTCGGTGTTCAGTGGTGTCAGTGTAGAGCGGTGTCGGTGTTCAGCAGTGTTGGTGTTCAGCGGTGTCTGTGTGTAGCGGTGTCTGTGTATGGCGGTTTCAGTGTGCGGCGATTTCAGTGTGCGTCAGTGTCAGTGTGTGGCGGTGTCTGTGTGTGGCGGTGTCTGTGTGCGGCGGTGTCTGTGTGTGGCGGTGTCTGTGTGTGGCGGTGTCTGTGTGCAGTGGTGTCTGTGTGTGGCGGTGTCTGTGTGTGGCGGTATCTGTGTGCAGTGGTGTCAGTGTTCAGCAGTGTACATTTTCAACAGTGTAAGTGTTCAGCGGTGTCAGTGTGTGACGGTCTCAGTGTGCGGCAGTGTCCGTGTGCGGCGGTGTTGGTGTTCAGTGGTGTCAGTGTTAAGTGGTGTCAGTGTGCAGCAGTGTCGGTGTTCAGCCGTGTGAGTGTGTGGCGATGTCAGTGTGCAGCAGTGTTGGTGTTCAGCAGTGTGAGTGTGCAGCTGTGTTTGTGTGCGGCGGTGTCTATGTGCTGTGCAGTCAGTGTGAGGTGGTGTCTGTGTTAGGCGGTGTCTGTGTGCGGTGGTGTCTGTGTGTGGCTGTGTTGGTGTGTGGCGGTGTCGGTGTGCAACGGTGTTGGTGTTCAGTGGTGTCTGTGTGCGGCGGTGTGGGTGTGCAGTGGTGTGCGTGTTCAGGGGTGTCAGTGTTTGGCAGTGTCGGTGTTCAGTGGTGTCAGTGTGTGGCGGTGTCAGTGTGCGGCGGTGCCAGTGTTCAGTAGTGTTGGTGTTCAGTGGTGTCTATGTGCAGCAGTGTCGGTATTCAGCGGTGTGAGAGTGCGGCGGTGTCTGTGTGCGGTGGTGTCTGTGTGTGGCTGTGTCTGTGTGCGGCGGTGTCTGTGTGCGGCGGTGTCTGTGTGCGGTGGTGTCTGTGTTCAGTGGTGTTAGTGTGCAGTGGTGTCAGTGTGCGGTGGTGTGTGTGTGCACGGCGGTGTCTGTGTGTGGCGGTGTCGGTGTTCAGTTGTTTCAGTGTGTGGCGGTGTCTGTGTGTGGCGGTGTCTGTGTGTGACGGTGTCAGTGTGGTTCACAGGTATGTGCTTGAGAGGCAGAGATCACAGGGATCTGGTGAGCAGAGATCATATGGATCACAGCAGGGTGTCTGTGTGCTGTGGTGTCAGTGTGAGGTGGTGTCTATGTTTGGTGGTGCCTGTGTGCGGTGGTGTCTGTGTGTGGCTGTGTTAGTGTGCGGCAGTGTCGGTGTGCAGCGGTGTTGGTATTCAGTGGTGTCTGTGTGCGGCGGTGTCTGTGTGCGGTGCTGTGGGTGTGCAGTGGTGTTGGTGTTCAGGGGTGTCAGTGTGCGGCAGTGTTCGTGTTCAGTGGTGTCGGTGTGTGGCGGTGTTGGTGTGCGGCTGTGTCGGTGTTCAGTGGTGTTGGTGTTCAGAGGTGTCTTTGTGCAGCAGTGTTGGTATTCAGCGGTGTGAGTGTTCGGCGATGTATGTGTGTGGCGCAGTCAGTGTGCGGTGATGTCAGTGTGCGATGGTGTCAGTGTGCGGTGGTGTATGTGTGCGGCGGTGTCAGTGTTCAGTGGTGTTAGTGTGCAGCGGTCTCTGTGTGCGGTGGTGTGTGTGTGTGCGGCAGTGTCTGTGTGTGATGGTGTCGGTGTTCAGTGGTTTCAGTGTGTGGCGGTGTCTGTGTGTGACGATGTCAGTGTCGTTCACAGGTATGTTCTGGAGAGGCTGAGATCACAGGGATCTGGTGAGCAGAGATCATATAGATCACAGCAGGGTTCCTTGGAGCAGAGATCACTGCAGAGAGGCGGGGTCCTGGGAGCTGATCTGCCCGATCATGCTCCTCCGGAGATGCTGCACCTTACACCCACTTGTCCTGGAGGGAGATCACGGGATCTGTCAGTTTTTGGAACTTGTTCCAGCTGATCCCAGATCCCCAGGAGTTTGTGTGCTCTCCATCCCAGTGCTGTGGCCCCAGCAGTGGAGCAGGCAGGTGCCCCGTCCTCCGCTCTGCTCGTTATCTCCTTCCCCAAACACACAACTCTTCCCATGTGATAGTAAAAAGAATAGAGGGCTGGGTGTAGTGAGTAACAGCGGGGACATCCAATCGGGTGGGGGCCCTGGCTGGGGGACGTGGCCACTTGACAACCAATCAGGGCTGGGTGTAGTGAGTGACAGCGGGGACAGCCAATCGGGTGGGGGCCCTGGCTGGGAGGCGAGGCCGCTCAGCGATCAATCAGCGACGCGGGATTTCAGCTACAGAGAGACAGACAGACAGACATGATGTGTCCTCTAATATAAGTGATTTAAAATTCCGATATTTTTTGGAAAGATCTACTCTCGCTGCAACTGAAGTTCACAAGAAAAAACAAACAAAAGAAGAAATATGTGTCGATAAATTAGATTGCCTAGGAAGTGCAACAGGAAATAACAATACAAGGTCTCCAAAGCCCACTCACCCTTTCACTAAGGTGTGAAATTCTGAAGTTTTCTATTAAAGGCTGTCTGCCATGTCATTGCAATCTCCTGGCTTCCAGCTATCTAGCACATCTAGTAAATGTAATGTGTGCATAGCCAAGGGCCATAAATGATCTCAAAACACTCATTACATATGTCTACATTTTTGCATCTGTAGCAAACAAAAGCAACTTTGAAGTAACAATGCGTAAAAGGTTCTACACATTTTGTATATTAATAGTAATGGGGAAAAAGTTGTACATTAATTGGAAGTTGTAGGATTGAAGGCACAACACAGTAGGCAAGAAACAAAATAAACTTTTACAATTCAATGCAAATAGAAGAAAAATGAGAGAACTGCAAAAAGAGAGAGGCTTAAAAATGAAAGACTTTTGTAAAAAGGTAGAGAAGACGCACAATACCAGGAAAGGTGGCCATGTAATTAAAGCTTGTCAAAATGGAAAATGTCCAGAATAATAGATGACCGTATACATAAAATTCTCAGTAGTGTCAGTGGAGAAAACCGGGCACCACTCGGCAAACCACTTGTTTGAGACCTTTTTCAGGCTCCTTGTTTAAGTCCTTCAAGAGATGGCTGGACAACTGTGTTGCACGTCCTAAGATCCAAAATGCAGTTACACAAAAGTAAAGAGGGACTCACTCAGCAGTCTTCCAATTGCAGATTTTATTAAAGTTACGGTTTACACTGGTGCAGGGAGGGGGAGCAGAGTTACCTGACCTCTTTTTTTTTTTTATCCTAGTCCATTACAGGGGAAACTTCCTCAATAAGTTTTCAAGGGAAAGTCTTAATAATGACAGTTCAGTAGTGCTAAGTGGATCGATCCAAGGAGGGTTGAGAAAACATCCCTAAAATTCTTTCATTCACTTCCTACATACAATCTCTCACCTGCTCTTGTCCCTTGCAACTGAAGACCATGTCTTGAATTTGCCCCTTCCTCATCATTGAGACAACTAAAACCATCAATATGGCCCTGATCCACTCCCGCCTTGATTATTGCAACTCTCTATTAACTGGCCGTCCCCTCACTAGGCTTTCCACTCTCCAGTTCATCCTTAATGCAGCAGCCAGGGTCACCTATCTAGCTAACCGTTACTCGGATGTATCCGCTCTGTGCCAGTCATTGCACTGGCTGCCCGTACATTATAGAATCTAATTCAAATTGCTTGTTCTCACCCACAAAGCTTTTCATGATGCAGCACCTCCCTACATTTCTACCCTCATCTCTATCACCCCACCCACTCTCCTTGCCCTGAGAGTGACTTTAGACTAGCATATGTGGTAATCCGAACCTCCCATTCCGGCTCCGAGACTTCTTCCGAGCTGCACCAATTCTCTGGAATGGTCTACCCCAAGAAATTAGGACTACCCACAGCTTACTTAGCTTCAGGCGCTCCCTATAAACACATCTTTTTAGGGCGTCCTATCATTCTCCCTAATCAAAGTCATTCAGACCCAGAAGCTCTACACAGACTGGTGGCCACTTACTCCACTCTCATCTATTCCACACTTTCTCAAGATGGCTGAACCATGGTTGTAAATAAACCCTGTACTTTGTGTCACCTCCAACTTATTGTAGATTGTAAGCTCTTGTGAACAAGGTCGTCAATATTTTTTGCTTTTTAATTATTGGGTTTTCCAAAACTGTTTCTTATGGCCGGCTTCACACCACAGTGAAATCCAAACACCGGACAGCCCCGAACCGGATTTTGGCCGATATTATGGGGGCTGGAAGGAGCCGGATGGCAGCTCTCCAGACACAAAATCGGAGCATGCAGTATTTTTGTGTCCGGGGAGAAAAATCTCCCCAAATCGGATCCTCCCGGATTCTGCCGCATCAGGGGCAATCCGGCACTCCCTAACATAGGAGTCTATGGGGCTGGATTGCCCCGATTTGGGAGAGTCCGGCAACCAGACTCTGGCGGCTGCACGCTGCTGTAATTTCAGGACCGCGGCTAGCTCCCTGCCCTCTGGTTCTGTTTGCAAATCCGGTCCGGGGCTGTCAGGTTCATCCCTGACAGCCCCGGATCGGATGTCACCGTGGTGTGAAGCCGGCCTATGACTGCTTGTTTGTTTATGCATGTAATTTATGAAGCGCTGCGGAAATATGTTGGCGCTATAAAAATAAAGATTATTATTATTATTTCTGCCTTCGAGAAATCTGATCGTAACTTTAGATTTGTTGTTAGACATTGTCCAGAAGTTTTATTCTTACGATAAGAAAGTAAAAGTATGAACCTCAAGTGTAAAGACAAAAAGGAGGCAAACAATGGAATTGTGTCGATTTTAATTAAATATTATTTGAAATTGATGCGAGTGAGCTGCAAGGAATTTTTATGTTTCGTAATATTAATTTTCAAGAGCAAATAGCCATTTACAATATTTTAATTGTGTGTTTGTGACTGACGTGAGGTCTTGGTGAATTCTGACTTTCTATTAACTCGCTCAATATTAAACGCCAGATGTACAAACAAATCAGGACGATTCTCACACGAACCAGCAAGACCAACAATAACAACTTTTTACTTACAGGTCTGTAGAATCAATTAGGGAGCTATAACCCTTCTGTAGTATGTCTCTCGGAGGCCACACAATTGTTACTTTCATTTATCGGGGGTGTTTAATGCATCCAGTGGGTGTTGTTAGAGCAAATTGAGAATTTGTTTGCAGGCTGAAAATTGAGCATTTTAAAAGCCCCTTGAAATTGACACTTTACAGACAATTCATTTGCACAGGATGATAGTTTTCCTTTAAGTTCAGCAAAAAAGAATTTGCATCCAAGTTACGAAATCTGGGAAACGCATTTCTAGGATCACAGATGCACAGAACATTGAAACTGCAAGAAAAGTGGTGAAAGTGTAGAAATCACAGGATGAGATCAATAGACATGATAATGATATGAAAATGCTAAGAAATAAATAAATGCATGGAAACAACATGTTCAAAACTTTCTTATTGACTCAGGATTGAATATGAGCATTGTGTTATGAATCGCACACACTTAAGGTACCGTCACACAGGGAGATATCGCTGGCGATGTTGCCGGCGATCGCGGGAGCGCGCATCCCTGACAACATCGCCGGTGAGATGTCAGACGGAGCAACTTACCGGCGATGTCGCCGGCTAGTTGCCGCGGCTATCGCTCTCTGGGTTGCCCAGCAACCCAGCGAGCGATAACTCGCAATGTTGCAGATAGTCGCAATCGCCCGCAACATTGCGGGTTGCCGCGTTACACAGGGCGATCAGGCATGATCGCCTGACCAACATCGCCAGGTTTCCCAACATTGTTGGGAAACCTGGCGATGTGACTCAGGCGATTTTCCCCCTGATTATCGCCCTGTCACATGAGGCAACTCTCCGGCGATGTCGCCGCAACTTGGCCACGCCCCTCAGTTGCCGGCAACATCGCTGGCGATATGTCCCTGTGTGACGGTACCTTTATATGCTTTTACATGAATAAATAAGGTTAATAATAATTGCCTTACTGGCATCCAAATCCCCAAGATATACAGGCGCAGCTCAATGAATGAAAATATCATCAAAAGGTTAATTGATTTCAGTAATTCAATACATAAAGTGAAACGTATATATTGTATAGTCATTACAAACAGATGGAGCAATTTAAAGTGTTTATTTCTGTTAATGTTGATGATTATGACTTACAGCTAATGAAAGCCCAAAGGTCATTATGTCAGAAAATTAAGGTAGGGAGGATGAAGGGTTAAAAACTGCACTGCCGTATTCCACAAGATATCAAAGGGTGAATATAATATTGATTTATTAGTCAACGCGTTTCAGGGATTCCTGAAATTCCCTGAAATTTGGCAACATGATATTGATTTGGCCCTGAAACCCGTTGACTAATAAATCAATATTATATTCACCCTTTGACGTCCCTTGAAATACAGCAGCGCGGTTTTTAACCCTTCATCCTCCCTACTCTATATGCACCACGCTGGGGACTGCAGCAGCCGTGATCTGCAGGCCCTGGTAGAATGTTTAGGACACACAGGCCGCTCACAGGGGCACAAACAGCATGCAACCTTTCATGTCAAAATATGTCTCCTAAGATGCTATGGAGAAATGATTGTATCACTGGTTTAACAAACAAATGAAGGCAACACAGAGTGTAGCTGTTAAGGTCCCGTCACACCTGGCGACGGGGCTGGAGATGTCGGCAGCGAATGGCGAGTGCACACACGTTTTTGGCGTCCCGCCAGAGTCGCCACCCCCCATTTACATAGGGTGACATCTCCAGCACCGCGCCGGCGAACTGTCAGGAGGCGTCGCCACCAGGGTGTCTAAATACCCCAGCGGCGATGCAGGACAATGGGAGCCTATGGCTCCCATCGCCTGACAGGTCGCCGGCAGCCGGTTACATGGGGCGATGTGTGCACATCGCCCCAGATCGGTCGCCTGTTTCAGAGCAGTGCTCTGAAACCAGGCGACCTCCCGGCGGCGCCGACATCGCCCCTTTACATGAAGCGACAAGAGGGGCAATGTCGCCACCGATAGGCCACGCCCCTGCATCACCTATGTAATTGGCAGCGATGTCGCCCCGTGTGACGGGGCCTTTAGTGTATATGGTAAAAAGACTGCAAAGATTTCCAGACCAATCTCTGTCTATCATTGTATAAAGGCAAAAGTGGGTCTCATTGCTGAACATGAGAGACCTCCATTCCTGCTTCCCCTGCTGCCTTACTTTGCACCATGTTGACCTTTTAGAAAGCGATTGTGAGATCTATGGAAAAACTGCACCTGGACATTTGCCTCATAATCCAATGTTGTGCAAATGACTACTAATAAATTGTGTAAGGCTGGGTTCAAACGCTGTGGATATCTGCTTTTGCGCAGAGCTATTCTGAGGATGTGTTTTACAGATGCACTTTGTGCAAGAAAAGCATCATCATTGACACATTGCGCTTTTGAGGATGCGCTTTATTTTAGCCCATTCTACAATGGGGGCAATTGAAAAATGCATCCTCAAAAGAGCCAAAGAATTGACATGGTCATTCTTTTTGAAGATGCGCTTTGCTGTGAAAACGCATCCTTAAAAATACGGAGTGTCTGAACGAAAATTTGGAAAATGCATTGACTTGTCTGGGACGCCCAACATCACTGCATTTCACTGGATTTATGGATCCTCAAAAAAAACACTGCAAAATCGAAGTGTGTGAACGTAGCCTAAATCCTGTTAGATGCCTTATGGTGGGTTTACACGTCCCGATATCGGAGCCAATGACGCGGGAGCGCGCTTTTTGAGCGCGCTTTTCCTGCCATCGCATCGCCGGTTTAGACAGCCCAATATCGGGATACAACGTCCCGACGATGTATACGTCCCCCAACCCAGGAACGACCAGTTAACATGGGAGTGAATGGGTGACGTGGGCGTACACATCGTAGTTGGGCTGTCACACGGGATGATGCGGCTACAACGGCGATCCGATATCGGGCGGTTGAATAGCACGCTCATTCAACCCCGATATCGTTTTGGCATCGTTCCAGCATCGCATTGTACGTTCAAACCGTACACGCGCGAACGATATCGGGTCCAACTCCCGAACCACGTGACTTTTGGTCGGAGTTGGGTCGGAGTTGGACGCCGATATCGCGACGTGTAAACCCACCATTAGACTCAATATGTGACGTACAATTTCACTTTCAGTATGTAATGGACAAATTATTGGATCACTAATATGGACATTTCTACAAAGTGCCCATAGAACCATTTTTCAACATGACAACTCCTAGCTGTATATTACTTGTGCTTAGTGATGAGCAAACCTTTGGAAGTTCTGGATCCGGCGGTGCAGCCAAACATTTTGGCGCACTGTTCATGACCCCAAACTTGACTCATACCTCAATGGAAGTCAATGATTAACAGCCCAGCTCTCCACCTAAATACAGCCAGCCATAAGTAAAACACTTCCAGGGGTGGAAGGTCACAATTTTCCCCCCCCACATTAATGTTTGGATACACACTACTCCCATAAACTGCTTTTAAGCCCAGTGCAAGCTGATTAAACTGGGCCAAGAACTAACTCTACCTAACCACAGTGATGCTCCCTCCAGTGCTTTGCAAATGTAAAACACTCGAACCCCTGCGCTAAACAGGTTTGCTCAACACCGGAATGTTTGGCGACCCAAACCGGACCTTGAAAAGTTTGCTCATCTCTACTCATGTTAGGGTACTTTCACACTGGCATTTTTGTCCGGATCTGGCAGATCCGGACAAGAAATACATCTGCCGCAAGCAACATGCATTGTCTATGGGTCTTGCGGTTAGTGCGCGGCAGATGCGGCAAGTGCAGTTTCAGCAGTTGCGGGAGATGCCACCGTTAATAAAACCGCGGTTGCCAAAACTGCACTTGCCGCGTCTGACATGCACTTACCGCAAGCCCCACAGACAAAGTACCCTTACTCGAGCAGTTTGATTAACATAAACATGTTACTTGGTTCCACTTGAGCATTTAAAAGACATTGTTGGTTGGCAAGTTCAATGAGCTTTCAGCAGATGTTCTAGATGATTCAAGTAGAATCCGTATTGCAGAAAAGTCATCAGACAACCATATCAACGTTATTCATAGCAGCCAAGTTGTGTAAATGTATGTATTTTATGTAATTCTGCATGTGGCATTCATGCAAGATCCTGAATAAAGTTGTTTTGAAAAATGTATTTCCAGTCTTTCATCACTTGCATATTTTTTACAATGTCTTTAATGTCTTATGATCTTTTGATTTTGATAATTCAACCAACTGAGGAGTGGGTGTATATACATATATCAAAATTTGGGAGCAAAATAGGGGGTATGTCTTGTAATCTGGTTGTAGCTTACTGGGGGATAGGTGCAATGGACCAGGATCACAGGAGGCAGTGAAGCCGCTGGTAATGGCAAGTGTACAGTGATGCTGTGGGCATTGCAGGAACCATCCCGGGAATCCCGGGAATGCTGAGAGCATTGTGAGTTAGTAACAATCCTGGTGGTTGTATGCAAATAAATGTAAGTGTTATGGGCTTCAAAAAAAGTCGTCATGTGCAACGCATGCGCAGATTGAATTCTCAGCTCAGTGATGAGCTAGAATCTAAGTCTGTGCATGCGCCACCTCTGGGCACAATTTTCCTCAAGTCCGCTGCTGGGAAATCAATGGCCTCATCATTGAACCCAGATTTCAATTTACACGAGTGCTGCGTCAAATTAAAATTTAGAAAAGGTTACCCAAATAGTAGACAATACCTTTAATTATTATTTTTCAAATAACACGGATTCATATAGCAATCCTATTGCTTAGTGCCAATAATGGTGACATTGTAAAGATGAGTGTGCTTACCATACCTATAGTCCTATAGTGACGTATAGACTGTATATTTCTACTTTGTCTTTAGATAGACATTAAAGGTCATGTTCTTCTTAGAGCCTACTATTTCTGAGTCTTGTTGGCCAGATTGAGTCTGATTAGAATAAAGGCCTCGTTACACCCTACGATTTCTTTAACGATATCATTGCAACGTCACTGGGTAGGTGACGTTGAAGTGATGTCGAAATGACATGGTTCTGTGTGACCTGTACCAACGACCAACGATAAGTTCGTTCATCGTTGGTCATTGGTAAATGACCCTGACCATTTTTTTATCGTTGGTCTCCCACTCTCACACACGCCGATGCTGGCCAGCCAGCAGGAGACCAACTATAAAAAAATGGCGTGTGTTACAGCGGGAGACCAACGATTAACCACCTCCCAGCACCACACAGCACATGCTGGGAGCTAGTAACCAGGGTAAACAGCGGGTAGCTAAGCGCATCACTCTGCTTAGTTACCTGCTGTTTACCCTGATCGCTGGTGAGTCTTTCTGTTTGACAGCTCACCATCAATCAGCTAACAATGTCCCAGCGATCCCCCATCGTTGGTCGGATCGCTGGAACATCGTACTGTGTAACGGGGCCTTTAGAGTCAGAGTCAATGTACCTTCCTGTGTTATACTTCATATTAGTACTATTCCAAAAGGACATATGTAAAAGAAAATAAGTAATATAAGTAAAAAAATGTAGGAATTCTGACAGTTGCCTACTTTATTGCTTTATTTATTGTATTGTATTTTTTACATTGATTCTCTGCTTATTACATTGTATCCAATTATTGTACTACATTTCTCTACTGTACTTACTGTATTGTATATTTTCTATATTCTAACCACTGTATTGTAAAGTGCTGCGGAATATGTTGGCGCTGTATAAATAAAAATTATTATTATTATAATTATTATTGGAATACTTTATGGTAAATGTTGCTTTTTAAGTTAATACAAAGCAGTAGAAGCATATGGAGAAGCCATAGAAAGTCTCCCGTTGCAGCTGTAATGGCCCAATCACAAGATAATACCACTCAGAAATTAGTTTTACACATTCTTAGTCCTCTATCTTTTGCATGGATGACTGGTCAGCTTAGGAGGACAGGGACACAAAAGGAGGGCTGACAAGTAAAGTTTAATGACCTTAATAGCTGTTTAGAAATCTAATCCATCACATTTAATGGACACCTCTATTTTCACCTCTATGAAAAGGTGTAAATAATAAAATTCTATTGCTTTAGTGTCACTCACTAAATATTTTAAGTATTTACAATTTCCAAAGAAAAGACAATGGGAGCATCTGTGTGTGATCCACATAAAGCTCTTTGAATCAATGCTGCATTCGCACAGATGGCTGCTGCATTCGGCCATAATAAACCATTTGAATGGATGTAGGGGGAAGAATTAAGATAAAGAGAGTAGTGTAACCTGCTTAACTTGTTTTTACATTATTTTGTATTTAAGGGGATGTCCAGGAGTAAGAAATAGAATTTCGACCTGAGTTCAGTCCAGGAGAAAAACAGACCTCCCCCGGACCGCACTCAGACCACGCTATTTCATTGAATTGTTCAAATGAAATTTATTTTATTGGAACTGAATGTTAACATGAAAAAAAATTATTTTTCATACTTCAGATGAGATTTACCTATTCAAGTCTACGAAGTCTATGGATGCTCAAAAAGACATCATGAACCATATGGCTCATGTATACAGCCTACACTGCAATTCATAAAGCCCTACTCCAGTGTTTTTTTTCCCTCCTCCTTATTCACTTCGAAAAGAGTATTTGCTCATGTTAGAAAATAAGACGAGATTTCACTCAGATGGCGGTGTTACTGCCGCGTTAGGGGCCACGTCTGCATAGGGTAATATTAGCAGCATTAACACGGTGCTAACATGGCATTAGCACCGTATTATTGATGCCAAATCCTATGTTTTTAGTGTGACCCCCAGGGGCGTGGCTAAAAACGTTAATCTGACCCTAGCCGTAGGTTAGCATCTGCCCTGAGCCTGCCAATCCATCAGAAACTTAGTTTCTGGCCAGAGCAGCGCATAGCGTTACCAGCAGGTAACGCTATGCACCTCCTGGCTATGGAGCCAGTGGCGTAACTTCAGGCTAAGGGGCCCCGATGCGATAGCTCCAATGGGGCCCCCAATTATTGCAAATCTTTAATAGTAGAAGTCTTTTTCTTTGGGCCTAAGGGACTTTTGGGGCCCCCCTAGGCTGCAGGGCCTGGGTACAATCGCAACCCCTGCACCTATTGTAGTTACGCCCCTGTATGGAGCTATGGATTGCTATATCAACTGGATGCTTACCGCAGCTGCCGGCTATAGAGACAATCCCCGGATATGGGCTTTTGCAGAGCCATAGAACCAATCCATTCTTTCCAGAAAAATAAATATTTTTCTATTCTAATCCCACACAAAATTCTACATATATTTTGCTTATGTGCATAAAAACATATCTCCCAACCTCAGTATCTCAATTTATGTAACAATTATGGCTCACACCCCTGCCCTTCCAGGCTTACATTATACGGGGCAGTGGGGAGGAGACAGTGTGTCGGGGTTGCCAAAGCTTTGGGGGTGGTGATGGTGAGGTGGTAACTCTGGTGGTGGTGGCGAGGTGGCAACGTTGCCATTGCAGACTGTAGGCTTTCCTGAAGAGATGAGTTTTTAGGTTCTGTGTGAAGGACCCAAGCATGGTAGATAATCGGAAATGTTGGGGAGGGGGGCAGAATTCCGGAGGATAGGGGATATTTGGGAGAAGGCTGAGATGTTATTGGGTGAGGAACGAATAAGGGTAGAGGAGAGAGGAAAGGTCTTCTTGGAAAGATCAGAGATTACATGAGGGAAGATATTTGGGATATTAGTTTGGATATATAAGGAGTGGACAAGTATGGACAGCTTTGTAAGGCTGGATTCACATTTGCATTCAGAACACAGCGTAACCGAACGCAGCCAAATGCAAGCGCATTGTGTTCCTATGTTTAACATGGGAATGCATAGATAGTACCTGCGTATGGCTGCGTTTGGTTGCGTTTGCATTCAGGTGCATTTTTTAAAATCACCTTCCGAACACAACATTATGCATTTTTTGTGCGTTTGCGAGCACTTGTGTTATCAGCAAGCGTACAAAGAATGCATGGAGCTCCATGGATCCGCAGTGTCCTCTGCAGGTAGACCCTGTGGATCACATTGAAATTTCTCCTGGCTGCCACTGCTGATCTCCCGGTGTCCGCTGCTGATCTCCCGAGCACCACCGCTGTTCTCCCAGCGGCCGCCTCTGACCTCCCGGTCCCCGCCGAGACTGCTGATTGGGTGGCCGGGCACAATACTATGTGAACGCATGTGAGAATCCCCGCTGCATTCACATCAGCATGGGAGCGGTTGGCACTGCATTTGCGTCTGTATGCCAGACACATGCAGACACAAACGCTAGTGTGAACATAGCCTAAGTCAGTGTTAGAGACAAAGGAGATCAGAAGGGGCAGTAGTAGGTATTAAAACTGCATAAAAATCTGTGGACTTTGTAAAATCTCATTGATTGTATAACTGAATTCAAGCATGCCTGATGACTATCTCTCTTAACAATCAGTTGCTGTACTTTTATTCAAACTGATCGATATTGGTGGGTTCGGCTGACATTGGACTAATGTGTATGTTCCACATAAAACAATTTAATCCCTATCTATTTAAGGCTTTAGTGAAGTCCAATGCAAATTATATGTTGATATCATAGGTGTGATAATTTAACCTAAGTACAGTTTAAGTATTGCTGACTGCACATTATTATTATTATTATTATTATTATTTATTTATGTAGTGCCATTAGGTTCCATGGCGCTTTACATGAGGATGAGGGAGACAAGAACAAGTACACTAAATCTAGGCGATCAGGACGTACAGGTACAGGAGGGGCAGGGACCCTGTCCACGAGGGCTCACAGTCTATGAGGGGTGGGTAGAAGTACCCAGTGGTCTAGTGGGGAACAGTTGAAAATAGGTGGGCGGCTTTGCCTCTCATCTGATGAGGTTGCGCAACCCTGCACAACCTCAGTGACGCGTGTTGTTACAAGGACCGAATTTTCAATGAAACAAAGAGCCTGTAAAAGCAAAAAATAATAATAAAAAAAAATAATGAAATTAAATTGAAAAAAATATTTATTTTTCAGCTCAAAATACATACATTTAAGAAAAACAATTGTTTATGGGAATTACAAAAAATCCCTTTAAAGAGGACCTGTCAACCCTGCTGCATGGCACTGAATGCAGCATGCCTGCTGCATTCAGGGAAGGGGTTCCCTATGTGTCTGTGTGCTATATACCCTGAGATATAGCCTTTGTAAAACTTACAGTTAGAAGCCAGTGAGGCAGTCACTGTGGCTGGTGAGAGCTTGATTGATGGTGGCCATTTCATCCCCCTCTGCCTCTCTGTGCTGCTTCTGCTGGGCTGTCTCTGCCCTCCACCTCTCTTCCTCTCTGTCACTCACAGCAAGCAAATCATTTGTCCTGACGTCAGCTCCTGATTCCTGCCCTGACAAAGCATAAACAGCACAGCAGGATGCAGCACACAGAGGAAGAGGGGGAGGGAATGGCCACAGTCAATCAAGCTCCCTCCAGCCACAGTGACTACCTCCATGGCTTCTAACTGTAAGTTTTACAAAGCCCATATCTCAGGATACACAGCACCTAGACACATGGGGGACCCCTTTCCTGAGTGCAGCAGACATGCTGCATTCAGTGTTGCATTTAGATTGCCGTGCAGCAGGGGGGGGGGTGATAGGTCCTGTTTAAAGGTATTTTCCATTTCCTTGTGAATCCTCTAAACCTGCCTATAATAAAAGATCCCCAAACAAATTTTACGTCTCCATCTGAGGAATTAAAATTGTAGGAGCAGAAAGTAAAGAAAAACAGATCCAATATTTATTTTGATCTCTTAGAAAGAAGCATTTTGATTTATAGAGAAAAATGACAGGCTAAAAAGAGATTACTGTTCATTTTGTTTCTCTCAAAAATCCATCTGTCCCGCAGATGGACAGACAGTAATTTACAGACATGTGTCTCCATGTACAACAGTAATTAAGTCAAACTTTTATTTTTCCATCCAAAATGTTCATTTCATGTTTCCAGATTTAATGGTCTTTGGCCTGCATTCAGTGCAGAGAAGTATCAATCATTGCAAAATGGATTGTTAGCTATGAAAAGAAACGTCAAGATGTATTCCGCTCTGTGCGCCGTTGTGTTAACCTGCATTGTTCTATTGTGAGCTGTTTTCATGGAAGATTTTCAATTGCCATTTTGATGTACGCAATATTAATACACTTGGCTCACAAATGTTTATGGAAATAATCAGCCTCATAGATACCATTAACGTTGTGTCGATAGAAGCCTCAGCTTGGAAGACTGTATCCTTGGCTGAGGACACACAGAATATAGGTTGCATAATAATCGTGCTTAAAGGCTAAAAATAAATGACAAAATGAGAATATTGTTAAGACATATTATATAATATTTAATGTGGCTCATAACAATTGGTAACAATTGGTAACAATTTTTATTGACATAAACTATGGATTAATTAAAAAAAAATGTATTTTTTTCCCATAAACATCTCTGTAGGACATAATAATGAAATGCATGTTTAAATGTCAATAAAAAATATAGGTATATAAAAAAAATTTGAAATAACCATTGTTTGACAATGTTCTAGGCAACCAATAGAAGCTGGGAAAGAAGTGCGTGAAGGAAGCCTATTCAAGCTCTTCCCATAAATATCAATCATTCATCCCCCAGTGAGGGTTCTTCGTATCTTCTATAAGGTTGGAGTCATACTTGCGTGTGATTCGCGCAAACCTCACGTCACATCACCCGGCATGGCTGTCCGCTTTCCTGACTGGAGCAACAGATGCTTAGAAATTCATGAAACTGAGCGTTCCTATCTGGAGAGCAGGCAGCCATGATGGGTGGTGAGAAACGAGACTCGCGTGAGTTACATGCAAGTATGACTCCAGCAGCTTAGAACCGAATGCCAATTCCTCCTCTTTCCTTGCAAATAAAGGCTGAATTAGGCTAGGGTCACATTTGGAAGGCACATTGCAATTACCGCATCCAGATCCGGATGTGGTAATTGCATGTGCCTTTTGTATTCAAACTGTGTCCCTAAACCCGAATCCGGTAACCGGATTAATCATAATGTGCAATCTGGTGTCCGGATGCTTTGTTCATCCCTGCGGCTGCGGGGATGAACAAAGGGTTAATGTTAATATAATATCTGGGCACCATGTCTCCAGGGAGTGTTCACCCTCCCTAGAGACATGTTGTCCATATAGGGCGGCATATGAATGGTTAAATGGCTTTATTACGGTATCGCCGCTATTGTTGGCTTTTACTATTTTATGAATGACAGCTGAAGGCTCCTCTCTGTAAGGAGGAGATACATTTCGTAAGGTGCGTACTGTATATGCTGATATCCAGGGTACTGAAAGCTGTGAGATTAGTTCTATGGGCAGCGCTTCGCCATATAACTAATGTTTAAGCTTATAGTACCCTGGATAGCAGCATGTACAGTACGCACATTACGTACTGTATCTCCTCGTTACAGAGAGGAGCCGCCGGCTGTCATTCATAAAATAGTAAAAGCCGACAATAGCGGCGATACTGTAATAAAGCCTTTTAACCCTTCATATGCTGCCCTATATGGACAACATGTCTCTAGGGAGGGTGGACACTTCCTGGAGACGTGGTGCCCACATATTATATTGACATTAACCCTTTGCTCATTCCCGTGGCAGCAGGGATGAACAAAGCATACTGCTATCGCAGGCATTCACAGGTGCCTTGCGGTAGCCAGAAGGGCTCCTATAGGCACCTATTAAACAAAACCGAATCCAGTTTTGGAAACTCTGCGATGTACGCTGTCTGCATGATTTTTCCTGCAGGCTCCAAAACCGGATCCAGTAACCGGATTGCAAATAGTGCAATCCAGTTTTTGTATTGGAGCCTATGGGCTGCGGATCCGGTTTTGAACATTTTTAGTGGCCAAAACCGGATCCGGATGGAAAAAAAATGCTAATGTGACCTCAGCCTTATTCAGCCTTCATCTGCCTCTAACAGCTGTGGGTGGATAGACGCTTTGCCTACGGCTGTGAAACTTTGCGAGCTCACTTGCCAGCTGGGGCGTGTGCTATTCAGACCCCTCATTGGCATACCCACAACATGATTGTGAAACACCGATGAGTTGTCATGACAGCCAGGGGTCTTCTGATGACCCCCTTGTCTGTCATCACAGTACTCCATTGAAAGCCAGCCCACGGCTAGCATTCATGAGACTGTGATTTCTCCTACTTCTATATACAGCAATGCTGTGATATTGCTGTTTAAAAAGTAGAACAAACACAAACCATTGAAGGTTCAAGTCCCCAAAGGGGAATATTAAATACAGTAAAAAGTAGAGGTAAAAATGGTTATAAAAATATGAAGAAAAAAAAAATAAAATAAAAATCCCTCCCCCTTTTAGCCCATGAAACACTACAAAAATAAAAAACTCTAAAATAGACATATTTGCTATGGCTGAAGTCATAAAAGCATATTTTTATACCAAATCTATCAAAACATAAAAAAAAAAGAATATGAATGATCAGTAAGCAATGTAATGAGAAAATAAATAAAAATGCATTGCGGAATGTGTAGAGCAGTCACAGCTTTCTTCGAGAAGTAAAGGTAACTTGGTAACTGATACGGGGGGGGGGGGGGGAGGTTGCAATAGCCATCAGCTTTTGGAAACCGTCTGTACGCACTAGGCAGAAAGGCAGCATTTCCGTGGTCAAAAAATGGGAGATGGTGAAGTTCAAGCTCTTAGCTTTGGCTGAAGGTGAAGAAACAAAAGCTTAATAGGGTCTTATACTCTCTTATAAAACAGGAATTGCAAAAGTTACTGCTCACCTTGTTTGGATTTGGCAACCACAACCGGTAGCTGCCAGTGGATCCACATTCCACGGTATCTCTGTGGTGGTTAATATAAATCCAAATCAACGGTGCTCTTCGATATGCGCAATCTGTAAGTGGAAAAGAACTACAAAACATCAGAGGGTAATGGTGCTATTATTCAATGCTTTTCAGAGCATGTCCCTGCTCCTTCATCAGGTATACAGCCATGTTACAGCATTAACATGAGGAGACTTTAAATATAGGAGGCGCTAAACAGAGAAACACATAACAACGACGTCAGTGTGGAAGGACACACTGACGTCACATGTAACCTGATATTCTATTTGACAAAAGTTTCAATGCATATATACACTTTGTTAAAAATACACATCGAATGAGACAATTAAAATATCCTAATATCAAAAAATTTAAACTGTATATTAACTCCTTGCCGACACAGGACGTTGTACAAAGTCCTGGGCCGGTAAGGGGGCAGTAATGGGAGCTCCGGCACGGAGTTCACATCAAAGCACCAACATCTCAGCTGATCTTATCAACTTAGATGTCAGGCTAACAGCTCTGATTGGATCCGGGATCCAATCGGCGCTGTTAACCCCTTGGATCCCGCCGTCAATCTCTGACAGTGGGATCCAAGGCGGCCGCGGCGGGGAACGCGCTGTTCCCCGCCTGCTCCGGAGATCCCGCGCGGGATCTCCGGCGCTCATGTGACAGCCCTAGGTCCTGGCTAGACCCTGGATGCTGTCAGAGCGCAGATTCCTGTTGTGGTTGGCAAGCGCTGCCAACCACAGCAGATCCGCGATTCTGGGAGATACAGATGAGCTGCAGCTCGTGTTAGGCCCCCTTCACACGAGCATTTTTTTCAAATTGCGGCAGATCTGACAGATTTATCGAATCTGCTGCCTAACGGCCGCACTTGCGGCACACTTGCGGCAAGCCCCATGCATTGTCTATGGGGCTTGCGGCAGGTGCGGTAAGTGCGGTTATAGCCGCGGTTATGGCACTTGCGGCAGTAGTGGCCGCGAAAAAAACTGCCGTCAGCAGCGTTTTTTTGCAGTCGCAGCTTTCGCAAGTGTCATATGCATTTGTACCACAGATAGAGACACAAGGTAAGGGAGATAGGGACCCAATAGACATGAGAGCACATTGACGCAGGTTATCGGGCTTACATGCAATGGCTAATGCATCAACTAAGATTCTCATTTTTTCATTGTGTATCCTGAAGCAGCTTCTGCAATGCCAATTTTCCTCATCCAAATTTGCATTGGTTTCCTATATGTTAGTTATTTATTCTTTAGTTAATATGTAATTTGCATATTGTCTTTTTCCAGCTAGCACCTTCACATGTAGGTGTGCCAGTCGTCTTTACTTTAATACAGAGCCAGAATAGTGACTGAAGATGCAGTGCTTGTCATGGTTGTAGCCCTCAGTCTCCATGCGAGAAGCCGCAACTAACCTACATGTCATCCTCCACTACATGGCTCTGGGTTTATTCCAAGTGGATCTCAAACCTCATCATTAACCTCTCTGTTGTCCCACTCCTCGACCTTGGAGTCACCATCCTCCTTTTAATGCACTGAACACACAGTACAGTGCCGGTGCTTCTCAGATATCTCTTGTGACGAGAGCTTGGATTCTGCTGATACCATACTTCGTCCGTCCTGGATATAAGTCCAAAAATTTTTGCATGCAGGAAAACCTGTCAACTTCAACTTAAACAACCTGTGGCATCGTTCGGTGTGACACCGCAATAGCGATTTCATGACCGTCTTTGCCTATTCAGAGGGAACATGACAGCCTTTCTGCCTCCTTACATCTACTCAAACTGTTCCCATAAAGTTGAAAGCTCCAACTGCCCAAAATATTTGGAATGTTGATGCATCAAGATTTCCCTTGCAAGACATAAGGCGCCTAGGCCAAACCCTGATATAAACTGGTAGCATTATTTCTTTTACACTAAACTTTACAGTTGATACACGCGGGTTAGGGCCCTTTCACATCAGCGTTTTTTTCAAATCGCGGCAGATGCGGTGAAAAAAAACGCATCTGCCGCGATAACCGCATACCGGCTGCACTTGCGGCACGGTTGCGGCGCGGTTGTGGTAAACGCCATACAAGGTATAGGAGGACTTGTGGCAGGTGCGGCAAGTGCGGTTTTGGCACTTGCGGCAGGTGCGGCCGCGAAAAAAAACGCGTCTGACAGCATTTTTTTTCGCGGCCGCACCTGCCGCAAGTGCCGAAACCGCACTTGCCGCACCTGCCGCACCCTTACCGCAAGCCCCATAGACATTGCATGGGGCTTGCCGCAAGTGTGCCGCAAGTGTCGCGGTTATGGTTAAACGCGGCAGATGCGGTTTTTTAACCGCATCTGCCGCAAATTTCAAAAAACGCTGATGTGAAAGGGCCCTTATTTTCTCTTGGCATGCATCAAAATCAGTCTTCTTCATCAGTCTGCTAGATAGATAAGTATTATTTACTACTCCAAACAGTACGTTTTCACTGCTCTATAGTGCTTTACATAATCCCATTCAAACCTTGCCGATGGTAAACACAAATTCAGCTGCCTGTCCATGGAAATCTATGCTATGAAGCTGTTTCTGCATAATTTTGTGCTGATAGTAATAATAAAAGAAATCTTGAACTCTTTAGTTATTGAGTAAGGAGAGTGTTTGCAACCTTTATGCCCTATAAGCCTCAACCCTTGGTGACCTAACTTTGTAAAGTTATGTGGTCTTCCACGACATGGTGAACATTCTGATTATTTTTAAATGCTTCCTTTCCAGAATACTACTTATAGTGTAATACTAAAGTACAAAGTGACTTGTTGCTATAGTAGCATCCTATTTCATTACAATGCTGGAATCAGTGAGCTCTTTAGAAGGAGGCATTCATTCACAAAGGCTTCTAATGACAAACTGTATGGCGAGGGGTTGGATGTTATACACCTGGGGCAATGGGACATTATGAAAAACTTGAATTTAAAGAGGACCCATCACCCCCCTGGTGCTTTCCAAAGAGAAAGCACCACTGAATGCAGAGTGTATGCTGCATTCAGGGAAGGGGTCTCCCATGTTTCTATCTCTTCTGTAACCTGTAAAAAACACTTTTGAAAGTTTTAAGATAAGAAGTCCAGAAGGACTTACTATTTTCTCATCCTCACGGTTCACAGGATCCTCCCGCCCCTGCCTCTCTGTGCCGCCTCCTCCCTGTGTTGGTTTCCCGTCCTCGCCTTCACCTTCGCCTCAGCATCTGAATTCACACAGGCGCACAGCAAAGAATTGGAAGGAGTGAGTCCCGGCTGCTGGAAAGGCGCATGGGCGAGAACGTCAGCATCAGATTGCCACCCTGCTGCATGCATACAGCATAATATTTAGCAGGGCTGACTCTGGCGCTGACGTTCCCTCGTGTGTGCCGTTCCAGCAGTCGGGACCCGCTCCTACCAATTCCTCGCTGTGTGCATGCGTGAATTCAGATGCTGAGGCGCAGGCGCAGGTGAGGACAGGAAACCCACACAGGCAGGAGGCGGCACAGAGAGGCAGGGGGCGAACAGAGGCAGGTGGCGGGAGGGCCCTTTGAACAGCGAGGAATGAGAAATTAGCAAGTCCCTCCATACTTCTTATCTTAAAACTTTCAAAAGTGTTTTTTACAGGTTACAGGGTGGGTAGAGACATGGGAGACCCCCTTCCCTGAATGCAGCATACATGCTGCATTCAATGGTGCTTTCACTATGGAAAGCACCAGGGGTGTCACAGGTCCTTATTAATGATCAATAATAGATGAGTCCCAATACGTTTGTCCATATAGTGTACATGTGTGTAGGATACTCTATATATGTTAACATAAAATTATATCAATGTTTAACCCCTTCCCGCCCGGGCGCGCAGCGTATGCGCCATGGAAACATCACCGTTCCCGCCCGATGGCGCATACGCTGCGTCATCGCGGTTTCCCCCTTGCTGCGGCTCTATTAACCGGGTTCACGAAAGGGTTAATAGAGCCGCAGATAGGGGACAACCTCTAGATGACCCCACGGGAGGGGATTTCCCCCCCCGTGGCTAGGAGCCCTCCGATTGGCTAGTTAATTAACAACTAGCCAAAAGTGATGATTGAAACATTACACCAATAGAAATTGGTGTAATGTTTTCAATCTGGCCATATCCTGATGCTCAAAGCATCAGGCATTGGCTGGGGCACTGTGAGGTGTGTGTGCCCCCCCCCCCCCCCGATCTGATTGGGGGCTAGCATCCATGTGATGCAAGCCCTCCAATCAGATGTGCAGGGGGATGTTCACAATATGGCCACCGAGCTCATCAGCTCCACTCTGTCGGTGGACGATGATGAGCGTGCACCCCTGCAGCCCTCCGCTGCCACCGACCGTGCCCACGTGGTGTGAGCCCCCCCGCCGCCGCCGATCGCCGCGATCGCCGCCGCCGCCGCTGCTGCCACCGCCGCTGCTGCTGCTGATCGTAAGTAACCCGCTGCTGTGATCCGCTCCCTCTCCTCCTCCCCTGGTGTCCTCTCCCCCTCCCCCTTCCCCATTGTCCTCTCTCCCCCCCCCTCCCCTTTTGTCTTCTCCCCCCCCCCTTCCCTGAGTTTGCTCTCTCCCCCTCCCCTGGGTTTGCTCTCTCCCCCCCTCCCCTGAGTTTGCTCTCTCCCCCCTCCCCAGAGCTCGTTCTCACCGGTCCGGTTCTGCTCGGTGTTGACCCCCTGACCGACCGCTGCCTGGCCCGAGTGACCCCCTGACCGACCGCTGCCTGGCCCGAGTGACCCCCTGACCGACCGCTGCCTGGCCCGAGTGACCCCCTGACCGACCGCTGCCTGGCCCGAGTGACCCCTGACCGACCGCTGCCTGGCCCGAGTGACCCCCTGACCGACCGCTGCCTGGCCCGAGTGACCCCCTGACCGACCGCTGCCTGGCCCGAGTGACCCCCTGACCGACCGCTGCCTGGCCCGAGTGACCCCCTGACCGACCGCTGCCTGGCCCGAGTGACCCCCTGACCGACCGGTGCCTGGCCCGAGTGACCCCTGACCGACCGCTGCCTGGCCCGAGTGACCCCCTGACCCGACCGCTGCCTGCCGGCCCGAGTGACCCCCTGACCGACCGCTGCCTGGCCCGAGTGACCCCCTGACTGTCGTCGTCCGCCGCCCCTGACTGACCGTCGTCGTCCGCCGCCCCTGACTGACCGTCGTCGTCCGCCGCCCCTGACTGACCGTCGTCGTCCGCCGCCCCTGACTGTCGTCGTCCGCCGCCCCTGACTGTCGTCGTCGTCCGCCGCCCCTGACTGACCGTCGTCGTCCGCCGCCCCTGACTGACCATCGTCGTCCGCCGCCCCTGACTGTCGTCGTCGTCCGCCGCCCCTGACTGACCGTCGTCGTCCGCCGCCCCTGACTGACCGTCGTCGTCCGCCGCCCCTGACCGACAGTCGTCCCGAAAGTTACACCAGTTAACGTTCACATACACGCACACTAAACACACGTACACGCACACTAATAAAAAGTTTACTTTTTTTTTTTTTTACACACGCACACAGCACATACAACATGTCCCGCCCGTCCCGCCCGTCCCGCTCATCAACGTCACAAAGGGTGTACTCGGCTGAGGAGGCATATGCTATACTTGCCTCCGATGCTGACAGTGAGGAAGTGGACCCCACGTTCCACTATTCCTCACATTCTTCCTCCGACAGTGAAATCTGCAGCAGTGACACCGACTCGCCACCACCACGAAGACGGCGGAGGACAAGAGATCGTCCGGAGCCAGAGGAAGAGGAGTCGGAGTCCGAGGAAGAGGAGTCTGAGCCTGGAGAAGAGGAGTCAGAGGAAGACCCACAGCCGTCAGTGAGTAACCCTCCACCTGGTGCTAGGCATGCCCAACCTAGCACCAGGGCCCCTGTGTGGATCCCCGTCCCTGATCGGTACACTCCACAGATTCCTGATTTTATTCCCCAATCAGGAATCCTGTTTGAGGCCACAAACTTCAGGGAAATTGACTTTTTCAAAGTCTTTTTCTCTGAGGACTTTGTGAGGCTCATGGTGGAGCAGACGAACCTGTACGCCCAACAGTTTCTGGTCCAAAACCCAGATTCCATCTTTTCTTCTTGGACTCCTGTGGACTCTGGAGAAATTATGAAATACTGGGGTTTGATACTTCATATGGGGATTGTGACGAGACCAGAAATGCGCCAATGCTGGAGTACAGATAAGTTTTTTCTAACTCCAGTGTACGGCGAGGTGATGGCCCGAAACAGATTCGACGCCATCCATAAATTTCTCCACTTCAGGGACAACACTGACAGCCTTCCCCGTAATGACCCGAATTTTGACAGATTGTTCAAAATTCGACCGGTCATCGACCACTTCAGCAGCAAGTTTGCTGAAGTGTACGTTCCCAAACGGGAAATTTGTGTGGACGAATCCCTCGTCCTTTACAAAGGTAGGCTTAGTTTCCGCCAATACATTCCCAGCAAGAGGGCCAGGTATGGGATAAAGCTCTACAAGCTTTGTGAGAGTACCTCAGGGTACACTCACAACTTTAGAGTGTATGAGGGGAAGGATTCGAGGATCGAGCCCCCAGAGTGTCCCCCTGCTCTGGGGGTATGCGGGAAAATATTGTGGGATTTGATCCACCCACTACTTGATAAAGGTTATCATCTATACGTTGATAACTTTTATACAAGTGTCCCGCTCTTCAGATCCCTCTCTGCCAGAACTACCGCCGCTTGCGGTACTGTGCGCAGAAACAAGAGGGATCTCCCTATGCCGCTAATTGAGCAGCCTCTCCCAAGAGGTGAGAGCCGAGCTCAATGTAGCGGCAACATGGTACTGGTCAAGTTCAAAGACCGAAGGGATGTCTTTATCTTGACCACGATCCATGTCCCGGCACCAGGGCCACCACCACCAGAGGTACCCAGGACAGGTCCACAAACCGGAATGTGTCCTGGGGTACAATAAGAACATGGGAGGAGTTGATCGTTCTGATCAAGTCCTCAAGCCCTACAGGGCCACGCGGAAAACGAGGAAGTGGTACAAAAAACTGGCCGTGTACATTGTCCAAATGGCAATGTATAATGCATACTTGCTGTCACGATGTGCAGGTCACACCACTAACACCTTTCTTGAGTTCCAGGTGAAGGTGATCAAGGCCCTGTTGAATGGAGGAGAACGAAGACCAAGAGAAGAAGGAGGACGAGAACAAAGACCAAGAGAAGAAAGAGGAAGACGAAGAGAAGAAGATGAAGGGGGCCCCAGCACTCCTGGAACTCGATATTCCCGCGTGGTACCAGGGCAACATTTTGCAGAGAAGGGGCCAAGAAAAAGGTGCCGGGTCTGCCATCAAAGGGGGAACAGAATGACCGTCCAAACCCAATGTAAAACGTGCCCTGACAAACCAGGTTTGTGTATCTTTGGATGTTTCGAAATCTATCACACGACCCCAGACTGACATGCACCCACAACATCATACACAAACACACACACACCCTGATATACACTACAACACACCAACCTGACATACACACCCTGATGTACACTACAACACACCAACCTGACACACACCCTGATGTACACTACAACACACCAACCTGACATGCACTACAATAAGTGCCCCCTTAGTCTTTACCATGGCTTTGGGGGTCTTATTCCGGTGCTAGAACAAATCCCTTCCTGCAGAAAGGCCAGGCCTCGCCTCACGGTGACCTGTCCTTCTGAAAGGCTGGGTACAGTTGTGTAATTATATGTGTAATTATATTATATGTGTGATTATATATGATTATATGTGTATGGGGTCACTTGTGGGGGAACTCCAATGTGTAGGCACACAGGGGCTCTCCATACGCAAACTGGTGTTTGCTAACAATTGGAATTGTTAGCGGACACCATGTCGCGTTTGGAGAGCCCCTGTGTGCCTTAACATTGGAGCTCCCCCACAAGTGACCCCATTTTGGAAACTAGACACCCCAGGGAACTTATCCTGATGGGTAGTGAGCATATTGAACCCCCAGGTGCTTCACAAATAAATGGCAAAAAAAAAAAAAAAGTGGAAAAAAAGTACTTTTTCGTTTTTACGGATTAATTTGTGAAGCACCTGGGGGTTCAATATGCTCACAACCCATCAGGATATGTTCCCTGGGGTGTCTAGTTTCCAAAATGGAGTCACTTGTGGGGGAGCTCTAATGTGTAGGCACACAGGGGCTCTCCAAACGTGACATGTGTCCGCTAACAAGTTGACCTGATTTTCCATTCAAATTGTTAGCGGACACCATGTTGCGTTTGGAGAGCCCCTGTGTGCCTACACATTGGAGTTCCCCCACAAGTGACCCCATTTTGGAAACTAGACACCACAGGGAACTTATCTAGATGGGTAGTGGGCATATTGAACCCCCAGGTGCTTCACAAATAAATGGGAAAAAAAAAAAAAAGTGGAAAAAAAGTACTTTTTCGTTTTTACGGATTAATTTGTGAAGCACCTGGGGGTTCAATATGCTCACAACCCATCAGGATAAGTTCCCTGGGGTGTCTAGTTTCCAAAATGGGGTCACTTGTGGGGGAGCTCCAATGTGTAGGCACACAGGGGCTCTCCAAACGTGACATGTGTCCGCTAACAAGTTGACCTGATTTTCCATTCAAATTATTAGCGGACACCATGTTGCGTTTGGAGAGCCCCTGTGTGCCTACACATTGGAGTTCCCCCACAAGTAACCCCATTTTGGAAACTAGACACCCCAGGGAACTTATCTAGATGGGTAGTGGGCATATTGAACCCCCAGGTGCTTCACAAATAAATGGGAAAAAAAAAAAAAAAGTGGAAAAAAAGTACTTTTTCGTTTTTACGGATTAATTTGTGAAGCACCTGGGGGTTCAATATGCTCACAACCTATCAGGATAAGTTCCCTGGGGTGTCTAGTTTCCAAAATGGGGTCACTTGTGGGGGATCTCCAATGTGTAGGCACACAGGGGCTCTCCAAACGTGACATGTGTCCGCTAACAAGTTGACCTGATTTTCCATTCAAATTGTTAGCGGACACCATGTTGCGTTTGGAGAGCCCCTGTGTGCCTACACATTGGAGTTCCCCCACAAGTGACCCTATTTTGGAAACTAGACACCCCAGGGAACCTATCTAGATGGCTAGTGGGAATTTTGAACCCCCAGGTGCTTCACAAATAAATGGGAAAAAAAAAAAAAAAGTGGAAAAAAAAGTACTTTTTCGTTTTTACGGATTAATTTGTGAAGCACCTGGGGGTTCAATATGCTCACAACCCATCAGGATAAGTTCCCTGGGGTGTCTAGTTTCCAAAATGGGGTCACTTGTGGGGGAGCTCCAATGTGTAGGCACACAGGGGCTCTCCAAACGTGACATGTGTCCGCTAACAAGTTGACCTGATTTTCCATTCAAATTGTTAGCGGACACCATGTTGCGTTTGGAGAGCCCCTGTGTGCCTACACATTGGAGTTCCCCCACAAGTGACCCCATTTTGGAAACTAGACACCCCAGGGAACTTATCTAGATGGGTAGTGGGCATATTGAACCCCCAGGTGCTTCACAAATTGATCTGTAAAAATTATAAAGTACTTTTTTTTTCACAAGAATTTTGTTTTAGCCTAATTTTTTAAATTTTCAAATGGCCAACAGCATAAAGTTCATCCTAAAATTTGTTGGGCAATTTCTCCTGAGTACATCGATACCTCATATGTGGTCATAAACAACTGTTTGGGCGCACGACAGGGCTCAGAAGGGAAGGAGCGCAATTTCCCTTTTTGAATGGAAAATTAGTTCCAAAAGTCAAATTGCGCTCCTTCCCTTCTGAGCCCTGCCGTGCGCCCAAACAGTTGTTTATGACCACATATGAGGTATCGATATACTCAGGAGAAATTGCCCAACAAACTTTAGGATCCATTTTATGCTGTTGCCCATGTGAAAATGAAAGATTTGAGGCTAAAAGAACATTTTTGTTGGAAAAATTTAAATATCCATTTTTTGTTTCCACTTTGCTTTAGTTCCTGTGAAGCACCTGAAGGGTTAATATTCTTCTTGAATGTAGTTTTGAGTAGCATGAGGGGTGCAGTTTTTAGAATGGTGTCACTTTTGGGTGTTTTCTGTTGTGTACACCCCTCAAACGGACTTCAAATGTGATGTGGTCACTAAAAAAAATGGTTTTGTAAATTTTGGTGGAAAAATGAAAAATTGCTGATGAACTTTGAACCCTTATAACTTCCTACCCCAAAAAAATTTTTTTTCCAAAATTGTGCTGATATAAAGTAGACATGTGGGAAATATTATTTATCAACAATTTTGTGTCACATAACTCTCTGGTTTAGCAGAAAAAAAATTCAAAATTTGAAAATTTCGAAATTTTCAAAATTTTTGCCATATTTTTGATTTTTTCACAAATAAACGCAAAAATTATTGACCTAAATTTAATACTAACATGAAGCCCAATATGTCACGAAAAAACAATCTCAGAATCGATAGGATCGGTTGAAGCGTTCCAGAGTTATTACCTCATAAAGGGACACTGGTCAGAATTGCAAAAAATGGCTCGGGCATTAAGGCTAAAATAAGCAAAAATGGGCTCGGGGGTGAAGGGGTTAAAATCCTTTTTCTCTGTATCGTTGTATCTTCAGATGTTAATGCTAAAAACTTTTTTCAAATGTGCTATGGCATATATTATGTAATAGTTCTATCTACCTGGCACAGAAACGTTTTACCAGGAAGCCATTGTCTGCCAGCACAGGTGCAATGTTTTAGGATCTCCCATAATTAATTGGTATGTGGGCTCCAGGGTAGTGGCTCTGTTTATGATCAGCATGTGCTAAATTGGCAGAGATTTGCCACAATTAAACATTCTGACAAAGGTTTAAGATCGCTGGAGTTTATCATCTCTAGGAAAGAAACTGCACCTGTGTGTAATATGTCTCCCCAGCATGGACCCATGAGCCAGGATACCATGATGCAGATGTTTGTCCTTGGGGGGGCATTGCAGAAAAGGAAAGGCTGAATGGAACATTATGTTTGTCGGGGATTTTCTGTAGTTTTTAATTGATGTAGACAATTCAATAAATGTTGGTTTTGAACAACGTCCTAGCGTAAGGATTATAAAGTATGGTACAATATTGTAATATCACAATTTTACTGCATGATTAAGGACTGATGCAATAGAACACCCTTACATAAGAATTCAATTTAATTAAAAATTTAATTAGGGTAATGGTGTCCACACAATCTATTGTCCCATTTATTATTTATTTATTTAACGGCCTTTATCTCAATATCTAGCCATGGCGACTTGATGGTAAACACTCAGAAGAAAGATCAATCTTGATGAGCCTAGATATGTCTCCTAGGGTCTTCTACGCCGTTATCTTGATCATATCAAGTCATCAAGTTGCTGGTCTTCCTCTTTGCCTGGTTCCTTCTATTCTTCCTACCATAATATCCTTCTCCAGTGATTGCTCTCTTCGTATGATGTGTCCAAAGTAGTCAATTTGTAGCTTGGTAATCCTTGCTTCAATTCCCATGTCTGGCTTGATGTGTTCCAAACTGGATTTGTTATTCTTCTTACCATCCATGGTATTGATAACATCCTTCTCCAGCACCACATTTTGAAGTCATTGACTCTCCTTCCTTCTTCTTCCTTTATCAACCATGTTTCACTTCCATATGTTACTAGAGAAAAGACCAGACTATGTACGAGCCGTGTCTTTGTTGCCAGTGAAATGTTCCTTTATTTGAAGACCTTGTCCAGTGACTTCATTATTGGTTTTCCCACAGCTATTCTCCTACTGAATTATGGTGTTGTTACCCATATATATGTATTTTCATGTTTACTTTGTATGCAGGCTTCGACTGGCCCACTGGGGAACAGGTGAATACCCTGGTGGGCCCCTGTGCATGGGTAAGCCACTTAACCCAAAATATGAGCAGTATTTGCCAAAGTACATTTTATTCATCATGCGCAGACAAAATGAGGATTTTAGGAATAACTGAATGAAAGACAGTGCAAAATAGGGTCTTACCCATGGAAGAAATATTTCTATCCCAAATAAATGCACTAACCTGTTAGAGTTGTGAGAGTCCATCCATATAAGAATGCAAATAGAATTTGAAACATATTGATGATCAGTATCCACTCACCTCTTTTCTATGGGTTTTAATGCTAATTTTAAGATATTGGATTGTGACACACCCGCGTACTTCTTCCAATTAAAATGTAATACATACAAGGTGGTCATCTCATAGCAAACATCAGTGGGTTTGTTTCACCATTGTCGAATCCAAAAGGGCAGTCTTTATCTGATCTGTGCTGCCATACGATAAAAGGACCACAAGCATCTGTCAAGAAATGGTGGCGGGAGGGTGGTCATTTTTGCGTTTTCACTGCGTACAACACTTTGCTGTGGCCCTCAGAGAGAGCCTACCATTCAATCTTCTCTCACAGGGGTGCCCACACCCGTTGTGTACTGAAGAGAGCTTACAATTTGTGTCAGATCTTTCATGATCGACACATCACTCATAAACACCAGCGATACTTGCCAATTAATGAATATTGATAATACTGTACTATCCGTGCGAGTAGAGAATAGCAACGATTACACTCGCTCATCATTAGTGGTGATGTCAATAACTCACATCGTGAGACATTCCAGGTCTCGTGATGCCCTCGACGACACTCAGCAAGAACGGTGAGATCATATAAGGTTGTTAAAGTCATCACCACTCCTGCTAGAAAGTAGCATTGCCACAGGCGCTGGCATGAATGACCATACATGACCTCACTACTCATGGTAAAGTCCAGGTCTGGCACTGCCCTCCATGACTGTGATACCCGACAACAGCAGTAAGATCATGTAAGGTAACTGATGTCACCACCACTCTCGCCAGTGCTGCACTGCCCCCTGGTGGGAGCGATGATGACATCAGTAACCTTACATGACCTCACCACTCATGGTAAAGTCCAGCTCTGGTAATGCCCTCCAAGAGCGGTGGGTCATGTAAGGTTACTGACCCACCGCAAGAGCGGTGGGTCATGTAAGGTTACTGATGTTATCACCATTCTCGAAAGGGCAATATTGCCACACAGTGACGAAGTGATCACTATACGGGTTGGGGGTCGCTCACTTGGTATCACAAAACAGTCTACTCAGCACCGGGTTTGATCACAACAGCCCACTGTCAGTTTATTATGTCAGCATAAACTGCCCTACAGCACATAAACAGGAGCCTTTCTTTGGCTTACAGGAATATACCACCCGGTATACAGTCTGTCTTTACCTCACACACAGGTGCACAGGTTCGGGTATGCTTCTCCAGCACTTTTCCAGTGGAGCAGTCTCTGACTCCTCTCACAGACTACGGCTCCAGGCCTGGTCTCTGTTCATGTGTTACATACAGGCAGTTTGCTTGTCTGACATCAAAGACATGTGACCAGGGAGTGGCCACCTGATAACAGCAGTAACACACCCTCCCTAGGGAGGAATGTGGTTAACCAGACCCACCCATCGCTTTTGATTAATCCTTAAACTCCAGCCCATATCACATTTTAGAAACATGTGGAGCAAAAGTCTCAGCAATCAACCTGGGTTAAGATCGCAGCAGACCTCTGTCTGTGCAATACATACCTGTCACACCTAAAATAGCCGGTTGGCCTATCACAAACCTTGGTGTTCTGATAGATACCCATCCATTACTAACCTGTGGACTTGATGCCAGCTGTGAATTCACAGCTGACCTAAACCCCAAAATATTACCCTGATTTATACAACACTAGGGAAATGGGGAAGAGTCTGGCAAAGCACCAAAATTGGTGCATCTAATAGATGTGCCACATATGGGGTGACTACAAGTTGCTATTTTTAGGCTTCCCACCATGATAATATGAGCCCCTAGCTATATGCTTTACGTTGACTGATTATCAAAAATAGGGGTAAACCCCCATAATTATTTTAGTTATTTATTTCATTGGTCCCCTCTCTGGGTCATGGGCAATGGTCCCTCCATTATTGATAACCAGCCAAAGTAAAGCAGATTGCAAAGGGTTGCAGCTCATTTCTGTCTGCTTTACCTGTGCTTGCTGTCAAAAACAGGCAGGAGCCACGTCTTTTTTTTTTTTAATTATTTATTTTTTCAAGTGGTGCACCAGCCTATCACAGTTATGCCAATACTTGACATAGCTGTGATGGAGCCAGAAGTGCCCACACTGGAAAAGCTTATTGATTGGCATTATACACTTGGTATTCACTCAGCCCTTGTCCTGGAGTATAATAAAAGACATTCAATTTGCAAAGAGTAACTTCTCTGCACATAAGGTAAAGAATATTTACACACCAAATTTTCCAGAAAAATTTGCCCAATCTGGCAACATTCAATTTTGCCTGATCTTCTGATCTTTAACCCCTTCACGGCCATGAATGGACCGGTATGTCCAAAGTTGCCTCCCTCCTTTTTATGAATGCTAACACACTGAGCTCGCATCATTCCCTGGACATGCCGAAATCAGCTGGAATGTGCAGATAATAGATGTGGTCAGATCAGCTATCCGCCTGCCTCTGTTAACCCCTTATATTGTTCTGTCAAACACTGACTGCGCATTCTAAAGTGGTGAGTATCACGCTTTTCCCCATCGTCATCGGTGACCCCATGACACAGTCGTGATGTGACGTGAGAAGTTGCCATGATAGCCATTGGTCTGATGAGGACCCCTGCTGCTATCATGGCTCACTTTCTGTGGATGACTGGTGAGCAGCTGCATTCAGAGAAGTGGTCATTTGTGCTGTGCACAGCTGTGGATCTGCACGGCTCTGTACAGCACAAGAGATCTGAACGTGCATATGGAAAAAACCTATTAAAGTACAAATCACCCCCCTTTTGCCCCATTGAAAATAAAACTTAAAAAACCACAGATTTTGTATCGCTGCATTCAGAAATACCCGTTATACCAAAATATAAAATCAATGAATCAGATTTGTAAATTGTAATGCTAGAAAAAGTCAAAACACCAAAATTACATTTTTTTTCACTGCAACATTGCAATAAACACAATAACAGGCGATCAAAACATTGCACCTGCCCAAAAATGGTATCATTAAAAACAACAGCTCAAGCCGCAAAAACTAAGGCATCATAAAGCCCCAGATCCTGAACAATGAGAACGCTGCGGGTCGCGGAAAATGGCGCCAAAAGTGCAATTCTTTACAAACTTTGAATTTTTTTCACTGTTTAGATTAAACTAAAAGTATACATGTTTGGTATCTATGAACTCGTACCGACCTGAGGCATCACACCGACACGTAAGTTTTACCATATATTGAACATGGTGAATATAAAAAAAACAAACAAATATTGGGTAATTGCACTTTTTTTGCAATCTCACTACACTTGGAATTTTTCACTGTTTTCCAGTACATTATATGGGAAAATAAATGATGTCATTCAAAAGTGCAACTCGTCCAACAAACAACAATATGTCTATAGTGATGGAAAAATAAAAAGAGTTACAGCTCATGGAAGAAGGGGAGGGAAAAAACAAAAATGCAAAAAAAGTGAAAAGACAACGTCATGAAGGGGTTAATAAGTAGTGTACTTAAAAAAAAAATATTTAAGATTAAATTTGATGTAACAAGCTGTTTCTTTTCTTATATGGGAGTGATTTACAAGGGAATCCTGCGCTCCCCCCCCTCTTCATCCAGTTCCCTGTACATCAAACACAAGTTCTGTGCGGAGCTGTCAGTGACTGCCCTGGCTGCCCCCACAGCCACAGATTATATGGAGAGGAGGAAATGTTTTATTTCCTCTCCCAAAGCCTTTGAGATACTGTTAAACATAAAGGTGCTCACTTAATGGAACTGACCAGTCTGCTTTCTAAATTTCTTTTCTTTGGCACCTAAGGGCACAGAGCAGCTGTTAATGACACACTTACAGGAAGGGAGGTTAAAACTGTTGACACTAAAGTGACAGAGGAAGAATTTCCCTGGCTTTACCCCGTTAACCAGGAGAGATCAGTTATCTGTGTGCAAGATCAAACTCATTGTAAAAACATGTTATCACCACTTTTTATGCCATGAATCTGTGCACTCCTTATCTTTCATCATACGTTTATTTATGGAGGAAAATGGCTGCATTGACCAGGCGTGCATGAAAGATACTTACTCCAGGCCAATGTTCATTTACGAATAGAGCATATGAACCATATAGCATTAAGCAGTATAAAACAGATACACATTACAATTTGGGAGTTCTTAAATATTTTTCTAGTATTTTTTTTATCTACTGGCTAGGGATGGGTGAATCTACTCATTAGGACATAAAAAGGAAAAAAAAGATAGCGGCACTCACCGGGAGTGTTTCAAAGGTGCTTTATTTGGGTACCCTCATTCCAGGGTCCCACTCGGAAGAGAGGGGGTGCAGAGACAGCAGAGATGACGGATCTCCGTTTCGGGGCTCCTACCCCTTCCACGGACCTCAATTGGGTACCCTCATTCCAGGGTCCCACTCGGAAGGGAGGGGGTGCAGAGACAGCAGAGATGACGGATCTCCGTTTCGGGGCTCCTACCCCTTCCACGGACCTCAATGTCAGACATTGAGGTCCGTGGAAGGGGTAGGAGCCCCGAAACGGAGATCCGTCATCTCTGCTGTCTCTGCACCCCCTCCCTTCCGAGTGGGACCCTGGAATGAGGGTCCGTGGAAGGGGTAGGAGCCCCGAAACGGAGATCCGTCATCTCTGCTGTCTCTGCACCCCCTCCCTTCCGAGTGGGACCCTGGAATGAGGGTACCCAAATAAAGCACCTTTGAAACACGCCCGGTGAGTGCCGCTATCTTTTTTTTCCTTTTTATGCTATATTGATGTGATATATAGCGGGCACCCAGAGGCGGTCAGCATTGCCCCACCTCGCATATACCCATATGATGAAAAATAAGCACTTCTCCTAAACTTAGCAGTGCCCAGTGAACGGACTCTTTTTGATTACTACTCATTAGGACTCATTACTCTGAGAGTAGTAGTGGACTCGCAGGACTCGATACTCTGCGAGTTTCCAAGCGATTACTCGCACAGTAACGAGTCCAATGTAAATTAAGTTAAATGTACTTCCTCTGCTGCTGGACCCTATAAGTTCTGGCAGCAGAGGAAAAACCTGCAATTTCCCATTTCATTGTTTAAAAGCGAGCGGTAAAAAGCCACCGGCTTTTAAACAATGCTGACAGCTTGCAGAGGCTGTCACTATTGTTCGGGAGCGGGAAGGGTGGGTAGTGCCGGTGTTCACTCACCGTCCTCCTTCTTCCCTGTGTCTTTGCAACTTTTCCTCAAGAGCCGTTTTTTAGTGCTGAGCCAAAATGCATCCAAAAAATGCATGGCACTTTAGCCATGCGTTTTTGGCAATGGGGCATGCATTTTTTGTATTGGGGCCTATGGATGCGTTTTTGCATGCGTTTTTCACAAAATCCAAGTGTGAAAATCGCATGGAAAATCGCATCCAGCCCTCAAGTGTGACCCTAGCCTCAGTTAGGCTAGGGTCACACTCGCGTCATGAATCAGCTAACTGGATCCGTTTTTGACATGTGGAAATGTGTAAAAACGCATCCGTTAACACACCCATAGACTCCAATGCAAAAAACGCATTGCAAAAGTGTATTGCGTTTAGCCCGATGCGTTTTTGCTAGTACCGCTAAAAAACATGGTCTGCAACTTTTTTTGGTGCTTTTTCAAAAACGCATGCATTTTTTTTAAGTTGGAACCCTATGGGCGATGCATGCGTTAACGCATGGTACATATATGTACCATGCATTAACACAAGCGTTAACGGTAGCGTTAACGTTAGGTACATAAATGTACCTAGCGTTAACGTAAATGTTAACTGAGGCAAAAATGGCATGAAAATGGCAACTTAAAAAACTGGATCCATTAATGCATGTAATCCATGAAACGGATGTAGGGGAATTATGGGTTTGGGTTCTTCATTATGAGCAGGATACCATAACATCATGGGTATCTACAACTCAGTTATATTCATTATAAACAAAGAGAATCGGAGAGAAAGTGTGCGTTTAGGACAAAATCTTTACTATGCTCACAGGGCCAAAAAAGACCAGAAAAATGGCTCACTAGGAGCTATACGGTGATAAGTATACAATGTAAGGTGTTATACAAAAATTACAGAGAGCAGGGAAGAGATGGGTAGGTATACACTGTAAACAAAGAGGGTACAAACATCATAACATCTGTGCAAGAACAAATACATCATATAAGAATAAAGTGCAAGTGCAATGGTCATAAGTCATCACAGATGTCAACATACAAATCCCTCAGAGTATTATACAGACATCAAAACATCAGAGTAATATACAAATATCAGCACTTCCCTGTACATATATGCAATGCAAGTAATAGTCCAGCCAATGGAGGCCAGGCCAGGATCACAAAGTATAGTAACAACAAATCACCATTATGCCCCACAGTGGAGAAATCCCCCGCTTACTGTCTCCAACGTACGTTTCGTATTAAATCGTCACTTCATCAAGGGGGAGTATTGAGTGTCTATGTGCTTTTTAACTATGAAATTTTGAAAATTAAAATTAAAATCAGCTTTCAACTCTAATTTCTCTTTGTTTGCATATAGTGAACATGGTGAATTAAAAAAAGTGTAATTGCACTTATTTTGCAATTTCACCGCATTTGGATTTTTTTCCCCCCCATTTTACATTACAATCCTTATATGTCTATATTGATGAAAAATAAAAAAGTTATGGCTCTTGGAAGAAGGAGAGGGAAAACGGAAAATCTTCAGAGGGTGAAGGGGTTAAATGCTGTTAGTTTCCTTTGGGACATTTAAGGGTTAATGTCATGTTTTCCTTTGCTGCTGCTGTCTTAACTCAGGTGATGTGGTTGATGACCACTCCTCCACTCTTTAAATAGTCACATGACTAATCACCTGATGTCAATGATAGAGTCCATTCTTTTCCTGACCATTGTACTGTTTGGTAGTAGTGCTCTGCTGCTGCTGCTGCTGAAGTTATTGCTAGTGACCTGCTTTCTCTGCCTCGGAGTTCTGCAGCTAAAATCAAGTAACTTTATAGTCTTTTCCCCTGTCTGTCTTATCTACCCCGTGTTTTACTAACTGCAGTGGCGAGGTCAGCACCCTTTCTGGCCAGTGCACTATCCACGGTTGCCTTAGGTGACAGACAGAATTAGACACATGTTGTTGGCAGGGAGAAGGTCCTTATTAGGGAAGTCTGGGTAGTAAGGGACAGACACAGGCCAGTGTCAGGAGGTGTCCCTATCTACCTCTCCCTTTTACTAAAGCCTTCCTTCCCTTTTTTTCTGATCTCGCTGTGCTTTGTTGTTGCATCATATGGCGGACATTTTCCCTGTTCGTACACGACATTAAGGGATTTTCTAAAATTGATTAAGCCCTTATTAACCCCTACGCAAGGAAGCAGTTGAGTCTTGGTGGGGTACTGAGGTGGCCAGGGCATTTTCTTGCATCAAAGAGGCATTGACCTCTGCCCCGGTCCAGGTCTAGCCTAACTTGATAGGCCATTTGTACTGCAGGTGGATTCTTCGGAAATCATAGTAGTGGCGGTATTGTCCCAGGGGTCTGCAGCTCTCACTCACCTTCGGCCTCGCGCATTTTTCAAGAAAATTCTAACCCACCAAGCTAAATTATGGTTTTGGTAACTGGGAATTGTTAGCTATTAAATTGGCTCTGGAGGAATGGAGACATTTTTTTGAAGGTGCTAGACACCTGTTCATGGTGCTCACAAACTATAAGAACTTGATCTGTTTAGAAAGGCCACACACTAAGGGAGATGTTCGATCAGATGAAAGAGGTTAATTCCCCATCATATTATATAATCAAGAACTGGCATCATCATTTCAAATGTGGTCGAACTTGGTGGAAATGACTCTTATTCCAGGGTGACCACATTCCTCTATTGATGGACACACTGTTGAAGTAAAGGAACTTGATGACCACTCTGTATTCCACTGGGTCCATTATCACTCCTCTCACCCCTTCAGCACCAGTACAAGAAACACCATTACCATTTCAAAGTTGTAAATTGGCATGTAACCAATGGAGACTTATATCATTACACAGGCGTGGTTTCAGTGTCCTGCAATAAATAGAAGCGACCCTCATTGCGTGTTCCTCAGAAAGTAAAGTACGTGCTCACCCCTATTAATTAACAACGAGAAAATATTGATATTATTTACTGGCCTTCAGCCCGATCTCTAGCCATGGTAACTTGATGGATGAACGCTCTGTAGGAAGATTGATCTTGTGCAAGCCAAAAAGGTCAACGAGGGTCTTTTCCACCATTTTCTTGATAGTATCAAGCCATCGGAATTCCTCTTTTCCTTATTGCTTCTATTCTTACAGTCATGATGTACTTCTCCAGTGATTTTGATCTTAGTATGATGCGTCCAAAGTAGGCAAGTAGTAGCTTGATGATCTTTGCTTCAAGCGACACGTCTGGTATTGATACCATCCTTCTCCAGCACCACATTTTGAAGGCGTTGATTCATCTGTCTTGTTTGTCTATTGTCCATGTTTTACTTCCTGAAGGTACCTTTACACGCCGCTACAACAGAATGGATACAACCCGCTACTTCACGTGCACGAGCACGCCCAAACGGTTACAAACAGGAAACGCACCACCTTTACACGCCGCCACAAGGTGCCCTACGCTACGTTACATCTACAGCTAGATACATCGCCGGGTGTCTCAAGTAGCCATCTGTAGCTCATCTTACCTCATTTACACACCGCTACAACAAGCTAATATGGGCGGACCTGGTGCAGCAGGGACAGCACATAGGCGTGCCACAATTGTGGAGTACGAGACGTCCGTACGCTGATAGGACAAAGCAATAACATCATGATTGGGCAGGCATCGCAGGAGGCTGATTAATACATGACGCTCGAGCAATTGTGTAGTGTGACTGGTCAGCTCCTTAAATATGCCTCCCTATGCAGTGACTACCAATCGTCATGCAGGAGCTTCCTCCAATGATCGCTGAAGGGGCGCGGTATCCTGGAGCCTGTGTCACGCCCCAGCTACATACCAGGTACATCGCCTGGTGTATAGACATCCCTTCTGTAGCTTCTTTACACACCGATACAGCTCGCTGCAATCGGCTTTGTAGCCACCTGTTTCAGAGCAGTGCTCGGAAACAGATGTATCTGTTGCTGGCTGCCTCCTACCGTCTTCACACGCTGCTACTACGGGCTATATTGACGACGCAAGCTACAATCGTAGCCTGTAGCGGGTTGTATCCATCCTGTTGTAGCGGCGTGTAAAGGTACCTTCAGGGTGCGTGCACACGGTCCAGAGGAGCTGCGTGTTGGACGCAGCTCCTCCGGACCTGAGGGAAGCTGTGGGTCGCTGCAGGGAGACCGCAGCCACCCTGTACTCACCATGTGTGGCAGGTGCAGGGCGGCTTCTCCCTGCAGTCACCCGATGGGAGCCGCTTCCGACTCCGCAGCATGAAATAAACATGCTGTGCAGGAGCGGACCCCCGGCAACCCGCACCGCAGCTCCAAACACGCAGCGGGCTGCTTACGCATAGTGAGGATGGGATTTCTTGAAATCCCATCCACTATGCTATTATTGTACTACGCAGCGTTTTGGACGCAGCGGCAAGACGCTGCGTACACTGATCGTGTGCACGCAGTGAAATGCTCCTTGATTTGAAGAACAAATAAGATACATTTTCTTTAAATGAAATGATAGAGATGGGAGTTTTATCCTCCTTCTTCATGGTCCTGCACATCAAATCTCCAATATTCTACTATTTTTTTATAGAGCTAATGGAAACCGCAACATATTTCTTTCTTATGTTTACTTTTTAAAGGTTTACCTTTATTATAAAATGTGGAGATGAACAATTATTGTTGCAAGCACACAATTTCTTGCTTAGCTTAAAAATGCATGTAAAATAAATCTTTGCTGTCGCACAATAGAAGCACAAAGAACTCTATGTCTGAGGTCAACTATATTTCCACATGAAAAAAAGATATCAAAATGAATCCATTTTTTTCTTCATTGCTTAAAAATGTTTCTGTGATTTAAAAAAAGTAAGTTCCGGATGAAATCCATCTTTGTTTCTTTCATTTCATTAATAACACAGAAGTGCAGACTTGAATATATATAATAATTCTAATTACAGGTATGTCAAAACATATGTGTGGTTGCATGCCAAAGTTCAATAACCACTTCAAAGTGTATTCATATAGTCAGATGGTCAGAAAGGAATGTAAAAGTCAAAATGTAACAATAAGTAGATTGAAATAAGAAAAGTAAATAGTTATTTGCTAGAAGCAGATATTTCAAAAGGGTCCATTACCTTTTTTTCACGAGGGATTACAGCCTTATTGCTGTTTTGATGGTTTGGTTGTACAGAACATTCAGAGATCTGACTTAGATCTGAGGAAAAACACAATAACCCTTTCCCGACTTGGCCATTTTCCATTATTTTGTTTATTCTTTCCCGTATTCCAAGAGACATATCTTTTAAATTTTTCTATCAATATAGCCGTGTGAAGGCTTGTTGTCTGCGGGATGAGTTGTACTTTTGAATGACATCATCCATTTTTTCATGAGAAATTATTTATAAATAAATAAATAATTTTTAAAAAAAAAACAATAGTGGATCCACTCCATTTTGGAATACCAGCCAGAGTGAAGCCAACAGCTGGGGTCTGATATTCTCAAAACGGATAATTCCATGGTTATTGGTCCTTCCTAGCCTAAAAGTAGCAGATCACAGCCGCCCTAGGATTGCTCCTCCGCTTTGCACTTCACTCTTGCTCTCCCTCTGCCCTAGTGCTTTGGTAAATGGGGTAATGGCATTTGGAGTTGATACTAACTGGGTAAGGTCAGCTGACTTCAAGCCCAGAGGTTAGTCGAGGCATCAGTCAGATACCTGACATTTCTAACCAAGACAGTAAGGACACAAGTAACCACACCAATAAATGCTTGAATTGAAAATAAACTCCCAAATACATAGCTCCTCCAGCAATTCTTTTAAATTACAATCCATTTTTTAAAGATCTAAATGAAGAGAAAAGTGCTGTCAGGTGGAGCACTGGGTACACAGAAGAGGGCAAAGGATTAATGTAAAGATATAGAAATGTATTTTGACTCATACACATACACAGCATTTTGGCCACCTTCATCAGGTTCACCTGCTCCATACTGCTATTACAGTATATTGGTGTATCCCTGATGAAGAGGCTGGGACAGCCTTGAAACGCGTTGAAATAAAAAGCATTGATTTTAGATATCTTGGACGTTTGTCATCCTATACACCGCATCGCGAATCGTATTGGTTTTTCCTGTTCTTTTGAGTTATCACGCAGCCATCTGGAGTGCCGGATCCTGCAGCAGCTGTACTAAAACGCCGGTTGTGGGTTTCACAGTTAATGCACTGCATACATTCACTATTAATAAGGAGATAAGACCCATTGTGCCCTTGTCTATCTACTCTTAAGTATTTTGCTGTACAATCCTGACAGGCAAGTGCAACCTGTATATTATACACTATCATCCTTTGGTACTACACTGCAGAGCTTTTTTCTCTGTTTATTTTGCTTGTATACATGTTAGAGACCAAATAGTCAGATGTAGACTTCAGACTGGTGGAAGTTACATCCTGTAGTAAGGCCTCCAGTCATAGCCCTACACCAGGAAGGTGGCTAAACAACACAAGACTTATCATTGGCACCTCATTCTCTTTATAACTAGAAGGTTCACACTGAGCACATGACTGGCGTAAAAGAGTCTGAAGAAATCATGGTGAATGCTAAGGCACCGTTAAGGTACCGTTACACGGCACGACGTTGAAACGATGTCGGCAACAATCTCGGGGGCGCGCGGTCGTTTTTGACATCATTTCAACATCGTTGGTGACATGTCACACGTCTAGATATCATGGGCAACTCACCAACGATGTTGTAAGCAGGTATCGTTCGCAAATCCCACAAAAGATCCCTGCTCATTGCTATGAATGGGCAAAGTCGTCCATGAAATCGTTATCACAGTGTCACTCACAATGATGCAGATGGTTGCTTGAGTTGAGATCATCAGGTTTTCCAAAATGTTGGTAAACTTGTCAACTCCGATTCAACGATTTATCATTGCAACTTGCCAGAGTCACACACAACAACGTCGCTGGTACGCCTCCAAACCCGTGACGTATCAGCGATGTTGTTGATGTCATGCAGTGTAACGGTACCTTTATGCCTTTTGCAACATCAACCAACATCAAATATTTGTCAATGGTTCATTGATGGTCTTGGGACGCATATCCTTGATGGTTTGCTGAAATCTTAAATTATACCTTAATTGCAGTTACCAAAATAACAGTTGATACCAGAATAAAATCTTAAAAGCCACTGTCAAGTATTTGGGCCTCTCCTGGAGTAGGACAATTCCCTGCTTCATGTGGCCAGAGGCAGTTCTTGGATTATAAAGGCGTTGATGCTATTGACTTGCCCCTATGTTTACAGGAGCTGAATTCAATTGAAAAGCTCTACAACGTCATGTATCAGTGCAATCTTTAAAATTAGAAGGGGGTACTGCTCAGATAAGCTCTGTCACTTGTGGCTTTGAGTTTTGTCAAACAACTCAAAAGTTTAAAAAATGGATAAACTACCGTAATTAGAGATGAAAGATGATGGGAGTGTAGGTGTGCCACGGTCCGCGCTGCTCCAGGGCTTAAAAAACTCACCAAAGAGACAGTCAGATTTCTATCTTTTATTCTCCTCCTCCTACGCGTTTCGGCACCTAGCCTGGCACCTTCATCAGGGATATTGAAGGTGCCAAGCTAGGTGCCGAAACACGTAGGAGGAGGAGAATAAAAGATGGGAATCTGACTGTCTCTTTGGTGAGTTTTTTAAGCCCTGGAGCAGCGCGGACCGTGGCACACCTACACTCCCATCATCTTTCTGGATTAAACCACTGTTCAGTGGTCGGTGGAGGTCCTGCAGCAGCTTGGAATAATATTTCCAAAACGCCTTCAAACCAGTTGTGGGGATCACAACTGCACCAGGTGAGTGGCTTCTCGGCATCACCCCATTACCATCAGTGTCACTAGTGATAGGGCACTATTGCGCCTCTTGTCCCCCACCCTTTTATATTTTTACAGTAATTAGAGATGAGCGAGTATACTCGCTACTATTCGGAACTGCCCCAAAAAATTGTAGCGGTATTCGGCTACTCGCTACTCTCCGAGAATCTGATGTGTACTCGGGAGTAGCGAGTAGTCCTAATACTTTTGCAATGTATCTATAGATACACTGCGAAAGTACCCTAAAATTGATTAAAAGTTGTTAAAAACAATAAAATTACATACTCACCTGTCCGACGCCTGCACCGGGACCAGCAAAGACGAGATCCGATCACCGGACAAGGACCTGTGATTATCAGCCAATCATATGGCCGGTAGCGATCTGAGCAATCAGATGGCGACACATCACAACCACGTGATAGCTAGCGGCCACCTGATTGGCCAGATTGCAAGGTCCTGACAGTACACATAGGACCTTGCAATCTGCAATTGGCTGGAAGTCACAGGTCCTTGTCCAGTGATCAGATGTCTTCTTTGCCTGTCCCGGTGCAGGCGTCGGACAGGTGAGTATGTAATTTTATTATTTTTAACAACTTTTAATCACTTTTAGGCTACTTTCGATACACTGCGAAAGTATTCATACTCGCTATACTCGCAATGAGTACCAAGTACCGGTACCTACTCGTTGCTAGTATAGCGAGTATGAATATTACGGTACTCTCTCATCCCTAACCGTAATGTGAAAGAAAAAGAAAAACATTTTCGAAAGTCAAATTATAAAAAGAAATATGAGAAAACCCATCGTTCTTAGCCTTATAAACTAAACATTCTGCTCTATATATGATACTGCCTGTACCTAGAATTAAGTGGTATGGTCCAAGATTCGTTTAGTACTTATATTAAAGAAGCAGAAAATTGAGAAACATGAACACTGTTGAGTATGCTGTGCAAACGAAAAATGTCACTTTTATATGTAGATAGTTATGTAAGCTCATGTATGTCATAGCTGTGGGAACAGCCCACCAGCACAACCTCCACCATTATCTCCAGCACCACCGCTATCTTTTAAACTCATTCTTGTTATTATAAGTATATACTATGTCAGCTATCCTGATTACTATGAACAGGGGTTAAAAGTTTTTTTAAATGATCATTTTTCTTCTTTTAATCTCTTCAAGATGATTCCTCAGCACTTGGTCTCCTTCAACTACTATTCATTTGATAATATTTACATGAAAAGGGCTCCACAGAAGAAAATGAGCCATTTCCTTAACTAATTTCTTAATGGCCAGTTGCCATGTATACATGTAGACACAACATTTCCCATTATAATCGTAATGATTTATATACATTATGGAGACTTCTGATGTCTGGCTGTATATTTTGTTAGAGAATATTTCTCTACTATGGACTTGCATAATTAAGTATTGGATATTTAAATTACCCATTATATAAGAATTTAAAAAATAACCATAATGGTAAAAATATGGTGTAGTTGAGGGTTAAATTGGTTCCAAACACATTTTATAATAATTCAACATGGGCATAGGTGGATCCACTAGGCCTCAAGTCGCGGTGAACCCATGGACTAGATGGTAAATTAGGCAATGCTTGATAAGTGGAACAACTTTCATGGTTGGCTTCTCTACTCGTTGATCACCCTTAGTCTCAAAAACATTTTTCTAATCTCTAATCTGTGCCTTCTCAATCAGTTTCATTATCTCCCATCTTGACTACTGCAACCTCCTCCTCTGTGGCCTCCCTGCTAACACTCTTGCACCTCTCTAATCTGTCCCCAACTCTGCTGCCCGACTAATCCACCTCTCTCCTCCCTGCTCCTCCATTTCTCTCCTCTGCAAATCCCTCTACTGGCTCCCAATTCCCCAGTGTATCCAATTCAAACTACTAACATTGACTTACAAAGCTGTCCACAATATGTCCCATCATATATCTCTGAACTAATTTCCCGATAACATTTAACTCATAATCTTCGATCCTCCCCAGACCTCCTCTTTCCCTCCACACTTGTACGTTCCTCATCTAACTGTCTGCAAGACTTCGTCCAAGCATCCCCCATCCTCTGGAATTCTGCACCTCAAAACGTCCGACTGTCCCTCAAACTCAGAACCTTCAAGCAGAACCTGATTACCCATCTCTTCAGAACAGCCTACAGCCTGCAATGACCACGGTGCCACCACTGGACCCGGAGCTCCACCAACACTAGACCCTGCGCTCCACCACCACCACTGGACCCCGCGTCCCACCACCACCCAAGCAGACCCATCCTACTGTTCCCTCCCCATCACCCTGTAGAATGTAAGTCTGCAAGGGCAGGGTCCTCTCTCCCCTCTGTACCGGTCTGTCACTGTTAGTTTGTTCATTGTATTTTTAACTTGTTTGTATGTAACCCCTTCTCATGTACAGCACCATGGACTCAGTGGCGCTATATAAACAAATAATAATTATAACAATCCTATTGATTCTAGTTTTTACTTGTGCAGAGGAGTATAAAGCTGATCCCTCTATAGGAGGAGTGGGTGGTTTATTGATATGGCCATATTTATAAAGCTAACTGTCTCGATTTTCACCTTTTTGCTTATCTGAAATATTGTTCTATGTTCAATTTAGTCACAGCAGAGTGCCACTTTTCTTAGTGCTACAATTTACCATGTTTTGCATTCACCTGTGCACATTGACAGGACTGAGTGCCGCTGTTTTTTCTAATCTGTATTATGGGTTTATACCCTATGTAATGCATCTTTCCCCACCCTTATTGGCCTGTGATGCTATTGTTCTCTGGCATCAGTTTTTTAGCTTGCTCATAAAAAAGGAGGTTTTTACCCCAAATAGAGGCTGAGAATGAGAGTTAGGGACCCGGTCCAAGAGACGAGCCTCAACGTCCTGGGCGGTATATCGATATGGCCATATTTATAAAGCTAAGTGTCTCGATTTTCACCTTTTTGTTGAAATGCTGGTCTATATTCTATTTAGTCGCAACAGAGTGCCACTTTTCTTAGTGTCACTATGACGCTGGTTCCAGGGGTGGAGCTGTCCAAATTTTTACTAAGGTCTTCAGCCCCCTGTTCCCTCCCCATCCTCCCCTCTCTTCTCAGCTCCACTCCCTTCTCCCCTCCTCACAGTTAGTTTGTTTATCAGCCCACCCATCTTTTTAACCCCACCCCAAGTTTTTACCCTCTGTCTGCAGCGTGGTGTGACAACTTTCCTGACTGCTGTGTTTCTCCCTCTGTGTGATCACCACCATGCAGGGGGCATAAGCACTACCCACTAGTGACATCACTGAATATCCCAGCTCATCAATATGCATAACCCTGAAATACCCACTGATGTCACTTGTGTGCGGGGTTTATGTCCTCTGCACGGCTGTCTGACATGATTTCACAGATGGAGAAACAGCAGCTTCAGGGAGGAAATGTGGAAGTGCCTGGAGCTGTCTGACTGCCATGTGAGGATAAAAACTCACCAAATTTGGCTGCTTACAAATATCATTGCATTTAGCATGATACTAACAGCCACCTCAGAGGCAACCCATATCTCTCAACACCGATGCTCTATCCGCTACAACCCTGACACGGGGGCGACTGTGGCATCTGCGACCAGCCGTGCCACAAGGAGGAGACAGGTGGTATCACTGGACATGAGACCACCACAGGGCGGCAGCCACTCCAATAGTGGAGCATAGTGTCAGAAAGCAGCCTATTAATGACGCCCAGCTGTTAGACAAGGCGGGCTGCTCTGCAACAAAATATGCAACACAATTGACTGACACCCCCTAGAGGACCCAGCTGTAGACTGCAGATGGATAAAAAATGCAATATAACACTATAGATGACAGTGAGGTGTTAGTTTGATATATTGGACCAAAATAGCGTAAGCTCGTAGCTCCCGTCATGGGCCCTCATGCCTACGAGTACCTAGCCACATGTATAACACATGTATAATTTCTCACACAAGTCACACAAGTCTCCTCCTTGTGGCACGGCTGGTCGCAGATGCCACAATCGCCCCCGTGTCAGGGTTGTAGGGGATGGAGCATCGGTGTTGAGAGATATGGGTTGCCTCTGAGGTGGATGTTAGTATCCTGCTAAATGCAATGATATTTGTAAGCGGCCAAACTTGGTGAGTTTTTTCTATAATTTTATGTACCAATTCGGTGATTTTCGTTTAAAACTAAATTCGCCATGTGAGGATCCCAGGATACACTGGGGCACTCACATGGTATCATCAAGGAGGAAATAGAAAAAAAAACACAGCTGTTTGATAGCATAGAGAGGGAATGATGGGGAATTAATAAAGGAAGAAAATTAGAAACATCTTAAATTATAGGAATAAATTAGACAATAAATTAGGAAAAACGTTGCTGGTCTCGGACTACCCCTTTAATTCCAGTGTTCATCTTTAAAGAATAAACTAATATCAATGATTAAATTAGTAGGACAATTAACCTAAGACACATATAATACTGCATGTAAAACATAAAATATACAAGTAACTATTTACACCATCTACTGTAAAGAATCTGTATTCAGAATATGAACTTCGAAGATTAAGTCTTTGACCTCATTAGTTAATCCAGAAACTTTCTGCAGGAGATTAATTGAAAAGATTATTAGAACAGTTTGCTATTGTTCGTCCTTATTTTCAATCCTGTAATATTTGTTAATATTGTGGGATTTTTTTTAGCCACATAGGTGAATAGTAATTATGGCTGCAATTTACTTGGATTTTAAATGCAACCAATTTTAAACTATAAAACAAGTGTGTTTACTGTGCGTGCCTCCGCCATAAAGAAAGACTCCAATGTGTAATACTTTAACCTTTTAACAAGGGATTATGGTAATTAGCAGTGTAAGAAATGAGGGCTTTTATTATTTATATTCGCTTGCTTTGGGCAGGGTCTCTAGCACCTTTATGAGGTTTCCTATTAAAATACGCTATAATTAAATCAACTTTTATGTTTTATTGTTGCAAGGAAACCTCAGATTACTAGTGGCTGTCTGTCATAAAGAGACTGTGCTCACCTAAGTGGAGTGTGATTTTTTGCTGGCGGTATATTCTTAACAGATAATGATTTTTCCTTTTTTTCTATTGTATGTTCTTTACAATCGAGTCCATAATGCAATGTAAAAATTGTAATAAATAGGTTTTTTATTAATATTTTTTTCTTTTAGACATAGATCCGTTCCTGAATAATTATTGCTATCTGTTGAAGTCACTTCTTTTTTTTTTGTCTTGTGGTAGTCACTTGCCTTTTTTTAAACCGATTCCTCTAAATGACAATGTTAAAGGTAAATCCAGCTCACCTGCCCCCTTTTTTGCGTGGAAGCAATTCGACGATTTAATCCAAGAGTAAGGCAGAAAAATCCAGCTCCAAAAACTTTACTCCAACCCAATTAAAAGCAGGGATTACAGGAAAAAACAGGCATCTTTCAGAGCAGAATCACCATAGAGTGGGTTTACGCGTTTCTGGGCTACTGCCCCTTAGTCATATGATCAAGGGGCAGTAGCCCAAAACTGGGTAAACCCACTCTATGGTGATTCCACTCTGAAAGATGCCTCTTTTTTTCCTGTAATCCCTGCATTTAATTGGGTTGGAGTAAAGTTTTTGGAGCGTCTACTTGTGGTGCTGGATTTTTTTGCCTTTCTCTTGGATTATTCCTCTAAATTATTCCTCCTCCAGTGCCGCTCCACCATACGCTTGGCGCTTCCCCTCCTATTGTGTCCTCTCCCACACCAGTAGACTGTGAGCCCTCGTTGACAGGGTCCTCTCCCATCATGTATCAGCAAGCCTTCATTGTTCATATGTACTGCATTTGTCCTTGTTACCCAAACTTCCAATGTAAAGCGCCATGGAACCAATGGCGCTATAAAAATGAATAATAATAAAAATAATAAATAATAAATGTCACACGCAGTTCACAAAATTAAAGAAAAAGCAAACATGCTCTTTATTTTTTAATTTTTAATCATTTTATGATATTTTGCATGCAAAAGTCTTAAAAGCCATGTGCACACAGTGCGTCTTTTGGTGCAATAGTCACAGATCTGCATGCATATCCTTCTGCCAGCAAAGTCAAAGGGAATTTTAAAGTTACGGTATGTTCAGATTTTCCTTATTTTTTCCATGCAGATTTGGCTCAAAAATTAATCTGCAGCATTTCAATTCTTGGTGCATTTTGCCTGTGTTTTTAAGCACCTCCATCTATTGACTTCATTATGAAAAGCACAAGGCAAAAAATGCAGCAAAATGGCACCGAGAATAAAAGGCAAAAATGCACCAAAAATGCATTTTTTGCTGCATTTGTCTGTCAGTAGATGCAGGTTTGGACCAGAAAAAAATCCGCATAGCCTTAAAAAGTCTTATGTTTGACTAAAATAGCACTAAATTACAAATAAGAAACCTTAATTCAGGCAGGGTCTCTAAGAGGTTCCCAAAAAATGCACTATTTGGTAAAAGTCACATTTTATAACTCTGACTGAAACATCTAGATAAGCAAAGTTATCAAGGAAAAAAAAAAGACAACTTAAAAAATGGTGAAAAAGAGATTATATTACATAGAAAATGAGGCACAAACACAAACGAGACTAAAAAACAGCAATATGCAAAAGAAGGAAGGGGCACAATGTGTAAACCCATCTGCTGACATTTGAATAGATTAAAAGTGGTGCACTCGCCTACTAAGGTTGTGCACCTCTGCACAACCTCAGTTTTAGCGTGGGTGGATGTGACAGGCCACCAGGTGTGTGTGGAAGAAGCGATGTGGCTTGAGTGAATGCACGCTGAGCTCCAGCTGCAGCGTCGCCAGCTTCTCCACAAACTTCCGGTTTGTGTCACGTGACCAGGACCAGACCGGAATACGTCATGCAAGGTCTTCAAGTGTCTACACGGTTGCTGGGTAATGCCAGGTCCTGGGATATCTTTGAATCCCAGAGCGGCTATTGCCGCTATACCTCAAAAGGGAATGAATTAGAGTTAGTGGTTGTAGAAGCGGTCTATTTGGAGCACTAGGGAGTACAAAGAGAAGTGTAAATTTATTTCAACAGACCTCTATTAGTCCTCCAATGGCCACAACACATTTCAACAGAGCAAACTGTCTTCATCAGGTGGAATGGAGGATAGCATTTAGAACAGACATTTATAGGGGTGGGATTCACTGTGATTGGACCACTCATTCCAAAAGAAAATTAAGCCTATAATAGCCAATGCAATGGCTGTTTTAACCCTACAATAACACTGTTGCTGTGTGTAAACTAAAAACCTATAAAATTCTCAGTCCAATGTCGTAAAATATAAAAACATATACAAAGAATTGTCTCAATGGATTAAGAACATGTAAGGATGTGCAAAAGTAAAAAAATAAAAAATAAAAATAAAAATAAATGCTCTCCTCCATTCCACCTGATGAAGACAGTTTGCACTGTTGAAATGTGTTGTGGCCATTGGAGGACTAATAAAGGTCTGTTGAATTAAGTTTACACTTCTCTTTGTACTCCCTAGCGCTCCTAATAGACCGCTTCTACAACCGCTATCTCTAAAAAACAGCAATATACACTTTTTACCTGTAAACTGTTAGAATCGTGTTGCTTTTATACTATAGCACATACATTATCCAAATTTAGATGTTTTTAAGTAGAAATTGCAATAAATCATGAAATAATAAACCGATTGGGATTTAAAAAATAGGTAGAAATGAGACAAATACTTAGAAACCCTCATTCCAAAAGAGGGAAATCTTGACAGTATGTTGTAGCAGCCTTATAATGCATCCAAATAAGTGAAGCAGCTAACTGAAAAAGGCCTAAATCCAAAAAATATCATAGGACAATCCGGGACAATCCGGGAGAATCCGGGATCCGGATTTTTGCGGTGTTTTTTCACCCCGGACACAAAAATGATGCAAACATCAATTTTGTATCTGGAGAGAATAATCCGAATTCTCCCGGATTCCACCGAAGTGATGAAACCAGATGGCATAGAGCTGCCATCCGGCTCCATCCGGCCCCATAGGCTACTATGGGGCCAAAAACCGATCCGGGGCTGCCTGGTTTACACCGGACAGCCCCGGACCGGATCACACCGTGGTGTGAAGCCAGCCTAAGGCAGTTTGTTTAAACAGAAAACATTGAAACAACGAAATAACCGACCAGAGTCCTGGACTAAATCTAAGGCTAGGGTCACACTTGAGCCATTGAAGTGCTAAAAGATACCATTTTTCACAATTCCAAATTTGAAAACGGTAGCGTTAACCCTTCCATAGGCTCACATAAAAAAAATGCACGGTCAAAATGCAACACTTTTGACGCTATGCGTTATTGCTAAAGCACACAAAAACGTGGTAAGCAATGTTTTTGGGGACGTTTGCAAAAACGCATGCATTTTTTTGATATTGGAGCCTATGGAAAATGCATGTGTTAACGCATGGTACATATGTGTTAACGCTAGCTTTAAAATGGCATAAAAGTTGCAACAGAAAAAAGCGGCAACCATTAACGTAAAAAAACAGCCTCCCAAGTGTGACCCTAAGCTTATAGAAAACCTCTGGAAAATCCTTGATGAAAAAATTGTGGCCAAGAAACTGACAACAGCCACAGAGCTGTGGAATAGACTGGAAGAAGAGTGGACCAAAATCCCCCCAGAGCAGTGGGAGTGACTAGTGATGTTCTGTGGCCACAGATGTGCTGAACTCCTTCAAAGCAAAGGCCTGAACAAAGCAAAGGCCTGTACACTTCTTACTGATTGGTGACTGTTGTAACCTTCCCAACATTTAGTGTTAATCTTTCTCTGTCTACAGTCATTGCTGTTCTCTAATTATGATCATAATTTTTTCATTAAAATCAAGGTTTTAAGTTGATGATCTTTGGTTATTTTGGAAAACCCTGTTCTAGCGGCATGGTGCACCCCGTACACAAAACACGCCAAATGTTCCTCAATGTAGATTACATTCTGTCTGAAAAAATCAAGTGATCATACTAGTGTTCTCTTATTTTGATCACATATGAGAGACAGAGACTGGGAGAAAAGAGGCAGGGGGATGTATGGAAAGTTTTCACTAATTTGAAATAGACAGTATTGATAATTTTTTTATTTTTAAACTTTTTATTTTCCCAATTTCTTTTTTTTCAGTAAATCTCAAGAAAACAGTTGCCTTGAAATTGTGTGTAGAACATCTTGCTGTTCCCCTATACTGTATCCAATCTAGTTTACAGCTAATATAAGCTTGGAAAAGGGAGAAAAGGGAGAGAAGACAGAGAGACCACATTACTGTCCTGCAAGAATGATGAGAAATGTGTGTAATTGGAATACATTAATTAATTACACTGACATTGCTGCTACCACCTACTATGTATCTCTTTCACTGATGCAACTAGATATGGCCTTTTACTGTCCCTATGTGGAATGAGCTGTGCACTCTGACTTTGCTCCGTATGCTGTAAAAGCATGAAAAGGTGATGCTTTTATATTGGCTGTTGCAGTCTCTAAAGCCGGCGTCACACACCTCAATGTCGTCAGCGATCTTATCACTGGTGACATTGACGGCTGATCGCTGGTGATAACTGAACGCTGCGCTGGGACAAGGACGTGGTTGATGATGGTGCTATTTCTGCTTATGCAACTACAGGTGCAGGACATGAGGTATCTTCGCATGCAGTATGGACAGGGGATTGGCTTGCATGCACACCAGTGGAAAACGCAGCGGTGTCACACGCAGACACTGCTCCTGGACTCTGGTGTACATCCCACAAAATCGAGTGCTTTGCTGCCATGTGCCTGATCATGCTGGTGGTGGTCAGGCTGCTAATTTTGCTATCCCTGCTGATTCTGGCATAGCAGGTGTTGCAAATGGCCTTTTTGGAATTATCTGCAGACACCATAAAAAACAGCCAGACTCGGGAAGACCTAACAGTTGTACTGGCAGCTTCTGTCAGGAACGGTTGCCTGCCTTCTGCCTGCGGCCACCACCCTGCTTCTTCCAGCCTGTTGTGATGCTACACCTCCCTCCCCCTGTGCACTGCTGTCCTTGCTCTGCATGTCCTCCTGCCAGGTTGGGTCAGTTACTGGATCATCCACCACGTCGTCTTCCACTTCCGCACCCTGGTCCTCCTCCTTTCTGGCAATTGTGTCTCATCATCGTCCACCTCTTGTTGAGACACGTTCCCACCGTTGCCTTCATGAGACCGTGGCTGCTCAAATATTTGTGCATCGGTACATACGATCTCCTCATGATCCTCTTCAAGTGGAGCTGGCGAGAGGCCAGAATCTATGAATGGATAGTGAACAGCTCTTCAGAGTATCCAAGTGTGGGATCAGTTATGTCCGGGGCCGGGCATTCGGCATGGTGGGAGGAAGGAGGATCAGGGTGTGGAATGTGCAGTCCAGTCTCATGGCTAATGACACTTGACCGTGTGGAAGACAGGGTATTTGTGGTGGTGCAAAAGTGACTGGAAGCATTATCCGCTATCCAACTAACAACCTGTTTACACTGGTCTTGGTTTAATAGTGGTATACTGATGCGGTCCCCTACAAATTGAGACAAGAAAGGTCGAGCGAGATAATGTTGGCGTTTGTCGTGGCGCAATTCGAGCTTGCACATGTCCTCAGCCTCTGCATGCACCACCATCACGTCCAGTTCCTTGTCCCTTGCCACTGGCCTTGCTCATTTTCAATGGTGTGCTGCCTGTATACAGCTAAATGAAGGCGTCCAAAAGATGGTTTTTAGCTGGACATTGAGATGACAGATTAGAGATTAAATTACAGCAGGTATACCGGTCAGTCACAAATGCTGAGATGGGTATACTGAGTGTTTTGACATATAAAAATTGGAGCTACAACCCCCTCCTGCCTCAAAAAATGGTAAATGAAGGCGGAAAGGCTGACTCTGATCAAGATGAACAAGGGTTGGATTGGACCCGACTTCACCACACCACCACCAAATGATAGCGTAATCTAAAGTTATAAGCATTGTATTTTTTGTGCCGGTAAATTGCCATGCCCCTCCTCACACCCACACATGGGTACACACTTCATGACTTTGGCTACTTGCTGTACTGCTCCTCCTTCTCCTCATCCGCCACTATCATATGATCAGTGCGACTGTGGTCCATGATGCCACGAAAACATAATTTATTTACATCATATTTATGATGATGATGACCCCAACCGTTAAAAAGTTAGACAGTAGTTTCATGTATACCCCCAGGGGTAAATGTTTTAGTCCATGCTTCCAGAATGGGCATTACAAGTACAGGAGACCCGCTCCTTTGTAATGGGAACAATATTTAGAGGCTCTCCTTCGTGTTTCTTCACAGGAGCATCGCAATGCCTCCCAATTTTTTGCAGCCCTTCCTAGGGAAAACTATGGAAGACCCACTTCCTAATAATGGGAACCATATTTAAGCAGACCCTCATCCACGTCTCTATCCAGGGGCATTGAAGTGCCTCACAACTTTTGGCAGCCTTGCCTAGGGCAATACTACAAAAGACAAAGTTCCTTAACATGGGCACATTATTTAAAGAGGCCTTCATGCACGTCTCTACCCAGGGGCATTGGGGTGCCTCCCAAGGTTTAGCAGCCCTGCCTAGGGCAATACTACAAAAGACCCACTTCCTTAAAATGGGCACATTATTTAAAGAGTCCCTCATGCACGCCTCTATCCAGGGGCATCAGAATGCCACACAATTTTTGGCTGCCCTGCCTAGGGCAATACTACAAAAGACCCACTTCCTTAAAATGGGCACATTATTTAAAGAGGCCCTCATGAACACTTCTATCCAGGGGCATTGAGGTGCCTTCCAAGGTTTAGCAGCCTTGCCTAGGGCAATACCACAAAAGACCCACTTCCTTAAAATGGGCACATTATTTAAAGAGTCCCTCATGCACACCTCTATCCAGGGGCATCAGCGTGCCACACAATTTTTGGCTGCCCTGCCAAGAGCAATACTACAAAAGACCCACTTCCTAAAAATAGGCACAATATTTAAAGAGGCCCTCATGCACATCTCTTTCCAGGGGCATTGGAGTTCCTCCCAATTTTTCGCTGCCCTGCCTAGGGCAATACTATAAAAGACCCACTTCCTTAAAAAGGGCACATTATTTAAAGAACCTTCTGTCCTTGATCCCGATTGACATCTAATATAAAAACACTCTGATTGGAGGAAGATGTGAAAGCAATATTATTTTAATCCATGTATCTGGAGTGGAATGAAAATGGGAGAATCATCTGTACTCCTCTTGAGATCTATGTAAGTGGATATGAAATCCTGTGTTAATGGCTGTTCCATTTAGAAAGGAATGGGGATTCCTGTTTAAAATATGCTCCTCTCCTTCCCCCATATAGGAATGACAGTGGCAAAGGAATAAAATTGGGATAATTCACCATCGCTGAGATATGGGCAAGCTTGCCCTATCTCAAGATGGCGCCCGCGATCCGCACATGAATGGCCGCGCGCCTCTCGTCGGCGGTGGAAGGCTTCTGAAATGGCCGGAAATAGCGTTAAATGACGCATTTCCGGTCTGAGAATACCGGAAATCGCCGGTGATGGGCGCGCGGCCGCGCATGTGCGGATCGCGGTCGCCATCTTGAGATAGGGCAAGCTTGCCCATATCTCAGCGATGGTGAATTATCCCAATTTTATTCCTTTGCCACTGTCATTCTCTATATGGGGGAAGGAGAGGAGCATATTTTAAACAGGAATCCCCATTCCTTTCTAAATGGATCCGCACATGCACGGCCGCGCGCCTCTCGTCGGCGGTGGAAGGCTTCTGAGACGTCCGGAAATAGCGTCAAATGACGCATTTCCGGTCTGAGAATGCCGGAAACCGCCTGTGATGGGCGGCGTGGCCGCACGTGTGCGGCACAGGTGCAGGTGGACGGACCATTTGCCTGGGGGCATAAAGGGCTGGAGACAGACTAGAGAGCATGCCCCCTGAGGAAGCTCTGAGGGAAACGCATTGGGGTATTCCTAACAGCCATCTACACCCAGCGGAGTACTACCGTAAATGGGTAAGCAAAATTGACTTCAGGGATGGGACAGTGGGCCTTTAGGTAGTGATGGACCATACTGACTATGCACTTTAGGATACCTGGGTCCCATAAGGGCATAGAGACTATGCAGCAGTATAGACCTGTAGAGGTATCCCCTATGAACCAGGTGTCCAGACCAATATATTGATGTATTCCCACTGTGTAGTCAATGTGAGGTAAATGTATCCCATTTTTTTCTACTGGGTAGTAGTAATTGGCTACTAACCTGTCTCTAAGAAACCTGATCGTTTAATAAGATTTTATTACTATTGGTGCAATGTGTAGCCTGCGTTTTATCATGTGCATGAATTAATAAAATAAGCATTGAGATAGAGCAGACTGGCTTGCAATTACTTATGGTTTAAACTCTCCGCTTCCGACTTTAGCTACTGAGTAGCTAAAGAGTTTATCATAAGCTTAATATGTCATATTGTCCATCAATAAAGTTAAAGTATAGATAATACAATGAATTCTTGATAATAAGATCTCCTACTTTCAGGGGTACTCTGAAGAGAGGAGCAGCTCCAGAATCACGCTGAAAAACAGGTATTGTGAGGATACTAAAAAACTATAGAATATGTGTACTTGTAGTGTTTTTCACTCCGTAATGTACGTCATTGGGTAAAAATAGGAAGAATTAGTCACTGAAATATAAAAATGTTATATAGCAATAATTGTGTGCAATACTGGGAAAAATGTCTCCATTTAGCTATAAAATACATTTTATTTTGGAAAATACATTCATAAAACATCATAAGACCATGAACCATAGCGAGGAATTCTCCTGACTGAATCCATATGCTTTGAGTTATTCCTCTGGGAATTGTTTCTACCATAATACATTTATTTGTCTTACTCTATACAAAGGAAATGATTGTGGGAAATGATTCAAAAGAGAAGTCCACTTATGTCAAAGTAAACTTCTGCAAGTAGATTCATCAAACTGCTTACTGCATTATTGGAAGGATTTAAGACTTAGACAAAATGGCTACTGAATTTGGAAATGGGATCTACAATTGGTGCCAATAGGAGTCAAAGTTCGGTATGTTTAGTGGCCATCAATATGATAGGATTCCGTAGTTAGGCAACTGGTGGTAATTACACATGTTGATGTCGTGGAATCATAGGCCCATAAAATTGTTATGACATTCAGACTATTTCCTCTTCTAAATTATTATAGTTAATTCTCCTAAGCCGGTTCATATGGGCAGCTTCAATCTGAAAACAGCTAAAAGCCATATGACTGCCGAACAAATAAATTAAGTTTCGAAGTAATCACAAATGACTACTTTGACCAGTTTACCAGTTGACTAAATCATCGGAAGAATGTTAAAATTGTACTTTTTTAAATGGAAACTTTCAGCAGAATTCCACCAACAAACTATGTATTGTCCTTCAATTTATTCACAATCCAGTATCTATTCTCCACCCAAGGGGTGAGAGTCTGGCAGTCAGAGCAGCAGCCAAACATTGATCACTTTTGCACATATCGGAGTAGTGCCACCTGCAATCTATTTAGGTGAGCCACATTGTCCATTGACAGACCTACTCATGTTTGCGCTGATAGAGATGGAAAACCTTTTGTGTCCTCTTTCTTCCATCCATAAGTCGTCCCTGCAAAATGTTACCACATACTTTGGTTCACTGCACCTCGAATCCCCCAAACCCCTGTAAATCATATAGAGCTATTAATAGTCTCCTAGCCAGTAATAAAGCCCCTTCTGTTCCCTGTATAGTTATAGTACCCTCTGTGAGGTAGCGGCGTTTGTTAGGCAAGACGTGAGGCAGTGACCCAGGCACACAGCACACAGTTTATTTAAAAGTCCAGGTAATTTCAGACCTTTCAAGTAGGGATGGGCGAATCTACTCGCTAGGACTCGTTACTCGGCGAGTAGTAAGGGACTCGCAGGACTCGGTACTCTGCGAGTTTCCCAGTGATTACTCGCACGAGTCCAATGCAAATCAATATCAATCCTAGTTTTGTCAGAAACGCTGACAAAACTAGGATTGCCATTGTTTGCATTAGACTCGGCTACTGTGCCAGTGATAGCAGGGAAACTCGCAGAGTAACTGCTGTTACATTGCGAGCCGAGTCCAGCTGTCTTCTCTGTGCAGGCTGCCAGCTCCAGGGTCCTAGAGCCCGCCTGCTCACAGACATGATGTAGGAGTGCTGAGATTGTTCTCAGTCTGCTCATTCCCTGTGCATACACATCTATCTATGCACAGGGGATGTAGCAGAGAGGACATCGCGTTTTGGACTACGTCGGACAGAAGAGGATTTTTTTAATTAAAGATGGAGTCCCTAATGGCTTTTTTTTTTATTTCAAATAAAATTTTTTCTCTGTGTTGTGTTTTTTTTAACCCTTTATTGGAGATTCTTAGTGGCTGGGTCAAACGTGGCCTGACATTAAGAATCTCGGGCTTAATACCAGCTTGTATAACAAAGCTGGTATTAACCCCTTTATTACCCAGCGTGCTACCGCCACCAGGGCCGCTGGAAGAGCGGGGTTCAGCGCCAGAGGATGGCGCTTCAATGAACGCGCCATCTTCTGGGGCGGCTACGGGCTGCAATTTGCAGCGGGGGGTGCCCAGAAAGCTTGGGCATCCCTGCGCTGCGGATTCCAGCCCCCAGCTGCTTAGCTGTACCTGGCTAGACATAGAAATTGCGCGGAGCCCCACGCATTTTTTTTTTATTATTTCATGAATTTCAAAGTCAGAGTCTCAGAGTCAGAGTCAGAGTCAGAATCTCAGAATTTCATGAAATAATTAAAAAAAAATGCGTGGGGCTCCGCGCAATTTCTATGTCTAGCCAGGTACAGCTAAGCAGCTAGGGGCTGGAATCTGCAGCGCAGGGATGCCCAAGCTTTCTGGGCACCCCCCGCTGCAAATTGCAGCCAGCAGCCGCCCCAGAAGATGGCGCGTTCATTGAAGCGCCATCCTCTGGCGCTGAACCCCGCTCTTCCAGCGGCCCTGGTAGCGGTGGCACGCTGGGTAATAAAGAGGTTAGGGCCAGCTTTGTATTATCAGCTGGCCCTAAGCCCGAAATTTATGGCGGTCACGCCAATATTAGACATGACCGCCATGAATTTCTATTAAATTGTTTTAAAAAAAACACAACACAAAGAAAATTTTTTATTAGAAATAAAAAAAAAAAGCCATTAGTGACTCCATCTTTAATTAAAAAAATCCTCTTCCGTCCGACGCAGTCCAAAACGCGATGTCCTCTCTGCTACATCCCCTGTGCATATAGATGTCTATGCACAGGGAATGAGCAGACTGAGAACAATCTCAGCTCTGCTACATCATCTCTGTGCACAGACATTCATGTCTGTACACAGGGAATGAGCAGACTGAGAACAATCTCAGCTCTGCTACATCAGGCAGCAGGCAGGCTCTAGGACCCTGGAGCTGGCAGCCAGCACAGAGGAGACAGGACTCTTATCTGTGCGAGTTTCCCAGCGATTACAGTTGCAAAGTAAACGAGTCCAATGCAAATAAATGACAAAACTAGGATTGCTTCAGGCTGAAGCTTCCGAGACACATCTGCGATTTGTAAATCTCACACTACTCGCTATTACTCGCTTCCCCATTCATTAACATTGGACTCGCTAGACTCGCAACGAGTAGCGAGTCCTGTGCTCGGACTCGCTAGAGTCAAGCGATTCCGAGTAATTTAGGATTCGCCCATCACTACTTTCAAGATCTGGGACACAGCCGATACCACCCTGTTCACACAGTCCTGCAAAGTCTCTGCACTGCTGCTAGGGTCTGTCTTGACCTTGACTTTTGGAAGGACCAAGTTCACGCTGCCAGGCTGTGTTAAAAGAAACACAGCCAGAACACAGAGCTGCTCCTGCTCATTCCACCTGGCTCCCACTGAGAACCCTGCCCTATGCTGCAGTCCAGGTTAAAAACCTATTCCTGGACATTGGAATGGTAGAAAACCCAGAGTGGAGGGAGATTACAGGGTTTCGAGCACATAATGGCCTTCATATATGACCTCGGTCACTGTCTCACACCTCCTATAGTGCTCTACACAATAACAGTTTTCCCTTTGTACTCCAACTGATGAATAATATTCCCTATGTACCTCCTTGTAGTAATAATGCTTTTATGCACCTCTTCCAGTTATAGAATACCTAAGATAAATAATATTTTTTGTGCCTCCTTCTAAAAACTATTTTTCGTAGTAACTTCTTACGGCCATAGAGCACCACACAGTAATAATGTCCATGCATGATTCCTTATAATAATTGCCCTGTGCCTCCTTTAATGATGCTCCCTACTAATGTTGGGCTGCTGCTCGCTTCTTATTGATTGCTCCAAATGTCCAAAGGTGAGGAGAAGGAAGCCGACGGTGATTGGACACAAAGCTCCCGTCACAATGTCACATGAGCCCTGGGAATGCGATTACCAATATCACTGGAATGGCAGCAGCATGGTAGTTGTGTACAGGGCCTATTATTTTAACTGGGCAATACAAGTTAATTCAGAAGGGGTTTTCTTAGTAATGTAAAGGTACCGTTACACACAGAGACTCCGGAGACACTATCTCTGGAGACATTGCTTGCAACTCACTGGTTGCAGTGAAATCATGGACACATTGTTCCATTTTGTTGCCGTGTACAAAATGGACCAATGTGCCCATGATTTCACTGCAACCAGTGAGTTGCAAGCAATGTCTCCAGAGATATCACTGTGTGTAAGGGTACCTATAAACCCATTTAGAGAGATTCTCTCCAATGCCTCCGAATGCATTGATAGCTTTGGGCCACTTGAATATTGCTTGTTGGCAGATGTTGTATATAGGGATGAGCGAGTATACTCGCTACTATTCGGTATTCGCCGAATAGTAGCGGTATTCGGGCTACTCGCTACTCTCCGAGTACTTATGTGTACTCGGGAGTAGCAAGTAGTCGTAATACTTTCGCAGTGTATCTATAGATACACTGCGAAAGTACCCTAAAAGTGATTAAAAGGTGCTAAAAATAATAAAATTACATACTCACCTGTCCGACGCCTGCATCGGGACTGGCAGAGAAGACATCCGATTGCTGGACAAGGACCTGTCACTACCAGCCAATCAGATGGCGCCACGTCACAACCACGTGATCGCTAGCGGCCACCTGATTGGCCAATTTGCAAGGTCCTAGATGTACTGTCAGGACCTTGCAAACTGGCCAATCAGGTGGCCACTAGCAATGACGTAGTTGTGACGTGGCGCCATCGGATTGGCTGGTAGTGACAGGTCATTGTCCAGCGAGCAGATGTCTTCTCTGCTGGTTCCGGTGCAGGCGTCGGACAGGTGAGTATGTTATTTTATTATTTTGTAACAACTTTTATTCACTTTTAGGCTACTTAGGCTACTGCGAAAGTATTCGGACTCGCTATACTCACAACAAGTAGCGAGTATCGGTACCTACTCGTTGCGAGTATAGCGAGTACGAATATTAAGGTACTCGCTCATCCCTAGTTGTATACTCTTATCGGTGCAATAGCATTACTGATTGTTGATATCAAGATGCCCAAATGTCACGTGATCCCCGAGACACGGGTACCAACAGCACTGGCATGATGGAAGCATGGGAGGTGAGTACAGGGTTTATTACTTTAACTATGAGAATTAAATCTGTTCAGAAGGGATTGTCCTAGTAGTAGACAACCCTTTTTAATATAAGGTTCTTCAATCTTAGGCTAGTCATTTTTAAAAGGGAACTTTATGGTACAAATGTTATCCAACATATCTACTTGTAAACAAATTACGTAAACCTGGTTGAGTTTTACTTATATGTTGATAAGTTTATACATCTCCAATGCTTATGCAATTTGTTACTGCTTGTTTTTATCTTTTGCTTATTTCTATGTAATTTTAATAGAATGTTATAGTTTACATAAACAGGAAAGAAAAAAAGAACAGAATTAGATATATTTATGCAAGATTAATTACAAAATTCAGTTTTAGTTGGTTGCATATGAGATTCTGCATGTAAAGACATATTTTAATCAGGGAATAGCTTGTAATCTTCATCCTCAAGCATATTGTATCTTCACCATGTTTATAGTCAATAGTTAGAACATCTGTAGAAATAAAATTCTGGAGGACATTTGGCACATTCCAGAAACCTTGTAATATTTAAAATGTTTTTGTTTTAACGGGAAATCTTACAGAAGTCAAAGGCTGTTCAGTTAAATTGTAGTCCAAGTCATCTTTTTATTCTCGACCCGCTGATTTATTGGCAAGAAATTCCTGACCAATTATAGGTAAAGCTTCAGCTGGAGAAACTCACGCAAGGTTTTACTTTTATACTTTGTTAATCAGATGTGTTCCTTAATAAATTACTGAATTGACTAAAATTTCTTTACACAACATAAATTTTCCCTCTAGTAAATGCTATATTTTTTTGTATAGATTTCGAAAGATTAACAGTTACAGATGAGTAAATCAATTTATTCTAAAATCGCCTAGAATTTCACACAAAATTCACATTTGTCAGCATCCAAAGATTTTTCAATTTGATTAGCTCAAATTGAGCAAAATTAAAGGCAACATTTTTTCAAACTCTTTTTAGGGTCGGGGACCTCCCTCAGGTCCTTAAGCGCTGACGTCTAGTCCTACGTGATTTTTCTGTGTGGCCTAGTCAGTGTGGGACATGTTAGAGCCAAGGAGTCAGCACCAAAAGACCAAACAAAGCAAGTAGATAACCAGGAAGGTAGCTGGTGTTGACGGGACAGGTGAGAGATGAACTGAGTGTAATATTTAACAAATTTTAAGCTTTTTTTTTCTGGCCATTTACTTGGTATGCCTTAGGATGTAGATCAGAAGTCGCCAACCTTTCTGACCTTGACAGCCACATTAAGCTCCACAAGGGTAGCAAGATACGGTCAGCTCTTGCCCTCTCACAGTAGTGACACACAGAACCCCATTACCGATATAATGGCAGCCATAGCTTGTTCACAGAAAGAACACTGAGGCAGTATGTCATGTTCTAATGGATCCTACCTTACCCCCATTCAGATCTGCTCTTCTGTGTTGAGCTTCCCACAAAATTCACCGTCCGGAGACCTGATCTTCATAGTTGCTTGCTAAACCTGGTGCTACTGCACCAAACTGGGAGACAGCCACAAGCCGCATAACATGGGCCTGCGAGCTACATGTGGCTCCCAAGTGACGGGTTGGGGGCTCCTGATCTTGATAGACCTTAGAGCATAATAATGAATCAACATTAGTGAATTGAATTTCATCCCAAAGTTGAGCTAATATGCAGCAAATTGAATTTTGGGAGTTTCTATCATCTCTCAAAATGTTTCCATTTACATGCATTAAAAATGGTCTATTAATCCATCTACAGTGCCTTGTGAAAGTATTTGACCCCCTCGAACTTTTCATCCTTCTTGCCACATTTCAGGCTTCAAACATAAAGATATAAATTCTAATTTTTTTGTGAAGAATCAACAACAAGTGGGACACAATCGTGAAGTGGAACGAAATTTATTGGATATTTTGAACTTTTTTAACAAATAAAAAACTGAAAAGTGGGGCGTGCAATATTATTCGGCCCCCTTAAGTTAATACTTTGTAGTGCCACCTTATGCTGCGATTAAAGCTGCAGTCTCTTGGGGTTTGTCTCTATCAGTTTTGCACATGGAGAGACTGAAATTCTTGCCCATTCTTCCTTGCAGAACAGCTGGCTCTCAGTGAGGTTGGATGGAGAACGTTTGTGATCAGCAGTTTTCAGCTCTTTCCACAGATTCTCCATTGGATTCAGGTCTGGATGTGACTTGGCCATTCTAACACCTGGATACATTATTATTTGAACCATTCCATTGTAGATTTTGCTTTATGTTTGGGATCATTGTCTTGTTGGAAGATAAATCTCTGTCACAGTCTCAGGTCTTTTGTAGACTCCAACAGGTTTTCTTCCAGAATGGTCCTGTATTTGGCTCCGTCCATCTTCCCATCAGTTTTAACCATCTTTCCTTTCCCTGCTGAAGAAAACCAGGCCCAAACCATGATGCTGCCACCACCATGTGTGACAGTGGGGATGGTGTTTTGAGGATGATGAGCTGTGTTGCTTTTACGCCAAACATATCGTTTTGCATTGTGGCCAAAAAGTTTGATTTTGGTTTCATCTGACCAGAGCCCCTTATTCCACATGTTTGGGGTCTCCCAGGTGGCTTGTGGCAAACTTCAAATAAGACTTTTTATGGATATCTTTGAGAAATGGCTTTCTTATTGCCACACTTGTTGATTCTTCACAAAAAAATGTAAATTTATATCTTCATGTTTGAAGCCTGAAATGTGGCAAAAGTTTGAAAAGTTCAAGGGGGCGAATACTTTCACAAGGCACTGTACCTGTTACTAGAGTTGATCAAATCTATTGAAACTTGATTGTACCAGGTTGGTGGAATTTTTTGTTTTAAATTTGATTCACAATAACAAGATTTGTCATGAATATCAGTATTGCAAAGCCTATAACAGCCCTGAACAGATATGTGTAACACTCTGAGGTCTCCTAGGATTTTATTTTACCCCTATCAAGCTCTTTAACCCTTGCATGACCGGGGAATTTTTCGTTTTTCATTTTCGTTTTTTCTCCCCTGCTTCCAAGAGCCATAACCTTTTTATTTTTATGTCAATATAGACATATGATGGCTTATTTTTTGCGGGACGAGTTGTACTTTCATAAACAATCATTTATTTTACCATATAGTGTACAGGAAAATTGCAAAAAGATTCTAAATGCAGTGAAATTGCAAAAAAAGTGCAATTACACGTTTGTTTTTTGGGTATTTTAGTCGCCGTGTTCACTATATGGTAAAACCGATGTGATGGGGTGATGCCTCACTTCAGTACGAGTTCGTAGACACAAAACATGTATACCTTTATTGGTATCTAGGTGGTGAAAAACAATTCAGAAGTTAAAAAAAAAAAAAAAGACTTTTTGCGCCATGTTCTGCGATCCGTAGTGCCCTCATTTTTCAGGATCTGGGGCTGTGTGATGGCTTATTGTTTGCGTCTTGAGCTAACGTTTCTAATGATACCATATTTGGGGGGATCCGCAGCTTTGATCGCCCGTTATTGCATTTTATGGATATGTTGCGGTGACCAAAGAAACGGAATTTTGGCGTTTGGACCATTTTTTTCTGTTACGGAGTGTACGGCTCTCATTAACAAATTTAATATGATGATAGATTGGGCGATTCTGAACGCGATGATACCAAACGTGTATTTTTTATATATATATATATTTTTATTGTGATTGGGGGAAAAGGGAGGTGATTTGAACTTTTATATATTTTTTTTTTTTTTTACAGGTTTTTAAAAACTTTATTTTTTCATTATTTTTTATTTTTACACTGCCCCTTTAAGATGCACCCTGCTGCACAGTCCGATCACTTCTGGGAGATACAGATGAGCTGCAGCTCATCTGTATCTCCCAGAGTCGCGGACCTGCTGTGGTTGTCTAGCCATGACCCCGGGCTGTCATGTGAGCGCCAGTGATCCTGCGATACTATCGCGGGATCTCCGGAGCAGACGGGGAATAGCGCGTTCCCAGCCGCACCCGCCTTGGATCCCGCTGTCAGTGATCGACAGCGGGATCCAAGGGGTTAACAACGCCGATCGGATCCCGGATCTGATCGGCGCTGTTACCCTGACATCTCAGCTGATGAGATCAGCTGAGATGTCAGTGCTTTGATGTGAGCTCCGCGCCGGAGCTCACATCAAAGCCCCCTTACCGGCCCATGACGTCCTCCTACATCATAGGTCGGGAAGGGGTTAACACTAACACAGCCTTTGTAATGTCATATTGTCTTCACCATAGAAAAAGTAGGTAAACAGTAGTGACCTGCAGCCCATTAAAAAACAAACCATACTGGCAGATTTTTCACATTTTTTAAGAATTAAAAAAGTCCCAAAGTTATATTATCTCATTATTATTTATTTATTTGTATAGCACCTTTAATTCCATGGTGCTGTACATCGTACATGAGAAGGGGTCACATACAAAATACAGATATAGGTTACAATGAACAAATTAACAATGACAGACTGGTATAGAAAAATATTAGAATCTGAGTGTCCTCAGTGGCTGATGCCTTCTAATGGCGAACTGAAAAGATGGTAAGTGAAGCAGGCTTTCGGGACACTATGGCCCCTTCATCAGGCTGATAATGAAACAAATTCTGAAGACACATACATACATACATACAAAAGCAGGGTGAGATGATGCGGTAAATACGACAGGTGATGTAAAGCAGAGTCAGGCTTGGGAGGGGGAGAGGAGCTGGGGAGGTAAAATTAAAATTCAGAGATAAGAGGAATCGATTGATTATTGCTCTATGATTAGTGGCCTGTGGAGACCTAAAAATTCATCAGTGAGACTAGAAAGCAATAAATCCATGCCAGACAGTTCACGTAAGAAAAGTTAATTGTCCTCTAACTGGGGTCTGTTGGAAGATGTGATATCCCCAAATGCCCTTCTGAGTTCTGAGTCGCCAACGAGGTCATTGTTAAGGCGTCAAACACACCGATGCCCGACGATCAAAAAATAGTTGGCCATTCCTACAAGATCGGCGATGTCACAGTGGGGGCCCGGTCACTGCTACTTGTTAAACATAGCGAGATCGCTGGTAAGGTCGCTGCTGCGTCACAAAACCTGTGACGCAACAGCGATCTCGCTAGAGATCTCGCTATGTTTGATGGGGGCTTAAATTTGCCAAATACAATAACCGGTGTAATGTAATATGGTGTCATTGTTATGATGTTTAATGTGGTTAGCACTATCAGGCAGCATTTCCTGCATTATTTAACATTTTCTCCTTTAAGATCCTAAAACATTGTGGGTGAGCCCTAAGCATTCTGAGTAGTAGCAACCATTTTGAGAGAGGATTTATCTAGAATACATGTGTTGTCTTGTTCTCCTGCATTGCTCTTAAACTCCATCATCCTTATCAAAGTATATCTGGTAAGAGAACTATTTCTGTCTGTGATGTTATAATGTTCAGGTTTGTTTCTATGTTACATAGCAATCTTCTTAAAGCAAGATTGTGCCTGTTAAAAGCTCAAGTACCAGGATGTAAATACTACATCTTGCTGTGTGTTCTTTCTGTATGATACATTGTCATAGCTGTATCATCTGATATATCCAGTACACATTTTTGCTATTTGTATTCTTGTAGTTTTACCACTTTATATTACATGTTGACCGAAAAACAAGACAGACCAAAGAAACAGTCTGCTTATTTGGAAGGCAGTGAAGGTTTATGCTGTATGTCAGATTTCACACTGTGCAAACATGTGAGATGGCAGAACATCACTATTATTAGTGGAATACTACACTCTTCATCACTGTGCCAGATTTACAACACTTTACTGTTTGGAGTACTTGTTCAGTGCTTTAGTTCTTTCTCTTTCTAACACTATTGCTGAGCTGTAATCTGTGACATCTTCTGAATATCCTAAATACTATTTGATGCATTATGGGAAGCCTGTAGAGTCATGCCTGAAGTCATGTCAGCCCTCTGTGGCTGGTGCAATCTTTTGCATTGCATAACAAGTCAGTTGACACATTTCTGACTACTCAGGCAAATTGTTTTGCAAAGTGTTTGAATTTGTCAGTAGATGCACATTTCACAAAATTCAAATTGCATTAATCAATTCACACATCTCTGGTTGTTACATGTAGCATATAATATGAGAGGAATGTGTCATTCAGGCTTAGTGTAATAAGATTAATTATGGCTCATGGAAGTATATGGTTTTGTGGTCTTTCACACTGTTGCCTGCCTCAGTCTTTCAGAAAGCATTATATAACCACTCTGAAAAGTAATTTTAAAGGGAATCTATCATGACCTTTTTTGTTCTTAAACCATTCACAATCTCATTTAGATCATGCATTGTGCGTCACTAGCCTAGTTTAAAAAAAATCCATGTATTTATCATAAAAAAACACTTTGGATGCATACATGTTTGCATTAGGTATCGGCACGATCAGTTGTCAAAGTGGATACTTCAGCTGGAAATCAGTCGTGACACTCAGTCACATATGGTATACAAGGACCTGTTGTGCTGTCATGACCATGGGACTGTAATGGGTGGAGCTAATCCAATATCTCCAACACTTCGAGCCTGCTTAGCTCTGTTCATTACGGTCACATGTTCATGACATCACCACAGGTCCTTGTACACCATATGTGATTAAAAAACTACATGACTGTTTGACGTGCCTAATGCCAGATGAACTATCCACCCCAATGACTGTTCGAGCTGATTCCTAATACAAACATATAAGCATCTAAAGTACAGAGGCAGTTTAAATACAATAAAGGACACAAGAGGTTCCATTTAAAGTGTATATTGTTATCAGCTGCAAAGATCTGTTTAATAATGAAAACGTTGGGTGGTAAATGCTGGTGTTTAATTCCCTTTAAATCCACATAATTGCCATTTTATCATGAAGCCTTGCAGGTAAATATCCAACTATTTTTTGGCACACAGAATTGAGTTGCTACCGTGCTTTTCCATGGCACAAATAAATAGCAGATTAGAACAACATTATAAGAAACCATTGAGGATAGACATAAATTAGTATGAAATGTTCTGAAACCCACTCAACTAAGAAATGTAGATGTCATGCAAAGATTTGCACTACCTGGATGCTCTGAATGAGTTGTCCCACATTATTTTAAGAAGTGAATTTGTACTTTTGGATGCAAATTTGCACTTCAGTAAGGAAGTGGAATAACTCCAGTGCCACCTTTAAGCAGCTCCTCAAAGTCATAATTGCTTTCCAAAAAGCTTTTAAATATGACTGAGGGATTTGTGCCAGATGAGAACCCCAAACTACAGACACTGCGTTTCGGGGTACCTGCCCCTCATCAGTGTAGTGTGTGGGATATTCTGATCTGGCTGCTTAAAGGTGGCACTGGAGTTATTCCACGTCCTTACTGAAGTGCAAATTTGCATATTTCCTAGATGGGGGATGTGGCTACAATCTCCTCACCTACTTAACTGTCTTCTTATGGTTGCAGGATAGCTTCTCTCCATAAGGTAGATAGCAAGTTCCCAGACCTTGTCTTAGCCCACTCACACAGCCAGATCAGAATATCCTATACACTACACTGATGAGGGGCAGGTACCCCGAAACGCAGCGTCTGTAGTTTGAGGTTCTGATCTGGCACAAATCCCTTAGTCATATTTAAAAGCTTGTTGGAAAGCAATTATGACTTTGAGGAGCTGTTTAAAGGTGGCGCTGGAGTTATTCCACTTCCTTACTGAAGTGCAAATTTGCATATTTCCTAGAGGGGGGATGTGGCTACAATCTCCTCACCTACTTAACTGTCTTCTTATGGTTGCAGAAAGCTTCTCTCCATAAGGTAGATAGCAAGTTCCCAGTACTTTTGGATGCTCGCTCCATGTTTATTTCTACAGTTATAGCCCATTTCATACAACCATTGTCTTCATTTTATGTTATAGATTAAACTTCAAGTAGTTACAAGGAGTACTGGTGCCCTCATCAGTTATGAGACGCTAGTAAATTTAAACAATAGGCACAAACACAGAAGAACAAACTCCATTGTCCTGAAGATTATGCTGGACGGGAGCCATGGAAATAAGGCTTAGCTCCTTATTTGAAGAATAATGTATGAGGCTTTAATAAAGCAGTCATTTGCCAAGAAGAAATTATGGAAGGAAATGTAACAATTTCCAGAGTCCCAAAAAATATTTTTAATTTAAAATGGAAAAGCAAGTATCCAACTCAAGGATAAAACTACCGTAGTTAATTCTCACTTGTTAGGATAAAGAAAGAAGAACATTATGATTCTACATATCGGTTGATCATTACATCTAAGGTAAAAGCATTAAATTACTATATGATACAATAGCATGTTCTACCATTAAGTATTAATCACTTTCAGCTTCACTGGACTGTAAAACACAATAAAAAATTGAACATTTTGTAAAATGTATGGTATAAGGTTATACGACCTGGATAAAGAAGTGTCTGCTTAGGACACTGTAAGAAAAAGTAAAGGATTGATTTAGTGACTTGGTCACTCCACACAACACATTTCGGTAGATAGGTCCGCCTTTGTCAGATTAACTGATGAAGGCGGACCTATCTGCCGAAACGCATTGCGAGGAGTGACCAAGTGATCTAGTAAAGAAAAGGTTCATTCAAAATTCTATCTCCTGCCTGTCTCATTGTTAGCGCCCTCATCAGTGCCCACATCATCTGTTAAATCAATCCTATATTTTATGCTTCTCACCCCTTGGGGTGAGCAGAGCGGTGCTGCTAGGAATCAGCAGCATCTGGGCGGCAGGACCTCTGTGGGAGCAAGAGGCATAGGACCTGCGGTGATGTCTACCCCTCGTGACGACCCACGTGACCGGCTGTATTTTGAATCTGGAAGCGTGAGCGGCACTTGGTACATGAAACGCACCACAGGCTCTTCACCGTAGTTGTGCAGGCGGCATAACCACACAATGTGAGTGAAATACCCACACAAACTCCTCCACTAGACCACCGGGTAATACACCAGGAGCGCCCCCTCCTCTCTTCCTTTTTGTTTTTAGGATACTGCAAGATTATATTCAAAATTTTTGAACAACCCTGGTGTTAAAGGGAACCTGCCAGGTTAAAAGACGCTATTAAAATGCATTTATGGGGTAAATCTGTAGGTTAATTGCATTCTGCAGGTGCCCAGTGAGAGCTGTTGCAGTGTGTGAAGTACCCCTAAGAGGCACCTATAGAATATCTACAAGACATGCCATAAATTCATGATAGAAGCCATTCTTAAGATACTTACGGATCGCAGTGGTGGAATGGATATCTATCAGACATTTATAAAACATCTTAGATATTTACTCAATTCCCACTAATGAATAACATAGTAACATAGCTTTTAAGGTTGAAGGTTGACTCTTAGTCCATTTAGTTCAACCCATAGCCTAACATGTTGATTCAGAGGAAGGCAAAAAGAACCCCAAAAGATTCCTCCTCACTGAGCAAACTCTTATTTTAACCCAATCAGGAGTATTTCATATGTGGCCAAGATAGTGAGAGATAAAACTTGTTTTACCATGGCTTTTGAAAAACCTTTTGATGCATGTAATAATAACTATATTGGCCTTGGCAGCAGCTGCCTGGCACTAGTTGCTTAATTTTATGTGTCAGGTAATAATAGTGATATCAGTGATCATAACTGTGAGACATAATGAGGTTCAGAAAATCGTAAAGCTAGATTATAACAGAAGGCTGCACTTGTCTCCAATTATGATATTCAGGGAGACTTTGATGATTTCTGGACTCCTTCCATTTACATCTGGACTGAATACCTGCCGCCTAGTCTTTCTAACACATTTATATCCTAATGTAAGGAGTACAACTCAATCTATGCCAGAGGATTTTCCACTACATGTGATGAGTCACCAGGATTCAGCTTTATGTTCAGCGCTGACTTCACTACAAATATATTGTACACAGATGGAACTTCTGTTTGGCTCGGAGTCACCACCGTCCGTCCACGTTCCTCTTTCTAATGATGCCATTTTCTATTTTTTTCCTTCACGCTCAATACTTTAGATTACTTTATCCTCTGCACTTCAGATTTAGGATTTACAGAATACAACTTTTCTTTATTGGAAATTTCACCAATTTAACATTTTTCATATACATGTACAGTATGTTTGGACATAATAGCATTGATGCTTTTGTGAATATATTCACAAAAAAAGAATATAAAGTTAATGGGGACCTGTACGTTGATTCATGCCGGTACGGTTTGAACAATTGCAGCCATGTATGTTATTCTTGCTCTAGTGTTTTTCAAAGACCCAGTCAGGGACCACGTGAGAACATTAAGAGAGACCGGACACTCAATTTGAGCAGTGCAGTGAGAAGCTCTCCAGCGGTGGTCCCAGACTAGTGTTGCCTCTAACTATTGGCCCCGGATGGATCTTTAAACTGTCTTTGCAATTAAAGTTTCAGAGAAATAGATAACTGGTTGCAATCGTACTGCCAGGCTCTCGTTCATGCTGCCTGTGGTTTTGGCAGCATGAATCGAATGACAAGTTCTCAGTAAGTCAGCCAAACTGTTTGCAGCTGTATAATTTATGTACTCAAAAGGAGTCTGTCACTGCGATTTCACCTTCCAAACTCTTTATATGCTCATGTCGCTCCTTCACAGACAAAATCATCAATACCTTTACATTGGCAGTCTTTTCCTTCCTACCTGATCAGTCAACATTTGAATGGCTATGTAAATAGGGCTGAAATGCTTAATGCAGGTAGAAGCCTCTGAACCTCTCAGCTCTATCCCCAGCTCAGCTCTGCTTACTCCTGATTGACAGACAGATCCTTTTCTAAATGTCTTCAAATAAAAGAGCTCTCAGGCAAGGAAGGGGGCGGAGTTGAGGAATAGAGCTGATGTGACGGAGGCTTGAGAAGAGATTCAATGCACTGAAAGATCTTCAAGCCCATGGCATATCCATTCAAATGCTGATTTCTCAGTAACAGAGTGAAAGACTGTTTAGGTAAAAATAATACTTGATATGTCTTTGAGAGAGCTACTTGCACATATAACTAATTTGTGGGGTCAAATCTTGCTGAAAAGTTCCTTTAGTTTCAAGTGATAGATTAATGTGACATATAAGGTTTTTTTTTTTAATAAATGTCATTAACCTAGTACCGTATATACTCGCGTATAAGCCGAGTTTTTCAGCCCAAAAATTGGGCTGAAAAGTACCCCCTCGGCTTATACGCGAGTCAGTGCGGGGCTGCTGTATACAGCGGTATACAGCAGCCCCCGCATCCCAGTAATGCAGGGCCCCCCCCCTCATGCTCCGGTCACCTGTAAAGCAAGTTATACTTATCAGTGCCCGCTGCCGTCCGCGCCCGCCGCTGCCGACATGCGATCCTCCATCTTCATTCATCTTCTTCTGCTTCTGTGCGCGTCGCAGGCAATGACGTCATTACCGGCGACGCGCACAGGAAACAGAAGAAGATGCATGAAGACGGAGGATCGGATGTCGGCAGATGCGGGCGCGGACGGCAGCGGGCACTGATAAGTATAACTTGCTTTACAGGAGACCGGAGCATGAGGGGGGGCCCTGCATTACTGAGGCTGCCTGTATACTACCACTGGGGCTGCTGTATATAGGGGCCCTGCATTACTGGGGCTGCAATACCACTGGGGCTGCTGTATATAGGGGCCCTGCATTACTGGGGCTGCAATACCACTGGGGCTGCTTTATATAGGGGCTGCAATACCACTGGGGCTGCAATACCACTGGGGCTGCTGTATATAGGGGCTGCAATACCACTGGGGCTGCTGTATATGCCACTGGGCCTGCTGTATATCATACTGCTGGGCCTGTATACCACTGCTGGGGCTATATACCTGTGCTGGGTCCACCCTCGGCTTATACACGAGTCAATAGATTTTCCCAGGTTTTGGGGCAAAAGTAGGGGGTCGGCTTATACACGGGTCGGCTTATACACGAGTATATACGGTAATTGCATTGACACTATTGTGGCATTGTATTGTTTGATATGGATGAATGATGACTCTGCAATTTTAATATTGGTCAATGACTGATAGGTCCAAATTTCTTCTAAATTGGAAGGACATGCCTATACTTCACATTTGTGTTTTAGTTACTTTTCAGCTGCTTCTGGTCCCATGTCCATCTGGTCTCCACATTTTTATTCCATCATGGTTCATGGCTTGTTAACATGGCTGCTGGGTTCTTCCTCCTACTAGAAATTCTATCTCGCAGTCATGAACACATTTGCAGATTTCCAGTCTCTTAAAGTGATGATCCGTACTCAAAGCCAAGTGTCATCAATTTCCAGGTTGACCTGCTGACACAGTAGAGTTAAACCCCCGTTACACATATCGAGATCGTTGTTATGTCACAGGTTTTTGTGACGCAACAGCAACCTCACCAGTGATCTCGCTATGTTTGACACATAGCAGCAACCGAGCCCTTTCTGTGACATTGCCGATCGTGTTAGAATGGCCTGGACCATTTTTTGATCGTCAGGCTCCCGCTGGGCAGCATGCATCGGTGTGTTTGACGCCTTAACAACGACCTCATTGGTGACTCAGAACTCAGCCACGTAGGTCTAAGTCATCAGACTAGCTGCTGTGTGACAGGGTCCCAACAACCGCCAAGGTCATTATATGGTCGCCGTATCATTGCTGTGTCGTTCAGTAGATCTGACTGTTTGACATCTCACCACCGACCACTTAGCGACGTTCAAGCGATCCTTACCAGGTCATATCGTTGTCGGGATCGCTGGAAAGTCGCCAAGTGTGATGGGACCCTTAATCAACTTTCCATCATTGTTCTTTACAATCTATGAACAATAAGATTAAAAAACTACAGAGCGAAGGTGATCGTTTCCATTTGCTGAATGAGGTTATATGCTTCCCTTATCACTTGTCCACTTTCTTCCCAGACTTTCTGATTTTCTACCATGTCAAGAAAGCTATTTAAGTCTTGACCTCCTTGTTGACTACTGTATTGAGAAAACTAAACCGGTCCTTTTTTTTGTAAGACTGCATCACAAATCTATTCTTAGTGTTCTGTCTTGGATTCCATATATAAAGCTGTTTATAATAGAAACTACTTACAGGTTATGCCCTTCGAAGTTCAGCAGCAAAGTTAAAATATCCAATTTTAAATTAAAGATGAAATACCTTGGGGTCTCAGAGATTCCCACTCATAAGTTTATCCATTAGAAATCTTTTGCAACCAAAAGGGTCCACTACTATGATAACTTGGGAGCACGTGGATGGTGTGGAACAAATTTATCATATTTATCGACTTCAACGAAAAGCCTTCTTAAGGTGCAGCAGATTTATAACATTTAGTTGAGAAGAGAAACCGGGCACTGACCTTGTTGCATTGAAGTCCTGTGTGCAGAGGCATTCATGGATCTGGGTTGCTCAGCTGTAGATGCAGGGATCAATTAAGAACTTATGAAGAAAACAGATTTATTCCAAAAAAGTTTACATCGGTGGGTGCAGGGAAGGGAGGACGGAGGGACGACGGCGACCGTTTCACGTGCTCTGCACGCTTCAGTGGGTCCCTGCTGAAGCTTGCAGAGCACGCTAAACAGTCACCGTCGTCCCTCCGTCCTCCTTTCCCTGCACCCACCGATGTAAACTTTTTTGGAATAAAGCTGTTCATGGAATAAAGGATCCCGGAGTGCCGCTGTTTTCTTCATAAGTTCTTTCTAGATTTATAACATTTTTACACCAAATTTTGACCAAAAAAAGAAGCATAGAGGCATAGAAGGGATAGTAAAATCCCTTCAGTGTGTTTTTTACCATCTTTGTGCACACCCTTATAATTGCAACAGTAGATAAAGCAATAGTTAAAGATAACCTGTAACCAAGGTGATCCTTACTACTTCCTCAGGAAAGCCACCAGATTACAATGTGATGTTAGTAATACCCAGTGGCTATCCTAAAGAAGAAGTGAGGATCACCTTGAAACTTGTTTAAATAAACCAGCTTTCATTTGCATTGGTCATCTACAGTACAAGTCTCATCAGTTCCCAGCTTCGCAGAAACAACTACATTGCTCTTCTTTTTCCTTTTGGATCATGCTCAGCTTTAGGGCTCTTGGTTTCTGCAGCATCTATTTTTAGGCTTTATACATGGTTGTGTCAGATGCAACCATACAATGTCGGCTTACAGCCTATTTAATTCAATTGCAGTTTTACCAGGTAAGACCCTTTTCTGCTCATTTGTCCACAGCTCACTTTTTTGTAGATCTTGATCTGCTGCGTCTTCTCTTCTTGAGATTGCCATCCCCCTTCTTTGCATCCTATGTTATCCACACAGTGAATGCTATCATACTACTGCACACGTGCACTGCTTTCTGCCCTGCTACAAAGCAAAGTATTGTAGTGTGCATGTGCTCTTTGGCCCTTCTCCGCACAAGTGATAAATAGCTCTGCCTTCAGCAGGACAAAGAGAAGTGCGCCTGTGCAGGAGCAAAATGGAGGATATAGTAGACGATGTATACCACCTCATCTGTATGAAGCAGAGAAGAAGGCCTGCAATTGTTAGTAGAGAGGAGGCACCGGTTCAAGAAAAGCAATGCCCATCAGACTGCACCACTCCATAGGTGAGTATGACAAAAGATCTTTTTTTGTAGTATTCAGGTCGACTTGGGGATTTATATACGGCATTCTAGAATGCTGGTACAAAGGGATCAGGGCCGCACCGTCCATTGGACAGTGTGAGCCCTTTCACTCAGGCGGCAAGCTGGCAGGGGGAGCGGCTGTGCAGAAGGGGGTGGCGCCATATCCACACAGTGTCCCCCTGTCATGGTGGCGGCAGCAAGGGGCAGGTAAGACCCGTCGAGCGGCGGCCCTCCCCACCCTCTGCTACAGGGGCGGCGGTGCTGGACTCTGATAGCACCCACCTACCCCCGGTCCTCACCTGCTGCACAAGGGGCGGCGGTGCTGGACTCAGATTGCACCTGACACCCCCCCGGTCCTCAGCTTGTGGCTCAGGCAGCAGAGGGGCTTGGTGCACCCCTGAGAGGAATGAACGATACTGGCCCTACTTTGTATGGGGAAAGCCTGGTGACAGATTCCCTTTAAATTATACATTTAACTAGCTACATCTATATAACTACTTTTTTGGCGTCCACATGTGTGCTGTAATAGACATGAATGAGTCATTTGTTCCTAATTATAGTTTTTTACGTCACTGCATAAAATGTTTTGGATGAAATCGAACATCGAATAGTTTGTGTTTCTTGGTCCCATTTTTGGTGTAGAGTTTCGGCATGTACATGGATGTGCCTGTGAAGAACCTACTTAAATAGTTGTTGGCATATAAGATAATTTCTTGCACTACCATAAACACTGATTGCCTTTTTTTTGTGGTGCAGAATGAATGGAGGAGAAAGTATCTGCATGTATAAACTCAGCAGCACGTTCCAAGCAACCAAATATATGTCAGTTAAACACTCCGGCTTCCAGTGGCCGTATGAAGCGTCTCTACTCCCCTTGTGTACAATTACACAACCCTCTTGCCAAATCTTTTTTAATGTGCGCTAGCTGCACTCACTAACTTCTAGAGACACATGCCAAGTTCATATAACTATTCTCCCCCAGTCCCATTCAGCTTATAAGCTTGGTCGCAAAATTATTTCCAAGAAAACGTCTGTTGCCATAGAAATTGTATTAAAATAAAAGAAGGAAAAATATATAAAAAAAGTGTGATAAATTGCATGTTTTGATTAAACACTTGACTTTTTAGACTGTAAAAGGCTGTCCTTGTAGAGCGCATTATACAACAGATAAAATTAAAAATGTATTATTGTTAGGCTGAACCGCGTGGTCACTGAACACAATACATATTGTTTGTCATATTCTTGGCACAGTTACACTTGGTTCATAAATCAGTTAATTAAATCCGTCATTGAAAGTGAGAGTATGTTTCTTTTTTATTTAGATAAAATACAACAGAAAGAGCAAGGACATTTTTTATTAATTGGTGAATGGGATTTAGCTGGAGTACCGTGCAAAGCCACAGCGTAATACATAGCGCTATGTCTAGGGAAAAAATAAATGGTGCTTGGTTGAGTCGAGCAAATCTTTTGAGATTCAAATTCGATAAAAAAAAGTGGTTCGCTCATTTTTACTATTTCTAATAATAATAATATAAATAATAATAATTATTATTTAATATATATAGGGCTGTTAGGTTCCATGGCGCTTTACATGCGTAAGGGCAGATGAGTACAAGGACGTAAAGTGATGACAATTATATCATATGGGTACAGTAGGGCAGAGGATCTTGTCCACGAGAGCACACAGTCTATAGGGGGTGGGTGGGGAGACAGTAGGAAGGGTAGAGGTGAGGATCAGATGGTGCAGCGGATTAGGTCTCAGTGTGGGTTGTGGGCTTGAAGAAAGAGTTGGGTCTTCAAGTTTTTCTTGAAGGCTTCCAGGGTAGGGGAGTGTCTGATGTGGTGGAGGAGAGAGTTCCAGAGTATGGCGGATGTACGAGAGAAGTCTTGTATGCGGTTGTGTGAGGGGAGAGAGAAAGAGCTCTTGAGAGGAGCGCAGATTGCGTGAGGGGAGGTATCTTTATGTCCTGGGAACTCTCTTTAATGATCACTAAAGTTAAATCAACACAGATTAATTTCCTGCTTATTAATTACATGCTTGACTCATGTTTGGCTAAAACCATGCTCCCCTAGACAAGTACTGTTGATAGAGATAATATGTCTAACTATGGACAGATCAGATAGTTGAGTCTCTTGCTGCAGGAATGGTGATATAACAGGAATTTCAGCAATGAGCAAGCAGCCCATGGAGGTTAATGAACATGTATACTGACCTCAGTGGGCCAGATCAAGGTAGTAAGTGTCAGTCTACAGTTAACCCAGAGGAGGACACTTTTTGGGCGCAGGCCTAGAGGATACTGCCCATGGGTAATGTCCTCTGGGGCCAGCTCATTATTAGTATTCTCTGTCCAGAGTAAACACTGAGTTAGCAAATAAAAAAAAAAAAAAAAAAAAAAAACAAGCGGTGTCAGAGGATTGGAGCGCTAAAGAAACCACGGGTTGGTGATTAGATTACCGATAATTTATTGCACGAACAGCAGGGGTCCAGTATGCCACAACGCGTTTCGACGCACAGATGCGTCTTTCTCAAGTGGAAACACTGAGTTAGGCTGGTTTCACACTCGTGTTTTCATGCATTTAGTCAGCATGCATCCCAGTGTGGCCGCCTACAGATCCGCACAGTGTCCCTATTTTTAACATGGGGACGCATTGTGGATGCCAGGGGCGGACGCCTGAAGCCTGCAGGGGGGCCCCCAGCCAACCCCCATGACCCTGTGCCAGTGTGCCAGAGGAGAGGGGGTTAACCGAGGGAAGCTTCCTGCTTCCCCTGGCTGAGCCCGCCCCTCCTCTCCTCTGCTGTCCCGGCTCCCAGGACTGTGCGGCTAGCTCGATTCAGGTAGGAGCAGCAGCACATATGGCCAGTGCCACCCCCCATCGCCTGCTATCACACGCCGATGGCCCAGAGCGCGCCCTTCCCCCCCCCCCGGTCCTCACCATCGGAGGCTGCACCAGGGCCCCCTGGTCAGAAGGTCCGCCACTGGTGGATGCGTTGACATCTGGACACGTATGTTTGCGTCAGATTGCGTTTTTGTCTGCAGGTCAAAATTGCAACTTGCTACGAATTTTGTCTGTTTGAGGCTGCATGATTATACACATGCATCGGGAAGTGGACATGGAATTCAATGGCGCCGCATTGGAATCCAGGTGGCAGCACTAGTAAACAGCCGGGCCACTATGCTAAAATCTTTATCTCTCTCTCATCCCCAGGCATAACTTATTGACCATGGAGATTTCCTATGGAGATTTGGTAAAATGCGGTTCCACAGATTTAACTCAGCGCTGACATCCGTCGGCATCAGGACTGGCTTCAGTCTACATTTCTCCACGCAGACAGATGCATCACAAACGCCAGTGTGAAACCAGCCTTAGAATTGTGGTGCAGTGGAGGTGTGGATAAGCCAATAGACCTATTTTCTAGCCCTCTACTCTTCATAAAGAAGTTGCACCCAACTGTCAATTTGCTGAATTTGTGTGTAGAGAATCCAAAATGTACAGGATGTTTTTTTTTTAATAATCCAAGTAGAAATCAATTTCACTTGAATTATTTTGTGCATCTCCAGTGCAAGCGTTTCAGGCAGGTGAAGAAAAAAATGCTGCAAAGTATAAAAAAAAGTTTTTAATAATAGCAGTGTTAATAGTTGATTTGTATCAATTATTGAAAAGTAAAGTGAATGAACAAAACAGAAATCAAAATCACTATTTGGTGTGCCCACCTTTTGCCTTCAAAGCAGCACAGACGTTCTTCTTGGTACAATTCCAAAGAGTTTTTGAAGGAACACAGCAGGGACGTTCTTCTAAAAATCATGGAGAACTAACAAAAAAATCTTTTCTGGAAAAAATATTTTGAAAACCACAACTCTTCATGTAATCTCAGATAGATGTAAAAAAATTAGATCCCATTGTTGTGCCAGGACCAAAAAATCTTTGAAAAAAAATCCTCACTACTACTTTTTAGTTTTTGGGGCAAAAACACTCCAACAACAATGAATAGCTTGATCAATACAACTTTCTCTGTAGAAAAAGCATAGAAGTCTTTAAAGGCTAGTCCCTCATCAAAAGCCAAGTAGCTTTCTAAATCATGAGTAGAGACGATCGGACCCGTGAAAGTTCAGGTGCTGGCGGGTTTAGCCAGACTTTTTTTTAAAGTTCTGTTCTAGACCCAAACTTGACCCGAACCTCCAGTAGAAGTCACTGATTGGTCAGTTCTGCTCTCTGCCCACATACAGCCAGCCTTAAATAAAGCACTTCCAATGGAGGGAGGGTGGGGCTTTGTCATTTTCTTTTTTTTGTACACACTACATCCAAGCAGGGCCGCACCGTCCATTGGACAGTGTGAGCCCGGAATATCAAGCAGTAGCAGCCAGAGGGAGCCGCAGGAGAGAAGGGGGCGGTGCCAGCATCTGTGTGATTGGCATTACCATGTAAGATGCGCCCTCTCTCCTTTAACTAATGCTGCAGGAGGGTGGCGGTGCTGGAACCCGACAGCACTCGCATCCCCCTCACTCCTCACCAAAGGCTGCAGGAGGGCGGCGGTGCTGGAACCCGGCAGCACCCCGCACACCCAAGGCTGCAAGAGGGCGGTGGTGCTGGTACCTGACAGCACACCCCTGACACCCCCCCCACTCCTCACCAAGGGCTGCAGGAGAGCGGTGGTGCTGGAACCCGACAGCATCCACCCCCCCTTCCCGCTCCTTACTTCAGCTGCAGACAGGCTCAGGTGGCAGGGAGGCTTGATGCACCCCTGCATCCAAGTACTCTGATTTTACCCCCAATGCAAACCATTACACACTGCTTGTGGCTTGAATTGGGCTCAGCACCAAGTATACTTGTATAGCACCCAAATGCCAAACCAAACACGGAACATTTTTTAAAGTCTGTTTGGTATGAACTCTGAACATCAAAGTCCAATTCACTCATCTCTAATCATGAGACTTCAGCTGTTGATATGTAAGATGGATAAAGCCAGCCAATGTGTGCTGGTTTGAACTGTGTATGGACCTATTCATTTTCTCAGAGAAGCACATGTCATTGATGATAAAGATCAGGCAGCTGCATTTCAAATTCTCAATTTTTGCTAGACAAATATAGGTCTGCTTTAATGTTTGGTTAATTCTTAATTTGAATAACTTTTATGCTTTGGGCTCAAGAAAATACCAGTATCTTACAGTGTTAATAAATATTTGGCAGCATCATGTTGTCCACCAATCGCAAACGCTTTAATATTTCCTCAATGCAAAATAATAAAGACTACACTCACCTCTGGTGTGGGCGCTGTACGTCATTGATGTCATCGATGTCATTGTGATGTCACATGAGCCCTGCTGCCAATCACTAGCTGCTTTACGCTCACTTCCTTCAGACATAAATGGCATAGGTGATCGGAGAACAGCAGCAACTCTCACTTCTTTTAGGTGTTAGTTTTGTCAAAAAAAGTAAGGAAGAAGCTGCTGATTGGCTGCATTGCTGGAACAGCGCCCAACACCAGAACTGAGTATAACTGTTATTATTTATTATTATTATTTATTTATTTTTATAGCACGATTAATTTCATGGTGCTGTACATGAGAGAGGTTACATACAAAATGATAGATATAGTTTACAGTAAACAAATTAGCAATGACAGACTGGTACAGAGGGAAGAGAAGCCTGCCCTTGAGAGCTTACATTCTACAGGATATTGGGGAGGAGACAGTAGGTCAGGGATGCAGCAGCTCCAGTGCTGGTGGGGCGGCAGCTCGGTCATTGCAGGCTGTATAAGAGATGGATTTTCAGGTTCCATCTGAAGGATCCAAGCGTGGTGGATAATCAGACGTGTTGGGGTGTAGAATTCCAGAGGATGGGGGATATTCGGGAGAAAAATTGGAGGTGGTTGTGTGAGGTATGGATAAATGTGGAGGCGAGGAGGAGGTCTTGGGGGATCAAAGATTATGTGAGGGAAGATAGTGGGAGATTAGTTCAGAGATATAGGGAGGAGACAGGTTATGGATGTCTTTGTAGGTCAGTGTTAGTAGCTTGAACTGGATTCATTGGGGAAGTGAAGAGATTTGCAGAGGGGAGAAACAGGGGAGTACGATGAGAGAGGTGGATTAGTCGGGCAGCAGAGTTGAGGACAGACTGGAGGAGTGCAAGAGTGTTAGCAGGGAGGCCACAGAGGAGGAGGATGCAGTAGTCGAGGTGGGAGATGATAAGAGCATGTAAAAGAATTTTAGTAGATTGAGTGCTGAGCAAAGGATGGATTCTGGAAATATTCTTGAGCTGGAGGTGACAGGAGGTGGCGAGAGTTTGGACGGGTGGTTGGAAGGACAAGGCAGAGTTGAGAGTTACTTTGAGGCAGTGAATTTGAGGGGTGGGAGAGCATGATGCCATTTACCATTATAGATAGATCCGGTGGTGAATATGAAAGATGGGATGGAGGAAAGATGATGAGCTCTGTTTTGTCTATATTCAGTTTTAGGAAGCAAGAGGAGAAGAAGGAGGATATGGCTGACAGACACTCTGGGATTCTGAACAGCAGAAAATTTACATCTGAGCCAGAGAGGTAGTTCTGAGTGTCATAAGCATACAGGTGGTACTGGTAGCCATGGAACTTTATGAGTTTTTCTAGGCCAAGGGTATAGATGGAGAAAAGTAGGGTCACCAGGACAAAGCCTTGTGCAATTCCAACATAGAGGGTGCGATGAGGAGGTAGTGTGGGAGTTGGAAACATTAAATGTGCGTGGAAAGGTGTGAGGCAATCAAGGACAGGGCAAGGTCTTTGATGCCATGGGAAGAAAGAATCTGTAGTAAGAGAGAGTCATCGACCATGTCAATTTGTCAAAGGCAGAGGACAGGTATAGAAGGAGGAGGATTGAGAATTGTCTGTTTGGCTGTGAGCAAGTCGTTAATAATTTTGGTTAGTGCAGTTTCAGTGGAGTGGTGGGGCCGGAAGCCGGATTGTAGGCTGTCAAGGAGAGAGATGAGAGGTGGGAGAAAAGTTGAGCATGGACATGTTGCTCAAGGAGTTTGGAAGCAAACAGGAGCAGCGAAATGGGGTGGAAGCTTGTCATAGCAATCGGGTCAAGGTTTGGCGTTTTGAGGATGGGCGTGATGGTGGCATGTTTGAAAGCAGAGGGGAAGGTACCAGAAGTTAACGATAAATTGAAGGCATGGGATAGGGCTAGAATGAGCATCTTGGTGAGGTTGGGGAAGAGGTGGAAAGGGATGGGTTCAAATGCGCAGGTGGTGAGGTGTGATATGGATAGGAGATGAGTAAGCTCTCCTTCAGTGATGTTGGAGAGGGAGGTTATGAGGGAAGGGCAGAGGTCTGGTGTATGGAGTGGTTGTGGTGGTGGAATAATACAGGTTTGCCTTGTTTGGTCGATCTTATTTTTGAAGTATGTGGTAAAGTCCTCAGCAGAGATGAGGAAGGTTGGAGGGGGCAGCAGTGGGCAGAGGAGAGAGTTAAAAGTGCTGAACAGTTGTTTGGGGTTGTAGGATTAGGAAAATAAAAGTTTTGTGAAGTAGGACTGTTTAGCAGAGGTTAGGGCTGATTTGAAGGCGGGTGTTGCTTGTTTGAAAGAAATGAAGTCATCTGGCAGGTGCATTTTCTTCCAACACCGCTCCACGACCCTAGACACCTGTCGAAGTTTTTTGGTGAGATTGTTGTGCCAGGGTTGCCTATTGATATGTCGCACCTTGCGATGAACGATAGGGGCGACCGAGTCTATGGCTGACGTGAGGGTGGCGTTATAGAATGCGGTGGCACTGTCCATATCGTGGAGTGAAGATATGGATGACAGAGGTAGAAAAAAGTCTGAGAGTCCGTGAATGTCTACATGTGCAATGTTTCTGAGAAGATTTGCTAGTGGTTGGACATTTGGGGCCAGTGAGGAGGACAAGGAAGACAAAGTGAGTAGATAGTGGTCAGATAGGAAGAAGGGGGATGTTGTGAGATTAGATAGGGAATAGAGGTGGGTAAAGATGAGGTCTAGTGTATGTCCATCTGTGTGGGTGGCTGTGGAACACCACTGAGGTTGTCCAAAAGATGAGGTAAGTGAAAGGAGTTTAGAGGCTGCTGGCTGGCTGGTGTCAGTAGCGATATTAAAGTCACCCATGATGATGGTGGGAATGTCAGCAGAGAGAAAGTGAAGAAGCCAGGTGGAGAATTGGTCAATAAAGGTAGTGGATGAGCCCAGAGGTCGGTATATAATGGCCACTTGGAGATTGGAGAGAGAGTAGATACGGACGGAGCGAACGTCAAAAGAAAAGTGGTTAAGGGAGGGTATGGGCTGGATTGGGTTGAAAGAGCAGTTTTCAGAGAGGAGGATGCCCGATCCTCCACCATGTCTGTTTCCAGGTTGAGGAGTGTGAGTAAAATGAAGGTTACCATAGCTCACTGCAGCAGAGGATGTCGTGTCAGAGGCTGTCAGCCAGGTCTCAGTGAGGCCCAAGAAGGAAAGGTTCGGGGAAGTAAAAAGGTCATGGATCATGTGGAGCTTATTGCAAATGGAGCGGGCATTCCAAACCGCTCCAGAGAGAGGAAGCAGGGGGTGGGGGTCAGAGGCACGGGTTTTACATGTGAGGGATTGAGGTAGTTTATCTTCCTTTGGTGGAGGTGAGGAAAGGTGGGACGTATGGGGTGGGGGAAGAGCAGGATTGTGAGATATGTCGCCAGCAGTGAGTAGTAAAGAAAGGGAAAGCAGGTGGAAGTAGGAGAGGTCTAAGATTAAGGACTAGGTCTGTGGATGAGGTGAGGTGAGGGGGTAAGAGAGAGGAGGAGAAAGTTATCTGGTTAGAGGGTGCTGTGGTTTGGGGGTAGGGAAGGAGAGTGAGGATACGTGGAGGAAAAACTGTGGGGGAAAATGTGAGCATAGTGAAAAAGCAGGGTGGGTAAAGAAAGGCAGGTATAATTAGAAGACACTAATTATTTTTACCTCCTGGCTAATTTCTGGACTCTTTCTGGTATATTTCTGCTGTACACTTTAGCGATATCACTTAAAATTATATCACTTTAGACCAAGGTCATTCAGACCTGCCTCTCTACATTTATATAATTCAAATGGCCAAAAATGAGTCCTGGTGTGGGCAGAGGGGAGGAGGGAGCAGGAGGAGGCAGGAGGACACCACACAGCAGGGGGAAATGAACAGACAGTATTACTAGGAATATTTGGACTAAATCAAAGCAGAAGAATGGGAAAAAAACAGGAAAGAAAGATAAGGCTAGGTGTGGACAAGTATAGACAAATATGAAATATGAATTCAGTAGCTATGGAGTATAATACACAGGGTTACCACCACATACCAGTGCAAAGATAGACAGATATGAAATATGAATTCAGTAGATATGGAGTATAATATACAGGTTTACCGCCACGTACCAGTGCTAAGAGAGACAGATATGAAATATCAATTCAGTAGGTATGGAGTATAATACACAGGATTACCGACACATACCAGTGCAAAGATAGACAGATATGAAATATGAATTCAGTAGGTATGGAGTATAACATGAGAGACCTTTATTGAATGGTAAGAGGTTGTCTAAGTTGTACACAAACTCTTAACCCTTTAACAACCACCAATATGCCTTTTAACGGTGGTCGTTTAGGGGCTTTATTTCTCCGCACTATTTTTTATGGCACTGAGGAATATGTGTTTGGCCCACCTCATGGTTTAAATTCCCACATGTGATAGCTGTACATGATAGCCGACACCCACGGGCATCGGTCCTACACAGTTTTGGGACTGATTTGGGCTGATTAATCCCTTAAATACTGCTGCCAATTGAGACAGCGGCATGTAAAAGGGTAAAAACCCCCTGTGACAGGATGCGCCTCCTGCAATGATAATTGCAAAGGTCAGTTGTTGCTATAATACCCTGGGGTCATCTGATGACCCCTATGGTATGATTAGATTCTGCAGTGAGCAGTGAATCACTAACAGATCTCATGAGTACAGCAGTATATGAGATCAGTGATCAAAGTGAGAAATATTCTAGTCTCAGTGGGAATAAGTGAAAAAATAAAAAACAAGTCAAACAAAACATATAAAAAAGTAAACAAAAAAGCGCAGAAAAATCATGAAAACCTGTCTCACCAATAATATTTTTGTTTTTAAACAAAATCAAACAAAGAAACCTTCACATAAATGGTATTGCCGTATCCGGAACAACCTGATCTATAAAGCTATCATGGTATTTATTTCATAGGATGAATACCATAAAAAAATAAATTAAAAACACAAATAAAGGAATTTTTTACCATACACATAAGAGTAAATATAAAGTGATCAAAAAGTCATATGTAAAAAAAAATGGTGGAAATGAAAACATTAAACCATCTCACAAAAAAACAAGTCTTAACATATCTCATCCAGCAAAAAATAAAACAAAGAAGTTACAACTCAGGATATGGCAATACAAAAAAATTAGTTTGTAAAATATAATTTTTATTATGTAAAAGCAGCAAAGCATAAAAAAGTGATATGTCTAATATTGCTGTAACCGTACTGACCCAAAGAATGAAGTGTTCTTATCACTTTTACTATAGAGTAAACATTGCAAAAAAAAAATAAGAACAATAAATAAATTGCTGATTTTTGTTCATTCTTCATTTGAAAAATCTGAATAAAATGCTATTTTGTACCAAAAAAAAATATCTACAAATCGTTGTGCAAAAATAAGCCCCCATACAGCTCTGTTCCTCAAAAATGAAAAACTTCACAGTTCTCAGAATATGGAGGCGAAAAACAGTTTAATCTAAAAAAGAGCTATTTTAATTTCTAATAGCAGCAAAATATAGAAAGCTAAATAAATGTGTTATCGATTCAGCAGCGCTAAAAAAAAACAACTCACCAGAAAGCCGTTAACCAACACAAGTTCAAATGCACCAGCAGGATGCAGCCGGCCCCCCATGATAAAGGTAGGGGCAAATCAGGTGCAAAATACCAATGAGAGAACCACTCTCAGCCTACTGTATAATAGAGGTGATGGTTGCTCATATTATAATAATAATAATAATGATAATGTAATGGGCTCACTACCCTTTATGTAGACACCTCTAGGGATGAGCGAGTATAATCATTACTATTCGGTACTCGATATTCGGGACACCCGCTATTCCCCGAGTTTCAAGCTTCCTAATAGAAAAAAATTATGTTTCAAAAATTGTGCTGATGTAAAGTAGACACGTAGGAAATGTTATTTATTAAGTATTTTATGTGGCATACTGTAACTCTCTAGTTTTAGGGTACAAATATTTAGATTTAAAATTTGCAAAATTTTTGAAAGTTTTGCCAAATTTTCTATTATTTTACATATAAATGCCAAACATCATATGCTGAAGTTACCACTAACAAAATCCAGTATGTCACGCAAAAACATCAAACGGATAACACCCTATATGCACTTTTTCTCCTCCTTCATCCAGTGAAAACCAATCTCGGAATCACTGGGATCCATTGAAACATTTTAGAGTTACAACCTCATATAGAGACACTGGTCAGATTTAAAAAATGTTGCCTGGTTAGGAAGGTCAAAATTGGGTCCATCCCTAAGGGGTTAAAGTACTGATACTATCCAGTATACTCTACGTGAAGATTCATGGTATTTACGGAACCTACGGAATGCATTGCCTGTCCGAAGTGTTAAGGAATAAACTATTGAATTGCTAATACACAATTGCTGGTGAATTAATAGAATCATACAGTAAAAGAAGGCTACTGATTAGTCAAATTGGATATTGTTTTTCCATAGCGGTCCTTGGATGACTTTATTTAATGGTCTCCCTGTATTGAGAGTGGTAGACAAAACTCTTACAACTTAACACCAACACTATATGTAAGAGCAATTAAATGGGAAATTGAAGAAACTCTTGTGAATGATGATGTGGTTTTTGCAAAATATAATTTCTCTTTAAGTATACAGTGTTACTTACTAGTTGTCACTAGTGTGACTTTATCTTAACTTGGGGATTTATAAGGTGCAAGCTCAGCCCCTTTGCTACTTACTACATTTTATCTATATTGGCAACAGTCTGGATAATATAATTCTGAGTTTTTACATTTTATGCTTTTATTTTACATTTATTTTATTCTTTAAAAGATTAATGTATTTAATTTAGAAGAATTTGCTCTCATACTTGTCACGATTCCTCCACTTTCCTTAACACTAACACAAAGTCAGCTGTATTCAACGCTGTTATGCTTATTTGAATCTAGAAATCCATTACAGCTAGTGAACTATGAGAATGGAGACATCTCAGCTAGTATATATGGACATGTGTATGCCTGCCCAGTAGCCATGTTCTTGTTTGTCCTCCACTATGTGTGTCTGACATAATGAGTTACAGTTTTCTTTACTATGGAATCTTGGCTGTCCTGAGTTATAGCACAGTTATCCAATCTAGCGCTGGGACTTGATGAGCTGTTGGTGGGTTGCCAGCTCAGCCATCCAGTCTGAAATAGAGAAGTGCTTGGCTTATTCAGGTGTTCCATGTTTGGTATGATTGCCTAGCTACTTAGCTAAGCAGTTAGTCCCAGATCTCTGCAACTTGTACCATTTTGCTCATTATTGCACATTGGTTTAATTCTTCTGTGCTTTGGTTTCTGATCTATTGCTGCCAGACCTTGGATATCCTCTGATCATCTGTTTGTATAGTTCCTTTGCTTTTACTACTATCCTCCTGGTGTAGCACTCACCACAGCACTGACATCTCTGCAGCTGGGAGTGTTCACTTTTCCAGCAGCCCCACAGTGTCTGCCCAGGTTCCAGCTTCTGCATTCTGCCCTCGGGGCCTGCATTGGTATTGCAAGCCTTCCGGGTATGCATGTACACACGCCATGCCTGCTTCTCTTAAAGACTCAGTGTGCATCACCTAGAAGTGCTTCTCAACTTATGCTTGAGAAGCACAGAATATTAAAGGCACCTTTTCCCTAAGCAATACAGGCTATACCCTAGTGACACATTGCTAGTTCTCAGGTCTCCTTCCAGTGTTCTGTGACTGTTCACACATACCTGAGTAAGTTACTCACTCCTATCCTCGCTAACCTGTGTATTCATTCTAGTACCCTTCTGGAACGTGCTGCATATGCCAGTACTTGCTTTGCTATCTTACCTGCTACTCTAGACAGTACCAGCCCTGCAGAATACTGCTCCAACTACTCCTCTGGATATGATTGTTGTCCCAGATCCACCTACCGGTAATTGCCTGGCTGTCATTCCACTATTTAAAGGGATCCTGTCACCCCCAAAACGCATGTAAACCTATTAAAACCTGTCCCTAGAGCATATTAACACTATCCCTACACTCTTTTTACCTCCTAAAAGCATTAAGTGACATTGAATAAAAACGTTTTATAAGTACCTGATTAGTGCTGATAATGAGTGACTATGCTATTCATAGTCACTCATCAAGACTGCCCCTCTGCTTCATAGCACGCCTGAATAGGCGTGATCTACATCCAGGATTCAAATTCGTGCCTCCCCGCTGTGCCCTGTGTCGTAGGAGGCTGCAGTGTGGCTGGTGACGCGATCCGCGTCATTCCCGGCGCCTGGTGACGTATTTAGACCGGCGCCGCGCTGTTAGCTTCAAAATGCGCACTGCGCATGCCCAATGCGCATGCGCAGTGCGCATTTTGAAGCTAACAGCGCGGCGCCGGTCTAAATACGTCACCAGGCGCCGGGAATGACGCGGATCGCGTCACCAGCCACACTGCAGCCTCCTACGACACAGGGCACAGCGGGGAGGCACGAATTTGAATCCTGGATGTAGATCACGCCTATTCAGGCGTGCTATGAAGCAGAGGGGCAGTCTTGATGAGTGACTATGAATAGCATAGTCACTCATTATCAGCACTAATCAGGTACTTATAAAACGTTTTTATTCAATGTCACTTAATGCTTTTAGGAGGTAAAAAGAGTGTAGGGATAGTGTTAATATGCTCTAGGGACAGGTTTTAATAGGTTTACATGCGTTTTGGGGGTGACAGGATCCCTTTAATGGTGATCCTAAACAGTGCAGGGATTTTGACAACCAGTGCTTATTGCAGTTTGAATTATCTTCTCAACTCTTTACCTCCGACTACTTTAAGGTAGCCTTCCTCAGTGGCACAATTACTTTGATGCGGGCCCCGGTACATGAGGAGCGGGGGGTGTGTGCTAGTGCTAGTAGAAATTTTTGGGTGATGAGCTTGTCCCCCCCCTCACATGAGGAGCAGGATGGGGGGGTGTGCTAGTAGAATTTTCACAGCTGTCTGTCACCTACCGCTGCCGCCGTAAGCCTCCAGCGTCCCGCGGTCAGCAGTGAGGAGGAGAGGGGGGCGGGCAGAGGTGCAGGAAGTGAGGCTTCTCTCACTTCCCGCCCTCCCTCCTCTCCGGCCGACGCTATCGTGGTCGCGGCGGCCGGCTGTAAGCATCGGACACGGGGCCCCCCCAGGGCCCCCAGGGGGCGACCGCTGCAACCGCGGTAGTTACGCCACTGGCCTTCCTCCTGTCGCATCTGTTTGGAGGAGCTCTGACCTTGATTATTCCACTCTGGGAAAGAATTAACCTGGTGGTCTCCAATTTGCCAGAGTCCTACTACAAGGTGTTTGATGAGCCCAGCTGAGTAACTTCTTCAGCATTCTCTCTGCTGAGGGTCCACCGGGGAAACCTCACCATAGACCACTCAGGCTGTCCATTTCCGTATCCTGTCCTGCGATCTTGGTATCGGATATTGGTATTGGAATAATGCAAACACTTAGAAGATAGGAAAAGGGTTTAAAATCAATGCTGCTGTTCCAAATGAATAATCCAGATAATATGTTGAATAATTTCAAAACTACCACGCGTTTCTTCCTCAGGACAAATCATTTAGATTTTGAATACCAATCTAACAAAATAAACTAATGCAAAAATAAAAGAGTCCCAGATTTTCTCAAAGTGCAATATTGACTCTTGAATTATGACCCTTTTCTTTTATTTCCAGACAGGCTCCTTACATTTCCCGAAATAACTTTGTCATTAGTATTTTGTTATATATGGTTTATTTGTAGAACTCCGGGTGTTTTAATACATTGATTAGGCAAAACGTCTGTGGATTTGTCTTCTTTCCATAGGCTATGTGTTAAGACTTGATACCTAAGCCCATCTGTGCTTCAGTCCAACCCATCCATTATATTCCAAAAAAATGCTAAAAATGACTTTAATGAATTTAATTATTCTGAACCCTAGAAATAACGTTTTCCTCCAAGCTAATAGTTTCATGGTCATTTTATTATTTTGTGGAAAAAAATGGTGGCTATTAGATAAGAATTCTGGAAGTAGCTTAAAATAGACTGGCTGGAACCAATTAACATTAAAACAAAAAGCAAAGATTACAGACAGCAGCATATGTCTACTTATTTCATCAAAGACCAATCAAAAAAACTTGTTGCCAGCCAACAGTTATACATCAGAGATAGACTTACACTACACCGATGATTAATAATGTCTGGCTCACTTCTAATCCTAAATATTTAATATTTTAACAATATTTAATCTAACAATTATTTGAATGGAAATGTCCATGTTATGCTCATTAATCATTAAAATAACTCACAGGATCAACATTTCTAATTTAAAAATGAATGATGTATAAAATTGATGTAAAACACTCTGCATATGAATGTGTTAATTCCCTATATTTTTATATTAGTCATCTTAGTGAAAATGCACACTTTGGCCCTACTTGTTAAATCAATTACACTAGGATTCAATCATAAAACACAATTAAAAGTCACAAAACATTTGAACAATGTGGAGTTGCGTAACAAAAAATTGCACCGTTTGGCATCCGCTTCGGCCATTCCACTCTAATGGTCTGGATGGGGACGGTTTGGCGTTTAGCAATGCATCAAGTACAAAGATTATGTCCTCTCACCTGTCTTCTTTCTCCTGTGTTAATCCCTCTCAGCACAGATCCCAGCGGGCTTCAGGTTGCCTCCAAACACATCAAAATGATTACCCAGCGAGTGTAGGCACTTGGCACTCCGGGTTCTTCATAAAATTTCCATTTATTAAAAGTTGGTTAAGGCTAGGGTCACATTAGCGTCAGCCCGTAGGCTGACGGACCCGTTAAAAACTTAACATTTCCAGCCTAAGTGCATAACATTAACGGAATGCAACACTGCGCTCAAGCTGTGTATTAATTCCTATGATTACCGTTGCATGCCCTCATAATCTCCTGTCTCGACTACTGCAACCTCCTCCTCTGTGGCCTCCCTGCTAACACTCTCACACCTCTCCAATCTTTCCTTAACTCTGCGACTAATCCTCCTCTCTCCTTGCTATTCCTCCACTTCTCCCATCTGTAAATCCCTCCACTGGCTCCCAATTCCCCAGTATATCCAATTCAAACTACTTGCATTGATTTACAAAGCCATCCACAATCTGTCTCTCCCATATATCTCTGAAATAATCTCCCGATATCATCCAACTCCTCCGAAGACCTCCTTCTTTCCTTCACACTTGTACATTCCTCATCTAAACGCCTGCAACACTTCACACAAGCATCCCCCTTGCTCTGTGATTCTGCACTCCAAAATGTCCTACTGTCCGCTACACTCAGAATCTTAAAGTGGAACCTGAAAACCCATCTCTTCAGAACAGCCTGCACCCTGCAATGATCATGGTGCCACTCCACCACCACTGGACCCGGCGTTTCACCACCACTGGACCTGGCGCTCCACCACTACTGGGCCTGGTGCTCCATTACCACTTACCTGGCGCTCCACCACCACCAGAGCAGACCCATCCTACTGTCTCCCTCTCCATTACCCTGAAGAATATAAGCTCGCAAGGGCAGGGACCTCTCTCCCCTCTGTACCGGTCTGTCACTGTTAGTTTGTTCATTGTATTTTTAACTTGTTTGAATGTAACCTATCCTCATTTACAGCACCATGCAATCAATGGTGCTCTACTAATAAATAATAATAGTAAATAGGTAAAAAACACACTGCAGAGAAAAACCCTTTATTTGAAATAAGACACACAGACAACCCTCATTTTCCCATTTATTAACCCCAAACATATCCTCTGACGATAATCCACAGTGATATCCAGTAACGCACACTCACCTCTGCTACATGTTGCAAAAGGAGTCATTAGTGTCTGCTCACCACATGTGGGCATCTGTGATTGGCTGTTGGTGGCAGAGTCCAGTGAATAAACTAGAGGTTACTGAGCAGCCCAGATGTGCAAGCTGCTTTTCTCGGTAAGTATATGCTTCTCTTTTAATCACTGTTTTGCATCCTTTTACATCCCTCCCAGCTGAACCCCAACAGTAACACGTGTTCGGGTCTGTGCCTGAACACTAGGTGTAAGGATCCTGAACTATACAGTATGGCTTCACCCATCACAAGTCATAATAAAGTTATCAATAGTTTCTGCGCTTCATGATAAGTGATTGACATTTACATAAAAGTCAGTGAAATGCTGGATGACAATGAATGTCATTTCAATCAGAAATTCAATCATCATAATTCATAACTTATTCCAGTGGAATTGAATTGTAGAAAAACCCAGATTACCTAAAAAGCTGATTTTTATTATTTTTTTTGGTATTTGCATCCCTGAGGATTTCGCAAGATGGCAGCTGGCTGGTTGCCATTTTGCTGAACTGCATACGGCCACCAAAAGATAAAAAATAAATACTCACTAGAGCTGAGCAAATCTTTTGACTGACTTTACCAAATTTTTTTCCAAAATTCGATTTGCAATAATAAAAATTTATGTGAATCACAATAATGGAAAGCTTTGTAATTGCAAAGATAAGAGTTTATAATCTACAGGAAAGAAAGAGAGCATACTTTGCTGACTATAAGAGGTTACAATATACAGGAGAGGAAGAGAGTGGGCCTTGCTGACCATAAGAGCAAACATTCTACTCCACAGAAGAGCTTACAATCTAAAGGGGAGAGGGACTGCAATAGGACCTTGCTGACAGAATGAGCTTATGATTTATTGGCAAGAGGAAAAGAGAGGATCCAGCTGACTATAAGAGTTTACACACTACATAATAAAGACTTACCCAGTGACTCTGTAGATGCAAGGGTACCTTTACACGCGGCAACCTTTCTAGGAATTTCACTGGCAACTTACTGGCTGCAGTGAAATCATGGACACATTGTTCTATCTTGTTGCTGTGTACAAATGGAACAATGTGTCCATGATTTCACTGCAACCAGTAAGTTGCCAGTGAAATTCCTAGAAAAGTTGCCGCGTGTAAAGGTACCGTACCTTAAAAGGACTCAACTGTGCTTTACTGAGAACCGCTGACGTGAAGACCACCACTGTACAAGGTATGATAATCTTTAAGATGTTATACATAGAGATGAGCAGACCCAGGAAACTTCGGGTTCCGGGGGTTCAGCATAACTTTTAAAAAATTCTATTCTGGACCCAAAGTTGACCAAAACCTAATTGGAATTCAGTGATTGGGTAGTATGGCTCTCTGCCCACATACATCCAGCCATAAACAAAGCACTTTCAAGTGGGAGAGAAGGCATGGTTTGATCTTTTTTTGTGTACACACTACATCCAACAACACTGATTTTACCCCCAGTGCGAGCCGGTCAAACATTGCAGCAGCTCACACTGGGCTGAGCACAGAGTGCACCCGAGCACAGTCATGGTCTGTCCAGTTGTTTGCATATAAGAAACACCCGAACTCCGAACTGAATTGTTTGATAAAATCTGGGTTTGGTCCCAACACTGAACTTTAAAGTTCTATTAGTTCATCCCTAGTCTTAGCTGCAGGGCATTAAAGCCTGAGCAACAATGTAAAATAGCGTTTACATGCTTTCAAATGCTTCAGCAGTGAAAAAATGGTGTCAGGCGAGTTATTTTTCCTTTCAAACCTCGAATCATATGTCGAAATGTTCACAACTAACTTCAAGGAATTTTTCTCAAACTCGATCCTCCACAGATCGATCCACTCATTTCTAATACCTTATGGTTAACCTTTTCGGCTCCTTCTCTCCTCATCGCCCTCATTCATCGCTTCCTCCTACACTACTGCTAAAATCCTGGACCTCATCAGACTGGAAGTCCTGGCCTAGCGTGAAAAGGCACTTGTGGCAATAATATGATAATGCAGTGAATTCCTGGATGGTGAATGGTGATAAGTGGAGGAGTTGGAAAGGTAAACATTAAGGGGTGGAGGATAAGAATTTGATTTTGTTTTCCATCTCATGTGTATTATACTCTGGGGTCTGGGGAGTCCTCAGAACATGATAAACTGTAAAGATAAAATAGGGAGGGGGACAAGAGGCGCAATAGTGCCCTATCACTAGTGACACTTATAAACAGTGGTGGTGCTGTGAAGCTGCTCACCTGGTCCAGTTGTGATCCCCACAACTGATTTGAAGGCGTTTTTGGAAACGATGTTCCAGCTGCTGCAGGACCTCCACCAACCACTGGATAGTGGTATGTATCAAAGAAATGATGGGAGTGCTGGTGTCTCATGGTCTGCGCTGCTTCAGGGTTAAATAAACTCACCAAAGAGCCAAATCGATTTCCATACTTTTATTCCTCCTCTCGCCTACGCGTTTCAGCGCCTATCCAGGCACCTTCATCAGGGATATTCTCCTCTCTCCTACGCGTTTCGGCGCCTATCCAGGCACCTTCATCAGGAATGTATCCCTGATGAAGGTGCCTGGATAGGCGCCGAAACGCGTTGGAGAGAGGAGGAATAAAAGGATGGAAATCGATTTGGCTCTTTGGTGAGTTTATTTAACCCTGAAGCAGCGCGGACCGTGAGACACCAGCACTCCCATCATTTCTCGGAACATGATAAAGGATATTCATTTTGGCTGCAAATCACATTTTGAGGCAAAATCTATGCAATTTGACTAAATAAAGTTTTGCATAATCTGCTCTTCGCTAGTTCTAATATGCAAATATTACATAATAATGGCAATAAAAAATATTGATAAAGTATCACAAATGACAATGCAGAATTTTCTGGATAAATTAGAACTTATGATATTGGTCATGAAATTAAAATGTATATTTATTTGCATTCACGGACAAGCTTTTAAGATTTTACTGATGTCTTAGTATCTTACAAAAATGATGTTGATTATTTTAGAGCTGTGTCAAGCTCTCCCATGCAGCTTGCTGTAAATAGTCTAATGACGTCTGGAAGCATGGCCATTTACTATAGCTTCAGGCTCAACATTCCGATAACCTGTTTCTAGTTAGAAAGACATTAGAAAGATCTAACATTGGTTGCAAATGGTTTCCTGTTATAATGTAGATTTAGGAAACTTCACTTCCTGTAAATTTACTAAGCATCAATAATATTCTAACGGTTTGGCTTTTATGATACTCCGTGACACTTCAGTTCACGACCTACCTGAAGGCAATGTCAATTAAACATCCATTTCCATACATGTGGAAGGAAAGAGCAGAAGCTGCCGTGTTATAATCTGAGCTTACCACTTTGCGTAGATGTGGAGTTTATTATTTAGATTTCTGAAAAACATTTCGATTTTTAAAAAAAAAAACTGAATTTTATATTAATATCATCATATAATGTTCCTTCTCAAGGCATGCACTTTAATTTATGCAGAATCCTGCTGATGCTAATTGCTCTGACTTCACCCATTTGAATACCTAGGTGCACATCGCTAATTAGGCAGAGCTCCTCCTGATGTAATTTGATTGGGTTCACCTATATAATGTGGATCTTTCTTTGCTCTAGCATTCTACTCCTAAGTATCTGAGGAAGGCTATTTTTAATATTTATAGCTGAAATGCATTGTACCCTGCTTGCTGTCAACTTTTATTTGATATTAAAACACGCAAGTGGAATATCCTTTGTCTTCGGGGAGCACCACAAATCTATGTCCGGATATCCCTATTTGGAACTGAAAAGCATTTAGAAAATTCTTTTTGTCTTCAGTAAGTCAATATATGTTCCAGTAGTTTTGAGGCATAGGGGAGAAATGATATGGGTCAATAACTAGATATAAAGGAAGCGTCAAGAGAGGGCTTTTTAAGGATGGGTGTGATCGAGGCGTGTTTAAGGCATGAAGGGAAGACACCAGTTGTTAGTGATAAATTTTATGGATTGATTGGGGCTGGGAGGAAGACTGAGGTGAGGTTTGTGATATGGTGTGATGGAGGCGAGTCAAGTGTACAGGCTTTGAGATGTACTGCGCCATGGAATTAATGGTGCTATATAAATAAATAATATTAATAATAATGTGATCTGAAGCATAAAAAGAAAAGTTTTCTTCTGTAAAGGTGGAGAAACTGGGTTTGGTGGAAGAGGGCTGAGTAGTTATGGGCAGGGGCTGTGAAGGCTGTAGGCCAAAACTTTCTCCAATGATGTTCATCTGCTTGAACAATAAGGCGAAGTCTTCAGCTGAGATGAGAAGAGAGGGAGGAGGTGCTGGAAGATAGAGGAGAGACTTGAGAGTGTTGAACAGCTGTTTAATTTTGTGAGACAGAGAGGACATGAGAGATGAGAAGTTGATTTATTTTCCAGCAGTTAGTGTGGACTTGAAATTGCTGAATAACTGTCTATAAGGGATGAAATGCTCATTGGAACGAGATCTCTTCCATCTCCACTCAGCAACCCTTGAAGCCCGGTTCAGTTATTTTGTAATGCTGGGGTGAAGGACTGCCTGTTGATTGTGCATTTTGTTTATGCATAAAGGGGGCAACTGATTTGAGAGCTGTAGACATTTTGGTGGTATATGAAGTGGCAGCAGCATCTGCATTGTGTAAATAATCTATGTCTGCAAGAGGGAGATGGATTGAAATTTCTGTGAGGATGTGTGAGTTTGTTGAGTGGGGGTTGTGTACTTGGAGAGGAGTGGGAAGAGAATGTAAGTTGTGGTCAGACAGGGGAAGGGGTGAGTTAGAGAGGTTATATAAGGAATAGAGGTGGGTGAAAATTAGGTCCAGCATGTGGCCATCTTTGTGAGTGGCTGCAGATGATCACTGAGTGAAGCCAAAGGAGGAAGTAAGTGCTGGAAGCTTACAGGCAACTGAGTGGTAAGTGTCAATGGGGATGTTGATGTCACCCATTATGATAGTGAGGATGTCACGAAAAAGGAAATGGAGTAGCTAGGTGGTGATGTGGTCATAAAAGGTGGTGGGTGGCTTGCCCTTGAGGGTGGTAAATGATAGCTAATGGGAGTTTGGAGGGAGAGTATATGCGTACAGAGTGCACCTCAAAAGAAGGGCGGGTAGCGGAAGATGGCAGTGGAATTGAGGTAAAGGAGCATTTATTAGACAGGAGAAAGCCAACTCCTCCTCCATGGTTGTTGCTGGAGCAAAGAGTGTAAGAAAAATGTTATAAACCATTAGAAAGTGCAGAGAGAGAATGTGTCAGATGTGGTGACCGAGGTTTCAGTGATGCCAAGGAAGGAAAGTTTGTTAGTAATGAAGAGATCATAGACGAATTAAAGTTTTTTGCATACAGAGCGTGCATTCCAAAGGGCTCCTGTTAAAGGGACTGGGGAAGCAGAGGCTGGATAAATGGGCATAAAGTTAGTAAGGTTGTGAAAATTTGTGATAGATTGTGGAGGGGTGTACAAATGACTGTGGAGATGTGGTGAGGAGGGTCAGGATTTGGCGAGTTATCACCAGCTATGAGGAGAAGCAGAGACAGTGTTATTAGTTGGGAGCAGGGGAGGGCTTGAGATGGCAGTGTGTGTCCGGAGACAATTGATTGTATGTTGAGGAGCAGTTCAGAAGAGGAAGTAGATGGGTGGAGAGGATGGAGAGAGAAATTATTCATAGTCTTCCCCCCAAGACGCTCCCCCTCACTACCTGACCTATCCATCGTCGTCAACGACTGCTCTCTCTCTCCAGTCCCCCATGCCAAGTGCCTCAGGGTTATCGTTGACTCTTCCCTCTCCTCCAAGCCCCACATCCAGGCCCTCTCCACCTCCTGCCGACTCCAGCTCAAAAACATCTATAGGATTCGCAGTTTCCTTGACCACGACACTGCTAAAACCCTTATTCACGCTCTCATCATCTCCCGCCTCGATTACTGCAACCTCCTGCTCACCGGCCTACCCAATACCTCCCTTGCACCTCTCCAATCTATCTTGAACTCCGCTGCCTGCCTAATCTATCTGTCTTCCCGCTACTCCCCTGTTTCCCCCCTCTGCCAAGCCCTACAGAGATCCCGGTTTAAAACATTAACCATGACATACAAAGCCATTCACAACCTGTCCCCTCCATACATCTCTGACATGGTCTCCCGGTACCTACCCGCACGCAACCTGCGATCCTCCCAAGAGCTTCTCCTCTACTCCTCCCTCATCTCCTCTTCGCACAACCGCATACAGGATTTCTCCCGTGCTTCACCTATACTCTGGAACTCTCTGCCCCAACACATCAGACATTCTCCTACCCTGGGAACCTTCAAAAGAAGCCTGAAGACCCACCTCTTCCGCCAAGCCTACCAACTGCAATAAGACCCGGTCCACCACACTGCCTCACGACTGGAATTCCCCCTCCCACTGTATCCCCACCCGCCCCTCATAGACTGTGAGCCTTCGCGGACAGGATTTCTCCCCTCTTGTATCTGTACAACTGAATTGTCAACATTTATTGTTACCTGTATTGTTACTATGTTACTTGTCCTAGTCTGTCCTTTTAGCATGTAAAGCGCCATTGAATATAATGGCGCTATATAAATAAATAATAATAATCATAATAATCAGTTCCTTACTAGGTGGAGGCATTTGGAGGGGATGGTGGGAAGCATCTGGGGGGGATGGTCGCAAGTAAAATATTATAGGAGTAAACAAGAAGCAAAAACAATTGTTTACAGAGACTATGTATCAGTTACCTTCATGTCCCTTCTGGTCCAATTCTGGTCTAATTCATTATAGCAACCTTAAAAGTATGTACTTCAAATGATGGACTAAGCAGACAGGTCTTAAGCAGGCTTGGGCTCTTACACTATATACACACAAATGTGATCAGGTTTGAAGCCGAGGGGAAGGGCATGGACTCCTGTCGATCAGCTATTATCAAAACTGATAGCAGATGCAAGATCACATAGCTAAAGTAAAACAGAGCTCATAAAAATAAAGTAAGGAGGAGGGGTGGAGTGGATAAGATCATGGGAAAAGCTGGGTGGAAATTCAGACCTACCACAATGAACTATGCAAGACGAATGGAGGGGATACGATCATGGAAAAGCTGGGTAAAAACTCAGCAGCAGTGCAACGACAAGTTCAAAAATGAATTATACATATAAGAACAAGTTGTGCACATGCCAACATCTGTATAGTAAACGTATAGATTGACATGAAATATTGAATGCATATTTTCAAAAAGCAATATCCACAGTATGGCATTTCTTGAGTGTGAACATGAACAGACCTATAAGACCATGTGTGAAGCATATATTTGCCATATGCTATTTTTATATGAAATGCTATCACATAAGTGTAGAACAGATGGCCTCGTATGCTGCTGACCCTCTGCAATAATAAAGGCTTGCTCTCCCCCAAACAAAATAAAGATAAATAAATAAAAATAAATAAAAAGTAAATTAAAAATATTGAAAGAAATTCCTTAAAATAAATTAAACTCTCTTAAATGGATGTTTGAAGGGCATTATAAGCTTCCTGAACTTTCCAGCTGTTGCGACATCTGGCACTGTTTCCAAAATTCATACCCTGCAGGTGTAAAAATACAGTCCCTGACAGAAGTTATGTCGCTTATTCATGTTATGCAAATAAAAGCTTATAACCTGATGTTAAATTCATCCATTGGTTGTATAAATTACTCTTTTGAAAGCTGAAACCCTCCCAAATGTGGTTTAGGTTAAGAAAATAAATTGGCATCAATGCTGAAATATTGATCATTTAATGACACAGAATGGTCAGATTTTGGCAAGACAAAAGTTTTGTCACCCACAGAAAGTAATGTGATATTCAAGCAAATAATTACCTTAAAATACAAATATATGTTGCATAACATTGGTGAATGGAGTTGTGGTGCTATTAAAGTCATATTTAATATTTTGTGTGACTTCCATGAGCTTTAATGACTGCATCCATGCGGTTCAACAATGGTTCATGCAATTTATTAATGAAGTTATCAGGAATAGCAAAGAATGCAGTCTTACATAACTCCCAGAGTTCATCTAGATTCTTTGGTTTTGTCTTCCAAGCTTCCTCTTTTATTCTACCCCAAACATGCTCAATGATGTTCATGTCTGGTGACTGGGCTGGCCAGTCCTTGAGCACCTTGATCTTTTTTGCCTGGAGGAACTTTGTTGTTGAGATGGATGTATGAGATGGAGCACCATCCTGCTGCAGAATTTGACCCCTTTTATGATTTGGAATGTAAAAGGTAGCTAATACTTGTTGATATTTTAGGCTATTGATATTGCATTCCACCTTGCAAATATTTCGCACACCCCCATGCTGAATGTAACCCCAGACCATGATTTTTCCACCACCAAATTTGTATCGATACGGGCTCCAGTAGGTCTCCTGCAGTACATGTGGCGGCTGTGGTGTAATTCTACTGAAGATTCATCAGTCAAATCCACCTTCTGCCACTTTTCCAGTGTCCATCTGTTTAGCAGGCTGTGGGACTTTGCAAATGCCACACAGTTTTTTATTTGCCTTTTGTTTAGCGCTGGCTTCTGGACACTGATTTGACCATGGAGGCCTGTTGGAGCTCTGCTGCAGTGGAAGAGGGGCTTGCTTTGGATTTTCTAACCAACAAACGTTCCTCCTAAGTAGTTGTCTTGCGGGGTCTGCCGGACCTGGGCTTGTCAAACACATCCCAGTCTCTTCAAATCTTTTTTTAATTTTTTGTACTTAATGCTGAGACACATTAAAGGTGCCATCTACCTCTGCAGTGGATCTGATCTTCAGCCTCTTGATAATCAAGGCCTTGGTCACAGGGTGGATTTTTGCCATGTTGTCAGAGCTCAAGTTCCAGTTCAAGTGAAGGTCTGGGGTGCTGGGTTTCTTTTTATACACACCCACTAATTAACCGATCATTTACGGAGCACAGGTGAGGATGTAAACTAGGATTGGGTGCATTATATGACCAGGCGACAAAACTTTTGTCTTGCCAAAACCTGACCATTCTGTGTTCATTAAATCATCAATATTTCAGCATTGATGCCAATATATTTTCTTAACCTAAACCACATTTGGGAGGGTTTCAGCTTTCAAATGAGTAATTTATAAAACAAATGGATGAATTTAACGTCACGTTATAAGCTTTCATTTACATAACATGGATAAGCGACATAACCTGCAAACTCCAGGAATCTTAAAAAAATTAATTTAACGTGCCAAAACGTTCTACAACTTGATAAAAGCTGAAAGACTCGATGACTGGGGACTCGCCAAAACATATGTTGTCCCCTTCCAGTGGGTCTTCTGGAAGCATTTTGGCCCCAAACAAACAGGGAAAGTTTTAGTGTAATTTTTTTTAATTTCAAACTTATTTTCCAAGCATAGCCGCATTCGCCGAATTTTGGGAAAGTGGTTCAGATTTCTGATCTCGAGCTGAATCTGCCATGTTAAGGTCCAATTTAAAATTGTGAGACTGTTCAAGGAAGGTTCGCTCCTCTCTAATCATCAGATATGAGAAATTTTAATTGTCATGTTAATATAATTTATAACTTCTCTCCAATTTCTGCATAGTTTTGTAAATTAGTTTTGTATGCATGGCAGGTCGCCTCCCACATCTTGCTGGTAGAAGTGATTTATCAGCCTGCAGCTGGCTTGCTTCACATTTGGGCTCTGACTGCGTCCTGTAAGTGCATTTGGTTTCTGTTTTTTGGCATGGATGTAAGTTTTCTGATGCTGCTTTTTTTCTAGTAGTTTTTGTACAATTTTGTTAGGACTGATGAGCATGGATCCATTGTCGTGGGTCATCAGCTTAAATGTCTTGGGCCAACACATGAACCAAAATCCCATCTATAAAGGTTTTTTATTTATCATAAAACAAACTTTTGCACTTTTTTATCCATCCAGGTGCAGTTGGGCCATAGGGCGCCATTCATCTAGTGGTGCAGAAGCATCGTACTGTGCGGCCCAATGCTCAGGCAGCGGAGCGGTTGGGTAGCTTTCAGACACTCTGCATCATATGTATCAGTGTGAATGGTGCTCTATGCAGGCCTAGTGTATGCATGGCAGGTCGCCTCCCACATCTTGCTGGTAGAAGTGATTTATCAGCCTGCAGCTGGGCTTGCTTCACATTTGGGCTCTGACTGCGTCCTGTAAGTGCATTTGTTTCTGTTTTTGGCATGGATGGTTAGTTTTGTAAATTACCCTTAATTTTCTTTGATTATATTGACCTGTGATATAAGGTTCTGATGGGTTCCTTTAATAAGTTAAGGATATTAAAAGGGTATCTATTTGAGAAAATTTGTGTTAAATTGAAAGATAATTATCTCTGTCTAAATCAAAAAACCGATAGCATTTCATCTTTATGACCAAAATTATTTTTTAGGTAAAAAAAAAGCAATAAAATATATTGGATTGTGAAGTTAACATAATAAAGTAAGAAAAGATTATATAATTGATAATATTAATAACAGTAATAATATTAGAAATTATAGTAGTAGTAGTAGCAATAGAAACCAAAACATTTTGTAGGTGCAAATTCTGCCAGTTGTCAAAAATACACTTGTATTCAAGGGGTATGATTTCTCCTTGTGGAAAGTTACATGTCAGGTCTTGCATGCCAGCATTAGACTTAAATGCCCTGCAATGCTCCTCTGGGAAATTAAATGTTCAAATTGCCTCTTCAATAAGGAAGAGAACTTGAACTCTAGTGCCACCTATTGGAAGTAGCAATCCTAAAAGTCAAAATCCACACTTTTACGACCCTTGTCATGTGACTTAGGATCAAAGCCAAACCATTTCCATTTGCAGACAGGATGTTTCGGGGTTTTGCCCCTCGTTAGTGCAAAAGTATGAGATCTGATTTGGCTAAGTGAGAGGTTTACAATAGATGGCACTAAAGTTCAACTCCTCTTACTCTCTGAAGAAACAATTATCAAAAATACACTTGAAATAAAAATAAACTGATATAGTACTGGGACATATAGGGCAGCATGGTGGCTCAGTGGTTAGCACTGCAGCCTTGCAGCTCTGGAGTTCTGGGTTCAAATCCCAACAAGGACAACATCTGCAAGGAGTTTGTATGTTTCCCCATGTTTGCATGGGTTTCCTACAGTTCTCTAGTTTCCTTCCTTACTGCAAAGACATACAGATATGGGATTTAGATTGCGAGCCCCAATAGAATCTGTGATCATCATGTCTGTAAAGTGCTTTTGAATACAAGGGGTCCTATATTAGCAAAGCATAATAAACAAATTATAATAGCCTCATACATCCATTAAAGCCAACGTGCCAGTGTACCATGATTGATGAATATGTATTAAACACAGAAAGGGACGCAAGTGAAAAGCACCTAATGGTATATGGGCTTTTGTGAGAGGGGGCCAAGGGACCACTCACCTATCCGGGTAAGAGGCACCAGGTTAGAGGATCCGTGCAGGGCTGGGAGTGTCCTGGAGGTCCGAGGGCTGGTTCAGAGTTCTCCCTGTGTCACTTCCTGTTTTGGTCACGTGATCTGGAAGCTGATGACATCACGGCAGGTCCTTGAGTGCTTCTAAGTGTTACCCAGGCAACGCCAGGTCCTGCAGTGTGTTTTGGTCTCCCGGCGCTGCTCTGGTCTCAAATTCCTCCCAGGGGAAACATAGCAATGTGGAAGTAACAGGTGGCGATCTTTTTGGAGCGCTGGGGCACTTGGGCAAATATAACACACACTCAGAGTGCTTGATTTACAAACCTTTACTTCCCACTATGTTTTCGACAGGGTGCCCGTCTTCCTCAGGTGGAGTACTCCACCTGAGGAAGACAGGCACCCTGTCGAAAGCGTACTTTTTCAGTTAGCCATTAAAAGGTATCAACCAATGAGGACAGTCAAATTTTAATAATTTTTGATTAAAAAGTAAACACAAACCCAACAAAAAAGTCTAACAGAGACTTGTAGAACCCAACAAGCCATGTAAGCAATTTGGTTACATATTTAATTATTTATGACATATAATCAAAGCTAGTAAAGTATCCCCACAGCCCACTGTGGGATCTGAAAATAATCCACATTATAGGAACTTTTTTTTTCCCTGTAAAGGCCTTGCTATAAGACATTCAGATAATATAATAAACCACACGTGTTTGTTGAGCTCCACAAAGACCTATTAAAACCTAGCTTTGTCATAGGTATATTGCTTTTTCTTGGGTAGAGTCATGTTTTAATTAGCAAACCTTGCATTTCAAAGAGTGAGACCCCGGCTCGTTCTCAGCAATTATCAATAACTTTCTTCCTGGAACTCTCCCAATATAATGAAATAAGCACCTATTATGGATTCTTGTAATCTCCGTCAGACCTTTCCACAAAGGAGATATAACATTTTTTCGCTGCACCAGGCTGCGCTATGGTGACGGTGTGTGACCACATCGTTTTGGCTGCAGTTCTCTATTAGTCATAGGGGCAAGTCTGCTGTTCACAGCAATGGAAGCGTAAACAATGTTTTCAATACAGTTTATGATGGTGAGGTTTTGTTCCAGCAGCCGTTCCATTTTTGTCTCATGCGGTCACAACAATAAATACAGAAAAAAGGTCACACTGCAGTTCTGGTTTAATTAAAAAAAAAGTGTAAAATACAGAGACTTTTGTCATATCGGGAAGGGATTATGTGGCTGAAAAGAGACGTAAATCAGCGATGCGTAAAGATGGCAAAGCGTTCATAAAAGTACAGATGTAGCCATCAGCGTGCCAGGGGAGCTGCTGGATTGGGATAATTTAGGAGCCTTACGACTGTGCACTAACTGCCTAAGGCGGTTCTGGGCAAGTCATGATGACGACTTGTGAATGGTTAACCAAATATTTATGGCCGCATAAGTTCTTTTGTGCCTAAAATAAACTTGACCGAGACATATTTTATGGTGACATCACAACTTCTGCCCGATGCCGGGAGCTTTAACTGTTGAACAGTGACACCAAGTGACATCCAATTTTGCTGTACAGCCAGTAGTTTTAGGCATTAGGAAGGGATTGTTCCATTAGTTTCTATACTTTATTCCGGTTGATTTTTAGTAAAGTTAAAGATTTGTTACCAAAAAGCTAACATCTTTTTATATTTTTACCGTTAATGTCACAAAACTTAAATGATGTTAAGGCTGGTTTCACACTAAGATTTTGTTAAATCCGATGCTGTCTATAAACATCAGACAGCATCGGATCCGATTTAGCCCCCATGTTCTCCAATGGGGATCGGATCGGATCGGATGTGCACTTAATGGCATCCGATTTGCATCCGATCCGATTCTGTCCGATTCTGTCCGATTTTTTTCAGGAGCCAAAATCGGAGACTGCTCCATTTTGGTATCCGATATTCAATTTAAAATAATATGGGAGTCTATGGGGGATCGGATCCGATATCGGATCCGATTTTCTGTATTGAGCATGCTCAATACCCTAGGCCACTCCCAAAACCTCCCCCAGCCATTTAAATCAGATCCGATAAAAAATCGGATCGGATGGCATCCGATGGCATCCGATTTTGAGCATCCGATGCTGTCCGATTTTCATCGGACAGCATCGGAAATTACAAAATCGCAGTGTGAAAGTAGCCTAAGACAATGACAAAGCAAAAATATCATAAAAAAAAAATTCAAAAATTACTCCAACTTTTAAACATGAAAAAAATGTATATTGGGTACATACAGGTGCATCTCAATGATGCACAATATAATAATAATATATATTTATTATAGCGCTATTAATTCCATAGCACTTTACATACATCAGCAATGCTGCCCCCATTGAGGTTCGCAATCTAAATATCCTATCAGTATGTCTTTACAATGTGGGAGGAAACCGGAGTGCCCGGAGGAAACCCACACAAACATAAGGAGACATACAAATGCCTTGCAGATGTTGTCCTTGGTGGGAATAGAACCCAGGACCTCAGCACTGCAAGGCTGCAGTGCTAACCACTAAGTCACGTGCCAAAAAATTCTTTTTTTTCATTAACACTAGAAGTCCCAGAGAGATGTCATTTCATATTTCTACTTTTGGAACCCAGAGAAGGGTCGAATGACCTGAAAGATTTTAGGCCACATTTACAAATGAAAGGATGCTAATTGGAGCCATCAGAGTTGTCAGTTTGGACTAAGGGTCATTTGACCCTCTTTCGGGACTTCAGGGGGGAGCTTGAAATTTCTGGGACTTCTATTGTTAATTCAATGCAAAAAGTTTAATGCATATGTTATATAGAGTCATTACAGAGTCATCTATTTCAAGTATTTATTTCTGTAAATGTTGATGATTATGCCTCACAGCCAATGAAAGCCATTATCTCAATAAATTAAAGCAGGGAGGATGAAGGGTTAAAAACTGCGCTGACGTATTCTACAAGTCATCGAAGGGTGAATACATTATAATATTGGTTTATTAGTCAACGCATTTCAGGGCTCCCTTAAACATGGCAATATGATATTGATTTGTCCTACGTTAGGGCGCCAGGGAGCCCTGGAAATGCGTTCAGTAATAAGTCAATATTATATTCACCCTTTGATGTCTCATGGAATACAGCAGTGCGTTTTAACTCTTCATCCTCCCTACTCTATATGCACCACGCTGCAGCAGCCTTGATCTGCTTTTATAGTGGTTGTGACTCCCACAACCACACAAGGTGAAGCCTCTGATTCCTATTTAGGTCATATATTGTCTCTCAGACCCTTCATCCTCCCTA